>CM075773.1:46388701-47005324 GCA_037974665.1 Ehretia macrophylla
TCGCTTGTATATATAACTGCAACAAAAATAGAGACAATTTCTACTTTTTGAAGATCTAAACAGTGCACGGCATATACTACTGTTTATGACATCTCATGTATCTAAATAGAGGCAGATGTACGTTTGGACCGGTGTGGGCTGCAACTTTAACTGGTTCAGAAAAATATTTTATGTATTATTTTTAAAAAAAATAAAAATATCTGTCTTTCTATTTAAAAAAATTAATTAATCTTTATTAAAAAAATATACTTATATAGTTGAAAATTAAAGCCATCACTGAAAAGAATTCCTCAATATGCTCTTGTATCCAGCGATTGAAATTTTTCCCTTTTGTTTTCTCTATCTTTTAGACCCCTGAAAACTTTTAATTGTTCATGTCCACAAAACAAGAAGCATGAAGACATTTTCCTATTAAAAAAAAAAAAAGAAATTTCGTGCCATTCAAACATCTATAAAACAGAATAATTAAGCTCCTATCCAACTGGATATTCAACATGATGATCACAGGCCAGACTCGGTGAAAGAATGAAGAAGATTAGAACTGTAAGAGCTAACTAACACACGATGTGGTCCATGCTTATTAAGATGGTCCACTAATTTATTATGAAAACTTTTAATCGTGCTGTAACATCTTGCATAATATAATCAAAATATACAAAACTTAACTTGACAACTTTTGATGGAAAAGTGAGCCTTTTCCTATAGATTATATTTATGGGTGGATTCAGAAACTAACGGTCATTTCTGACTCAATTTGGATAATGCAATTTCAAGAGGAGTCGATTATTGGTCATTGGATTCCTTGAAACTTGCAGAACGTGCAACGTTGTATTAGGGTTTGGTAAGCCAGCCCTTCCAGTTCGAAGATACTTGATTCCTCAATCAAAAGGGTTAAAGAAGGGATGGATGGAAGAACTTTCGAAAAAGGCAACACATGGGTGGGACTCTTTCCTTTAAAGAGCTTCGTAAGAAGGAGCTGATTCACTAGCTACTCTTCAGCCTATGAATGCAAAAAAGAACTGATTCCAAAACATACAATTCAACACTCATATATTGAAATTTATTTTGGTGGGGAATAAATTAATTTTTAAATTAAAAAAACTTTAAAAATATACAAATTTTCAGAAAAAAATGTAAATAATTTATTCTATACATATGCGTCAAATAAAAAAGATAACAATCTATGCCAACCTTATAATCACTACAAGAAATTTCGTGTTCGGAGACGACACATTTCCGTCTCCGTTCCGTCTCCAATTTGGAAAAGAAACGGAACGGAGATGAAACTTGGGCGTCACCTTTAGACCCGTCTCCTTTTTTGAATTTCGTCACCATTTCGTCTCAAATGGAGAGGAAAAGATATTTCGTCACCCTTCTGTCTCGCTTACATTTCGTCTCCCTCACATTTCCGTCTCCCTCACATTTTTTCTTTGTTCCGTCTCTCTTACATTTCGTCTCATTTTCGTTTCCATATAATTTCGTCTCATTTCCGTCTCCGTTAATATTAATATTGCATAAAATAACTCGGATTAATGTAAAAGAATCCAACCCCTCGGTACTTAGCATACTTCCCAAATATCTAAGGTACCACAATTATACAAATTCTTGCCTAAAGCTTAATGGTGTTGAATTTTCCGTTAATCAAACTTCTGACATCATGTTGGCGGACAAGGTATTACCATATACGCTGAATTCAAATGAAATTGATGGTTCTGACCAAAAAAAAAATTGGAAGTTATAGTAGAAAAATAAATAAATTAGTATGAAGAGATTGACACATTTTTTTATCTTTTATAATACTTAAAATTGTTGCAAGAAAGCTGAAATTATTGTTGTTAATGACTTTATGGAATGGTTGAAAAATCATTCATATCCCATTGTAAAGTTCTTAATGCAATAGTTTTTTGTAAATAATAACCAATAGTTTGAAAAAATTGTTGTAATTAAAGGACAATTTTAAATTATTCAAAAAATAATCTCAAGAGCAATTATTACTAAAAAAAATGATAAAATAATTATAATTGTTGCAATTAAATAAAATCATTATAAAAACATTTATTAGTTTATAATAAAGAGTTAAAAAAACGTTGCAATAAGTTACCAATTGCCCACAACCTGTTATTTTTAAATTTCAGTTTTCCAAAGAGTTAAAATGTCTCATACAAAGCACAACAGCCTTTCTCTTCGACTACAAAAATATATGAAATATGTTTAATAAAGCCAAAACAACAATGAAAAAAGCTCGTGCTAGGTCTGGCCGGTTTGTTATTTTTGTAAATATTAAATATATTCGATGTTCTTTTTCTAAAAGTATTTTATACACTACAATAACTACTAAATGTATTTGCAATTATAGCCCTTGGTTTGAGGATTTTTCAGAAGAGATATTCTACTGGCAAAGTGGTGTTTGAGGGTTTGTCACAATTTCTCGTTTAATATTGTATTTCCACAATGGTTGGTGATGTAGAATGGAGTACGAATGGTACGGATTTTAATTAGCCACAAGCCAAAATTACCTTGAATTTGGAGAGAGACCTAGTCGATTATATCAATAAATATAGAAGTGGCACGAATCAAGTTACTCATGTATCTAAAGAAATGATGTTTTACCCTTCTATCATTTTCCCAAAAAGATCTCAAGTGCACTAGGTGCTTGAGTAATAATGTTTTCTGCCAGAGGATGCCGTATGCCAAAATTTGTGGACAAATTTGCACATTATTCAACTCATGATCATAGTTGTCCGTGATACGAATTGTACAATTCAATACAATTCACTCAAAAATCGATACGAATTAATGGACGAATCGTAAATTGGCATGAATCGCATGCCAAATTGTGAAAAAAGGTGTTGAATCGTATCGAATTGACCAATTCATAGATTCGTCTAAATTCATTGCTATGATGCTTTTTTTTTTTCTCTTTTATCTGATGCTATAGTGCTTGTCTGTATAGAAACGAAAGAAAATGAAATGGGACATATGAAGACAAAATTGAGTGGAAGAAAAGGCAAATGCCTTAATTATTATTGTCTTCTTTGGTCAAAGAGTCAAAGGTGAATAGTAAAAGTAAAAAACAAAGACTTACATTTCACATCCGTTCCTATTTGGTTAGGAAAAATTGCATAAACAATATTTTTTTATTTTTTTTTAAATTTCAAATTCAATTTTATTGTTTAAAATTGGTCCCTACTAATTTTCAAAAAATTTCAAATTTGTCCTTACTGTTCAAAAGAAACTAATTTAGTCCCTATTATTTTTTTAAAAAATTAATTTATCCAATTTAGACAAGGACTAAACTAAATTTTTTTGAAAAAAAAATAGGGACTAAATTGACTAACTTTGAATAATAGTGACAAATTTAATTTTTTTGGAAAACGATAAGGACTAAATTGACTAATTTTGAACAATAGGGACGAATTTGAAACTTTAGGAAAACAATAGGGACCATTTGCTCAATTTCCCTTCTTGTTTAATGCGAAGGTTTTTATTTTAATGAAAAGAAAAAACATAAACTAACTATAATAATTTTTTCTTTATATAATCTTTTAACATCTAACCAAAATAAAAAGTTTAACTAAATAATTTTAACTCAAAATAACTAATGAGAACACAATAATCAATTCTTTTTTTGAGAAAAAAATAAAAAAATATCATTGATAACACAAAATATCAATTATTGGTATATTACTAGAAATGTGACCAAATCGTTACGATCCACGATTCGAAAAAAATGAGCTTTCGATTAACGATTTGACAACTATTCTCATGATAAACATGTCTTTCAAAAAGACCGCTTGTTTTGCAGCATCATGCTTTTATAGTCATCTAGCATCTTTTATGGAGAATATATGTACAAAATAGGAAAACCACCAATCTAGTCTTTCCATCTAGTTGTGGCATTGTTCAAGCCATGTAACTTAATGCTCCAATGTTATCCCAATTTTGAATTTCTATTTGTCCTCATGGCACAAGACAATATTTTAATGCAGAACAAGTGGTAAGATGCTAAGAAACATGCATTAAAAAGACTCGTAATATTGACTGTCGATTGCATGCAATTTGACCATTGTCCACTGATTATTAATATGAGCCCGATTGTTGTCCAGCACAAAACCCCATTCAGATTCTTTAACGCTTGGGCATCTCATGAGGGGTTTCGTCCCATCGTTGAAGAGGTGTGGAATACTCAATTTTCGGGCTATCCTATGTTCAGACTGGTTAATAAATTAAAATCCCTGAAAGAAGTCCTTAAATATTTCAACAAACAGCACTTTATTGGAATCAGTTCATCCATCTCCATTATTAGATCTGAGCTGGAGACTGTGCAAAATAACTTATTGAGCTCGATACTTGATCACGAGTTAGCAAGTAAGGAGGCTGATTTGAGAGGTCAGTTGATGGAGGCCTTACTTTATGAAGAGTCCATTTTGCAACAAAAGGCTCGTGTTAATTGGTTGAAGGAAGGTGACCTGAATACGGCGTACTTCCACAGAGTTATCAAGGGGCGATAAGTTCGTAATACTATCTCTAGTGTGGTTGATGATAATGGCAACGTTCTGACTTCCAATACAGACATTGTTGACAATTTTGTTGGTTACTTTAAGAACTTGTTGGGAACGAACAAAATGGAGAGTATGGATTATACAATTGGTGATCTCAAGAATTTGTTGGGGAAGTCGATCTCTAAGGACAATAAGAGGTTATTCTCGGAGCTTGTGTCTGACTTCGAAATTAAAAAAGCCATGTTCTCTATCAACAGCTCCAAAAGTTCAGGTCTTGATGGGTATCCTGCTATCTTCTTCAAGAATGACTGGGATGTTGTTGGTGCCGATATCTATTGTGCAGTGAGGGATACTTTGAACTCTGGGATTCTTCTAAAAGAAATAAATACTACAACCATTACTCTCATTCTGAAGGTTAGTAATCCTTCGGGGCCTATAGACTATAGGCCTATTTCTTGTTGCAATGTGATTTACAAATGTGTTTCTAAGGTGATTGCTAATAGGTTGTGCAAGGTGCTTGATTCGATCATCTCTATTAATCAATCAGCCTTTATTCCAAGACGTAAAATTCTCGATAATGTGCTTATTGCTTAGGAGTTGGTCAGGAATTATGGTAGGAAGCACATAACATCCAGATGTATCATTAAGTTTGACATTATGAAAGCCTACGATTCTGTCGACTAGAACTTTATGCGATCATCCTTTCCTACTCTTGAGTTTCCTAGAATCTTTATTAAATGGATTGATATGTGTATCTCCATGCCATCTTATTTTGTGATGATAAATGGCCAAATGGTGGGCTTCTTTTAGGGGGAAAAAGGACTCAGACAAGGTGACCCGATTAGGGGGAAAAAGGACTCAGAAGCTTTATCAAATTTGCTGAACCAATGTGGTAACTTGTGAGGCTTTGCTTTTCACCCCAAATGCAAGAAGATTAAGCTTAATCACATTGCATTTGCAGATGACATCCTCATTTTCTCCAAGGCTAACCCGAGCTCCATTGCTATCATCAAAAAAGCCATCGTCGTCTTCTCTAAAATGTCGGGCCTCCACTTTAGCAACGCTAAAAGTCAAATTTTCTTTGCTGGCTACCCGGATAGCTGTAAACTCTTTATTTGTGAATCACTAGGCATCAAAGAGGGGAACCTGGCAATGCGGTACTTGGGTACTCCCTTGATTACTGGTAGGCTCAACAAATCTATTTGTAGTGCTTTAGTGAACAAGATCACTGCTAGAATTGATCATTGGACAACTAATTGGTTGTCCTATGCCCGTAGACTTCAGCTTATCAACTCAGTGTTGCAAAGTATTTTGACTTATTGGTGTAATGTGTTCATGCTATTGAAAGGTGTTATTGAGGAGATTGAAAGAAAGTTCGCTGCATTTCTATGGAAAAATGGAGGGGAAAATGCGATAGGGGCCAAAGTGGCTTGGTCAAAAGTCTACAAACCAAAGAAAAAAGGAGGCCTTGGTGTTCAAAGTTTGTGGGATATCAATGTTGTTGCTATTCTCAAGCAGTTTTGGCATACGTATTGCAATAGTGACTTTCTTTGGGGCTATTGGGCTAATCGAGTCTTACTTGAAAGTTGCAATATTTGGAGTGTTGATATTCCAAACAACGCATCGTGGACTTGGTGTAATCTACTCCAAATTAGACAAGTTGCTAAAAGGTTCATTCGCCATCAAGTTGCAAACGGGTGTAATACCAATCTTCTTTGGGATACTTGGCTGCCTTGTGGAAGTCTTTGGGATTTTTCATATTCTAACAATATTGATATCCCGACTAATTGTGGAAACTTGAAAGTGGCTGACTGTATTAATGGCTTTTGCTGGAATTGGCCTAGCAATCTCAGGTGGATTGAAGCCTTAGTTGACTTCGAACCAAGACTTGACATGCAAGACCGAATTGATTGGGTTGTGGGGACTCGTAAGGATTTCAATTTCCATTCGACATGGGAATATATTCGAGCCAGGAGTACTGAAGTTGTTTGGGAGGAGCTGGTGTGGAACAAATCTATTATACCTAAGCACAGCTTCTGCACCTGTCTCACGATGCTTGATAGGCTTGCTACTAAGGCGAGAATTTCAAGTTGGGGTATCTCAACTGATGTGAATTGTTGCTTCTGTGGACTGGGTGTGGAATGTATAAATCACATTTTCTTTGATTGTCCGTTCACTCACCGTATTTGGAAATGGTGTGCAAAGCGAATGCGGTGTGGTGTCTTCAATGCTGACTGGGACACCATTGTTGAGAAACCTTGTAAAATCAACAAATGACGTAGCTTGAAGGCAACCATTGTGAGAAATGTTTTCAACTCTTGTATTTACTACATTTGGATGGAGCGTAACGCTAGATTTTTTGGCACCAATTCACAAACTGAAGAATAGATTATTGGAAAAATTAATTTTGATGTGAGGGGCAAGGTTAAGTTAATTTGTAAATATCCTAACACCTTAGAAAACTCAATTTTTTGTAGAGACTGTAATATTTGTATTTCTTAAGGCTTCCTGTATCGGGACCTTTGATGTATAGTGCTTTGATGTGGAAATGAAATAATTAATTTTGCCGAGCAAAAAAAAAAAAAAATCTGACTTGATCTCCGAAAAGAAGAAAAAAAAAATCTGACTTCATCACTCTTTTCCAGCACATCTCTTTTATCGGGTTTCTCTGAGGGCCTTCATATTAATGAGACTCAGATGTGACGAGATTAAAGTATGTAAACGACGTTTCCGCATTTCAAATATTAAAGTCGATAACTGCTAGTGTGAAAGAACAATTTAAATAACAATATATTGCCTTTTTTCTCTCTTTTGCCAATTTACATATGCATTAGGGAAATAATGAGTCTTCGGTTTCTGACATCATTCAAAATTCTATCCACAGAAAAGACAAAAATCTTCTTTTTTCTTATCAAAGTTACATGTTAGATGTGCTACAATAAAAATTTAATAACTCCTATAATTTATAAAAATGGGACAAAAAAATATTTGCATAAACACATAGATATATATGGTATTAGTAGTTTTTCATGGAATTTAATTAGAGCAAATGCCCAGTGGTAAAGATGGATTGTTAATTTGCTTCGCACTTTCCACGTGGTAAACCATATTTTTCTTCTTTTTTTAATACAAATGAGGTCAAGTCATAATTACAAAAAATTATTGTAGTAGATGTTTTACTATTTTTTTTAAAATCATTTTCTATAACTACAAGTAGCTATAAAATAGTAAAATGGGATGTACAATATTATGGCACTTTACGAGCCAATCAACACATCCATTAATTTCTTGATAAACGCACATGGAACTCAATAGATAAGATCAAGGTTTTTTACATTAAATAGAAGCGATTTTCTCGTTCCTTTGTTGTGTAATTAGAGTTTTTTTTTGTTTTGGGAGTCTAGTCAAAGACTAGAACAAATTCATTTTGAAACAAGAGCATTTCTTTCTGTTGAAGGAACTTTCACGATTCAGATCGGATAGCGAAAGTGAAACCTAATGACTCAGCAACAGCGTACTTATTAGGGAAAATTTCACATTTAGTCCCTATTGTTTACAAAGTATCTCAGTTTAGTTCTTATTGTTTTACCAAAAGTTTTAATTTCGTCCCTATTGTTTAAAATGTCTCAATTTAGTCCATATTATTTTCTAAAAAATTTCAAGTTCGTCTCTATTGTTTTTAAAAAGTTTCAATTTCGTCCTTATTATTTTCTTAACGTTTCAAATTCGTCCCTATTATCCAAAGACTAAATTAAATTTTTTTGAGAAATAATAGGGATGAATTTGAAACTTTTTAAAAATAATAGAGACGAAATTAAAAATTTTTAAGAAACAATAAGGATGAAATTGAAAACTTTAAATAATAAGGATGAAATTAAAAATTTTAGGGAAACAATAAGGACTAAATTGAGACATTTTAAATAATATCGACTAAACTGAAATTTTTTGTAAATAATAGGAACTAAATGTGAGATTTTTCCTCAAATTTATCTTGATTCATTCCCCATCGAACTGCCCCAAAGATGAGAAGAGTTGAGAACAAATTGGCGAAAGGAAGTGTAACTAGGGGCGGGGGACAGTGGGGGCTGTAACCTCCACTAATTTAGAAAAAAACATTAAAAATTATATGTATTTTTGGAAAAAAAAATTTAGATATCAATGTATTTTTAGTTAAAAAAATTAATTAGCCCTCACTGAAAAAAATATATATATTTATATAGTTAAAAAATTATAGGTTTTAGCCCCTAATAACAAAAATTCTTGGATCCACCCCTGTGTGTAACGCATGAAAATGTGCTAAACAATTTGGTAATTGGTGTATGGACCACAGTCATACTTCCCAGTAATTGTCCTAATCTAATATTAGTTCGCTTCCGGTAGTTATATATATGTCTCACCCTGAAACCTGGATTCTATCGTAAAATCTTTGTTGTGTCAACGGATTTTCCCGTTTGCATATGTGAATGGGTTATCTAAGATACTCAGAAACTTACATGAAAGAACAAGGTGGACTTGTATCTTTTTCCATTGACTCTCTATGCAGAAATTACATCATTAGAAAGATGTTGTCCAAAACCTTCGCTGTCCATTGGTCGGGTACATTAATTTTTTTATGATTAATAGAGGGTAATTACCTTTCAACCTGTGACCTTTGCTGATCATGATCATGTGCACCATCACGTTCGTCAGCTTGCAGTTTTAAGATATGGTAGTCCCACAGTGACACTTCGCTCACTACACGTATGACAAAATATTCTTATAAGCAGCTAAACAAATGAAGGTTTTTGAACCTTGTCAAGAATCAAAGCTTCCGTCTTCTTGAACCGTACTTCTAGATCATTATCTGTAATAACAGCTATAGACAACAAATTTTTGGTGATCTGGGGTACGAAGAGTACGTTGGACAGCTTCTTAATTTCTCCATCTTTAGACACGAGCGAAATGGTTCAAGTGCCCTCAACATGACACCTACATTATTCCCGATGACAACATTCATTGGTTCTTGTAGAGGTTTTATGGAGTCATATAACTCCTTCTTGTTGGTCATGTGTCGGGAAACTCCACTATCTAACACCCATGTACTTGTTTGATGTATATGTACGCTAGTACACGTTTCCTCCGATATATTTGTTACAGTAAATAGATGCACTTCTATTTCAGCCGTATTGACAGACTCTTTATTTATCCAATTTGGCTTTAGAGTTCCGTTCTTCTTGTCATGAATTCGTTTCCTGCAATCTTTGATAGCATGGCCTTTCTTATTGCAGTAGTAGCACGATCCAGAGAATGTCTCCTTCTTTCCTTTCTTATTTTCCTCTTGGCTACTCCTTGCCTTGTCTGTAAAGGCAGAGTCAAGTTGATTTTCCCTGCTTTTTAGCCTCATCTCTTCCTCCATCAACATGGCAGTGAATTCTTCAAAAGTCAAAGGAGGAATGCGAACTTGTGTATTGAGCGTTGTCACAAGGCCGTCAAATTTTAGAGGCAACACTCTAATGCACCTTGGAGCTAATTCCTCGGTTGATTTGGAAATACCAACTGCAGCCATTTGATCACGTACATTTTTCATCCTACTGATAAATGACTCAACTACTTCATCTTCACTTAATCTCTTAGCAGCTAACTGATTCTCCAAGTTCTGAATGCGAGCTTGATTCCTTGTTTCATACTGATTTCTCAATATGTTCCAAGCTTCAGTTGCCTTGGTTGTGTGTTGAATTAGAGTAAGGACGGAATCATGAACACTTGTTACAATTGCACGAAGTGCGTCAGCATTTCGTCTCCTCCATTCTTTGACAAGCTAAGGATATAGAGATGTGACCTTTTTTGTGTCATCTTCAGCACGGACTGCAACTAGTTCTGCATCTGTACCTAACACTGTATCAAGGAGTTTGTAGTAGTCCAGAACTGTAGTGATTTTGAACTTCCACAAAAGATAGTTCGTGCCATCAAGCTTTCCTTCTGTGAAGGTAAGGGGACGAATACGAATTGTCGGTACTAAACCGGAACCAGAATTGATAGAAGAAGAACTAACACCTTGAATAGTCATAGTTGTTGAGTTTTACTAAACTAGATTGTTGTTAAGGGGCACTCTTGATACCATGTAAGAATATAACAAATTTCTCAGAAACCTCTTAACAACAATCAAGTAGAAAGACAACACTACTCGTTATAACAATTTAATATAACACTTACAAGATAATTGTCCCACCGTGCGCTCTCAAGATTAGAGCTTCAATGGCTTCTGGACTTATAAGAAGAATACAAGAAAAAAATACTAACTTAGGATTGTGTTTGAAGTTGTGTTATGAATGAATTTGATGAACTAATGCATGACTATTTATAGAATTCAGCTAGCCCGCTATAGGAGACTATAGAATTCAGCTAGCCTGCCATAGGAGACTTTCCTATCAAACATTTTCTAACCTGGTTGGCTTTACCAACCATGTTCAAAGTATTTGCCACCCATATTTATCACATAGGTGGTTTCAATTGACCACATGGGTGGCTAGCATACAAGCCAACTTCTAGGAAGCTTCATTTGGTCAAATTTGCTGACTTTAGCATTGCATCATCCCGACATCATCTTAGATAATTTTCGAACTTCTTTCTTGTAGCCATCGCAGTTTCTTTTGACCTCATCGACATTTAAGTCGGAATCGTTAATTTATACTACCATATAATTAACAATACTTGTTATGAGGTGGGCATTGACATATACCAACATTTTTGACATAAGTACATTCACTTTCTGTGTAACTAGGGTGGGTGGCACAGTTTTGATGTCGGGGCATATACTCATATAGTAAGAGTATATGATGATGAGTCATATTTCTTAAGATTTTGGATATGAGGCGTGACAGTAGGCATGCATGTATGTATTAAAACATAGTTCTTTAGCATGATTGGTGGTTAAAAAATGGTGGGACGTTTACAATGATGAGTCTTTAGATTACAAGAAGCCTACTAATGTTGTGGAAGTTGATAGTAAAGCTATGCCGGTGGTGTCGGAGGCTGGCATTGTTCACTACATCGCCGCCCCATCCGCCGCTTAGTGTTTATCTTGTTTGTATAGGCTATGATAGTAATTAAAATAGTTGTTGCAAATGAAAGGCTTTTTATCATTTATTCTATTTTGGCATAGACTTTTGAAATTTGCAAATAAGCAACTTTGTTAGCTTCTTAATTTGTAGAATGCTCAGGTTTATTAAAGTATGTATGTATGTATGTATGTAAGTACCTATACATGGGTATAGGTGTATGGTTCAGGTTTTTTTTTTTTTTTTTTTTTTTGTGTAGACCAAGGGTCTGCACTCGCATCCAAAAGATTAAGATGGTTTTCCGCGTATTGGTCCCTAGAATGCCAAAAACATTTGGAGTTTGTAAACATGAGAAAAATTGATAGATACATGTTCATGGATCCAGAGTCAATTTGTAATAATTCTAACTGACTTGAGGATTCAGGTCGCTTTTTATAGGGTAGTGTTTTCTTAAAAGTGGAAAGTGAATAAGGATTTGTTGCCTTGCGCTTACACAAGTGGGTTTTCACCTACATTTATTATGTTTAGGGATTTAAATGAAAAGTGTCTCTGTGTTTCTTTCCTTTTATGTGCATATTTAGTTAACAGATCGTTTAGTAATCACCATCTATGTATTAGTTATATTTGTATGTCGATTAGGTATACCTCATTTGGAATAAAGTTGTTGTTTCAAATAATTGTTTTTGTACTTGGCTTATATGCTTAAATCGTAGTCCCACTAAAGAACGTCTGCTTAGTTGGGGAGTTATTGATTGCGCAAAATGTGTTTTCTGTGGTCTAGGGATGGAATGCAGGGATCACCTCTATTTTGAGTGCCCTTTTACCAACAAAATTTGGAGACATCTTTCTGCTCTTATTAAAGAGTAGAATATTGTTACCCATTGGGATTCGATAATTATCCGACTTAGGCTCTGCAAGAAGAAGACATTAAAGGCAAATATCATGAGAGCTATGTTTTGTGTGAGCATTTACTACATCTGGCAGGAAAGAAATAGTAGAATTTATGGAAAAGGTACTAGCTTTGAGGAACATATGATTGAGAAAATCATTCTCAATGTTAGAGAAAAAATTTCGTTACAACATAAATATGTCAATAGTGCACAAAATAGATCCCTCTGTTCTTTGTAGTGGATTACAGATATTTAGATGTAAAACTCTTTTGTATCTTAGTTTTTTACAGTGAAATAAAATGATTAATTGCTTAGCCAAAAAAAAAAAAAAGTTTGTATGTCGATTTGATCAATAAAATGGAAGCAGCACATGCGTGTAGGAGGCTGTATGGAAAAATTGAGTACTTTCTCTAATATTCATAGATTTACTTTCTTAAAATAACGCCACCAAATCTTTGTCCGACTAGGTGGTCCCAAAAAGAATAGGTAGTGGAGAATTGTTCAATTATGTTATCCATGAATATGATAAATTTTATACCTTGATTGAACAGTAATCTACTATATTTGCAACTTTATAACTCTTTTGCATCGGAGGAAGATGTTACCAATGATTTGTGAATTAGTCTAACCCTAAAACAGCATAAGTAGCGGCACATTCATAAAGATGAACTAATGCGGGGCATTCACAAGCAAACAAAGGCACATGAAAAATCAAATTTCTAATACATACGATTTGTATCATAATTTGCTTTCATATAGAATATAACTCTCAATTTTCATCTTTCTTGTTTAATGTCGCCTAGTAGGCCATTCATTATAAAGCTCCAATATATAGTAAGCATAAAAATTAACTGATGCGTAAATCATAAGATTGAGAGAACACATGAAAATTAATTTTTTTTTTAAGAGAGAATACATGTTTTGATATATAGACTCTGATACTATATATAAGTATAATTATTTTGAAAACATATAACAATTGAATTTATCAGAGGCTATGTAGTTATCATAGTAAACCACTAAAGGCATAAGTATGCTATTTGACGCAAAAGACGAAGTCATGATAGTACACTACAAAAAAAACTGCTTTCTGCGACGAGTTGTCGCCATTTTGTCATCAACTTGGCAACGGTTTGGAGACGGAGTAAGATGTCGCCACTTTAGTGATAATTTAGTGACAATTTTGTTACGTTTTGGAGTAGACCTACATATGCCGTCCCCACGTCGTTGCCAATTGGCGACAATTTGGTGACGACATCATATGCGGTCTCCAAAAGTGACCATATGGTGACTACTTGGTGACAGCTAATGATATGTTGTCTCCATGCCGTCCCCACGTAATTAATTAATTGGGTAATTTATCGAAATGATTCTAGATCTTTATATTTTTTGATATTTAAGTCTACTATCTTTCATTTTGAACAAAATGATTATTCATATTTCATTTTGGCGACAATTGTTAGTTTTTGGAGCAAAATCTATTAAAAGATAACGTTAGTGAACACGTGGATGATACGTGACCGCAAAATGCATAAACTTTAGTGTTCTTCTATTTCAAGATATTATATTCCTACCGACTAACGTTTATACAGTGAATGGTGGAAATCAATGGAGTATATACATGGAAACAGTTCTGTTTAGAAGCTTGGAGAAAATATTTATATGCGGGAGTATCAACGATTAGCATTTTGTCATTGAATATGCGGGAGCAAAAGTTGTCGAATCTATGTGCCTAAACCTTTCCTGATTGATGGGAAGCCCTCTGTATATGCGCCATCAAAGTCATGCATGTCGGGCCCCTTTGGACATCTAACAAGGTATTCTTTGAAATAAATAAATGTAAAGTTTGTATTAATTAAATTATCACCTAGAAAAATAGGATCCGGATTAAGAATAAGAAAGTTTAAATTATTAAAGAATAGTTTATTATATTATTTATTATTTCTAAATATATACATGAGAGATTCATTTTCTCTTTTTATCCTTACATATCGGTCAGTTTCAATATTTCTAAATGAATGAGGATGAGAGTTGATAATATATTGAATTACTATATCATCTAAAACGTTAAACTATTATACATGAATTTAGTATATTATTTATTTATTTTAACTATTTGTTCTAACCTTTTGCTAATTATTATAAGTGCACCTTTCTACGAGTTTATAGTATGTGCAATCAATTAACAATGCATCTACATGGATAATAGAACTCCAAATGGAAAACATAAAAAGACACAAGTATATGCTTAAATATATCAAGTCTATCATGCTAAAACTCCTTGCGCCTTAAATTGTCTATCTAAAGATCAATCACGATAAACTCTACACTTCTTTTTTAGTTTATTTTTATTTTTTGTCAGAAAGCTCTTGCACCCATTTTTGCCTATTTAAAGAATAAAGATCATTAATTAATATTAAAACTGCCCAAGCACTAATTCCTAGCATCATAATTAAATGGCTTTTGTTAACTATCTTAGGTCACGCTCAAGAATGATAATCAGATGTATTACTGCGTTTAAGCATGTGGACTCTAGCATGTTTGGAGCTTAAATTAGCTCCTTCATAACACGATCCAGCCCGTTTTAGTAGTGGGGCATGCTATCTGTTTTCAATCGATCATGTGGGCTCTACGTACAGGAGTTTTCATTGACGATATTGCAACTATAATGTATTGTGAGTCTTGATGGAGCCTTGTAAATTCTTTTGAGTTTGGACTTAATGAAAATTTTTTTCTTTTCCAGCAAAAAAAAAAATGTATTGTGAGTTGGCTTCTCAGGCGGAGGAATGCACTAGCTTGTCAATCAGCATGTGCGATGGTTGCATCTTGTGGTCTTCCACAGTGTGTTATAGAGTCTGATGCTTGTACAATCATCAAACCTCTTTTGGAAATTCACGATTCTGATTGGAGGATTTTCTACAGTATTTAGAACTCTCTTATCTCTTATCTTCTAATTATCCCGACCATACGTTCGCGACTTGCCAACTATGTGGCTAATTGAATTGATATGGCAATTAGGATAAGTTCTCTTTAATTCTTCCAAGGGGATTGTAATTTTTCCTTGGAGCTATATTTATTGTAACAATTAGATGATTAATCTTCGGGCAATGGCTAGTGCTTGTGTTAATAAAGTTTTCTTTCCGACCAAAAAAAAAAAACAAGTACGTGCTTATGGAAGCAATAATGTTTTACCTTTTTCATTTCATTAAATATGAAAAGACAAACATGCAATTAAAACTAAACAGGTAACTTGCCCGTTCAAAATTTGTGGAGATGGAAGGGATTGGGAAGTGAAAGGGGAAATTTATTAGTTTATGCAGAAGAAGAAGCCAAGATTGCTTGGTTAATTGTAGACGAAATACGATATTCTTTAAACAACTAAACAAATCAATTTTTTGTCTAATCTTTGCTTATTAGTTATTATTAGTAAACCTATCTACTTCTTCGTCTGTTCATTAAAACGACATACCCTGCAATTCACTTTTACTAGTACGTTGCACTCTATTAACAATGACTCTAAATAGATGATAGAACTTCAAAAGGAAAATAGATAACTGTTAGAGGATCTCATCAATCAGCAGATTTGACTTCCCTTAATCATGGGATCAGATTTATGTAATTATGTAAATGAAATCATGATTGGTTATTTACCTAGAGTAGATTTCCCTTCATACCTAGAATAGACTTCTTTGTATAGTATAAATGCTTGTAATATATTGCAGAGAATATACACAAAAGAAAGAGAAGAAGTTTTCTCTCCCAATTCTTCTTGCAGTCAATCCTAAATTTAACATAGTAACGTCACTGCTTCCGCAATAATCATACACAAACAAACATAATAACGTCGCTATCATGAGTGACCCCAAACAATCGACTGAGACTTCATCAGAAACATTCTGGTTTCAAAGGTTCTTGTAGGCGACAAGTATGGAGCATGGAGTCGTGCTATGAGGATTAGCCTGAGTGCATAAAATAAACTCGGATTTGTTAATGGAACCAATGAAGCCCCATCTGAAACCGACAAGACATATGCATCATGGCAGAGATGCAATGATATGGTTCTTGCCTGGATTTTGAACTCCGTTCATGGAGACATTGTAAATAGTGTTTCCTATTACACAACAGCGGTAGAGGTTTGGACAGATCTTCGAGACCGTTATTCACAAGGCAATGATGCATGAATCTTCCAACTCAAAATCTGCGAACGAGAAGAAAAAGACAAGGTGATGCAATTCTTAATGGGGTTGAATGATACCTACTCCGCAGTCTGCAGACAAATCCTATTGATGCAGCCTCTTCCGAACACACGAAAGACGTATTCTCTTGTGCTTCAGCAAGAGAAACAAATGGAGGTTTCTCTCAATCACACCAATACAAGTTCATATGCCATGAATGTGGCGTACAACAAGGAATTTGCTTCCAATAACTCACAGTCACAGAAGGAAAAGGTGCCACTTCACTGCTCGCATTGTGACCAGGATTATCTGTTGGGAGGAAACCCGATATCAAAAACACAAACAACAAATGCACAGCGGAAATAACACCCTCTCACCTTGTATAAACCTGTTAGAAAGCAACAAATAGAGCCAACAACAATATGCACAAATCTGAAAATTCCAGAAAATAGAGCAACACCAAGATTTTAACGTGGAAAACCTCCCCAACGTGAAGAGTAAAAACCACGGGACCGTAGTCCACCAAAAAACTTCCACTATCAACAAATAATGGGTACAAGAGAGTCTTCTCTAGCTACAACTAGAGGCATACATAATACATTCACGAAGAATAACATATTCTTGCAAACATTGCATCAACAAAAGAGATTAAACCAAGAAGTAGGAGAGAAATCACAAAAAACGTCGTCACTGTTCACGTCAGAAAAACGGGCTGTGAAGAGCTCCAAATCTGATCTCTACCGTCCAGATAGAAGACCCACGAGTTGTGAACATGCACGTAAAATTTCAGCTCAATCGGACCACAAATGACCTTCCGATCGTTAACTTGATGAAGATGGCACAGACTGAAATTTCTGCACTCTTCTTCTTCTTTCTCTCTCTGTTTTTTTTTTTTTTTTTTCTCTCTCTCGTTCACTCACTCTCTCTTTCTTGAAAACAAGTGACAGACCAGTTGGTCTGTCCATTCCATTCCTTTTTTTTGTTTATTGTTTTCTCTTTTTTTTGTTTTATTTTGGTCAAAAAACAAAAGCCATAATGATAACCACCCACATGGGTTGGTCTCTCCTAGCACAACAATCTCCCCCACCAACTCAAGTGGTGGGTCAATCAACCCGACAATCAAACGACATATCTCAAGCTTCTCCCACAGCTCACGGCATCTCCTATTGTCCCTGACGATCCTTCCTCCATAAACCCTTCTACCACCACACATATTCTTACAATCATAGAAAATCCTTCGCCCCAACCCACAATTTCTCCACCACATCCACCGCGTCAATTTGGTCGCATTACCAAGCCATCCGTTCGCCTACATGATTATCATGTTTGTCATGCTCAACATCTTGCTCCCGGCGCCTCATCCTCCACGTCCGGCACAAGGTATCCTCTTTCTCACTATGTATCCTATGCACATTTTTCGTCATCTCATCGATCTTTTGCTTGCCAAATTTCTACCACTGTGGAACCTAAAACCTTTGAACAAGCTAACCAAGATCCTCAGTGGCGAACTGCCATGGCTTCCGAGCTCCAAGATCTTGATGAGAACCACACATGGACACTTACCACTCTACCACCTGGACATCGTCCAATCGGCTGCAAATGGGTCTATAAAATAATGTATAATTCCGATGGCACCATCGAATATTACAAGGCTCGCCTCGTTGCAAAAGGATTTATTCAACAAGAGGGTATTGATTACAAGGAGACCTTTGCCCCTGTTGCTAAGTTGATCACGGTGCGATGCCTCCTTGCCATCGCCTCTGTTCGTAATTGTTCCCTTTACCAAATGGACGTTCAAAATGTCTTTCTTCATGGGGAATTATCTGAAGAAGTTTACATGCAACTGCCACCTAGGTTTCGTCGACAGGGGAAGTATAATGTATGTCGCCTCAACAAGTCCTTATATGGACTTAAACAGGCCTCTCACAGCTGGTTTCACAAGTTTGCCAATGCCATTTGTCAAGCGGGCTATCGACAATGTAAGGCAGACTATTCCTTGTTTACTAAAGTGCATGGGAATTCGTTTACGGCGGTACTTATCTACGTTGATGACATGATTCTCACATGAAATAATGATGATGCTATACTTGACTTCAAGCAATTTTTTCACAACCATTTTCGAATAAAAGATCTTGGCAAGCTAAAGTATTTTCTCGGAGTGGAAGTTGCCCGATCCGCATAAGGTATCTCCATTTCCTGATGAAAATACATGTTGGATATTCTCGATGAAGCTGGATTACTTGGTGCGATGCCAGCCAAATTTCCCATGGAAGAGAATTTAAAATTATCCCCCATAGATGGAGAAATCCTCAAGAATGTTTCTCAATATAGAAGACTCGTTGGTAAGCTTATTTATCTCACCATCACAAGGCCTGAGATTTCTTATGCAGTTCATGTCCTTAGCCAATATATGCAAGAACCGCAAAAACCACATCTTGAAGCGGTTCATTGCCTTCTACGATATTTAAAAGGAGCACCTGGCCAAGGTCTTGTTTTCCCTTCACGAGGCAATACTGTCCTGAGAGGATACTGTGATGCAGACTAGGCTCGCTGCCCCATTACCAGGAAATCTGTCACTGGATATTGCATATTTCTTGGTAATTCACTTGTATCATGGAAAACCAAGAAACAATCTATTGTTTCTCGATCTTCAGCTGAAGCGCAGTATCGTGCAATGGCTTCAGTCACATGTGAGCTCACTTGGATGAAATATTTACTTGCTGATCTTCGAGTTTACCATCCTAGACCAGCCGAGTTGTTTTGCGACAATCAAGCAGCCATCCATATAGCTGCAAATCTGGTATTTCACGAGCGCACCAAACATATAGAGATCGATTGTCATGTTGAGCGTGAAAAGATTTAAACAAGGGTCATTGCAACAGCCTACGTTCCAACAAAACAACAACTTGCCGATATCTTCACCGAGCCATTGGGACAAGCAATGTTTCGTTCCATCCTTAGCAAGCTAGGTGTAGCTGACATCCACACTCCAGCATGAGGGGGAGTATTAGAAGATCTCATCAATCAGTAGATTTGACTTCCCTTGATCATGGGATCAGATTTCTGTAATTATGTAAATTAATGAAATCGTGATTGGTTATTTAACTAGAATAGATTTCCCTTCATACCTAGAATAGACTTCTTTGTATAGGATAAATGCTTGGAATATATTGCAGAGAAGATACACAAAAAAAAGAGAAGAAGTTTTCTATCCCAATTCTTCTTGCTGTCAATCCTAGATTTAACAATAACGAGACAAATATTTGTTTAAATCAAGTCTATCATGATAAAACTCTTTGCACCATTTTTTATGTTTTTTTTTTTTACGTGAAAATTCTACTGGCGGAGTTCGACCACTGAGTTTTCTAGCAAAGTCCAACCATCAGCTTTTTCGATGAAGCCTAGTCAGTAGTTTTTTTGACTGAGCCCGATTATCAATTGATAAACTAATGGGTGCAGTGGTACGCCTCAATACATGCACCAATTCGGTTAAGAGTTTGATATTGATTAATTACAGTTGGAGACCCTTGAATGCAACGGGTTTCCTACTAAACTCATGAGAGTAGAGCTACGGCTCACATGCAATCCAACAGCTCGTGAGCTACCCTGTAGTCCGATCATCTCCAACCCACGACTCGTAGGTGAGCCATGCCACCAATACCAACACGACGTGGATTATCAATGATAGATTCAAGTAGGATTTTCTTTGGAGATAAGCCATTGTAGTGATAGCTTAGCTCGTTCATCCATCATGTTTGAATGAATAACGATAAACTCAGGGTAGGAGCAGGGGCAGATTCACATGGGGGACAGTGGGGGCTGCAATCCCCCATTGAGTTAGAAAAACGTTAAAAATCTTATGCATTTTTCCAAAAAAAAAATAAATATCTATTTATTTTTAGTTGAAAGAATTAATTAGCCCCAACTAAAAAATAAAATATTCATATCAATTAAAAATTATAGGTTTTAACATCCACTAACAAAAATTCATGGATTAAAATTTTATTTTCTCTAATAAACCTTGGGAGGAGAATAGAGTATATATGAAAAAGCTTTCAACTAGATTACATCAGGGGGTTGGTTAATCTCAAAATTGAGTTACTTGTAATCGTAATTGTTTAGTATCACTTGTTACCAAAATAGTATCCAAAGCTCAATAGGTTCAAAAGCTATTGACCATAACTCCAACTGTTAAGTATCTAAAAATAACAAATAATCGTACCAATGACCATAATCGTTTACTTTGGAAAAAAATGAAAATTTAGTTTATAGTAAAAACTAGCTTAAAAAACAAAACTAAATTGCATAATTATTGAAAAAATACTATTGGTTTAGTCAGCATAGGATTAGAAGTGTAATTTTGGGTATTAATTTATTAGGCTAATATAAAATTATTTTTTTATATTTTGTCAATTCTAATTATATATAATATATGTGTCATGTCTTATATATGTAGACACACCCACAAATACAATACGTATACATATATTTTTGGGTTTCATGTTTCAAATTTTTTAAATGTTTAATACCAAAATCTATCGTATTACCTATCAAGTGCTTTTCATAAAAACCAACTATAGGGTAGATACTCATCAATTTCGTTATTGATCCAGAAAAACGTTAATAAATTGGTGTATTTTTTTTTTAAAAAAAATATACTCATATAGTTTTAAAATAATATGTTTTAACTCTCACAGAGAAGATTTCTTGAATACGCTATATGTAAAGATTGAAATTTTTCTATTTTTGTTTTCTCTGTAAAACTTTTTATGTTCACATCCATAAAACAATAAGCATGAAGACATTTTCCTATTAAAAAAAAAAAGAAATATCGTGCCGTTCAAACCTTTTTTTTTTTTGTCAAAGTGGAATTTCATTAAAATGAGAGAAAATACATTAGCCTACCCCAACAGTAGGTTAGTCTACTTCCAGCAGAAATACAATGATGAAGGAACATTTGATAACCAGTCAGATGGAAGTAGTTGTTGATGAGCCTAGTTAGTAATCCAATCGGAATGAGCATTTGTTGTTCTTCTAATGAGGTTTGAGATTGATATCATTCCTTCCTGAAAGCTCATGTCTGATGTCTTGGACAATTGAATCCACCTTCCAGTTGGTCTCCGAAGTGGAATGAGTAATTGTTGGGTAAACTTCTTGACAATCTGTTTCAATGATCAGTTGCGAGGAAGAGAAGGATCCAGCCAGCTTAAAAGCATTAAAAAGGGCCAAGGCTTCAACTTGTTGAGGGAATTCACATCTTGTGAAAAAAACAAGCCCGTCAATGAGTGAACCAGAGTGGTTTCTGCAAATAGCTGCAATGCCAACAGTACCTGAGATCTTGTTGAAAGAGGCGTCACAATTAAGCTTGAATATGCCTCTAGGAGGTGGAGACCAGTGAGTAGGGATAGCTGGTGAACTCATGTTAAAACCTGGGAAGTGGAGATCAGTTCACTAAAACAAAATAAGCTCCAATCCAACTGGAAATTCAACATGAATAATCACAGGCCATTTGTATAATTTTCCCTTTCGATTACATTCAAATGTTGTTGAAGCACCAAGGTAAAATGAAATGTGAGAGAATTCCAAGCAACCAAAATTAGAATCATCCAAATCCCTTCCTCAAACAGATACAATCATCCAAAATTGTCATCCATTCAATTGAATTTTCACATAGCATGAAATTTATGTAAAGCTTGATTTCCCTCATCTCCAGAAACTTGTGTATAGCTTTCTGCAA
This sequence comes from Ehretia macrophylla, assembly GCA_037974665.1. Taxonomy (NCBI): domain Eukaryota; kingdom Viridiplantae; phylum Streptophyta; class Magnoliopsida; order Boraginales; family Ehretiaceae; genus Ehretia; species Ehretia macrophylla. The sequence continues at coordinate 46,411,043 of CM075773.1, forward strand.
ATAGTCATCTAATTTTTGCATGTCACGGGGAGATGCAGTCATGGAGCATTTAATTTGTAGAAAAGAAACTATTCTAATTCATGTTAAACACTAATAGATGTAGCCATTGGCAATGGTATATACAACTCATGTGTGCATAGGCACACTCTGAGTTGGAAATTCTTTTTTCTTTTTAGTGTTAAAGAAAAAAAAAATATGTGGAGTCTTCATTAGACGGATGATCGGATAGTATTTTTTATTTGATCAAGATTACATTTGGTCAACATGTACACAACTCAAGTTTCTACAATCTGAATGACAGAGCTTTCTAAGACTGGTAATCCATTTCTTTTTGGTGATTTTCATCGTTATTTAAATAAATTTATTCAAGTTAGATTTTAATCTATAAATTTTTATGTATTTCATAATTGTTAAATTTTGCTTTGATGTTCAAAGATTCTTTGTTTAGTACTATAGTTGATTTTGATATATGACCATGATAGACGTTTGTCATTTTTGTGTAGAGTAAATTGCATTTATATTCCTTCTGAATTAAATCAAAGGGAATCATGCTTTGAAAACTCAATTTGTGCTATAACGTGCTCAAATTAAGTATTGATTTATTTATAACATATTGTACTCTATCATTATAAAAAAAAAAACATGAATTTAGACATAAAACCAACAGTTTTTATTTATAATTTATATAAAAAAATTATCCATAAACGAAGACTTCCGATCCCTAGTTAGTGATACCAACACTACAGTGTTCACCATGATCCTCGATACTTGGTTCAGTCAAGGCTAATGATCTCGCTTGTCGCTTTGCTGAATTGACCTGCAGAAAGTGCCAAACACATTCCATATTTTTGCCTTCACTAAGAATCTCCTCCAAGTTCTGTAACATGTTTGTCAAGTCACTAGTGAAGTTCTTGGGATTCAGGTCACTTTCTAACCTATTGCAAAGTTCTTTTCGGTGGAAACCAATTGCAAAGTCGGTAAAGTTGAATGTTTCCGCATTTCAGGTTTTTCTTTTGCACATTGTGGAGTTTGCTATATAGGAGAACTATGGTTAAGATTGGTCGCCAATCACAACGGCAAGAAAGGCTCAGAAGAGAAACCTTAACCCACCACACTTGGGTCTTGCCGCAATTTGATGCATACCAAGTTGTTGATTCGCTTGTATATATAACTACAACAAAAATAGAGACAATTTCTACTTTTTGAAGATCTAAACAGTGCACGGCAGATACTACTGCTTATGACATCTCATGTATCTAAACAGAGGCAAATGTATGTTTGGACCGGTGTGGGCTGCAACTTTAACTGGTTCAAAAAAATATTGTATTTATTATTTTTTTTAAAAATAAAAATATATGTCTTTCTATTTAAAAAAATTAATTAATCTTTATTAAAAAAATATACTTATATAGTTGAAAAATAAAGCCATCACTGAAAAGAATTCCTCAATATGCTCTTGTATCCAGCGATTGAAATTTTTCCCTTTTGTTTTCTCTATCTTTTAGACCCTTGAAAACTTTTAATTGTTCATGTCCACAAAACAAGAAGCATGAAGACATTTTCCTATTAAAAAAAAAAAGAAATATCGTGCCATTCAAACATCTATAAAACAGAATAATTAAGCTCCTATCCAACTGGATATTTAACATGATGATCACAGGCCAGACCCGGTGAAAGAATGAAGAAGATTAGAACTGTAAGAGCTAACTAACACACGATGTGGTCCATGCTTATTAAGATGGTCCATTAATTTATTATGAAAACTTTTAATCGTGCTATAACATCTAGCATAATATAGTCAAAATATACAAAACTTAACTTGACAACTTTTGATGGAAAAGTGAGCCTTTTCCTATAGATTATATTTATGGACGAATTCAGAAACTAACGGTCATTTCTGACTCAATTTGGATAATGCAATTTCAAGAGGAGTCGATTATTGGGCATTGGATTCCTTGAAACTTGCAGAACGTGCAACGTTGTATTAGGGTTTGGTAAGCCAGCCCTTCCAGTTCGAAGATACTTGATTCCTCAATCAAAAGGGTTAAAGAAGAGATGGATGGAAGAACTTTTGAAAAAGGCAACATGTGGGTGGGACTTTTTCCTCTAAAGAGCTTCATAAGAAGGAGCTAATTCACTAGCTACTCTTCAGCCTATGAATGCAAAAAAGAACTGATTCCAAAACATACAATTCAACACTCATATATTGAAATTTCTTTTGGTGGGGAATAAATTAATTTTTAAATTAAAAAAAATTTAAAAATATGCAAATTTTCAGAAAAAAATGTAAATAATTCATTCTATACATATGCGTCTTAGTTTCAGCTGGCGACTCAACTGCATTACCCAAAACTTGATAACAGTGTCGATACTTGTCAAATAAAAAAGATAACAATCTATGCCAACCTTATAATCACTACAAGAAATTTCGCGTTCGGAGACGACACATTTCTGTCTCCGTTCCGTTTCCAATTTGGAAAGGAAATGGAACGGAGACGAAACTTGGGCGTCACCTTTCGACCCGTCTCCTTTTTTGAATTTCGTCACCATTTCATCTCAAATGGAGACGAAAAGATATTTCGTCACCCTTCTGTCTCGCTCACATTTCGTCTTCCTCCCATTTCGTCACATTTCCATCTCCCTCACATTTTTTCTTTGTTCCGTCTCTCTTACATTTCGTCTCATTTTCGTTTACATATAATTTCGTCTCATTTCCGTCTCTGTTAATATTAATATTGCATAAAATAACTCGAATTAATGTAAAAGAATCCAACCCCTCGGTACTTAGCATACTTCCCAAATATCTAAGGTACCAGAATTATACAAATTCTTGCCTAAAGCTTAATGGTGTTGAATTTTCCGTTAATCAAACTTCTGACATCATGTTGGCGGACAAGGTATTACCATATACGCTGAATTCAAATGAAATTCATAGTTCTGACCAAAAAAAAAAAAATTGGAAGTTATAGTAGAAAAAGAAATAAATTAGTATGAAGAGATTGACACATTTTTATCTTTTACAAAAATTAAAATTGTTGCAAGAAAGCTGAAATTATTGTTGTTAATGACTTTATGGAATGGTTGAAAAATCATTCATATCCCATCGTAAAGTTCTTAATGCAATAGTTTTTTTGTAAATAATAACCAATAGTTTGAAAAAATTGTTGTAATTAAAGGACAATTTTAAATTATTCAAAAAATAATCTCAAGAGCAATTATTACTAAAAAAAATGATAAAATAATTATAATTGTTGCAATTAAATAAAATTATTATAAAAATATTTATTAGTTTATAATACAAGAGTTAAAAAAACGTTGCAATAAGCTACCAATTGCCCACAACCTGTTATTTTTAAATTTCAGTTTTCCAAAGAGTTAAAATGTCCCACACAAAGCACAACAGCCTTTCTCTTCGGCTACAAAAATATATGAAATATGTTTAATAAAGCCAAAACAACAATGAAAAAAGCTCGTGCTAGGTCTGGCCGGTTTGTTATTTTTGTAAATATTAAATATATTCGATGTTCTTTTTCTAAAAGTATTTTATATACTACAATAACTACTAAATGTATTTGCAATTATAGCCCTTGGTTTGAGGATTTTTCAGAAGAGATATTCTACTGGCAAAGTGGTATTTGAGGGTTTGTCACAATTTCTCGTTTAATATTGTTTTTCAACAATGATTGGTGATGTAGAATGGAGTACGAATGGTACGGATTTTAATTAGCCACAAGCCAAAATCATCTTGAATTTGAAGAGAGACCTAGTCGATTATATCAGTAAATATAGAAGTGGCACGAATCAAGTTACTCATGTATCTAAAGAAATGATGTTTTACCCTTCTATCATTTTCCCAAAAAGATCTCGAGTGCACTAGGTGCTTGAGTAATAATGTTTTATGCCAGAGGATGCCGTATGCCAAAATTTGTGGACAAATTTGCACATTATTCAACTCATGATCATAGTTGTCCGTGATACGAATTGTACAATTCAATACAATTCACTCAAAAATCGATACGAATTAACAGACGAATCGTAAATTGGTATGAATCGCATGCTGAATTGTGAAAAAAATGTGTTGAATCGTATCGAATTGACCAATTCATAGATTCATATGAATTCATTGCTATGATGCTTTTTTTTCTCTTCTATCTAATGCTATAGTGCTTGTCGGTATAGAAACGAAAGAAAATGAAATGGGACATATGAAGACAAAATTGAGTGGAAGAAAAGGCAAATGCCTTAATTATTATTGTCTTCTTTGGTCAAAGAGTCAAAGGTGAATAGTAACAGTCAAAAACAAAGACTTACATTTCACATCCGTTCCTATCTGGTTAGGAAAAATTGCATAAACAATTTTTTTATTTTTTTTTAAATTTCAAATTCATTTTTATTGTTTAAAATTGGTCCCTATTAATTTTCAAAATATTTCAAAATTTGTCCTTACTGTTCAAAAGAAACTAATTTAGTCCCTATTATTTTAAAAAAAATTAATTTATCCAATTTAGACAAGGACTAAACTAAATTTTTTTGAAAAAAAAATAGGGACTAAATTTACTAACTTTGAATAATAGTGACAAATTTAAATTTTTTGGAAAACGATAAGGACTAAATTAAATAATTTTGAACAATAGGGACGAATTTGAAACTTTAGGAAAACAATAGGGGCCATTTGCTCAATTTCCCTTCTTGTTTAATGCGAAGGTTTTTATTTTAATGAAAAGAAAAAACATATACTAACTATAATAATTTTTTCTTTATATAATCTTTTAACATCTAACCAAAAAAAAAAAAGTTTAACTAAATAATTTTAACTCAAAATAACTAATGAGAACACAATAATCAATTCTTTTATTGAGAAAAAAATAAAAAATATCATTGATAACACAAAATATCAATTATTGGTGTATTACTAGAAATGTGACCAAATCATTACGATCCACGATTCGAAAAAAAAATGAGCTTTCGATTAACGATTTGACAACTATTCTCATGATAAACATGTCTTTCAAAAAGACCGCTTGTTTTGCAGCATCATGCTTTTATAGTCATCTAGCATCTTTTATGGAGAATATATGTACAAAATAGGAAAACCACCAATCTAGTCTTTTCATCTAGTTGTGGCATTGTTCAAGCCATGTAACTTAATGCTCCAATGTTATCCCAATTCTGAATTTCTATTTGCCCTCATGGCACAAGACAATATTTTAATGCAGAACAGGTGGTAAGATGCTAAGAAACATGCATTAAAAAGACTCGTAATATAACACTTAAAATCCCTGAAAGAAGTCCTTAAATATTTCAACAAACAGCACTTTACTGGAATCAGTTCATCCATCTCCATTATCAGATCTGAGTTGGAGACTGTACAAAATAACTTATTGAGCTCGATACTTGATCACGATTTAGCAAGGAGGCTGATTTGAAGGGTCAGTTGATGGAGGCCTTACTTTATGAAGAGTCCATTTTGCAACAAAAGGCTCGTGTTAATTGGTTGAAGGAAGGTGACCTGAATACGGCGTACTTCCACAGAGTTATCAAGGGGCGATAAGTTCGTAATATTATCTCTAGTGTGGTTGATGATAATGGCAACATTCTGACTTCCAATGCAGACATTGTTGACAATTTTGTTGGTTACTTTAAGAATTTGTTGGGAACGAACAGAATGAAGAGTATGGATTATACAATTAGTGATCTCAAGAATTTGTTGGGGAAGTCGATCTCTAAGGACAATAAGAGGTTATTCTCGAAGCTTGTGTCTGACTTTGAAATCAAAGAAGTCATGTTCTCTATCAACAGCTCCAAAAGTCTGGGTCCTGATGGGTATCCTGCTTTCTTCTTCAAGAATGACTGGGATGGTGTTGGTGCCGATGTCTGTTGTACAGTGAGGGATACTTTGAACTCTAGGATTCTTCTAAAAGAAATAAATACTACAACCATCACTCTCATTCCGAAGGTTAGTAATCCTTCGGGGCCTAAAGACTATAGGCCTATTTCTTGTTGCAATGTGATTTACAAATGTGTTTCTAAGGTGATTGCTAATAGGTTGTGCAAGGTGCTTGATTCGATCATCTCTATTAATCAATCAACCTTTATTCCAGGACGTAAAATTCTCGATAATGTGCTTATTGCTCAGGAGTTGGTCAGGAATTATGGTAGGAAGCACACAACATCCATATGTATCATTAAGTTTGACATTATGAAAGCCTACGATTCTGTCGACTAGAACTTTATGCGATCATCCTTTCCTACTATTGAGTTTCTTGGAAACTTTATTAAATGGATTGATATGTGTATCTCCACGCCATCTTATTCTGTGATGATAAATGGCCAAATGGAGGGCTTCTTTCAGGGGGAAAAAGGACTCAAACAAGGTGACCCGATTTTGCCCTATATCTTTGTGATTGTCATGGAAGCTTTATCAAATTTGTTGAACCAATATGGTAACTTGTGAGGCTTTGCTTTTCACCCCAAATGCAAGAAGATTAAGCTTAATCACATTGCATTTGCAGATGACATCCTCATTTTCTCCAAGGCTAACATGAGCTCCATTGCTATCATAAAAAAAGCCATCGTCATCTTCTCTAAAATGTCGGGCCTCCACTTTAGCAACGCTAAAAGTCAAATTTTCTTTGCTGGCTACACGGATAGCTGTAAACTCTTTATTTATGAATCACTAGGCATCAAAGAGGGGAACCTGGCAGTGCGGTACTTGGGTACTCCCTTGATTACTGGTAGGCTCAACAAATCCATTTGTACTGCTTTAGTGAACAAGATCACTGCTAGAATTGATCATTGGACAACTAATTGGTTGTCCTATGCCCGTATACTTCAGCTTATCAACTCAGTTTTGCAAAGTATTTTGACTTATTGGTGTAATGTGTTCATGGTACTGAAAGGTGTTATTGAGGAGATTTTAAGAAAGTTCGCTGCATTTCTATGGAAAAATGGAGGGGAAAATGCAAGAGGGGCCAAAGTGGCTTGGTCAAAAGTCTACAAACCAAAGAAAGAAGGAGGCCTTGGTGTTCAAAGTTTGTGGGATATCAATGTTGTTGCTATTCTCAAGTAGTTTTGGCATACGTATTGAAATAGTGACTTTCTTTGGGGCTATTGGGCTAATCGAGTCTTACTTGAAAGTTGCAATATTTAGAGTGTTGATATTCCAAACAACGCATCGTGGACTTGGCGTAATCTACTCCAAATTAGACAAGTTGCTAAAAGGTTTATTCGCCATCAAGTTGCAAACGGGTGTAATACCAATCTTCTTTGGGATACTTGGCTGCCTTGTGGAAGTCTTTGGGATTTTTCACATTCTAACAATATTGATATCCCGACTAATTGTGGAAACTTGAAAGTCGCTGACTATATTAATGGCTTTTGCTAGAATTGGCCTAGCAATCTTAGGTGGATTGAAGCCTTAGTTGACTTCAAACCAAGACTTGACATTCAAGACCGAATTGATTGGGTTGTGGGGACTCATACGGATTTCAATTTCCATTCGACATGGGAATATATTCGAGCCAGGAGTACTGAAGTTGTTTGGGAGGAGCTGGTGTGGAACAAATCTATTATACCTAAGCACAGCTTCTGCACCTGTCTCACGATGCTTGATAGGCTTGCTACTAAGGCGAGAATTTCAAGTTGGGGTATCTCAACTGATGTGAATTGTTGCTTCTGTGGACTGGGTGTGGAATGTAGAAATCACATTTTCTTTGATTGTCCGTTCACTCACCGTATTTGGAAATGGTGTGCAAAGCGAATGCGGTGTGGTGTCCTCAATGCCGACTGGGACACCATTGTTGAGAAACTTTGTAAAATCAACAAATGACGTAGCTTGAAGGCAACCATTGTGAGAAATGCTTTCAACTCTTGTATTTACTACATTTGGATGGAGCGTAACGCTAGAGTTTTTGGCACTAATCCACAAACTGAAGAATAGATTATTGGAAAAATTAATTTTGATGTGAGGGGCAAGGTTAAGTTAATTTGTAAATATCCTAACACCTTAGAAAACTCAATTTTTTGTAGAGACTGTAATATTTGTATTTCTTAGGGCTTCCTGTATCGGAACCTTTGATGTATAGTGCTTTGATGTGGAAATGAAATAATTATTTTTGCCGAGCAAAAAAAAAATCTGACTTGATCTCCGAAAAGAAGAAAAAAAAAATTGACTTCATCACTCTTTTCCAGCACAGCTCTTTTATCGGGTTTCTCTAAGGGCCTTCATATCAATGAGACTCAGATGTGACGAGACAATCAAAGTTACATGTTAGATGTGCTACAATAAAAATTTAGGGAAAGAATGAGTCTTGGGTTTCTGACATAATTCAAAATTCTATCCACAGAAAAGACAAAAATCTTATTTTTTCTTATCAAAGTTACATGTTAGATGTGCTACAATAAAAATTTAATAACTCCTATAATTTATAAAAATGGGACAAAAAAATATTTGCATAAACACATACATATATATGGTATTAGTAGTTTTTCATGGAATTTAATTAGAGCAAATGCCCAGTGGTAAAGATGGATTGTTAATTTGCTTCGCACTTTTCACGTGGTAAACCATATTTTTCTTCTTTTTTTAATACAAATGAGGTCAAGTCATAATTACAAAAAATTATTGTAGTAGATGTTTTACTTTTTTTATATCATTTTCTATAACTACAAGTAGCTATAAAATAGTAAAATGGGATGTACGATATTATGGCACTTTACGAGCCAATCAACACATCCATTAATTTCTTGATAAACGCACATGGAACTCAATAAATAAGATCAAGGTTTTTTACATTAAATAGAAGCGATTTTCTCGTTCCTTTGTTGTGTAATTAGAGTTTTTTTGTTTTGTTTTGGGAGTCTAGTCAAAGACTAGAACAAATTCATTTTGAAACAAGAGCATTTCTTTCTATTGAAGGAACTTTCACGATTCAGATCGGATAGCGAAAGTGAAACCTAATGACTCAGCAACAGCGTGTTTATTAGGAAAAATTTCACATTTAGTCCCTATTGTTTACAAAGTATCTCAGTTTAGTCCTTATTATTTAAAATGTCTCAATGTAGTCCCTATTGTTTTAGCAAAAGTTTTAATTTTGTCCCTATTGTTTAAAATGTCTCACTTTAGTCCATATTGTTTTCTAAAAAATTTCAAGTTCGTCTCTATTATTTTTAAAAAGTTTCAATTTCGTCCCAATTTTTTTTTAAAGTTTCAAATTCGTCCCTATTATCCAAGGACTAAGTTAAATTTTTTTGCGAAATAATAAGGATGAATTTGAAACTTTTTGAAAACAATAAGGATGAAATTGAAACTTTTTGGAAAATAATAAGGGTGAAATTAAAAGCTTTAAACAATGGGGATGAAATTAAAACTTTTAGGAAAACAATAGGGACTAAATTGAGACATTTTAAACAATAGGGACTAAATTGAATTTTTTTGTAAACAATAGGGACTAAATGTGAGATTTTTCCTCAAATTTATCTTGATTCATTCCCCATCCAGTACTTAACCAATGGAAGGTTAGAGGAACATACATATTTCAAAGGTCTAACTGCCATCCTACTTGAACATCTCCTACCTAACATAGAAAGGTTAGAGGAACATACATACTTTATAAAGAAAAGAATATTCACTTACTAATCCACAATCTATTACTTAGCAACTTGCAATTATAGTGATTCGATAGTGCTGAGTAAATGGGCTTTCAACCAATTGACATTCTTTAGGTATTCCTTGAGTGAATAGACCATGAAAGATTAGTTACCCATTTTGGGGTTACACTTCCATTCAATCCCCAGGAAAAGAAACTACACAACTCCAATTGCACTTGAACTGCCCCGAAGGTGAGAAGAGTTGAGAACAAATTGGCGAAAGGAAGTGTAACTAGGGGCGGGGGACAGTGGGGGCTGTAACCTCCACTAATTTAGAAAAAAACATTAAAAATTATATGTATTTTTGGAAAAAAAAAATTTAGATATCAATGTATTTTTAGTTAAAAAAATTAATTAGCCCTCACTGAAAAAAATATATTTATATAGTTAAAAAATTATAGGTTTTAGCCCCTACTAACAAAAATTCTTGGATCCACCCCTGTGTGTAACGCGTGAAAATGTGCTAAACAATTTGGTAATTGGTGTATGGACCACAGTCATACTTCCCAGTAATTGTCCTAATCTAATATTAGTTCGCTTCCGGTAGTTATATATATGTCTCACCCCGAAACCTGGATTCTATCGTAAAATCTTTGTTGTGTCATTGGATTTTCCCGTTTGCATATGTGAATGGGTTATCTAAGATACTCAGAAACTTACATGAAAGAACAAGGTGGACTTGTATCTTTTTCCATTGACTCTCTACGCAGAAATTACATCATTAGAAAGAAGTCATCCAAAACCTTTGCTGTCCATTGGCCGGGTACATTAATTTTTTATGATTAATAGAGGGTAATTACCTTTCAACCTATGACCTTTGCTGATCATGATCATGTGCACCATCACGTTCGTCAGCTTGTAGTTTTAAGATATGGTAGTCCTACAGTGATGCTTCACTCACTGCACGTATGACAAAATATTCTTAAAAGCAACTAAACAAATGAAGGTTTTTGAACCTTGTCAAGAATCAAAGCTTCCGTCTTCTTGAACCGTACTTCTAGATCATTATCTGTAATAACAGCTACAGACAACAAATTTTTGGTGATCTGGGGTATGAAGAGTACGTTGGACAGCTTCTTACTTTCTCCATTTTTAGACACAAGCGAAATGGTGTAAGTGCCCTCAACAGGACACCTACATTATTCCCGACGACAACATTCATTGGTTCTTGTAAAGGTTTTATGGAGACATATAACTCCTTCTTGTTGGCCATGTGTCGGGCAACTCTCCTATCTAACACCCATGTACTTGTTTGATGTACATGTACGCTAGTACACGTCTCCTCCGATCTATCTGTTACAGTAAACAGATGCATTTCCGTTTCAGCCGTATTGGCAGACTCTTTATTTATCCAATTTGGCTTTAGAGTTCCGTTCTTCTCATCATGAATTCGTTTCCTGCAATCTTTGATAGCATGGCCTTTCTTATTGCAGTAGTAGCATGATCCAGAGAACGTCTTCTTCTTTCCTTTCTTCTTTTCTTCTTGGTTACTCCTCGCCTTGGCTGTAAAGGCAGAGTCAAGTTAATTTTCTCTGCTTTTTAGCTTCATCTCTTTCTCTATCAACATGGCAGTGAATTCTTCAAACGTCAAAGGAGGAATGCGAACTTGTGTATTGAGTGTTGTCACAAGGCCGTCAAATTTTGGAGGTAACACTCTAATGCACCTTCGAGCTAATTCCTCAGTTGATTTGGAAATACCAACTGCAGCCATTTGATCACGTACATTTTTCATCCTACTGATAAATGACTCAACTACTTCATCTTCACTTAATCTCTCAGCAGCTAACTGATTCTCCAAGTTCTGAATGCGAGCTTGATTCCTTGTTTCATACTGATTTCTCAGTATGTTCCAAGCTTCAGTTGCCTTGGTTGTGTGTTGAATTAGAGTAAGGATGGAATCATGAACACTTGTTACAATTGCACGAAGTGCGTCAGCATTTCGTCTCCTCCATTCTTTGACAAGCTAAGGATATAGAGATGTGACCTTTTTTGTGTCATCTTCAGCACGGACTGCAACTAGTTCTGCATCTGTGCCTAACACTGTATCAAGGAGTTCGTAGGAGTCCAGAACTGTAGTGATTTTGAACTTCCACAAAAGATAGTTCGTGCCATCAAGCTTTCCTTCTGTGAAGGTAGGGGGACGAATACAAATTGTCGGTACTAAACCAAAACTAGAATTGATAGAAGAAGAACTAACACCTTGAATAGTTATAGTTGTTGAGTTTTACTAAACTAGATTGTTGTTAAGAGCCCCTTAAGCTCTTGATACCATGTAAGAATATAACAAATTTCTCAGAAACGTCTTAATAACAATCAAGTAGAAAGTCAACACTACTCGTTATAACAATTTAATATAACACTTATAAGATAATTGTCCCACCGTGCACTCTCAATATTAGAGCTTCAATGGCTTCTGGACTTATAAGAAGAATACAAGAAAAAAATACTAACTTAGGATTGTGTTTGAAGTTGTGTTATGAATGAATTTGATGAACTAATGCATGACTATTTATAGAATTCAGCTAGCCCGTCATAAGAGACTATAGAATTCAGCAAGCCTGCCATAGGAGACTGTCCTATCAAACATTTCCATCTTGGTTGGCTTTACCAACTATGTTCAAAGTATTGACCACCCATATTTATCACATGGGTGGCTTCAATTGACCACATGAGTGGCTAGCATCCAAGTCAACTTCTAGGAAACTTCATTTGGTCAAATTTGTTGACTTTAGCATTGCATCATCCCGACGTCATCTTAAGTAATTTCAAATTCCCGAATTTCTTTCTTGTAGCCATCACGGTCTCTTTTGACCTCATTGACGTTTAAATCGGAATCGTTAATTTATACTATCATATAATTAACGATACTTATTATGAGGTGTGCATTGACATATACCAACATTTTGACATAAGTACATTCACTTTCTGTATAACCAGGGTGGGTGGCACGGTTTTGATGTCGGGGCATATACTCATATAGTAAAAGTATATGATGATGAGTTATATTTCTTAAGATTTTGGATATGAGGCGTGACAGTATGCATGCATGTATGTATTAAAACATAGTTCTTTAGCATGATTGGTGGTTAAAAGGTGGTGGGACGTTTACAATGATGAGTCTTTAGATTACAAGAAGCCTACTAATGTTGTGGAAGTTGATAGTAAAGCTATGCCGGTGGTGTCGGAGGCTGGCATTGTTCACTACATCGCCGCCCCATCCGCCGCTTAGTGTTTATCTTGTTTGTATAGGCTATGATAGTAATTAAAATAGTTGTTACAAATGAAAGGCTAATTATCATTTATTCTATTTTGGCATAGACTTTTGAAATTTGCAAATAAGCAACTTTGTTAGCTTCTTAATTTGTAGAAAGCTCAGGTTTATTAAAGTATGTATGTATGTATGTATGTAAGTACCTATACATGGGTATAGGTGTATGGTTCAGTTTTTTTTTTTTTTTTTATGTAGACCAAGGGTCTGCACTCGCATCCAAAAGATTAAGATGGTTTTCCGTGTATTGGTCCCTAGAATGCCAAAAACATTTGGAGTTTGTAAACATGAGAAAAATTGATAGATACATGTTCATGGATCCAGAGTCAATTTGTAATAATTCTAACTGACTTGAGGATTCAGGTCGCTTTTTGTAGGGTAGTGTTTTCTTAAAAGTGGAAAGTGAAGAAGGATTTGTTGCCTTGCGCTTACACAAGTGGGTTTTCACCTACATTTATTATGTTTAGGGATTTAAATGAAAAGTGTCGCTGTGTTTGTGACACCCCGAACCCAGCACTTCATTAATTGCATTCATTAAATGGTTAATTTGGATGTAATTAGCTAACTACTTTTTATTTTTTATTTTCCATATTTTCATAAATTCAATTGTTTCTTTTCATGCATTTTATATTTTTATAAAATACTTCATATTTTTAGAGGACTACAGCCCCTGACCATGCTTGCATTGCATATCGGGATCAACGGGAAAAAATTCGCGAAATGTCTGATGAATAGTACCAGCGGGATTTTTTTTTTCCAGATTTTTTTCAGATTTTTTGCATTTGTTTTGCTAAAATTTGATCACCCAAATGACCCTTTTGTTCTTACTAAAATGCCTTAATTATTTGGCCTATCATTTGACCTTCTCATGATAATAATATAAGCCAAGAACAAAAAAAAAAAAGAGTCAAAAAATAGTTACGGGAATAGTAACTTTTTCTTGCAAAATTGCTATAGTTGGTCATTTCCATCCATTCCAAGCTTGAATCTTGAGTTTTTGAACATATTTATACCTTCTTCAAGCTTCTCTAGCCTTGTGTGGTAAGAATTTCATCTTATTTTTGTATTTGAAAATTTTGCACCTAAACTTTATTATTATTTTTTTTTGGAATTTGTTGAGATATTACTTGGTTATGCTTGTTTATGCTTAAATTACTCTTATTAATGATCATAGAGCATACTTTTGTGTTAGATAGCATTTTGAATGGTTGAAAATGAAGTTGGAGCTTTGAGGAAGATGATGAATAGTGAAATTTCTAGGGTTCCAAAAATTTGTGCAATTTAATTTGATTCAATACTTCTAGTAGTTGCTAATTAGGTCCTTGAGCGTGAAAAAAATTTTAATTGCACTTGCCATGTACAAAATTTGAATAATTTGATCAAATTAAGCTACTTTAATAAGGGGTTTCAGGGTTAACTAAAATCCGGGCACGTTTCGAGGTTATGGCTAGTCTTTATTAAGTATTGAAGCATTAGAAGTGCCTTCGTTTCGCTTGTTTGGGTTTCGAAATTGGTACTTGTAGTGTAAACGCACAAAGAGGAAATTGGGGATTTAATGGTAAACGAGGTTTAACGATTGAACTTGAGGGTCCTTGGGGTGCTATAAGATGTGATTTGAAGGATAGGATAACTTGTTTGGGAATCTTGAACCTTGCCTTTCGGTTTAGAGCTTAATAGCAAAGATTGACAAAGGGGTTTCAGGTTGAAAGTAAATCCGGGTGCGTTCGGGCATTAGGGCAAGTGTCTAGTAAGTGAGGAGGTGCTAAAAATGTATTCGCTTCGCTTAGTTGAGCTCCGATTAGAGTACTTGTAGAGTAATGCATGAAGAGGCAAATTCGGATTTTTTGGGTAATTGTACTTTAAAGTGAGATTTCAAGGGTTTAAATGGTGCTATAAAGTGTCATTAGAGATGTAGTATAGTTAGATTTGAGATTCGTTATCTTGTGCGAAGTTTAGAGCTTGTTTTGTAAGCATTTAGAAGGAGATTTATTGGATTTCATGTGAATTACTTGAATTAGTTGCATTAGTAGTTATTATATTGTTGTATTTGCTCTATTTGATCATGATTGAGTTATATGTTGTATAAGTGTGAAGTTTATGACCTAAATACTAAGCATGTGGAAAGGTTTTAATTGGATTTTATGTGAATTAGTTGAGCTTGGTGCTTAGTTGGTTATTTGAATTGATATAGTTATTATAATTGACTTTTAAATGATTTAAATAAGAGTTTAAATGGGAATGGTATGTAATATGTAGTTGTTTGGAGAAGTTTCATGAAATAGGTTGTATAGCTACTTCATTAAAATATGTTTGTATCTTGTTTATAATGTCGTGTTACTTATAATTATATGAGTTATGTTGTGGGAAATGACTACTTGGAATATATGTTAAGTTAAAGTATATAAAAGTGACATTTTGTTAAAAATAGAATTCTAATAGATATTGTATGTATGCTAAATAAGCGAAGTTATGAGTTAGCTAACCTAGTTGAATAATTAATGAATGTTGTAGTTAAAGAGTAATTGAAGTAATGTTTGCTCATAGGTTCAAGGTGACTGGAAATGATGTGATTCAAACTTACATCTTGGAACTCGGTAGAGGTGAGGGACTTGCATCCTTACGTGCATTATAGTTTATTTTCTTTCTAAAAGAGTATATTATTTAGTATAATTGCGTAATTGATATATGCTTATTGTTGCTAAATTGTAACTTGGTGCGAGAACAACTTACTTTTTGTCCTTAAATGTGTTTTCTGATTATATTGTCATTGTTATAATTCTTGCATTGCATTGTGGTTGCGGAACCTCATTGTCGCAGCGGATGCGATGGCCTCGCTGGGCGGCATTGGGCTTGCTAGTGTTGGTTGTCTTAGCTCCGTCTGTTATTCCCTCACTCGCCTGGTCCAGAGATTGCCAGGGGGTGTTGGGTCGTAGGATCGGGTACATCCTGAGTACCTATTGGTGTAAGGGATGCCAGCATATCGAGATTGAGATCGTGGTTCGTGGATCGGGGATCGAAGATTTGGAGTGATAAGGGTTATCGATTGTATCCTTTTAAAATGTGGTATTAGAATTGTTATTCACTGTTTATCTATTGTATTAATTGTGTTAAGTTGCTGCATTGCACGTCCCCGGTAGACCTTATCCCTCACTGAGCAATTGTGATTGCTCATACCTCGCTAAACATGTTTCAGGTGGTGCAGTTGGAGGAGTTTCCTTGGTTGCTATATACTATTACTTGAGATTGGAGTGATTGCTTGGTAAACTATAGAAGTCCTTGCTTGTCTACTTTATGTTCTATTTTGGAGCCTAAGGGCTTATGTATATATATTTGAGTGGTTGCAAATTTGAAAGCTAAGTGGATGTAGTAAATGTTATGGAATTGTGGCATGTAATAACTTATGCTTCTGCTTCTAGCTACGTTGCATGCTTGGGTATGAATGAACGGATGTATGGTTGGCTTTAATTTCTAAGAATGTTTAATTGCTAACAAAGAATGGTATGATAAGCGAACGAAGACAAAGATTTTATGACTATAGTTGCATGCTTGTATGTGTTTATATTGTCTTGTGTTGCTTAAGGCTCGGATGGTCTTAAAGTTGGGATTTCAATTAGAAATGTTGTTCTTTTTGCTTCGTGTTTTATTTGAATGCTTACAGGTTTCCAGAATATCCACGGTACAGGGAAGACTCTGTCCGTTTTCTCTAAAATTTTGAGTCCGGGTTGGAATTGGGTTGTGATTAGTATGTTTAATAGAAGTCCCGGTTCCGTGAGGAATCGGGGCGTTACAAAAGTGGTATCAGAGCTTAGCTAGTTAGCTAGGTGCAAGTCGGGATAGGGTCTTCGGCTTGTGGGGTAGTGGCCTTAGTGTCAATATGTTTAGAAAGTGTATGTGCATGTCTTATGTGATAAGAGAGTTAATGTGATCAATGTGCTTATGTGATCAACATGTTTTGTTTGTTGAGTGAACTAGTTGTGGTTTATGTGCTTGTGTGATAAGTGAAATGGATGTGGTTAACGTGCTTGATGTGTTTTGTTCAATGTGTTTATGTGATTAATGCGAGCTATGTGATTAACGTGCCTTGTGTGAATTATGTGCTTTGTGTACTTGAGTGCTCGATATGCTTTATATGACTAATGTGAATATGTGATTAACTTGTTTTATGTGAAGTTGTTGTTTAAATGACTTAGTAGTTTATAATTTGTGTATGTGAACTTGTTGCTTATGTGACTTTGCTTGTTATAAATTGCTAACGTGATCAATGTGTTTTATTTGTTAAGCATGCTTACGTGAAACAATGTGTTTTATGTATGAGGGTAACTCGCTTGTATGTGTAAGAAATTGCAAGGACGCAACTTTTGTAAGGAGGGAAGGATGTGACACCCCGAACCCAGCACTTCATTAATTGCATTCATTAAATGGTTAATTGGGATATAACTTAGCTAATTACTTTTTATTTTTTATTTTCCATATTTTCATAAACTCAATTGTTTCTTTTCATGCATTTTATATTTTTATAAAATACTACATATTTTTAGGGGACTATAGCCCCTGACCGTGCATGCATCGCACATCGGGATCAACGGGAAAAAATTCGCGAAATGTCTAATGAATAGTACCAGCGGGATTTTTTTTTTTCCAGATTTTTTTCAGATTTTTGGCATTTGTTTTGCTGAAATTTGATCACCCAAATGACCATTTTGCTCTTACTAAAATGCCTTAATTATTTGGCCTACCATTTGACCTTCTTATGATAATAATATAAGCCAAGAACAAAAAAAAAAAAAAAAAAGTCAAAAAATGGCCAAAAAATAGTTACGGGAATAGTAACTTTTTCTTGCAAAATTGCTATAGTTGTTCATTTCCATCCATTCCAAGCTTGAATCTTGAGTTCTTGAACATGTTTACACCTTCTTCAAGCTTCTCTAGCCTTGTGTGGTAAGAATTTCATCTTATTTTTGTATATGAAAATTTTGCACCTAAACTTTTTTTTTTTTTTTTGGGATTTGTTGAGATATTACTGGGTTATGCTTGTTTATGCTTAAATTACTCTTATTAATGATCATAGAGCATAATTTTGTGGTTAGATAGCATTTTGAATGGTTGAAAATGGAGTTGGAGCTTTGAGGAAGATGATGAATAGTGAAATTCTAGGGTTCCGAAAATTTATGCAATTTAATTTGATTCAATACTTTTAGTAGTTGCTAATTAGGTCCTTGAGCGTGGAAAAAATGTTAGTTGCACTTGCCATGTACAAAATTTGAATAATTTGATCAAATTAAGCTACTTTAATAATGGATTTCAGGGTTAATTCAAATCCGGGCATATTTCGAGGTTATGGCTAGTCTTTATTAAGTATTGAAGCTTTACAAGTGCCTTCGTTTCGCTTGTTTGGGTTTCGAAATTAGTACTTGTAGTGTAAACGCACAAAGAGGAAATCAGGGATTTAATGGTAAACAAGGTTTAACGGGTGAACTCGAGGGTCCTTGGGGTGCTATAATGTGTGATTTGAAGGATATGATAACTTGTTTGGGAATCTTAAACCTTGCCTTTCGGTTTGGAGCTTAATAGCAAAGATTGACAAAGGGGTTTCAGGTTGAAAGTAAATCCGGGTGCGTTTGGGCATTAGGGCAAGTGTCTAGTAAGTGAGGAGGTGCTATAAATGTATTTGCTTCGCTTAGTTGAGCTCCGATTAGAGTACTTGTAGAGTAATGCATGAAGAGGCAAATTCAGACTTTTTGGGTAATTGTACTTTAAAGTGAGATTTCAAGGGCTTAAATGGTGCCATAAAGTGTCATTAGAGATGTAGTATAGTTAGATTTGAGGTTCGTTATCTTGTGCGAAGTTTAGAGCTTGTTTTGTAAGCATTTAGAAGGAGATTTATTGGATTTCTTGTGAATTACTTGAATTAGTTGCATTAGTAGTTATTATATTGTTATATTTGCTCTAATTGATCATGATTGAGTTATATGTTGTATAAGTGTGAAGTTTATGACCTAAATACTAAGCATGTGGAAAGGTTTTAATTGGATTTTATGTGAATTAGTTGAGCTTGGTGCTTAGTTGGTTATTTGAATTGATGTAGTTATTATAATTGACTTTTAAATGATTTAAATAAGAGTTTAAATGGTAATGGTATGTAATATGTAGTTGTTTGGAGAAGTTTCATGAAATAAGTTGTATAGCTACTTCATTAAAATATGTTTGTATCTTGTTTATAATATCGTGTTGCTTATAATTATATGAGTTATGTTGTGGGAAATGACTCCTTGGAATATATGTTAAGTTAAAGTATATAAAAGTGACATTTTGTTAAAAATAGAATTCTAATAGATATTGTATATATGCTAAATAAGCGAAGTTATGAGTTAACTAACCTAGCTGAATAATTAATGAATGTTGTAGTTAAAGAGTAATTGAAGTAATGTTTGCTCATAGGTTCAAAGTGACTGGAAATGATGTGATTCAAACTTACATCTTGAAACTCGGTAGAGGTGAGGGACTTGCATCCTTACGTGCATTATAGTTTATTTTCTTTCTAAAAGAGTATATTGTTTAGTATAATTGCGTAATTGATATATACTTATTGTTGCTAAATTGTAACTTGGTGCGAGAACAACTTACTTTTTGTCCTTAAATGTGTTTCCTGATTATATTGTCATTGTTATCATTCTTGCATTGCATCGTGGTTGCGCAACCTCATTGTCGCGGCGGATGCGATGGCCTCGCTGGGCGGCATCGGGCTTGCCAGTATTGGTTGCCTTAGCTCCGTCTGCTATTCCCTCACTCGCCTGGTCCGGAGATTGCCAGGGGGTGTTGGGTCGTAGGATCGGGTACATCCGGAGTACCCATTGGTGTAAGGGATGCCGGCATATCGAGATTGAGATCGTGGTTCGTGGATCAGGGATCGAAGATTTGGAGTGATAAGGGTTATCGATTGTATCCTTTTAAAATGTGGTATTAGAATTGTTATTCACTGTTTATCTATTGTATTAATTGTGTTAAGTTGCTGCATTGCACGTCCCCGGTAGACCTTATCCCTCACTGAGCAATTGTGATTGCTCATACCTCGCTAAACATGTTTCAGGTGGTGCAGTTGGAGGAGTTGCCTTGGTTGCTATGTACTATTACTTGAGATTGGAGTGATTGCTTGCTAAACTGTAGAAGACCTTGCTTGTCTACTTTATGTTCTATTTTGGAGCCTAAGGGCTTATGTATATATATTTGAGTGGTTGCAATTTGAAAGCTAAGTGGATGTAGTAAATGTTATGGAATTGTGGCATGTAATAACTTATGCTTCTGCTTCTAGCTACGTTGCATGCTTGGGTGTGAATGAACGGATGTATGGTTGGCTTTAATTTCTAAGAATGTTTAATTGCTAACAAAGAATGGTATGATAAGCGAATGAAGACAAAGATTTTATGACCATGGTTGCATGCTTGTATGTGTTTATATTGTCTTGTGTTGCTTAAGGCTTGGATGGTCTTAAAGTTGGGATTTCAATTAGAAATGTTATTCCTTTTACTTCGTGTTTTATTTGAATGCTTACAGGTTTCCAAAATGTCCACGGTACAGGGGAGACTCTGTCTGTTTTCCCTAAAATTTTGAGTCCGGGTTGAAATTGGGTTGTGATTAGTATGGTTAATAGAAGTCCCGGTTCCATGAGGAATCGGGGCGTTACAGTGTTTCTTTCCTTTTATGTGCATATTTAGTTAACAGATCGTTTAGTAATCACCATCTATGTATTAGTTATATTTGTATGTCGATTAGGTATACCTCATTTGGAATAAAGTTGTTGTTTCAAATAATTGTTTTTGTACTTGGCTTATATGCTTAAATCGTAGTCCCACTAAAGAACGTCTGCTTAGTTGGGGAGTTATTGATTGCGCAAAATGTGTTTTCTGTGGTCTAGGGATGGAATGCAGGGATCACCTCTATTTTGAGTGCCCTTTTACCAACAAAATTTGGAGACATCTTTCTGCTCTTATTAAAGAGCAGAATATTGTTACCCATTGGGATTTGATAATTATCCGACTTAGGCTCTGCAAGAAGAAGACATTGAAGGCAAATATCATGAGAGCTATGTTTTGTGCGAGCATTTATTACACCTGACATAAAAGAAATAGTAGAATTTATGGAAAATGTACTAGCTCGGAGGAGCAGATGGTTGAGAAAATCATTCTCAATATTAGAGAAAAAATTTTGTTACAACGTAAATTTGTCAATAGTGCACAAAATAGATCTTTCTGTTCTTTGTAGTGGATTACAGATATTTTGATGTAAAAGTCTTTTGTATCTTAGTTTTTTACAGTGAAATAAAATGATTACTTGCTTAGCCAAAAAAAAAAAAAAAAGTTTGTATGCCGATTTGATCAATAAAATGGAAGCAGCATATGCGTGTAGGAGGCTGTATGGAAAAATTGAGTACTTTCTCTAATATTCATAGATTTACTTTCTTAAAATAGTGCCACCAAATCTTTGTCCGACCAGGTGGTCCCAAAAAGAATAGGTAGTGGAGAATTGTTCAATTATGTTATCCATGAATATGATAAATTTTATACCTCGATTGAACAATAATCTACTATATTTGCAACTTTATAACTCTTTTGCATCGGAGGAAGATGTTACCAATGATTTGTGAATTAGTCTAACCCTAAAACAGCATAAGTAGCGGCACATTCATAAAGATGAACTAATGCGGGGCATTCACAAGCAAACAAAGGCACATGAAAAATCAAATTTCTAATACATACGATTTGTATCATAATTTGCTTTCATATAGAATATAACTCTCAATTTTCATCTTTCTCGTTCAATGTCGCCTAGTAGGCCATTCATTATAAAGCTCCAATATATAATAAGCATAAAAATTAACTGATGCGTAAATCATAAGATTGAGAGAACACATGAAAATTAATTTTTTTAAGAGAGAATACATGTTCTGATATATAGACTTTGATACTATATATAAGTATAATTATTGCGAAAACATATAACAATTGAATTTATCAGAGGATATGTAGTTATCACAGTAAACCACTAAAGGCATAAGTATGCTATTTGACGCAAAAGACGAAGTCATAATAGTACACTACAAAAAAAACTGCTTTCTGCGACGGGTTGTCGTCATTTTGTCACCAACTTGGCGACGGTTTGGAGACGGAGTAAGATGTCGCCACTTTAGTGATAATTTAGTGACAATTTTGTTACATTTTGGAGATGACCTACATATGCCATCCCCACGTCGTCGCCAATTGGCGACAATTTGGTAACGACATCATATGCGGTCTCCAAAAGTGACCATATGGTGACTACTTGGTGACAACTAATGATATGTTGTCTCCATGCCGTCCCCACGTAATTAATTAATTGGGTAATTTATCGAAATGATTCTAGATCTTTATATTTTTTGATATTTAAGTCTACTATCTTTCATTTTGAACAAAATGATTATTCATATTTCATTTTGGCGACAATTGTTAGTTTTTGGAGCAAAATCTATTAAAAAATAACGTTAGTGAACACGTGGATGACACGTGACCGCAAAATGCATAAACTATAGTGTTCTTCTATTTTAAGATATTATATTCCTACCGACTAACGTTTATACAGTGAATGGTGGAAATCAATGGAGTATATACATGGAAACAGTTCTGTTTAGAAGCTTGGAGAAAATATTTATATGCGGGAGTATCAACGATTAGCATTTTGTCATTGAATATGCGGGAGCAAAAGTTGTCGAATCTATGTGCCTAAACCTTTCCTGATTGATGGGAAGCCCTCTGTATATGCGCCATCAAAGTCATGCATGTCGGGCCCCTTTGGACATCTAACAAGGTATTCTTTGAAATAAATAAATGTAAAGTTTGTATTAATTAAATTATCACCTAGAAAAATAGGATCCGGATTAAGAATAAGAAAGTTTAAATTATTAAAGAATAGTTTATTATATTATTTATTATTTCTAAATATATACATGAGAGATTCATTTTCTCTTTTTATCCTTACATATCGGTCAGTTTCAATATTTCTAAATGAATGAGGATGAGAGTTGATAATATATTGAATTACTATATCATCTAAAACGTTAAACTTTTATACATGAATTTAGTATATTATTTATTTATTTTAACTATTTGTTCTAACCTTTTGCTAATTATTATAAGTGCACCTTTCTACGAGTTTATAGTATGTGCAATCAATTAACAATGCATCTAAATGGATAATAGAACTCCAAATGGAAAACAGAAAAAGACACAAGTATATGCTTAAATATATCAAGTCTATCATGCTAAAACTCTTTGCGCCTTAAATTGTCTATCTAAAGATCAATCATGATAAACTCTACACTTCTTTTTTAGTTTATTTTTATTTTTTGTCAAAAAGCTCTTGCACCGATTTTTGCCTATTTAAAGAATAAAGATCATTAATTAATATTAAAACTGCCCAAGCAGTAATTCCTAGCATTATAATTAAATGGCTTTTGTTAACTATCTTAGGTCACGCTCAAGAATGATAATCAGATGTATTACTGCTTTTATGCATGTGGACTCTAGCATGTTTGGAGCTTAAATTAGCTCCTTCATAACACGATCCAGCCCGTTTTAGTAGTAGGGCATGCTATCTGTTTTCAATCGATCATGTGGGCTCTACGTACAGGAGTTTTCATTGACGATATTGCAACTATAATGTATTGTGAGTCTTGACGGATCCTTGTAAATTCTTTTGAGTTTGGACTTAATGAAATTTTTTTTCTTTTCCAGCAAAAAAAAATTGTATTGTGAGTTGGCTTCTCAGGCGGAGGAACGCACTAGCTTGTCAATCAGCATGTGCGATGGTTGCATCTTGTGGTCTTCCACAGTGTGTTATAGAGTCTGATGCTTGTACAATCATCAAACCTCTTTTGGAAATTCACGATTCTGATTGGAGGATTTTCTACATTATTTAGAACTCTCTTATCTCTTATCTTCTAATTATCACGACCATACGTTCGCGACTTGCCAACTATGTGGCCAATTGAATTGATATGGCAATTAGGATTGGTTCTCTTTAATTCTTCCAAGGGGATTGTAATTTTTCCTTGGAGCTATATTTATTGTAACAATTAGATGATTAATCTTTGGGCAATGGCTAGTGCTTGTGTTAATAAAGTTTTCTTTCCGACCAAAAAAAAAAAAAAGTACGTGCTTATGGAAGCAATAATGTTTTACCTTTTTCATTTCATTAAATATGAAAAGACAAACATGCAATTAAAACTAAACAGGTAACTTGCCCATTCAAAATTTGTGGAGATGGAAGGGATTGGGAAGTGAAAGGGGAAATTTATTAGTTTATGCAGAAGAAGAAGCCAAGATTGCTTGGTTAATTGTAGACGAAATACGATATTCTTTAAACAACTAAACAAATCAATTTTTTGTCTAATCTTTTCTTATTATTAGTAAACCTATCTACTTCTTCGTCTGTTCATTAAAACAACATACCCTGCAATTCACTTTTACTAGTACGTTGCACTCTATTAACAATGACTCTAAATAGATGATAGAACTTCAAAAGGAAAATAGATAACTGTTAGAGGATCTCATCAATCAGCAGATTTGACTTCCCTTAATCATGGGATCAGATTTATGTAATTATGTAAATGAAATCATGATTGGTTATTTACCTAGAGTAGATTTCCCTTCATACCTAGAATAGACTTCTTTGTATAGTATAAATGCTTGTAATATATTGCAGAGAAGATACACAAAAGAAAGAGAAGAAGTTTTATCTTCCAATTATTATTGCTGTCAATCCTAAATTTAACATAGTAACGTCACTGCTTCCGCAATAATCATACACAAACAAACATAATAACGTCGCTATCATGAGTGACCCCAAACAATCGACTGAGACTTCATCAGAAACATTCTGGTTTCAAAGGTTCTTGTAGGCGACAAGTATGGAGCATGGAGTCGTGCTATGAGGATTAGCCTGAGTGCATAAAATAAACTCGGATTTGTTAATGGAACCAATGAAGCCCCATCTGAAACCGACAAGACATATGCATCATGGCAGAGATGCAATGATATGGTTCTTGCCTGGATTTTGAACTCCGTTCATGGAGACATTGTAAATAGTGTTTCCTATTACACAACAGCGGTAGAGGTTTGGACAGATCTTCGAGACCGTTATTCACAAGGCAATGATGCATGAATCTTCCAACTCAAAATCTGTGAACGAGAAGAAAAAGACAAGGTGATGCAATTCTTAATGGGGTTGAATGATACCTACTCCACAGTCTGCAGACAAATCCTATTGATGCAGCCTCTTCCGAACACACGAAAGACGTATTATCTTGTGCTTCAGCAAGAGAAACAAATGGAGGTTTCTCTCAATCACACCAATACAAGTTCATATGCCATGAATGTGGCGTACAACAAGGAATTTGCTTCCAATAACTCACAGTCACAGAAGGAAAAGGTGCCACTTCACTGCTCGCATTGTGACCAGGATTATCTGTTGGGAGGAAACCCGATATCAAAAACACAAACAACAAATGCACAGCGGAAATAACACCCTCCCACCTTGTATAAACCTGTTAGGAAGCAACAAATAGAGCCAACAACAATATGCTCAAATCTGAAAATTCCAGAAAATAGAGCAACACCAAGATTTTAACGATGAAAACCTCCCCAACGTGGAGAGTAAAAACCACGGGACCGTAGTCCACCCAAAAACTTCCACTATCAACAAATAAAGGGTACAAGAGAGGCTTCTCTAGCTACAACTAGAGGCATACACAATACAATCACTAAGAGTAACATATTCTTGCAAACATTGCATCAACAAAAGAGATTAAACCAATAAGCAGGAGAGAAATCACCAAAAACGTCGTCACTGTTCACGTCAGAAAAACGGGCTGTGAAGAGTTCCAAATCTGATCTCTACCGTTCAGATAGAAGACCCACGAGTTGTGAACATGCACGTAAAATTTCAGCTCAATCGGACCACAAATGACCTTCCGATCGTTAACTTGATGAAGATGGCACAGACTGAAATTTCTGCACTCTTCTTCTTCTTTCTCTCTCTGTTTTTTTTTTTTTTTTTTTCTCTCTCTCGTTCACTCACTCTCTTTCTTTTTGAAAACAAGTGACAGACCAGCTGGTCTGTCCATTCCATTCCTTTTTTTTGTTTATTGTTTTTCTCTTTTTTTTGTTTTCTTTTGGTCAAAAAAGCAAAAGCCATAATGATAACCACCCACATGGGTTGGTCTCTCCTAGCACAACAATCTCCCCCACCAACTCAAGTGGTGGGTCAATCAACCCGACAATCAAACGACATATCTCAAGCTTCTCTCTTGGCAACGCCTTCGTCAACATATCGGAGCCATTATCATCTGTGTGAACTTTTTCAAGTTTCAACAACTTTGAATTCAAAACATCCTTGATCCAATGGTACCTCACATCAATTTGTTTCGATCTTGAATGAAATGAAGAATTCTTACCAAGATGTATTGCACTCTGATTGTCGCAATACAAGACATAATCATCTTGCTCAAACCCAAGTTCTTCCAGAAACTTTTTCATCCATAGCAATTCCTTGCATGCTTCAATTGCTGCAATGAACTCCGCTTCAGTGGTGGAAAGGGCAACACACTTTTGCAATCTCGATTGCCATGCCACAGCTCCCCCTGCAAAGGGAATCAAATAACCCGAAGTAGACTTACGAGTATCAACATCTCCAGCCATATCAGCATCTGCGTAACCCACAAGCATAGGCTTCTCACATCCAAAGCAAAGTCTCAGTTTGGATGTGCCTCGAAGACATCTCATAATCCACTTCACTGCATTCCAGTGTTCTCTCCCAGGATTTGAGAGAAAACGACTCACCGTACCAACTGCATGTGCAATGTCTGGCCGTGTACACCCCATAGCATACATCAAACTTCCCACTGCTGAAGAATATGGAACATTCTGCATATCTTTCTTTTCTTCATCTGTAGAAGGACACTGTTGAGCACTTAGCTTAAAGTGAGTAGCAAGAGGAGCACTAACCACTTTAGCTTTATCCATGTTGAACTTTTGAAGTACTTTCTCGATGTACTTCTCCTGTGACAAATACACCTTTTTGCCATTTCTGTCTCGATTGATTCTCATGCCAAGAATCTGCTTTGCCGGTCCTAAGTCTTTCATAGAAAAAGACTTATTCAATTGTTTCTTCAACCTGTCAATTCTTGAAGAATTCCTGCCAATAATCAACATATCATCAACGTATAGCAACAAGATAATAAAATCATCATCAAAGAATTTTTGAGAAAAGACACAATGATCCGAAGAAGTTTTCCTGTAGCCTTGCTCCCCCATAACAGATTCAAACTTCTTATACCATTGTCGAGGTGCTTGTTTCAAGCCATAAAGACTTTTCTTCAGTTTACACACATAATCCTCTTTTCCTTTTTCTTTGAACCCCTCCGGTTGTTCCATGTAAATTTCTTCCTCCAAATCACCGTGAAGAAAAGCAGTTTTCACATCCATCTGCTCAATCTCCAAATCAAGGCTAGCAGCCAAACCCAGAACAACTCGAATGGATGACATTTTCACAACTGGAGAAAAAATCTCATCAAAGTCAACACATTTTCTCTGACTGAACCCTTTCACAACCAGTCTTGCTTTGTATCGTGGTTGTGAAGTATTTTCTTGTTGCTTTAACCTGTAAACCCATCTGTTTTTCAAAGCTCTTTTGCCTTTAGGCAACTTCACCAACTCAAATGTGCAATTTTCATGCAAAGATTTCATCTCATCTTGCATAGCTTCCATCCACTCATTTTTATGTTTATCATCCATAGCTTCTTCAAAGCTTTCAGGCTCACCTCCATCTGTCAATAAAACATACTCATCAGAAGAGTATCTTGTAGAAGGTTGTTTATCTCTAATGGACCTCCTGAGTGGAACTGTTGGTGGAGTCTCAGGCTGACTATCATCATCACCTACCTCAACCTGTGTAGAACTTTCTGCTTGATCATCATTAGGGAAATTACCTTGATCATCATCTTCAACCTGCTCTGTTGCTGGTGGCGTTGAAGGCACTATATCAAGATCAACCAATTCATCTGACTGTGGGGGTAACTCTTTCTCTGCTTTACCAATGTCCTGAATTGTTTGATCCTCCACAAATACAACATCTCTGCTTCTGACAATTTTCTTATCAATTAGATCATATAACCTGTAACCAAATTCATCAAGGCCATAACCAATAAATATACATTGTCATGTCTTCACATCAAGTTTGTACCTTTCATCCTTTAGAATGTGTACAAACGCCTTGCATCCAAAGACTCGCAAATGATCATAAGAAATATCTTTCCCTGTCCAAGCTCTGTTAGGAACATCAAGCTTTAAGGGAATACATGATGAGAGATTCTACACATGAACAACTGTATTCAAAGCCTCACCCCAGAATAAATATGGTAAATTTGCATGTGAAAGCAAATATCTTACCTTTTCAATCAAAGTTCTATTCATTCTCTCAGCAACACCATTCAATTGTGGTGTCTTTGGCAGTGTCTTTTGATGCCTGATACCTTGCTCTCTGCAATACCTATCAAATGGACTACAATATTCACCTCCATTATTTGTACGGATGCATTTCAATTTCCTTCCTGTTTCTCTTTCAACGGATGCTTGAAACTGCTTGAATACATCCAACACTTGATCTTTAGACTTCAAGGTATAAGCCCAAGTCTTCCTAGAGTGGTCATCAATAAACGTCACAAAGTAAAGAGAACCACCAAGTGTTTTAATTTTCATCGGACCACACACATCCGAATGTACTAGCTCAAGTACATTTTCCTTCTTGGAAGGTGGATGACTCTGGAAAGAAACCCTATTCTGCTTTCCTGCAAAGCAATGATCACATTTTCTCATATGTGGATCTGTTAGTCCTGATAAAATTTTCTTCTTGGATAAAACTGAAATTCCCTTCTCACTCATGTGACCCAGTCTCTTGTGCCACAACTCTGTTGCATCTTCATTTTCCACTGCATTGACAATGCTCCTGGAAACCTTTGAATTCATCAAATACAAAGTTGAGCATTTCTTACCTTTGGCTACAACCATAGAGCCCCTTGTAAGTTTCCATTGACCATTACCGAAGGTATTAAGAAAACCTTCATCATCAAGTCTACCTGCAGAGATCAAATTCAATCTAATGTCAGGAACATGCTTCACATCTTTAAGAATTA
Source organism: Ehretia macrophylla (assembly GCA_037974665.1). NCBI lineage: Eukaryota > Viridiplantae > Streptophyta > Magnoliopsida > Boraginales > Ehretiaceae > Ehretia > Ehretia macrophylla. The sequence goes on from CM075773.1 coordinate 46,440,178, forward strand.
ATTTGCTGCCATTTTCAGTCTCCAAGCAAACATCTCCTGTACCGACAACTTTGGCGACACCATCATTACCCATTTTCACAACCCCAAAATTACCAGCTGTATAAGACATAAAAAAGTCCTTTCGAGAAGTAGCATGAATAGAAGCACCACTGTCAATCACCCAACATGTATCATGACATGCAAGATTAATAACATCACTGTCATATACAATGAAAAACTCCTGTGTAGTGGTAGCAACTCGATCTTTACCACTATCATCATCTTTCTTCTTATCATTATCTTTGTTTTTATTTTCATTTTGCAATATTCTGCAAAATCTCTTGATATGACCCATTTTTCCACAGTGATGACATTTGACATTACTATACTTCCCTCTTGACTTGCTTCTACTACTTCCTCTATTTCCCGAACCTTTTTGCTTATTCCTCCCCCTAGATTCAGTAACCAAAGCATCTGACTCTGAAGAGGAATTTTGTGACTTTCTTCTAGCTTCTTCATTTAAAAGTCTACTTTTAGCTAGATTCAAAGTAATTTCACCATCTGGGGTTGAGTTACACAATGACATTCTAAATGTCTCCCATGAGTCCGGTAAAGTACCAAGAAGTAATAACCCCTTAAGTTCATCATCCAATTTAATTCCAGTGGCAGCTAACTGATTTATAATCCCAAGATATTCATTTACATGATCAGTTATAGGGGTTTTATCTCGGTATCTCAAACCTATCAATTGTTTTATCAAAAACAACTTGTTGCTCCCACACTTTTGTGCATACAATTCTTCAAGTTTGTTCCATAATGTGCGTGCATGTGTTTCTTCACTAATGTGGTTCATCACATTATCATCTACCCATGTCCTAATATACCCACACACTTGTTTGTGAAATAACTCCCATTCTTTATCAGTTTTACTCACGGGTTTTTCAGTAGTAAACACCGGTAGATAATAATCTTTCACATACAACAAGTCTTCCATTTTTCTTTTCCACATGGCATAATTCAAACCATTCAAACATATCATTCTACTTGTATTAACTTCCATTGTTTATACAAAACAACAATTCAACAACCAAGCTCTGAGGCCACTTTATTGGGAGGAAACCCGATATCAAAAACACAAACAACAAATGCACAGCGGAAATAACACCCTCCCACCTTGTATAAACCTGTTAGGAAGTAACAAATAGAGCCAACAACAATATGCACAAATCTGAAAATTTCAGAAAATAGAGCAACACCGAGATTTTAACGTAGAAAACCTCCCCAACGTGGAGAGTAAAAACCACGGGACCATAGTCCACCCAAAAACTTCTACTATCAACAAATAATGGATACAAGAGAGTTTTCTCTAGCTACAACTAGAGGCATACACAATACATTCACCAAGAATAACATACTCTTGCAAAGATTGCATCAACAAAAGAGATTAAACCAAGAAGCAGGAGAGAAATCACCAAAAACGTCGTCACTGTTCATGTCAGAAAAACAGGCTGTGAAGAGCTCCAAATCTGATCTCTACCGTTCAGATAGAAGACCCACGAGTTGTGAACATGCACGTAAAATTTCAGCTCAATCGGACCACAAATGACCTTCCGATCGTTAACTTGATGAAGATGGCGTAGACTGAAATTTCTGCACTCTTCTTCTTCTTTCTCTCTCTGTTTTTTTTTTTTTTTTTCTCTCTCTCTCGTTCACTCACTCTCTTTCTTTTTGAAAACAAGTGACAGACCAGCTGGTCTGCCCATTCCATTCCTTTTTTTTTGTTTATTGTTTTTCTCTTTTTTTTGTTTTCTTTTGGTCAAAAAAGCAAAAGCCATAATGATAACCACCCACATGGGTTGGTCTCTCCTAGCACAACATTATCATACTATTGACAGATGCTACTATCTCCATGGCTTTCCACCTGGTCATAAGTTTCATGGAAAAAATGTGAAACCCCTAAACAAGCGAAGACCTGCTGCAAACCATGCTAAAGCTGAGGTCGAAAACTCCAAAAGTCCCAACAGAGGTCAAAATGATGGCCCAACATTCACCCAAGAAGAATACAATCAAATCATGGCAATGCTAAAGAGAAACAATGGTACGCCACAACCCCTTGCTAATCTCACAGGTATTATCACACACACCTCTAACACGTCCCAAGTTGCCTCTCACTGGACTCTATATTGGATCATTGATAGCAGGGCGACTGACCATATAGTGTCCACACCACACTTGCTTGACAAAGAAACACCATGTGTTTCAAATTCAGTTCAAATGCAAACTGGTAGCCAAGCACATATAGACTCTATCGGTTCTGTCAAAGTCACTTCTAATATTACACTTGATGAAGTTCTCCATGTGTCAAAGTTTAAAGTCAATTTACTCTCAGTGAGCAAACTTACTCACGCATTAGAATGCTTAGTGATATTCTTTTCGGATTTTTGTGTCATACAAGACGTACGTACGAGGAGAATGATTGGTCTGGGCAGACAATTTAATGGGCTCTATTACTTGGCGTCGGACCAAAATCCTAAACTTGCCAACCATGTCAGCTGCCACACAAATCTTTGGCACCAAAGATTAGGACACCCTTCCCATGGTCCTTTACACGTATTGACCAAGAATGTTCCAGCAATTATGTTTGATTCACATCATGTTTGTGATATATGTCCACTTACTAAACAAACTAGATTATCGTTTCCCTTAAGTTCTATTTAATCTACTACACCTTTTGATTTAATTCATTGTGACATTTGGGGGCCTCATCAAGTCAATTCCCACTCCGGGGCTCGTTATTTTTTGACAATCGTTGATGATTTTAGTCGATACACTTGGATTCACCTTATACGTTTTAAATCTAAAACACAAGAATTATTACGCTCTTTTGTCTCTTGGGTGCAAACACAATTTAATTGTACAATCAAAGCACTTCGTGCTGATAATGGCACTGAATTCACTTCTATGCATCTGTTTTTTTGAAAGCAAGGGCATTTCTTTTCAAACTTCTTGTCCATCAACACCCCCAACAAAATAGAGTTGTTGAACGGAAACATCGTCATCTTTTGAATGTGGGTCGAGCTTTGTATTTTCGAGCAAATTTACCTTTAACATTTTGGGGGGATAGCATCCAAACTACTTGTTATTTGATCAATCCTTTGCCCATGCCATTACTTGGCAAGATTTCTCCTTATGAATTATTGCATAATAAATCTCCTGATTATTCTCATCTTAAAGTTTTTGGTTGTTTGTGTTATGCAACAAATTTGATGCCCATTTATAAGTTTGATCAACGTGCTCGACGATGCATTTTTGTTGGGTATCCCTTGGGTCAAAAAGGCTATCATGATGTTGTATTTCACGAACACATTTTTCCGTATTCTACCAATCCACCCAATTACCAAGATGATACCCCTATCTTCCCCTTACCATCCGCCCACCATGACAATCTCCCAGAGCCTTTACCAGATACACCAACCACCCCACAGCTCACGGCATCTCCTATTGTCCCTGACGATCCTTCCTCCATAAACCCTTCTACCACCACACATATTCTTACAATCATAGAAAATCCTTCGCCCCAACCCACAATTTCTCCACCACATCCACCGCGTCAATTTGGTCGCATTACCAAGCCATCCGTTCGCCTACATGATTATCATGTTTGTCATGCTCAACATCTTGCTCCGGCGCCTCATCCTCCACGTCCGGCACAAGGTATCCTCTTTCTCACTATGTATCCTATGCACATCTTTCGTCATCTCATCCATCTTTTGCTTGCCAAATTTCTACCACTGTGGAACCTAACACCTTTGAACAAGCTAACCAAGATCCTCAGTGGCGAACTGCCATGGCTTCCGAGCTCCAAGCTCTTGATGAGAACCACACATGGACACTTACCACTCTACCACCTGGACATCGTCCAATCAGCTGCAAATGGGTCTATAAAATAATGTATAATTCCGATGGCACCATCGAATATTACAAGGTTCGCCTCGTTGCAAAAGGATTTATTCAACAAGAGGGTATTGATTACAAGGAGACCTTTGCCCCTGTTGCTAAGTTGATCACGGTGCGATGCCTCCTTGCCATCGCCTCTGTTCGTAATTGGTCCCTTTACCAAATGGACGTTCAAAATGTCTTTCTTCATGGGGAATTATCTGAAGAAGTTTACATGCAACTGCCACCTAGGTTTCGTCGACAGGGGAAGTATAATGTATGTCGCCTCAACAAGTCCTTATATGGACTTAAACAGGCCTCTCACAGCTGGTTTCACAAGTTTGCCAATGCCATTTGTCAAGCGGGCTATCGACAATGTAAGGCAGACTATTCCTTGTTTACTAAAGTGCATGGGAATTCGTTTACGGCGGTACTTATCTACGTTGATGACATGATTCTCACATGAAATAATGATGATGCTATACTTGACTTCAAGCAATTTCTTCACAGCCATTTTCGAATAAAAGATCTTGGCAAGCTAAAGTATTTTCTCGGAGTGGAAGTTGCACGATCCGCATAAGGTATCTCCATTTCCTGATGAAAATACATGTTGGATATTCTCGATGAAGCTGGATTACTTGGTGCTATGCCAGCCAAATTTCCCATGGAAGAGAATTTAAAATTATCCCCCATAGATGGAGAAATCCTCAAGAATGTTTCTCAATATAGAAGACTCGTTGGTAAGCTTATTTATCTCACCATCACAAGGCCTGAGATTTCTTATGCAGTTCATGTCCTTAGCCAATATATGCAAGAACCGCAAAAATGACATCTTGAAGCGGTTCATTGCCTTCTACGATATTTAAAAGGAGCACCTGGCCAAGGTCTTGTTTTCCCTTCACGAGGCAATACTGTCCTGAGAGGATACTGTGATGCAGACTGGGCTCGCTGCCCCATTACCAGGAAATCTGTCACTGGATATTGCATATTTCTTGGTAATTCACTTGTATCATGGAAAACCAAGAAACAATCTATTGTTTCGCGATCTTCAGCTGAAGCGCAGTATCGTGCAATGGCTTCAGTCACATGTGAGCTCACTTGGATGAAATATTTACTTGCTGATCTTCGAGTTTACCATCCTAGACCAGCCAAGTTGTTTTGTGACAATCAAGCAGCCATCCATATAGCTGCAAATCTGGTATTTCACGAGCACCAAACATATAGAGATCGATTGTCATGTTGAGCGTGAAAAGATTTAAACAAGGGTCATTGCAACAGCCTACGTTCCAACAAAACAACAACTTGCCGATATCTTCACAAAGCCATTGGGACAAGCAATGTTTCGTTCCATCCTTAGCAAGCTAGGTGTAGCTGACATCCACACTCCAGCATGAGGCGGAGTATTAGAAGATCTCATCAATCAGTAGATTTGACTTCCCTTGATCATGGGATCAGATTTCTGTAATTATGTAAATTAATGAAATCGTGATTGGTTATTTAAGTAGAATAGATTTCCCTTCATACCTAGAATAGACTTCTTTGTATAGTATAAATGCTTGTAATATATTGCAGAGAAGATACACAAAAGAAAGAGAAGAAGTTTTCTATCCCAATTCTTCTTGCTGTCAATCCTAGATTTAACAATAACGAGACAAATATTTGTTTAAATCAAGTCTATCATGCTAAAACTCTTTGTACCATTTTTTATGTTTTTTTTTTTTTTTTACGTGAAAATTCTACTGGCGGAGTTCGACCACTGAATTTTCTAGCAAAGTCCAACCATCAGCTTTTTCGATGAAGCCTAGTCAGTAGTTTTTTTGACTGAGTCCGATTACTAATTGATAAACTAACGAGTGCAGTGGTACGCCTCAATACATGCACCAATACGGTTAAGAGTTTGATATTGATTAATTACAGTTGGAGACCCTTGAATGCAACGGGTTTCCTACTAAAGTCATGAGAGTAGAGCTACGGCTCACATGCAATCCAACATCTCGTGAGCTACCCTGTAGTTCGATCATCTCCAACCCACGACTCGTAGGTGAGCCACGCCACCAATACCACCACGACGTGGATTTTCAATGACAGATTCAAGTAGGATTTTCTCTGGAGATAAGCCATCGTAGTGATAGCTTAGCTCGTTCATCCATCATGTTTGAATGAATAACGATAAACTCGGGGTAGGAGCAGGGGCAGATTCACCTGGGGGACAGTGGGGGCTGCAATCCCATGTTGAGTTAGAAAAACGTTAAAAATCTTATGCATTTTTTTTTTAAAAAAAATAGATATCTATGTATTTTTAGTTGAAAGAATTAATTAGCCCCAACTAAAAAATAAAATATTCATATCAATTAAAAATTATAGGTTTTAACCTCCACTAACAAAAATTCATGGATTAAAATTTTATTTTCTCTAATAAACCTTGGGAGGAGAATAGAGTATATATGAAAAAGCTTTCAACTAGATTACATCAGGGGGTTGGTTAATCTCAAAATTGAGTTACCTATAATCGTAATTGTTTAGTATCACTTGTTACCAAAATAGTATCCAAAGCTCAATAGGTTCAAAAGCTATTGACCATAACTCCAACTGTTAAGTATCTAAAAATAGCAAATACTCGTACCAATGACCATAATCGTTTACTTTGGAAAAAAATGAAAATTTAGTTTATAGTAAAAACTAGCTTAAAAAACAAAACTAAATTGCATAATTATTGAAAAAATACTATTGGTTTAGTCAGCATAGGATTAGAAGTGTAATTTTGGGTATTAATTTATTAGGCTAATATAAAATTATTTTTTTATATTTTGTCAATTCTAATTATATATAATATATGTGTCATGTCTTATATATGTAGACACACCCATAAATACAATACGTATACATATATTTTTGGGTTTCATGTTTCAAATTTTTTAAACGTTTAATACCAAAATCTATCGTATTACCTATCAAGTGCTTTTCATAAAAACCAACTATAGGGTAGATACTCATCAATTTCGTTATTGATCCAGAAAAACGTTAATAAATTGGTGTATTTTTTTTTTTATAAAAATATACTCATATAGTTTTAAAATAATATGTTTTAACTCTCACTGAGAAGAATTCTTGAATACGCTATATCTAAAGATTGAAATTTTTCTATTTTTGTTTTCTCTGTAAAACTTTTTACTGTTCACATCCATAAAACAAGAAGCATGAAGACATTTTCTTATTAAAAAAATAAATAAATATCGTGCCATTCAAACCTTTTTTTTTTTGTCAAGGTGGAATTTCATTAAAATGAGAGAAAATACATTAGCCTACCCCAATAGTAGGTTAGTCTGCTTCCAGCAGAAATACAATGATGAAGGAACATTTGATAACCAGTCAGACGGAAATAGTTGTTGATGAGCCTAGTTAGCAATCCAATCGAAAGGAGCATTTGTCGTTCTTCTAATGAGGTTTGAGATTGATATAATTCCTTCTTGAAAGCTCATGTCTGATGTCTTGGACAATTGGATCCACCTTCCAATTGGTCTCCGAAGTGGAATGAGTGATTGCTTGGTAAACTTCTTGACAATCTGTTTCAATGATCAGTTGCGAGGAAGAGAAGGATCCAGCTAGCTTAAAAGCATTAAGAAGGGCCAAGGCTTCAACTTGTTGAGGGAATTCACATCTTGTGAAAAAAACAAGCCCATCAATGAGTGAACCATAGTGGTTTCTGCAAATAGCTGCAATGCCAACAGTACCTGAGATCTTGTTGAAAGAGGCGTCGCAATTAAGCTTGAATATGCCTCTGGGAGGTGGAGACCAGTGAGTAGGGATAGCTGGAGAACTCATGTTAAAACCTGGGAAGTGGAGATCAGTTCACTAAAACAAAATAAGCTCCAATCCAACTGGAAATTCAACATGAATGATCACAGGCCATTTGTATAATTTTCCCTTTCGATTACATTCAAATGTTGTTGAAGCACCAAGGTAAAATGAAATGTGAGAAAATTCCAAGCAACCAAAATTAGAATCATCCAAATCCCTTCCTCAAACAGATACAATCATCCAAAATTGTCATCCATTCAATTGAATTTTCACATAGCATGAAATTTATGTAAAGCTTGATTTCCCTCATCTCCAGAAACTTGTGTATAGCTTTCTGCAAATAGTCATCTAATTTTTGCATTTCACGGGGAGATGCAGTCATGGAGCATTTAATTTGTAGAAAAGAAACTATTCTAATTCATGTTAAACACTAACAGATATAGCCATTGGCAATGGCATATACAACTCATGTGTGCACATGTACACCCTGAGTTGGAAATTCTTTTTTCTTTTTAGTGTTGAAGAAAAAAAAAATGTGGAGTCTTCATTAGACGGATGATCAGATAGTATTTTTTATTTGATCGAGATTACATTTGGTCAACATGTACACAACTCAAGTTTCTACAATCTGAATGACGGAGCTTTCTAAGACTAGTAATCCATTTCTTTTTGGTGATTTTCATCATTATTTAAATAAATTTATTCAAGTTAGATTTTAATCTATAAATTTTTATGTATTTCATAATTGTTAAATTTTGCTTTGATGTTCAAAGATTCTTTGTTTAGTACTATAGTTGATTTTGATATATGACCATGATAGACGTTTGTCATTTTTGTGTAGAGTAAATTGCATTTATATTCCTTCTGAATTAAATCAAAGGGAATCATGCTTTGAAAACTCAATTTGTGCTATAATGTGCTCAAATTAAGTATTGATTTATTTATAACATATTGTACTCTATCATTATAAAAAAAAACATGAATTTAGACATAAAACCAATAGTTTTTATTTATAATTTATATAAAAAAATTATCCATAAATGAAGACTTCCGATCCCTAGTTAGTGATACCAACACTACAGTGTTCACCATGATCCTCGATACTTGGTTCAGTCAAGGATAATGATCTCGCTTGTCGCTTTGCTGAATTGACCTGCAGAAAGTGCCAAACGCATTCCATATTTTTGCCTTCACTAAGAATCTCCTCCAAGTTCTGTAACATGTTTGTCAAGTCACTAGTGAAGTTCTTGGGATTCAAGTCACTTTCTAACCTATTGCAAAGTTCTTTTCAGTGGAAACCAATTGCAAAGTCGGTAAAGTTGAAGGTTTCAGCATTTCAGGTTTTTCTTTCACACATTGTGGAGTTTGCTATATAGGAGAACTATGGTTAAGATTGGTCGCCAATCACAACGGCAAGAAAGGCTCAGAAGAGAAACCTTAACCCACCACACTTGGGTCTTGCCGCAATTTAATGCATACCAAGTTGTTGATTCGCTTGTATATATAACTGCAACAAAAATAGAGACAATTTCTACTTTTTGAAGATCTAAACAGTGCACGACAGATACTACTGCTTATGACATATCATGTATCTAAACAAGGCAGATGTACGTTTGGACCGGTGTGGGCCACAACTTTAACTGGTTCAGAAAAATATTTTATGTATTATTTTTAAAAAAAATAAAAATATATGTCTTTCTATTTAAAAAAATTAATTAATCTTTTAAAAAAAATATATTTATATAGTTGAAAAATAAAGCCATCACTGAAAAGAATTCCTCAATATGCTCTTGTATCCAGCGATTGAAATTTTTCCCTTTTGTTTTCTCTATCTTTTAGACCCCTGAAAACTTTTAATTGTTCATGTCCACAAAACAAGAAGCATGAAGACATTTTCCTATTTAAAAAAAAAAGAAATATCGTGCCATTCAAACATCTATAAAACAGAATAATTAAGCTCCTATCCAACTGGATATTCAACATGATGATCACAAGCCAGACTCGGTGAAAGAATGAAGAAGATTAGAACTGTAAGAGCTAACTAACACACGATGTGGTCCATGCTTATTAAGATGGTCCATTAATTTATTATGAAAACTTTTAATCGTGCTATAACATCTAGCATAATATAGTCAAAATATACAAAACTTAACTTGACAACTTTTGATGGAAAAGTAAGCCTTTTCCTATAGATTATATTTATGGGCAGATTTAGAAACTAACGGTCATTTCTGACACAATTTGGATAATGCAATTTCAAGAGGAGTCAATTATTGGGCATTGGATTCCTTGAAACTTGCAGAACGTGCAACGTTGTATTAGGGTTTGGTAAGCCAGCCCTTCCAGTTCGAAGATACTTGATTCCTCAATCAAAAGGGTTAAAGAAGGGATGGATGGAAGAACTTTCGAAAAAGGCAACACGTGGGTGGGACTCTTTCCTCTAAAGAGCTTCATAAGAAGGAGCTGATTCACTAGCTACTCTTCAACCTATGAATGCAAAAAAGAACTGATTCCAAAACATACAATTCAACACTCATATATTGAAATTTCTTTTGGTGGGGAATAAATTAATTTTTAAATTAAAAAACTTTAAAAATATACAAATTTTCAGAAAAAAATGTAAATAATTCATTCTATACATATGCGTCTTAGTTTCAGCTGGCGACTCAACTGCATTACCCAAAACTTGATAACAATGTCGATACTTATCAAATAAAAAAGATAACAATCTATGCCAACCTTATAATCACTACAAGAAATTTCGCGTTCGGAGACGATACATTTCCGTCTCCGTTCCGTCTCCAATTTGGAAAGAAAACGGAATGGAGACGAAACTTGGGCGTCACATTTCGACCCGTCTCTTTTTTTGAAATTCGTCACCATTTCGTCTCAAATGGAGACGAAAAGATATTTCGTCACCATTCTGTCTCACTCACATTTCGTCTCCAACTCGTCTTCCTCACATTTCGTCACATTTCCGTCTCCCTCACATTTTTTCTTTGTTCCGTCTCCCTTACATTTCGTCTCATTTTCGTTTCCATATAATTTCGTCTCATTTCCGTCTCCGTTAATATTAATATTGCATAAAATAACTCGGATTAATGTAAAAGAATCCAACCCCTCGGTACTTAGCATACTTCCCAAATATCTAAGGAACCACAATTATACAATTTCTTGCCTAAAGCTTAATGGTGTTAAATTTTCCGTTAATCAAACTTCTGACATCATGTTGGCGGACAAGGTATTACCATATACGCTGAATTCAAATGAAATTCATAGTTCTGACCAAAAAAAAAATTGGAAGTTATAGTAGAAAAAGAAATAAATTAGTATGAATAGATTGACACATTTTTTATCTTTTACAATACTTAAAATTGTTGCAAGAAAGCTGAAATTATTGTTGTTAATGACTTTATGGAATGGTTGAAAAATCATTCATATCCCATCGTAAAGTTCTTAATGCAATAGTTTTTTGTAAATAATAACCAATAGTTTGAAAAATTGTTGTAATTAAAGGACAATTTTAAATTATTCAAAAAATAATCTCAAGAGCAATTATTACTAAAAAAAATGATAAAATAATTATAATTGTTGCAATTAAATAAAATTATTATAAAAACATTTATTAGTTTATAATACAAGAGTTAAAAAAACATTGCAATAAGTTACCAATTGCCCACAACCTGTTATTTTTAAATTTCAGTTTTCCAAAGAGTTAAAATGTCCCATACAAAGCACAACAGCCTTTCTCTTCGACTACAAAAATATATGAAATATGTTTAATAAAGCCAAAACAACAATGAAAAAAGCTCGTGCTAGGTCTGGCCGGTTTGTTATTTTTATAAATATTAAATATATTCGATGTTCTTTTTCTAAAAGTATTTTATATACTACAATAACTACTAAATGTATTTGCAATTATAGCCCTTGGTTTGAGGATTTTTCAGAAGAGATATTCTACTGGCAAAGTGGTGTTTGAGGGTTTGTCACAATTTCTCGTTTAATATTGTATTTCCACAATGATTGGTGATGTAGAATGGAGTACAAATGGTACAGATTTTAATTAGCCACAAGCCAAAATCATCTTGAATTTGAAGAGAGACCTAGTCATTTATATCAGTAAATATAGAAGTGGCACGAATCAAGTTACTCATGTATCTAAAGAAATGATGTTTTACCCTTCTATCATTTTCCCAAAAAGATATCGAGTGCACTAGGTGCTTGAGTAATAATGTTTTCTACCAGAGGATGTCGTATGCCAAAATTTGTGGACAAATTTGCACATTATTCAACTCATGATCATAGTTGTCCGTGATACGAATTGTACAATTCAATACAATTCACTCAAAAATCGATACGAATTAACGGACGAATCGTAAATTGGTATGAATCGCATGCCGAATTGTGAAAAAAGGTATTGGATCGTATCGAATTGACCAATTCATAGATTCATCTGAATTCATTGCTATGATGCTTTTTTTTTTCTCTTCTATCTGATGCTATAGTGCTTGTCGGTATAGAAACGAAAGAAAATGAAATGGGACATATGAAGACAAAATTGAGTGGAAGAAAAGGCAAATGCCTAAATTATTATTGTCTTCTTTGGTCAAAGAGTCAAAGGTGAATAGTAAAAGTCAAAAACAAAGACTTACATTTCACATATGTTCCTATCTGGTTAGGAAAAATTGCATAAACAATTTTTTTATTTTTTTTAAATTTCAAATTCATTTTTATTGTTTAAAATTGGTCCCTATTAATTTTTAAAAAATTTTAAATTTGTCCTTACTGTTCAAAAGAAACTAATTTTGTCCCTATTTTTTTAAAAAAAAAAATTAATTTATCCAATTTAGACAAGGACTAAACTAAATTTTTTTGAAAAAAAAAGGGACTAAATTGACTAACTTTGAATAATAGTGACGAATTTAAATTTTTTGGAAAACGATAAGGACTAAATTGACTAATTTTGAACAATAGGGAATTTGAAACTTTAGGAAAACAATAGGGACCATTTGCTCAATTTCCATTCTTGTTTAATGCGAAGGTTTTTATTTTAATGAAAAGAAAAAACATAAACTAACTATAATGATTTTTTCTTTATAAAATCTTTTAACATCTAACCAAAAAAAAAGTTTAACTAAATAGTTTTAACTCAAAATAACTAATGAGAACACAATAATCAATTCTTTTTTTGAGAAAAAAATAAAAAATATCATTGATAACACAAAATATCAATTATTGGTGTATTACTAGAAATGTGACCAAATCATTACGATCCACGATTCGAAAAAAAATGAGCTTTCGATTAACGATTTGACAACTATTCTCATGATAAACATGTCTTTCAAAAAGACCGCTTGTTTTGCAGCATCATGCTTTTATAGTCATCTAGCATCTTTTATGGAGAATATATGTACAAAATAGGAAAACCACCAATCTAGTCTATTCATCTAGTTGTGGCATTGTTCAAGCCATGTAACTTAATGCTCCAATGTTATCCCAATTCTAAATTTCTATTTGCCCTCATGGCACAAGACAATATTTTAATGCAGAACAGGTGGTAAGATGGTAAGAAACATGCATTAAAAAGACTCGTAATATTGACTATCGATTGCATGCAATTTGACCATTGTCCACTGATTATTAATATGTGCCCGATTGTTGTCCAGCACAAAACTCCATTCAGATTCTTTAACGCTTGGGCATCTCATGAGGGGTTTCGTCCCATCCTTGAAGAGGTGTGGAATACTCAATTTTCGGGCTATCCTATGTTCAGACTGGTTAATAAATTAAAATCCCTGAAAGAAGTCCTTAAATATTTCAACAAACAGCACTTTACTGGAATCAGTTCCTCCATCTCCATTATCAGATCTGAGCTGGAGACTGTGCAAAATAACTTATTGAGCTCGATACTTGATCACGAGTTAGCAAGGAGGCTGATTTGAGGGGTCAGTTGATGGAGGCCTTACTTTATGAAGAGTCCATTTTGCACCAAAAGGCTCGTGTTAATTGGTTGAAGGAAGGTGACCTGAATACGGCGTACTTCCACAGAGTTATCAAGGGGCGATAAGTTCGTAATACTATCTCTAGTGTGGTTGATGATAATGGCAACATTCTGACTTCTAATGCAGACATTGTTGACAATTTTGTTGGTTACTTTAAGAACTTGTTGGGAACGAACAGAATGGAGAGTATGGATTATACAATTGGTGATCTCAAGAATTTGTTGGGGAAGTCGATCTCTGAGGACAATAAGAGGTTATTCTCGGAGCTTGTGTCTGACTTTGAAATCAAAGAAGCCATGTTCTCTATCAACAGCTCCAAAAGTCTGGGTCCTGATGGGTATCCTGCTTTCTTCTTCAAGAATGACTGGGATGTTGTTGGTGCCAATGTCTGTTGTGCAGTGAGGGATACTTTAAACTCTAGGATTCTTCTAAAAGAAATAAATACTACAACCATCACTCTTATTCCGAAGGTTAATAATCCTTCGGGGCCTAAAGACTATAGGCCTATTTCTTGTTGTAATGTGATTTACAAATGTGTTTCTAAGGTGATTGCTAATAGGTTGTGCAAGGTGCTTGATTCGATCATCTCTATTAATCAATCGGCCTTTATTCCAGGACGTAAAATTCTCAATAATGTGCTTATTGCTCAGGAGTTGGTGATGTATTCATATTTTCAGGCCTATTTCTTTGTTTTTTAGAATTAATTATGTACATTAATTATAATATTTGATCACTTTAATTGTATTTTGTGCATATAGGATTGTGATAATAAAAGAGCATATTTGAGCAAGTTTGGAAATAAATTGAATAAAGAAGAAGATAGTAAAAATTTGATCGTGAATGATGAAACATAGTGAGAAAAATTGCAAAGGAAAAATAAAAGGAAAAAAAAGAAAAAAATAATGTTTGACCAACCAAGTCCAAATTGGACTTGGTTTAAAACAAACAAAAGAAAAAAAACAAACAGCAGCAAAGCAAAAGGCTAAGAAAGGCCACGTAGACTAAAAGGCCATAATAGGCCCTGATTTGAAGTCTGCGAGTCAAAGGTGGTCGTTTGTTGTCTTATAAAAAGGACATTCAGCAGTAAAAAAAAGGGGAGATCAGGGAAGGCAGTGCGGCGCAATAGGAAAAAAAAGGAGAAGACAAGAGAGCTTTTGCGGCGCAAGAAAAAAGAAAGACAGGAGCTGTGCAGTGGAAATTCTGGGAGCACAACGTAGGAAAAAGAAATTTGTAGCAGCAAGCCTTGGTGATTTTCTGCAATTCTTCGTTGATTCTGATTTTTGTTCAAGCTTTGTCAATTAATTGGGATTCAAATTGAATAGTTTGACTTATTTAAATTATTTTATGAGGAAGTTTGAAATTATTTCTTTTCATAATTTGTATTTAAATTTGTTAGACATGCGTAGCTAAATTATTGTTTAGGGTAGGATTACTATGCAATAATTTAATTTTATGGTCTTGAACTTGGTTGGATTATTTTGATGCTAGTCTTATATATTTGATTTACATGCTTTATTATTTATTCTATTAATTTATTATGCTTGTAGCTAATAATTAATAGGAATTCATATGGTAGATCGAATATATAAATTGGGCTTGATTGTGAAAACTATAGGTTGTACCATAGTTTTCCTTCACTTAATTAGTTAATGTGTTTGCTTAGGATTTTAGGACAAATCTATACTCCAGCTAGATAAGGGACTTGAAGATAGCGTTGCACCTCTAAATTAGGTCTAACCCGTTAATTAGTTAACTTTAGGTGATTATTTAATTAATTAGGCTTGTAGTATAATTTTGCATCAAAATAGAAAATTCTAAGTTCGAGCCTAGAATTCAACTTTGCATAGGAATCCGATCCCTAAACCTTTCCTAATAGTGACCAAACTTCAATTTCAACTTTCATATTTAATTTTAGTTTTCGCATTTAATTTCACTTTTATTTTATTTTTAGTTAACTTTCATTCAAATCACTCAATTTACAATTTAATTTAGTTTAATTACTTAGGCACTTTACTTACACTTTTCTACAAACTTTCAATTTGTCTCTCTGTGGATTCGACCTCGCACTAGCACACTACACTACAATCACTCGTGCACTTGCGAGTTAAAACTTGGCTTAGAATTGACATTAATTTTACCCTAAGCTAAGCACCCATCAAGTTTTTGGCACTGTTGTCGGGGAGGCACAGTATTGTTTTTGGACTACTGTAGTATTTTGTTTAAGTGTTAGTTTTTAGTTAATTAGTTATTTTTGCAAAAAAAAAAAAAAAATTATTTTTCTTGTTTTACTTTATTATTTTTAGATTACTTTATTAGTTGTTTTAGTTTAAATAGTTATCTTGAATTTTTTATTTTTTTATTTTTTTTATTTTTATTTTTTTTAATTTTATTTGCTTTCTCTATTATCTAGTGATTTTATTGCTTTTTATTCATTTAGTAATTCATTTATTTTACTTTTCGTTTATTTATTTATTTATCTAGTTTTCTAGTTGATTATTTTTCTTAAATAGTTTATTTCTAGTTTTAGGTTTTTATTTCAATTTAGTAATTTCCCATTAGCTAGGGTCTTGTGTATGCTTGGGCGTCGTTCTTTAGGATTGCCTGTAGAACCCTTTGACCCCGAGCCACAAAGAATCCCACACCGTAGGAATCAGAAGGGCTTAACTACA
This sequence comes from Ehretia macrophylla, assembly GCA_037974665.1. NCBI lineage: Eukaryota > Viridiplantae > Streptophyta > Magnoliopsida > Boraginales > Ehretiaceae > Ehretia > Ehretia macrophylla. The sequence continues at coordinate 46,456,562 of CM075773.1, forward strand.
ATCATGGCGGAGCATGAAGAAAATTTGAATGTGCCTCAAAATGTTAATAATCCTCAAATTCCCCATCTTCCCATTGTCCCCAATAATCCTGATCTTGATGATATACCTCTTAGGCAGCATTTTCTCCCGACCACATATCAGGCGAATATTGCTATCCGACCACCTGCCATCCATAATGTGGACTTTGACATGAAACCTGGTACGATAGCAATACTTCCATCGTTTTACAGGAAAAACAATGAAAATCCACATACGCATATTCGTGATTTTCTTGAGATATGTACCACTGTGCATGTTCTAAATGTTACTCAAGAAAATATCCTATTGCGCTTCTTCCCACTTTCCCTTAAGGACAAAGCTAAAGAATGGCTTCATTCCCTTGAAGAGGGAACCATTACTTCTTGGGAAGAACTATTGACTCAATTTCTGTTTAGATTTTTTCCGATGGCCCAGACCTCATCTCTTCAAGAGAACATCATGACTTTTTCCCAGTCCGATCTAGAGTCATTTCATGAAACTTAGGATAGGTTTAATGGACTCATTCGTCACTGCCCACACCATGGGTTCGATAGGCCTAGGTTGCTTCAGTATTTCTATAGAGGGTTGACACCACAGCAGAAAACGATGGTGAATTCAATGAGTAATGGAGGGTTTTATAACCTCACCCCAAATGAGGCATGGGCCCGACTTGACAGTATTGCCAAAGACTCATTTCAAGACTCAACAATTGATAGAATGGGTAAGTCCATTTCTAGGAGGACACTATATGAGGTGAGCACAAATGAGGACTTAAACTCACTAGTGGCAGCTTTGACCAAGAAATTTGATCAGTTTATATCTTTAGGGTCTACTTATTCACCTGCCCCACCAAATGTTCAATGTTATGCCTTATGTTCTGCAGTGGACCACCCCACACTAGGGTATCCTCTTGCCTCTCAGTTCCCTGAATTTATTCAGGAACAGGTTTGTGCTGTCCAGGGTTATTCTCGCAATTACAATCCATATTCGAATACATATAATCTTGGTTAGGGAGATCATCCATCTTTCTCATGGCGTCAAGGAAATCCTGACCCTTCATTTTTGCAGGCACAAGTGCAAAAGCCTCAATCTAATCCTCCTGGATATTATCATGTGTCTAATGGGCCTCACTTTAAACCGCAACCAGGGAATCAATTTCAGCCTAGCCCTCATCTTTCTCCTAACAAGTCTGATGATAAGTTTGACAAGTTACTTCAAGTAATTCATGCCCAGCAGCAATCTATTGCTAAATTGGAAACTCAAGTTGGGCAACTGGCCCAACAAATTACTAATAAGGATGAGGGTAAGTTTCCTGCTCAGACTGTCGAGAATCCACGTGGCCAGTGTAGCAATGTCCACAATGAGACCACCCATGAGCAAGCCAAAGCTGTTATCACCCTTCGGAGTGGTTACCAGTTAGATAATCAAGTGGATGAGTCTAATGGAGCAAAGAGAGTGAGTGACAAGAGTAGGGATACAAAAGAGGTTGAGGAAAAGGTTGAGAGAGTAGGAAGTGAGTCGGGAGATGAGATAGAGAATAGTAGAGAAAACATCATTCCTTCGCAGAGAGATGAGAAGCAGGTTGTAGATCACAGTGATGATAGTCCTTCTAGGGTGCCTTATCCTACTACTTTAGAGCGACCTAGGAAAGATGATAAGCAGTCTCGGGTATTAGACCACTTGAAGGATATTAAGATAAACCTGCCTCTTATTGAAGTTATCCAACAGATACCGGCTTATGCCAAATTCCTCAAAGACTTGTGCATTAGGAAGAGGCAATCCACCCACATTCCAAAGAAGGTGAGGCTCACAGAGAAAGTGAGTAGCATATACACTAGGGGCCTTCCGCCCAAGTTTAATGACCCCGGAGCCTTCACCATTCCTTGCATCATTCAAGATCAACAGGTGGATCATGCCCTCCTTGACTTAGGGTCTAGCGTGAATCTCATTCCATTTGCAGTATATGAGCGTTTAGGTTTGGGGGAGTTGACTCCCACAAATGTTACACTTCAGTTGGCAGATCGATCTGAGAGACGACCTAGAGGGATAATTGAGGATGTCTTAGTTAGAGTTGGTGAATTTCTTTTCCCAGTTGACTTCATTGTCTTAGACATGGACTCAGGACTAGACACTAGGCATGCAACACCAGTTCTTCTAGGGAGACCTTTTCTGGCCACAGCTGATGCGGTGATATATTGTAGGACAGGGATGATTGAGTTAACCTTTGGGAATATGAGAGTTAAGGTGAGGGTCGCAAAGGCAGCCAATCGAGTAAGTAGACATTCTGAGGATGAGTGCTTCATGGTTGATATCATTGACCCTTGTATTGAGGGATATGCCCATACGATGTTGACTGTCGATGATGAGCTTGCAGAGCTTGAGGCAATCTTGACTCAATTTGACTCTGATTCATTTGTGAAAGAGCTAGTAGCTTCTACTTCTGCAGTGTCTGATCCTAGCCCTGACAAGGCTAATGATAGTCGTAGCTCCCTTCCATCCAAAGTTTGTCCTGATCCCCCTCCGGTTGAGTCTCTTCCAGCTTTAGAGCTTAAACCTTTGCCTATGCATCTTAAATATGTGTACTTAGGACCTAATGATACCCTCCCAGTAATTATCGCATCAGACCTGACCACTGAGCATGAGGAGAAATTGTTAGGAGTCCTTCGTGATCATCAAAAGGCTATAGGGTGGACCATTTCTGACTTACGAGGTATAGACCCTTCGTTGTGTATGCATCGGATTCACTTAGAAGATGGTGCTACTCCTTCTCGTGAGATGCAAAAGAGGCTGAACCCAAACATGAGTGAGGTTATTTATAAGGAAGTCATTAAACTTCTCGATGCAGGTATCATTTACCCGATTTCTGATAGTTCATGGGTTAGTCCGGTACAGGTGGTACCAAAGAAGTCTGGGATCACAGTAGTCCCTAATGATAAGGGTGAGCTTATTCCTACACGCACTACTACTGGGTGGCGTGTCTGTATTGACTATAGAAAGCTTAATGCCAAGACACAGAAAGACCATTTCCCTCTACCCTTTCTTGACCAGATATTAGATAGAGTAGCCGGACAGGGCTACTACTGCTTCTTAGATGGGTATTCTGGGTATAATCAGATCCCAGTCTTCCTTGAGGACCAAGAGAAGACCACCTTTACTTGTCCATATGGGACCTTTGCTTATCGTCGTATGCCCTTCGGTTTATGCAATACACCAGTGACTTTTCAGAGGTGTATGATGGCCATTTTTTCTGATATGATTGAGAAGTTTCTAGAGGTCTTTATGGATGATTTTTCAGTTTTTGGAGCTACATTTGATGAGTGTCTCACACATCTTTCCCTAGTGCTAGAGCGTTGTGTTAAGATGAATTTGGTGCTTAGTTGGGAGAAAATTCACTTCATGGTTAGGCGAGGGATAGTACTTGGTCATGTTGTATCTCAGGATGGTATCCATGTAGACCCAGCCAAGGTTGAGTTGATAAAGAAACTCCCAGCACCAAAAATGGTGCGTGACGTTAGATCGTTCGTTGGTCATGTCAGTTTTTACCGACGTTTTATCAAAGACTTTAGCCACATTGCACGACCTCTCTTAAGTCTCTTGGCACATGATACTCCATTTCATTTTGATGACGAGTGTACCGAGGCATTTGAGAAGCTGAAGTCCTTACTGTCCTTCGCACTTATTATCCAGCCTCCCGATTATAGCCTTCCATTTAAGATTATGTGTGATGCATTCGATTATGCAGTGGGGGCAGTTTTAGGACAGCGTAAGGATAATCTGCCATATGTGATCTACTACGCTAGCAAAACTTTAGATGATGCTCAAAAGAGTTATACCACCACAGAAAATGAATTACTAGCTATAGTTTTCTCCCTTGATAAGTTTAGATCATACATCCTAGGGTCAAAGGTGATAGTCTACACAGATCATGCTGCCTTGCGTTACCTACTTGCCAAACGGGATGCTAAGCCCCGTTTGATTCGGTGGTTACTATTATTTCAGGAATTTGATTTGGATATTAGAGATAAAAAAGGGGAGTGAGAATTCTGTCGCAGACCATTTGTCGCGTTTAGTCCTTGAATCTCCCATCGACTCCCTTCCTTTTAATGATACCTTCCTTGATGAGCAACTTTTTGCTGTCTCACATAGGATCCCCTGGTATGCCCATTTTGTTAATTATTTGGCAGCGAGAGAGTTTCCTGCTTACTGGGGGCAGGGAGAGAAGGATCGTTTCATGGCTCGAGTAAAACATTTTATTTGGGAGGATCCCTATCTCTTTAAGGTGTGTGCTGATCAGGTTATCCGACGATGTGTACCGGAAGAGGAGTTTGATAGCATCCTTGGCTTTTGTCATGGGGAGGCATGTGGTGGCCATTTTGGACGTAAGAGGACAGCTGCTAAAGTCCTCCAGTGTGGGTTCTTTTGGCCTACTTTGTTCAGAGATGCTCAATAATTCTGTAAGAAATGTCATCGATGTCAACAATTTGGGTCTATCTCTAGGAGAGACATGATGCCCTTATCACCCATTTTAGTTTGTGAGATATTTGATGTGTGGGGCATTGATTTCATGGTTCCTTTTCCCCCTTTGTATGGGTCCACTTATATACTTGGGGCTGTAGACTATGTGTCCAAATGGGTGGAGGCGGTGGCAACTCGAACCAATGACCACAAAGTTGTGGTCAAGTTCATTAAAGAGCACATGTTTTCTAGGTTTGGGGTACCACGTGTGCTTTTGAGCGATGGAGGACAACATTTTCACCATAGGACACATGAGGCATTATTGAGAAAATATTCAGTCTGGCATAAGATTGCGACACATTATCATTCTCAGACGAGTGGGCAAGTGAAGGTGTCAAATAGGGAGATAAAATCCATTTTACATAAAACAGTTAGGCCCGATCGCAAGGATTGGTCATGTCGTTTACACGATGCGTTATGGGCCTATCGCACAGCTTTTAAGACTCCCATAGGCATGTCTCCATATAGATTAGTTTACGGTAAGGCTTGCCACCTCCCTGTTGAGCTAGAGCATAAAGCTTATTAGGCTATTAAAGCCCTGAACTTTGACATGCAGTAGGCAGGTGAGAGTAGAAAATTGGCCTTGAGTGAGTTGGATGAACTTCGTTATGGAGCATATGAGAATGCCAAACTTTAAGAGGAGAGGGTGAAGAGAATTCACGATAAATCTATTTTGTTCAAAACCTTCACCCCTTCAAATAAGATTTGGTTGTTTAACTCTAAATTGAAGTTCTTTCCAGGAAAATTGAGGACTAGATGGGATGGACCCTACGAGGTGCTTGAGGCATACCCTTCAGGGGCTATTAAAATTAAACACCTTAAAGATGGGCGAGTCCTCACAGTTAATGGTCAACGTTTGAAACATGCCCTTGATCCAAGTTCGGTCGCTCACGAAGTTGAATCTGTAGAGCTACAGGACACTTCTGACCTTACATGAACAATGATCTTCGCCTGGCTGTCGGCGTTAAATGCAGCGCTTCTAGGAGGCACCCTAGGAATAATTACTTTATTTTACTTTAATTTTGTTTCCCAACTTTTCGGTTGGACCTCTACTGGGTTATAGTGGGCTTTACCATTTCCTCAAAAATGGATTATCTTGTGTAATGGAAGTCTTGGGGTTAATTAGGATGGATACTATGAAAGTAAAATCACTGGCCGAAAGCGTAATGCCTGGCCTTCCTTCTTAAGTATGGGAAGATGTTTGGGGTTTGAGTACGTTGGTGGTTTGAAATTAATGGCCTCTCCTCCGCATTTTTAATGTACTTAGTTGACTCCATTTCTGAAGTTTCGCAAGATTTGTCTTACTGGCTGACATTAAATGGATCCAAGTATTTGCATTCTAGCTATCTTTATTGTTTCATTATGCTTATTTATTTTTAGTGAGACGGATTTAGGGCCTCCCAGAAGTCGGAGCCTTTGTATGGGGATGTAAATATGGTCGGCCAACAAAAAATATTTAAAAAAATGAAAAAGTAAAAAATATTTTTATTATTTTATTGTATTTTCATTTTATCTTGTCTGATCCTCTATTGTTTTCCTCTTGAGCTTAATTACAAGTTGTAGATGAGAAGGGTTACCTTTCTTTTCATTATCAATCACTTCAGGTATATCCATCTACTCCCTCTATTTCTCTTAATTGTTTTCTATTCATGCACTTTCACTATTGGGTTCTCATTATATGTTTTTTTTTTCCCTTCGCATACCCCTAACATATTTTAATTTTATTTGCTTGAGGACAAGCAAACTTTAGGTTTGGGGGTGCGGGTGTTTAATTGTATCGATTGTTGTTTTGGGGAAAATCTAAACAAAATGTGCAAATTTTTAGATTTTTTTTTTTTGCTCTTTATGCTTTTTTTGTGGATTTGTGGTGGATTTTCTGGTAATTGAGGAGTTGTGATGACATATTGATTAACTCTTATGAAGTGATTGAGGAGAGAGGTTCTTGATTTTATGAGGTGGTCTTGACTTGAATTGTTAGGATTGATTTTGATGAAGCCGATGTGTGGGGACTGTGAGATTACGCTTAGACTATTATGGTCCCATAGCTTGGTGGTAAGATAATGAGATATGGTGTGGTTGTGATATAAGTGCTCTTGCTTGAGTAGTCTTGTTTACGTGTCTGAGCCTTTATAGTCAAAAAAAAATGATGAAAAAATCAAAAAACAAAAAACAAAACAAAAAAAAGAGGAAAAATTATTTACTTCTATCTCTTAGCACCACTATCCTTGTATTCATTGTCTATCTTTAGGGATATGTGCTTAAGGTGTGCGGTGTTTCGGTGTTCAACACTTCGAGCAAGTAGGGTACGCATGTGGCTTTTCAAAGCTTATCAACCTAAGCCTTAAGTGGCTGGGATTGATGGCCTCGAAAGCTCGTTACATGGGGTATTCGGTGTTACCGTCAGGGACCAATCATCTAATAAAAAGAGATGAAGTGTGTTTACTTTTATGTTTTAGAATGAATAAAAGGGTGAAAGGCATGTTTGGAGGATTATGAAGGCAATGGGGGTGCGAGTATTATAATCTAATTGTATTAAGTTGTCTTGTTGCTTAGTTACGTGGAGACTTGATAGTGTTTGTTGTAGTCTTGTAGTAAACATGTTTTGCCTTTAAAGAGAGAGATCCGAATGAGTTCACTTAACTACTACACCATAGGATCAATCGTTCCTCGAACCTTGTCCTTTTGTTAGAGTTGATTGATTCGTTAGAGTAACTTTTTGATAACTTGGAGATTTGCTTAGATCCTAGTCTTGCTTGGGGACAAGCAAGAGATAGGTTTGGGGGTGTTGATGTATTCGTATTTTTAAGCCTATTTCTTTGTTTTTTAGAATTAATTATGTACATTAATTATAATATTTGATCACTTTAATTGTATTTTTGTGCATATAGGATCGTGATAATAAAAGAGCATATTTGAGCAAGTTTGGAAAGAAATTGAATAAAGAAGAAGATAGTAAAAATTTGATCGTGAATGATGAAACATAGTGAGAAAAATTGCAAAGGAAAAAAAAGAAAAAAATAATGTTTAACCAACCAAGACCTAATTGGACTTGGTTTAAAACAAACAAACAAAAAAAAAAAAAACAAACAGCAGAAAAGCAAAAGGCCAAGAAAGGCCACGTAGACTAAAAGGCCATAATAGGGCCTGATTTGAAGTTTGCGAGTCAAAGGCGGTCGTTTGTTGTCTTATAAAAAGGACATTCAGCAGTAAAAAAAAGGGAGATCAGGGAAGGCAGTGCGGCACAATAGGAAAAAAAAGGAGAAGACGAGAAAGCATTTGCGAGGGCAAAAAAAAAGAAAAACAGGAACTATGCAGTGGAAATTCTGGGAGCACAACGTAGGAAAAAGAAATTTGCAGCAGCAAGCCTTGGTGATTTTCTGCAATTCTTCGTTGACTCTGATTTTTGTTCAAGCTTTGTCAATTAATTAGGATTCAAATTGAATAGTTTGACTTATTTAAATTATTTTATGAGGAAGTTTGAAATAATTTCTTTTCATAATTTTGATTTAAATTTGTTAGACATGCGTAGCTAAATTATTGTTTAGGGTAGGATTACTATGCAATAATTTATTTTTATGGTTTTGAACTTGGTTGGATTATTTTGATGCTAGTCTTATATATTTGATTTACATGCTTTATTATTTATTCTATTAATTTATTATGCTTGTAGCTAGTAATTAATAGGAATTCATATGGTAGATGAAATATATAAATTGGGCTTGATTGTGAAAACTATAGGTTGTACCATAATTTTCCTTCACTTAATTAGTTAATGTGTTTGCCTAGGATTTTAGGACAAATCTGCACTCCGGCTAGATAAAGGACTTGGAGATAGCGTTGCACCTCTAAACTAGGTCTAACCCGTTAATTAGTTAACTCTAGGTGATTATTTAATTAATTCGGCTTGTAGTCTAATTTTGCATCAAAATAGGAAATCCTAAGTTCGAGCCTAGAATTCAACTTTGCATAGGAATCCGATCCCTAAACCTTTCCTAATAGTGATCAAACTTCAATTTCAACTTTCATATTTAATTTTAGTTTTCGCATTCAATTTCACTTTTATTTTATTTTTAGTTAACTTTCATTCAAATCACTCAATTTACAATTTAATTTAGTTTAATTACTTAGGCACTTTACTTACACTTTTCTACAAACTTTCAAATTGTCTCTCTGTGGATTCGACCTCGCACTAGCACACTACACTACAATCACTCGTGCACTTGCGAGTTAAAACTTGGCTTAGAACTAACATTAATTTTACCCTAAGCTAAGCACCCATCAGTTGGTCAGGAATTATGGTAGGAAGCACACAACATCCAGATGTATCATTAAGTTTGACATTATGAAAGCCTACGATTCTGTCGACTAGAACTTTATGCGATCATCCTTTCCTACTCTTGAGTTTCCTGGAAACTTTATTAAATGGATTGATATGTGTATCTCCACGCCATCTTATTCTGTGATGATAAATGGCCAAATGGAGGGCTTCTTTAAGGGGGAAAAAAGACTCAGACAAGGTGACCTGATTTTGCCCTATATCTTTGTGATTGTCATGGAAGCTTTATCAAATTTGTTGAACCAATGTGGTAACTTGTGAGGCTTTGCTTTTCACCCCAAATGCAAGAAGATTAAGCTTAATCACATTGCATTTGCAGATGACATCCTCATTTTCTCCAAGGCTAACCCGAGCTCCATTGCTATCATAAAAAAAGTCATCGTCGTCTTCTCTAAAATGTCGGGCCTCCACTTTAGCAATGCTAAAAGTCAAATTTTCTTTGCTGGCTACCCGGATAGCTGTAAACTCTTTATTTGTGAATCACTAGGCATCAAAGAGGGGAACCTGGCAGTGCGGTACTTGGGTACTCCCTTGATTACTAGTAGGCTCAACAAATCTATTTGTAGTGTTTTAGTGAACAAGATCACTGCTAGAATTGATCATTGGACAACTAATTGGTTGTCCTATGCCCGTAGACTTCAGCTTATTAACTTAGTTTTGCAAAGTATTTTGACTTATTGGTGTAATGTGTTCATGCTACTGAAAGGTGTTATTGAGGAGATTGAAAGAAAGTTCGCTGCATTTCTATGGAAAAATGGAGGGGAAAATGTGAGAAGGGCCAAAGTGGCTTGGTCAAAAGTCTACAAACCAAAGAAAGAAGGAGGCCTTGGTGTTCAAAGTTTGTGGGATATCAATGTTGTTGCTATTCTCAAGCAGTTTTGGCATACGTATTGCAATAGTGACTTTCTTTGGGGCTATTGGGCTAATCGAGTCATACTTGAAAGTTGCAATATTTGGAGTGTTGATATTCCAAACAACGCATCGTGGACTTGGCGTAATCTACTCCAAATTAGACAAGTTGCTAAAAGGTTTATTCGCCATCAAGTTGCAAACGGGTGTAATACCAATCTTCTTTGGGATACTTGGCTGCCTTGTGGAAGTCTTTGGGATTTTTCACATTCTAACAATATTGATATCCCGACTAATTGTGGAAACTTGAAAGTGGCTGACTATATTAATGGCTTTTGCTTGAATTGGCCTAGCAATCTCAGGTGGATTGAAGCCTTAGTTGACTTCGAACCAAGACCTGACATGCAAGACCGAATTGATTGGGTTGTGGGGACTCGTACGGATTTCAATTTCCATTCGACATGGGAATATATTCGAGCCAGGAGTACTGAAGTTGTTTGGGAGGAGCTGGTGTGGAACAAATTTATTATACCTAAGCACAGCTTCTGCACCTGTGAAACCCCGAACTCGGCATGTATTTAATAGTATTGCATTTAATTACATGTTATCTTAAATGCTAGCTGCGAGGACCCGAACGTTCATTACATGTGCATTCATTTATTTTAATAATTATTTGAAAAATAATGTGCATTTACATGACTTATTTAGTGTTTTAAATTTTAAAATTGCATTTAAAGTTCATTTAAATTGCATCTTATCTACTTTTCACCTTCATTGACCAACTAGGACAAGGTGGAAATTTTTTTGAAATGTTTAATGAAGGGTAAACTTGGGATTAAAAATAAAAATGCAATGTTAAGTTAGTCAAATTTTGGGTCAACTTTGAAATTAAATCTGAACCAATTGGGGAAGAGTTAGGTAGCAAATTATATATGGTTGGAAAGCTCTACGAGTCTAGTTTCTATAGGTTCAAACCGTTCGTGAATTGGAGTTTTCTAGAAGAAGTTATGGCTGTTTTCGTAAGGTGGCGCAGAGCTGATTTTTCTACGCGAGAGTTGACCGAAGCTTTGACCTTTGACTTTCCACTTAAATACTAAATAAGCCAAAACAAAACACAAAATCAGTTTTTCTCCTTCCCTTCCACCCGTGACCAAGCTAAGACCATGAATAGTAAACCCTTGCACATTTTTGCTTATATCTTGAGTTTGGAGTGGAACCAAGGCGCAATTCCAGCATTTTTGAGTTCGTGGTGACGTGTAGCATCTTCCTAGCGGTTTATTTTTCATTTATTTTGCAGAAAAAAGGTGAGGACATTTTCTAACCCATTTTTCAAAAGTCATTATTTATGTTAGATATTGTTAAATCTATGCTTAATACTTGTTATTTAGATGCTAGAGAACACATTTCTTGTTTTATAGCTTGTGTATAGTTGATTTTAGTTGTTGTTGATACTTTGCTAGATATGAATATAAATGTAGACAATGTGTTTGTTTAATGTTCTAAGTGAAGTATAGGGATGTGTTACATGCTAGATTAATGCCCATAGATAGCTCAAATGCAAGAAAACATCAAGAGAATTCAAGTATGCAAAATCTGAATTTCGAAATAGTGCACTGCCCCTGTCTTTCGAAGCTATTTTGACATAGCAAACGTACTCGAAAATTAACGAAATTTACATAGCAGCTAGATTAGGCAGTTTAGAACAAATGTTGATTTCTAGAGCTAAGGCTAATTCTAACGTTTTAGGCCTCCGATTTAGCCATTTTCAAAATGTGTCCTGAAAATCGCTGCTACTGGACAGTTTGTGTAGTTGCACGGGAAAGGTCATAACTTGTTGATTTTAAACTGGAATTAAGCTCTGTTTGATTCTAAAATCAACTACACTCGAAGATCTACATTTATATGTAAAAAACCAGAGAATTTGGAGTCCAAGAACATAGGTAATGAATTTGATAAATTTAAGGTTCTGTTAGAAGTTTTGTAAATGGGCATGTTTTCATGAAGATCTACTTGCTATGTGTTGTATTCCATATCTATCTTGTATTTTAGAGTTCATAAGTGAGTAAGAGCACTCTTTTGATAGTTTAGAAGGTTTTTATGGTTATTTTCATGTTAGATCAAGGATTAGTTAATAATGTATATATTGAAAACTAAGTGTTTGAGTTTATGCTTGAATGAAGTATTTTATGGTAGAAGTTTGAAAATATTCTAGTTAAGTGTTTTAAGTGTTCTACATGTATTAACTTGGTAATTCTAGCATGTTAAATGTCTAGTTAGTCTATGTGATTTAGAACCCCATGCATGCTAAGTGGAATACCCGAGAATGAATGTATAATTTCTTATATAGTTAGTTGATTGTATTATGTAGTAGAATGGAAGGATTTGGTGCATTCGGAGAATATGGAAAGGGTTCTTAACTAAATTCTTACAGGATTGGCTTTGCAAGGTGAGGGAGTTGCATCTTATTTGCATTTCTCTATTGTATATCGAATATGTTAAATAGTTTTCATGCTATTAATGTGATTTAGCGTATTCTAACAAGATTTGTCAGTTTTATAGTTAATAGAATGAGTTAATGGTTAATGCTTGTTATTTCGCTTCTATTGTGGTCAACTAGTTAATGTGTGAGGACAACCTCTTTTGTTGTCCTTCTTGTGTGTATATCGGCTTATTTTGTTATATTGTTATTATTATTATTGTTTCTTGTGTTATCGAGTCTTTGGTTGCGCAACCATATAGTTGGGACGGATGCGATGGGCCTCTCTGGGTGGCAGCGGGCTTGCCAGGGTTGGTGCTCTAGCTCTGTACCCTATTCCCTCACTCGCCTGGTCCGGAGATTGCCAGGGGGTGTTGGGTCGTAGGATATTCGGGGTACATCCGGAGTACACCCACTGGAGTGTTTGGGGATTATGCCGGCACATTGATTGTGATCGTGATCGTGATCGTGATCGTGGTTCAAAAGTTGGAGTGATAAGGGTTATCGATCGTATCCTTTTAAAGTATGGTATTAGAATTGTTATTCATTGTTTATTTATTGTGTTAATTGTGTTAAATTGCTGCATTGCACGAACCCGGTATACTGTCCCCGTTTCCCCCTCCCTCACTGAGTATACATTATTGGTATACTCACTCCTCATCATAAATCTTTCAGGTTATAGCCAAAGGAAGTGTAGTTCGTGATCACGTGATAGTTCGTGCTTGAAGAGTGGCCTTACGTGTTATGTGGTTTGAGCTGTAAAAGTTGTAAAGTTTTACTTTCATGAATTGTATATGCTCAATGTAGGAGATAAATGTATTTAAGCTTAACCAGGTCATAGAGTTCTTTGATAACCTAGTCTATGTAATAGCTTAATGTGGTTTGAGTTCAATGCATGTATGGAGTTATGTATGTTTGGACACGGTACTGGTCCATTTATTTGTTGTGTGCAGGTAAACTGTTTGTCCTATAAACAGGGAAAACTCTGTTCGTTTCTCCTCGTATTTCATGACTTAGGTTTTGGATTGGGTTGTGTTTAGTGGGAATATAGAGCTCCTATTTCCGTGAGGGAATGGGGCGTTACAGCCCCTGTCTCACGATGCTTGATAGGCTTGCTACTAAGGTGAGAATTTCAAGTTGGGGTATCTCAACTGATGTGAATTGTTGCTTCTGTGGACTGGGTGTGGAATGTAGAAATCACATTTTCTTTGATTGTTCATTCACTCACCGTATTTGGAAATGGTGTGCAAAGCGAATGCGCTGTGGTGTCCTCAATGCCGACTGGGATACCATTGTTGAGAAACTTTGTAAAATCAAAAAATGACGTAGCTTGAAGGCAACCATTGTGAGAAATGCTTTCAACTCTTGTATTTACTACATTTGGATGGAGCGTAACGCTAGAGTTTTTGGCACTAATCCACAAACTGAAGAATAGATTATTGGAAAAATTAATTTTGATGTGAGGGGCAAGGTTAAGTTAATTTGTAAATATCCTAACACCTTAGAAAACTCAATTTTTTGTAGAGACTGTAATATTTGTATTTCTTAGGGCTTCCTGTATCGGAACCTTTGATGTATAGTGCTTTGATGTGGAAATTAAATAATTATTTTTGCTGAGCAAAAAAAAAAAAAAAATCTGACTTGATCTCCGAAAAGAAGAAAAAAAAAATCTGACTTCATCACTCTTTTCTAGCACAGCTCTTTTATCATGTTTCTCTAAGGGCCTTCATATCAATGAGACTCAGATGTGACGAGATTAAAGTATGTAAACGACGTTTCCGCATTTCAAAGATTAAAGTCGATAACTGCTAGTGTGAATGAACAATTTAAATAACAATATATTGCCTTTTTTTTCTCTCTTTTACCAATTTACATATGCATTAGGGAAAGAATGAGTCTTGGGTTTCTGACATCATTCAAAATTCTATCCACAGAAAAGACAAAAATCTTCTTTTTTCTTATCAAAGTTACATGTTAGATGTGCTACAATAAAAATTTAATAACTCCTATAATTTATAAAAATGGGACAAAAAAATATTTGCATAAATACATACATATATATGGTATTAGTAGTTTTTCATGGAATTTAATTAGAGTAAATGCCCAGTGGTAAAGATGGATTGTTAATTTGCTTCGCACTTTCCACGTGGTAAACCATATTTTTCTTCTTTTTTTAATACAAATGAGGTCAAGTCATAATTACAAAAAATTATTGTAGTAGATGTTTTACTTTTTTTTTTTAATCATTTTCTATAACTATAAGTAGCTATAAAATAGTAAAATGGGATGTACGATATTATGGCACTTTACGAGCCAATCAACACATCCATTAATTTCTTGATAAATGCACATGGAACTCAATAGATAAGATCAAGGTTTTTAACATTAAATAGAAGCGATTTTCTCGTTCCTTTGTTGTGTAATTAGAGTTTTTTTTTTTGTTTTGGGAGTCTAGTCAAAGACTAGAACAAATTCAATTTGAAACAAGAGCATTTCTTTCTGTTGAAAGAACTTTCACGATTCAGATCGGATAGCGAAAGTGAAACCTAATGACTCAGCAACAGCGTACTTATTAGGGGAAATTTCACATTTAGTCCTTATTGTGTACAAAATATTTTAATTTAGTCCATATTGTTTAAAATGTCTCAATTTAGTCCCTATTATTTTACCAAAAAAATTCAATTTCGTCCCTATTACTTAAAATGTCTCAATTTAGTCCCTATTATTTTTTTAAAAAAATCAATTTCGTCCCTATTATTTTAAAAAAGTTTCAATTTCATCCTTATTGTTTACTTAAAGTTTCTAATTCATCTATATTATCCAATGAGTAAATTAAATTTTTTTGAGAAACAATAGGGATGAATTTGAAACTTTTTAAAAACAATAAGAACGAAATTGAAACTTTTTGAAAAACAATAAGGACGAAATTGAAAATTTTAAATAATAGGGATGAAATTGAAACTTTTAGGGAAATAATAGGGACTAAATTGAGACATTTTAAATAATAAGGACGAAACTGAATTTTTTTGTAAACAATAGGAACTAAATGTGAGATTTTTCCTCAAATTTATCTTGATTCATTCCCTATCCAATACTTAACCAATGGAAGGTTAGAGGAACATACATATTTCAAAAGGTCTAACTACCATCCTACTTGAACATCTCCTACCTAACATAGAAAGGTTAGAGGAACATACATACTTTATAAAGAAAAGAATATTCACTTACTAATCCACAATCTATTACTTAGCAACTTGCAATTATAGTGATTCGATAGTGCCGAGTAGATGGGCTTTCAACCAATTGACATTCTTTAGGTATTCCTTGAGTGAATAGACCATGAAAGATTAGTTACCCATTTTGGGGTTACACTTCCATTCAATCCCCAGGAAAAGAAACTACACAACTCCAATTGCACTTGAACTACCCCGAAGGTGAGAAGAGTTGAGAACAAATTAGCGAAAGGAAGTGTAACTAGGGGCGGGGGACAGTGGGGGCTGTAACCTCCACTAATTTAGAAAAAAACATTAAAAATTATATGTACTTTTGGAAAAAAAATTTAGATATCAATGTATTTTTAGTTAAAAAAATTAATTAGCCCTCACTGAAAAAAAAAAATATTTATATAGTTAAAAAATTATAGGTTTTAGCCCCTACTAACAAAAATTCTTGGATCCACCCCTGTGTGTAACGCGTGAAAATATGCTAAACAATTTGGTAATTGGTGTATGGACCACAGTCATACTTCCCAGTAATTGTCCTAATCTAATATTAGTTTGCTTCCGGTAGTTATATATATGTCTCACCCCGAAACCTGGATTCTATCGTAAAATCTTTGTTGTGTCATCGGATTTTCCCGTTTGTATATATGAATGGGTTATCTAAGATACTCAGAAACTTACATGAAAGAACAAGGTGGACTTGTATCTTTTTCCATTGACTCTCTACGCATAAATTAATAAAGGGTAATTACCTTTCAACCTGTGACTTTTGCTGATCATGATCATGTGCACCATCACGTTCGTCAGCTTGCAGTTTTAAGATATAGTAGTCCCATAGTAACGCTTTGCTCACTGCACGTATGACAAAATATTCTTATAAGCAACTAAACAAATGAAGGTTTTTGAACCTTGTCAAGAATCAAAGCTTCCGTCTTCTTGAACCGTACTTCTAGATCATTATCTGTAATAACAGCTACAGACAACAAATTTTTGGTGATCTGGGTTACGAAAAGTACGTTGGACAGCTTCTTATTTTCTCCATCTTTAGACACGAGTGAAATGGTTCAAGTGCCCTCAACAGGACACCTACATTATTCCCGACGACAACATTCATTGGTTCTTGTAGAGGTTTTATGGAGTCGTATAACTCCTTCTTGTTGGTCATGTGTCGGGAAACTCTACTATCTAACACCCATGTACTTGTTTGATGTACATGTACGCTAGTACACGTTTCCTCCGATATATCTATTACAGTAAACAGATGCACTTCCGTTTCATCCGTATTGACAGACTCTTTATTTATCCAATTTGGCTTTAGAGTTCCGTTCTTCTCGTCATGAATTTGTTTCCTATAATCTTTGATAGCATGGCCTTTCTTATTGCAGTAGTAGCACGATCCAGATAATGTCTTCTTCTTTCATTTCTTATTTTCTTCTTGGCTAATCCTTGCCTTGGCTATAAAGGCAGAGTCAAGTTGATTTTCTCTGCTTTTTAGCCTCATCTCTTCCTCCATCAACATGGCAGTGAATTCTTCAAACGTCAAAGGAGAAATGCGAACTTTTGTATTGAGTGTTGTCACAAGGCCATCAAATTTTGGAGGTAACACTCTAATGCACCTTCGAGCTAATTCCTCGGTTGATTTGGAAATACCAACTGCAGCCATTTGATCACGTACATTTTTCATCCTACTGATAAATGACTCAGCTATTTCATCTTCACTTAATCTCTCAGCAGCTAACTGATTCTCCAAGTTCTGAATGCGAGCTTGATTCCTTGTTTCATACTAATTTCTCAGTATGTTCCAAGCTTCAGTTGCCTTGGTTGTGTGTTGAATTAGAGTAAGGACGGAATCATGAACACTTGTTACAATTGCATGAAGAGCGTCAGCATTTCGTCTCCTCCATTCTTTGACAAGTTGAGGATATGGAGATGTAACCTTTTTTGTGTCATCTTCAGCACGGACTGCAACTAGTTCTGCATCTGTGCCTAACACTGTATCAAGGAGTTCTTAGGAGTCCAGAACTGTAGTGATTTTGAACTTCCACAAAAGATAGTTCGTGCCATCAAACTTTCCTTCTGTGAAGGTAGGAGGATGAATACGAATTGTCGGTACTAAACCAGAACTAGAATTGATAAAAAAAGAACTAACACCTTGAATAGTCATAGTTGTTGAGTTTTACTAAACTAGATTGTTGTTAAGAGCCCCTTAAGCTCTTGATACCATGTAAGAATATAACAAATTTCTCAGAAACGTCTTAACAACAATCAAGTAGAAAGACAACACTACCCGATATAACAATTTAATATAACACTTACAAGATAATTGTCCCACCGTGCACTCTCAAGATTAGAGCTTCAATGGCTTCTGGACTTATAAGAAGAATACAAGAAAAAAAATAATAACTTAGGATTGTGTTTTGAGTTGTGTTATGAATGAATTTAATGAACTAATGCATGACTATTTATAGAATTCAGCTAGCCTGCCATAGGAGACTTTCCTATCAAACATTTCCATCTTGGTTGGCTTTACCAACTATGTTCAAAGTATTGACCACTTATATTTATCACATGGGTGGCTTCAATTGACCACATGGGTGGCTAGCATCCAAGTCAACTTCTAGGAAGCTTCATTTGGTCAAATTTGTTGACTTTAGCATTGCATCATCCCGACGTCATCTTAGGTAATTTCAAATTCCCGAATTTCTTTCTTGTAGCCATCGCGGTCACTTTTGACCTCATTGACGTTTAAGCCGGAATCGTTAATTTATACTACCATATAATTAACGATACTTATTATGAGGTATGCATTGACATATACCAACATTTTTGACATAAGTACATTCACTTTCTGTGTAACCAGGGTGGGTGGCACAGTTTTGATGTCGGGACATATAATCATATAGTAAGAGTATATGATGATGAGTCATATTTCTTAAGATTTTGGATATGAGGCGTGACAGTATGCATGCATGTATGTATTAAAACATAGTTCTTTAGCATGATTGGTGGTTAAAAAGTGGTGGGACGTTTACAATGACGAGTCTTTAGATTACAAGAAGCCTACTAATGTTGTGGAAGTTGATAGTGAAGCTATGCCGGTGGTGTCGGAGGCTGGCATTGTTCACTACATCGCCGCCCCATCCGCCGCTTAGTTTTTATCTTGTTTGTATATGCTATGATAGTAATTAAAATAGTTGTTACAAATGAAACGCTTTTTATCATTTATTCTATTTTGGCATAGACTTTTGAAATTTGCAAATAAGCAACTTTGTTAGCTTCTTAATTAGTAGAAAGCTCACGTTTATTAAAGTATGTATGTATGTATGTATGTATGTACCTATACATGGGTATAGGTGTATGGTTCAGTTTTTTGTTTTGTTTTTTTTTTTTGTGTAGACCAAGGGTCTGCACTCGCATCCAAAAGATTAAGATGGTTTTTCGTGTATTGGTCCCTAGAATGCCAAAAACATTTGGAGTTTGTAAACATGAGAAAAATTGATAGATGCATGTTCATGGATCCAGAGTCAATTTGTGATAATTCTAACTGACTTGAGGATTCAGGTCGCTTTTTATAGGGTAGTGTTTTCTTAAAAGTGGAAAGTGAATAAGGATTTGTTGCCTTGCGCTTACACAAGTGGGTTTTCACCTACATTTATTATGTTTAGGGATTTAAATGAAAAGTGTCTCTGTGTTTCTTTCCTTTTATGTGCATATTTAGTTAACAGATCGTTTAGTAATCACCATCTATGTATTAGTTATATTTGTATGTCGATTAGGTATACCTCATTTGGAATAAAGTTGTTGTTTCAAATAATTGTTTTTGTACTTGGCTTATATGCTTAAATCGTAGTCCCACTAAAGAACGTCTGCTTAGTTGGGGAGTTATTGATTGCGCAAAATGTGTTTTCTGGGGTCTAGGGATGGAATGCAAGGATCACCTCTATTTTGAGTGCCCTTTTACCAACAAATTTTGGAGACATCTTTCTGCTCTTATTAAAGAGCAGAATATTGTTACCCATTGGGATTTGATAATTATCCGACTTAGGCTCTGCAAGAAGAAGACATTGAAGGCAAATATCATGAGAGCTATGTTTTGTGCGAGCATTTACTACATCTGGCAGGAAAGAAATAGGAGAATTTATGGAAAAGGTACTAGCTTGGAGGAACAGATGATTGAGAAAATCATTCTCAATGTTAGAGAAAAAATTTCGTTACAACATAAATATGTCAATAGTGCACAAAATAGATCCCTCTGTTCTTTGTAGTGGATTACAAATATTTTGATGTAAAACTCTTTTGTATGTTAGTTTTTTACAGTGAAATAAAATGATTACTTGTTTAGCCAAAAAAAAAAAAAAGTTTGTATGTCGATTTGATCAATAAAATGGAAGCAGCACATGCGTGTAGGAGGCTATATGGAAAAATTGAGTACTTTCTCTAATATTCATAGATTTACTTTCTTAAAATAGTGCCACCAAATCTTTGTCCGACCAGGTGGTCCCAAAAAGAATAGGTAGTGGAGAATTGTTCAATTATGTTATCCATGAATATGATAAATTTTATACCTTGATTGAACAGTAATCTACTATATTTGCAACTTTATAACTCTTTTGCATTGGAGGAAGATGTTACCAATGATTTGTGAGTCAGTCTAACCCTAAAACAGCATAAGTAGCGGCACATTCATAAAGATGAACTAATGCGGGGCATTCACAAGCAAACAAAGGCACATGAAAAATCAAATTTCTAATACATACGATTTGTATCATAATTTGCTTTCATATAGAATATAACTCTCAATTTTTATCTTTCTCGTTCAATGTCGCCTAGTAGGCCATTCATTATAGAGCTCCAATATATAATAAGCATAAAAATTAACTGATGCGTAAATCATAGGATTGAGAGAACACATGAAAATTAATTTTTTTAAGAAAGAATACATGTTCTGATATATAGACTCTGATACTATATATAAGTATAATTATTGCGAAAACATATAACAATTGAATTTATCAGAGGCTATGTAGTTATCACAGTAAACCACTAAAGGCATAAGTATGCTATTTGATGCAAAAGACGAAGTCATGATACTACACTACAAAAAAAATTGCTTTCTGCGACGGGTTGTTGCCATTTTGTCACCAACTTGGCGACGGTTTGGAGACGGAGTAAGATGTCGCCAATTTAGTGATAATTTAGTGACAATTTTGTTACATTTTGGAGACGACCTACATATGCCGTCCCCACGTCGTCGCCAATTGGTGACAATTTGATGACAACATCATATGCGGTCTCCAAAAGTGACCATATGGTGACTACTTTGTGACAGCTAATGATATGTTGTCTCCATGCCGTCCCCACGTAATTAATTAATTGGGTAATTTATCGAAATGATTCTAGATCTTTATATTTTTTGATATTTAAGTCTACTATATTTCATTTTGAACAAAATGATTATTCATATTTCATTTTGGCGACAATTGTTAGTTTTTGGAGCAAAATCTATTAAAAAATAACGTTAGTAAACACGTGGATGACACGTGACCGCAAAATGCATAAACTTTAGTGTTCTATTTCAAGATATTATATTCCTACCGACTAACGTTTATACAGTGAATGGTGGAAATCAATGGAGTATATACATGGAAACAGTTCTGTTTAGAAGCTTGGAGAAAATATTTATATGCGGGAGTATCAACGATTAACATTTTGTCATTGAATATGCGGGAGCAAAAGTTGTCGAATCTATGTGCCTAAACCTTTCCTGATTGATGGGAAGCCCTCTGTATATGCGCCATCAAAGTCATGCATGTCGGGCCCCTTTGGACATCTAACAAGGTATTCTTTGAAATAAATAAATGTAAAGTTTGTATTAATTAAATTATCACCTAGAAAAATAGGATCCGGATTAAGAATAAGAAAGTTTAAATTATTAAAGAATAGTTTATTATATTATTTATTATTTCTAAATAAATACATGAGAGATTCATTTTCTCTTTTTATCCTTACATATCGGTCAGTTTCAATATTTCTAAATGAATGAGGATGAGAGTTGATAATATATTGAATTACCATATCATCTAAAACTTTAAACTATTATACATGAATTTAGTATATTATTTATTTTTTTTAACTATTTGTTCTAACCTTTTGCTAATTATTATAAGTGCACCTTTCTACGAGTTTATAGTATGTTCAATCAATTAACAATGCATCTAAATGGATAATAGAACTCCAAATGGAAAACAGAAAAAGACACAAGTATATGCTTAAATATATCAAGTCCATCATGCTAAAACTCCTTGCGCCTTAAATTGTCTATCTAAAGATCAATCACGATAAACTCTACACTTCTTTTTTAGTTTATTTTTATTTTTTGTCAGAAAGCTCTTGCACCCATTTTTGCCTATTTAAAGAATAAAGATCATTAATTAATATTAAAACTGCCCAAGCACTAATTCCTAGCATCATAATTAAATGGCTTTTGTTAACTATCTTAGGTCACGCTCAAGAATGATAATCAGAAGTATTACTGCTTTTATGCATGTGGACTCTAGCATGTTTGGAGCTTAAATTAGCTCCTTCATAACACGATCCAACCCGTTTTAGTAGTGGGACATGCTATCTGTTTTCAATCGATCATGTGGGCTCTACGTACAGGAGTTTTCATTGATGATATTGCAACTATAATGTATTGTGAGTCTTGATGTAGCCTTGTAAATTCTTTTGAGTTTGGACTTAATGAAATTTTTTTTCTTTTCCAGCAAAAAAAAAATGTATTGTGAGTCGGCTTCTCAGGCGGAGGAATGCACTAGCTTGTCAATCAGCATGTGCGATGGTTGCATCTTGTGGTCTTCCACAGTGTGTTATAGAGTCTGATGCTTGTACAATCATCAAACCTCTTTTGGAAATTCACGATTCTGATTGGAGGATTTTCTACATTATTTAGAACTCTCTTATCTCTTATCTTCTAATTATCACGACCATACGCTTGCCAACTATGTGGCTAATTGAATTGATATGGCAATTAGGATAGGTTCTCTTTAATTCTTCCAAGGGGATTGTAATTTTTCCTTGGAGCTATATTTATTGTAATAATTAGATGATTAATCTTCGGGCAATGGCTAGTGCTCGTGTTAATAAAGTTTTCTTTCCGACCAAAAAAAAAAAAAAAAAAGTACGTGCTTATGGAAGCAATAATGTTTTACCTTTTTCATTTCATTAAATATGAAAAGACAAACATGCTATTAAAACTAAACAGGTAACTTGCCCGTTCAAAATTTGTGGAGATGGAAGGGATTGGGAAGTGAAAGGGGAAATTTATTACTTTATGCAGAAGAAGAAGCCAAGATTGCTTGGTTAATTGTAGACGAAATACGATATTCTTTAAACAACTAAACAAATCAATTTTTTGTCTAATCTTTGCTTATTAGTTATTATTAGTAAACCTATCTACTTCTTCATCTGTTCATTAAAACAACATACCCTGCAATTCACTTTTACTAGTACATTGTACTCTATTAACAATGACTCTAAATAGATGATAGAACTTCAAAAGGAAAATAGATAACTGTTAGATGATCTCATCAATCAGCAGATTTGACTTCCCTTAATCATGGGATCAGATTTCTATAATTATGTAAATGAAATCATGATTGGTTATTTACCTAGAATAGATTTCCCTTCATACCTAGAATAGACTTCTTTGTATAGTATAAATGCTTGTAATATATTGCAGAGAAGATACACAAAAGAAAGAGAAGAAGTTTTATCTTCCAATTCTTCTTGCTGTCAATCCTAAATTTAACATAGTATTAGAGCACCGTTTCTGGTGACTCTGCATACCTCATTGCTTCCGCAACAATCATACACAAACAAAAATAATAGCCTCGCTATCATGAGTGACCCCAAACAATCGACTGAGACTTCATCAGATTCTGGTTTCAAACGTTCTTGTAGGCGACAACTATGGAGCATGGAGTCGTGCTATGAGGATTAGCCTGAGTGCAAAAAATAAACTCGGATTTGTTAATGGAACCATTGAAGCCCCATCTGAAACCGACAAGACATATGCATCATGGCAGAGATGCAATGATATGGTTCTTGCCTGGATTTTGAACTCCGTTCATGGAGACATTGTAAATGGTGTTTCTTATTACACAACAGCGGCAGAGGTTTGGACAGATCTTCGAGACCGTTATTCACAAGGCAATGATGCACGAATCTTCCAACTCAAACGCGAAATTGTTGAGCTTCGACATGGTCAACAATCCATCGCTATTTACTATACCAGGATGAAAGCTTTTTTGGATGAATTGTCATCATACAATGATGCCGCCACCTGCACATGTGGAGGACTCAAGAAAATCTGCGAACCAGAAGAAAAAGACAAGGTGATGCAATTCTTAATGGGGTTGAATGATACCTACTCCGCAGTCCGCAGACAAATCCTATTGATGCAGCCTCTTCCGGACACACGAAAGACGTATTCTCTTGTGCTTCAGCAAGAGAAACAAATGGAGGTTTCTCGCAATCACACCAATACAAGTTCATATGCCATGAATGTGGCGTACAACAAGGAATTTGCTTCCAATAACTCAGTCACAGAAGGAAAAGGTGCCACTTCACTGCTCGCATTGTGACCAGGATTATCATACTATTGACAGATGCTACTTTCTCCATGGCTTTCCACCTGGTCATAAGTTTCATGGCAAAAATGTGAAACCCCCAAACAAGCGAAGACCTGCTACAAACCATGCTAAAGCTGATGTCAAAAACTCCAAAGGTCCCAGCACAGGTCAAAATGATGGCCCAACATTCACCCAAGAAGAATACAATCAAATCATGGCAATGCTAAAGAGGAACAATGGTAACCCACAACACCTTGCTAATGTCACAGGTATTATCACACACACCTCTAACATGTCACAAGTTGCCTCTCACTCGACTCTATATTGGATCATTGATAGCAGGACGACTGACCATATAGTGTCCACACCACACTTGCTTGACAAAGAAACACCATGTGTTTCAAATTCAGTTCAAATGCCAACTGGTAGCCAAGCACATATAGACTCTATCGGTTCTGTCAAAGTCACTTCTAATATTACACTTTATGAAGTTCTCCATGTGTCAAAGTTTAAAGTCAATTTACTCTCAGTGAGCAAACTTACTCACGCATTAGAATGCTTAGTGATATTCTTTTCGGATTTTTGTGTCATACAAGACGTACGTACGAGGAGAATGATTGGTCTGGGCAGACAATTTAATGGGCTCTATTACTTGGCGTCGGACCAAAATCCTAAACTTGACAACCATGTCAGTTGCCACACAAATCTTTGGCACCAAAGATTAGGACACCCTTCCCATGGTCCTTTACACGTATTGACCAAGAATGTTCCAGCAATTATGTTTGATTCACATCATGTTTGTGATATTTGTCCACTTACTAAACAAACTAGATTATCGTTTCCCTTAAGTTCTATTTAATCTACTACACCTTTTGATTTAATTCATTGTGACATTTTTGGGCCTCATCAAGTCAATTCCCACTCCGGGGCTCGTTATTTTTTGATAATCGTTGATGATTTTAGTCAATACACTTGGATTCACCTTATACGTTCTAAATCTAAAACACAAGAATTATTACGCTCTTTTGTCTCTTGGGTGCAAACACAATTTAATTGCACAATCAAAGCACTTCGTGCTGATAATGGCACTGAATTCACTTCTATGCATCTGTTTTTTTGAAAGCAAGGGCATTTCTTTTCAAACTTCTTGTCCATCAACACCCCCAACAAAATAGAGTTGTTGAACGGAAACATCGTCATCTTTTGAATGTGGGTCGAGCTTTGCGTTTTCGAGCAAATTTACCTTTAACATTTTCGGGGGATAGCATCCAAACTACTTGTTATTTGATCAATCGTTTGCCCATGCCATTACTTGGCAAGATTTCTCCTTATGAATTATTGCATAATAAATCTCCTGATTATTCTCATCTTAAAGTTTTTGGTTGTTAGTGTTATGCAACAAATTTGATGCCCATTCATAAGTTTGATCAACGTGCAAATTTGATGCCCATTCATAAGTTTGATCAACGTGCTCGACGATGCATTTTTGTTGGGTATCCCTTGGGTCAAAAAGGCTATCATGTCTATGATCTTACTACTCACAAATTTTTTACCACTCGTGATGTTGTATTTCACGAACACATTTTTCCGTATTCTACCAATCCACCCAATTACCAAGATGATACCCCTATCTGACCCTTACCATCCGCCCACCATGACAATCTCCCAGAGCCTTTACCAGATACACCAACCACCCCACAGCTCACGGCATCTCCTATTGTCCCTGACGATCCTTCCTCCGTAAACCCTTCTACCACCACACATATTCTTACAATCATAGAAAATCCTTCGCCCCAACCCACAATTTCTCCACCACATCCACCGCGTCAATTTGGTCGCATTACCAAGCCATCCGTTCGCCTACATGATTATCATGTTTGTCATGCTCAACATCTTGCTCCCGGCGCCTCATCCTCCACGTCCGGCACAAGGTATCCTCTTTCTCACTATGTATCCTATGCACATCTTTCGTCATCTCATCAATCTTTTGCTTGCCAAATTTCTACCACTGTGGAACCTAACACCTTTGAACAAGCTAACCAAGATCCTCAGTGGCGAACTGCCATGGCTTCCGAGCTCCAAGCTCTTGATGAGAGCCACACATGGACACTTACCACTCTACCACCTGGGCATCGTCCAATCGGCTGCAAATGGGTCTATAAAATAATGTATAATTCCGATGGCACCATCGAATGTTACAAGGCTCGCCTCGTTGCAAAAGGATTTATTCAACAAGAGGGTATTGATTACAAGGAGACCTTTGCCCCTGTTGCTAAGTTGATCACGGTGCGATGCCTCCTTGCCATCGCCTCTGTTCGTAATTGGTCCCTTTACCAAATGGACGTTCAAAATGTCTTTCTTCATGGGGAATTATCTGAAGAAGTTTACATGCAACTGCCACCTAGGTTTCGTCGACAGGGGAAGTATAATGTATGTCGCCTCAACAAGTCCTTATATGGACTTAAACAGGCCTCTCACAGCTGGTTTCACAAGTTTGCCAATGCCATTTGTCAAGCGGGCTATCGACAATGTAAGGCAGACTATTCCTTGTTTACTAAAGTGCATGGGAATTCGTTTACGGTGGTACTTATCTACGTTGATGACATGATTCTCACATGAAATAATGATGATGCTATACTTGACTTCAAGCAATTTCTTCACAGCCATTTTCGAATAAAAGATCTTGGCAAGCTAAAGTATTTTCTCGGAGTGGAAGTTGCACGATCCGCATAAGGTATCTCCATTTCCCGATGAAAATACATGTTGGATATTCTCGATGAAGCTGGATTACTTGGTGCGATGCCGGCCAATTTTCCCATGGAAGAGAATTTAAAATTATCCCCCATAGATGGAGAAATCCTCAAGAATGCTTCTCAATATAGAAGACTCGTTGGTAAGCTTATTTATCTCACCATCACAAGGCCTGAGATTTCTTATGCAGTTACATGTCCTTAGCCAATATATGCAAGAACCGCAAAAACCACATCTTGAAGCGGTTCATTGCCTTCTACGATATTTAAAAGGAGCACCTGGCCAAGGTCTTGGTTTCCCTTCACGAGGCAATACTGTCCTGAGAGGATACTGTGATGCAGACTGGGCTCGCTGCCCCATTACGAGGAAATCTGTCACTGGATATTGCATATTTCTTGGTAATTCACTTGTATCATGGAAAACCAAGAAACAATCTATTGTTTCGCGATCTTCAGCTGAAGCGGAGTATCATGCAATGGCTTCAGTCACATGTGAGCTCACTTGGATTAAATATTTACTTGCTGATCTTCGAGTTTACCATCCTAGACCAGCCAAGTTGTTTTGCGACAATCAAGCAGCCATCCATATAGCTGCAAATCTGGTATTTCACGAGCGCACCAAACATATAGAGATCGATTGTCATGTTGAGCGTGAAAAGATTTAAACAAGGGTCATTGCAACAGCCTACGTTCCAACAAAACAACAACTTGCCGATATCTTCACCGAGCCATTGGGACAAGCAATGTTTCGTTCCATCCTTAGCAAGCTAGGTGTAGCTGACATCCACACTCCAGCATGAGGCGGAGTATTAGAAGATCTCATCAATCAGTAGATTTGACTTCCCTTGATCATGGGATCAGATTTCTGTAATTATGTAAATTAATGAAATCGTGATTGGTTATTTAACTAGAATAGATTTCCCTTCATACCTAGAATAGACTTCTTTGTATAGTATAAATGCTTGTAATATATTGCAGAGAAGATACACAAAAGAAAGAGAAGAAGTTTTCTATCCCAATTCTTCTTGCTGTCAATCCTAGATTTAACAATAACGAGGCAAATATTTGTTTAAATCAAGTCCATCATGCTAAAACTCTTTGCACCATTTTTTATGTTTTTTTTTTTTTTACGTGAAAATTCTACTGGCGGAGTTCGACCACTGAGTTTTCTAGCAAAGTCCAACCATCAGCTTTTTCGATGAAGCCTAGTCAGTAGTTTTTTTGACTGAGCCCGATTACCAATTGATAAATTAACAGGTGCAGTGGTACGCCTGAATACATGCACCAATACGGTTAAGAGTTTGATATTGATTAATTACAGTTGGAGACCCTTGAATGCAACGGGTTTCCTACTAAAGTCATGAGAGTAGAGCTACGGCTCACATGCAATCCAACAGCTCGTGAGCTACCCTGTATTTCGATCATCTCCAACCCACGACTCGTAGGTGAGCCACGCCACCAATACCACCACGACGTGGATTATCAATGACAGATTCAAGTAGGATTTTCTCTGGAGATAAGTCATCGTAGTGATAGCTTAGCTCGTTCATCCATCATGTTTGAATGAATAACGATAAACTCGGGGTAGGAGCAGGGGAAGATTCACATGGGGGACAGTGGGGGCTGCAATCCCCCATTGAGTTAGAAAAACGTTAAAAATCTTATGCATTTTTCCAAAAAAAAAAAAAGATATCTATGTATTTTTAGTTGAAAGAATTAATTAGCCCCAACTAAAAAATAAAATATTCATATCAATTAAAAATTATAGGTTTTAACATCCCCTAACAAAAATTCATGGATTAAAATTTTATTTTCTCTAATAAACCTTGGGAGGAGAATAGAGTATATATGAAAAAGCTTTCAACTAGATTACATCAGGGGGTTGGTTAATCTCAAAATTGAGTTACCTGTAATCGTAATTGTTTAGTATCACTTGTTACCAAAATAGTATCCAAAGCTCAATAGGTTCGAAAGCTATTGACCATAACTCCAACTGTTAAGTATCTAAAAATAACAAATACTCGTACCAATGACCATAATCGTTTACTTTGGAAAAAAATGAAAATTTAGTTTATAGTAAAAACTAGCTTAAAAAACAAAACTAAATTGCATAATTATTGAAAAAATACTATTGGTTTAGTCAGCATAGGATTAGAAGTGTAATTTTGGGTATTAATTTATTAGGCTAATATAAAATTATTTTTTTTATTTTGTCAATTCTAATTAAGTATTGATTTATTTATAACATATTGTACTCTATCATTATAAAAAAAAAAAACAAGAATTTAGACATAAAACCAACAGTTTTTATTTATAATTTATATAAAAAAATTATCCATAAACGAAGACTTCTAATCCCTAGTTAGTGATACCAACACTACAGTGTTCACCATGATCCTCGATACTTGGTTCAGTCAAGGCTAATGATCTCGCTTGTCGCTTTGCTGAATTGACCTGCAGAAAGTGCCAAACACATTCCATATTTTTGCCTTCACTAAGAATCTCCTCCAAGTTCTGTAACATGTTTGTCAAGTCACTAGTGAAGTTCTTGGGATTCAGGTCACTTTCTAACCTATTGCAAAGTTCTTTTCGGTGGAAACCAATTGCAAAGTCGGTAAAGTTGAAGGTTTCCGCATTTCAGGTTTTTCTTTTGCACATTGTGGAGTTTGCTATTGAGGAGAACTATGGTTAAGATTGGTCGCCAATCACAACGGCAAGAAAGGCTCAGAAGAGAAACCTTAACCCACCACACTTGGGTCTTGCCGCAATTTGATGCATACCAAGTTGTTGATTCGCTTGTATATATAACTGCAACAAAAATAGAGACAATTTCTACTTTTTGAAGATCTAAACAGTGCATGGCAGATACTACTGCTTATGACATCTCATGTATCTAAACAGAGGTAGATGTACGTTTGGACCGGTGTGGGATGCAACTTTAACTAGTTCAGAAAAATATTTTACGTATTATTTTAAAAAAAATAAAAATATCTGTCTTTCTATTTAAAAAAATTAATTAATCTTTATTAAAAAAATATACTTATATAGTTGAAAAATAAAGCCATCATTGAAAAGAATTCCTCAATATGCTCTTGTATCCAGCGATTGAAATTTTTCCCTTTTGTTTTCTCTATCTTTTAGACCCCTGAAAACTTTTAATTGTTCATGTCCACAAAACAAGAAGCATGAAGACATTTTCCTATTAAAAAAAAAAAGAAATATCATGCCATTCAAACATCTATAAAACTGAATAATTAAGCTCCTATCCAACTGGATATTCAACATGATGATCACAGGTCAGACACGGTGAAAGAATGAAGAAGATTAGAACTGTAAGAGCTAACTAACACACGATGTGGTCCATGCTTATTAAGATGGTCCATTAATTTATTATGAAAACTTTTAATCGTGCTATAACATCTAGCATAATATAGTTAAAATATACAAAACTTAACTTGACAACTTTTGATGGAAAAGTGAGCCTTTTCCTATAGATTATATTTATGGGCGGATTCAGAAACTAACAGTCATTTCTGACTCAATTTGGATAATGTAATTTCAAGAGGAGTCGATTATTGGGCATTGGATTCCTTGAAACTTGCAGAACGTGCAACGTTGTATTAGGGTTTGGTAAGCCAGCCCTTCCAGTTCGAAGATACTTGATTCCTCAATCAAAGGGTTAAAGAAGGGATGGATGGAAGAACTTTCGAAAAAGGCAACACGTGGGTGGGACTCTTTCCTCTAAAGAGCTTCATAAGAAGGAGCTGATTCACTAGCTACTCTTCAGCCTATGAATGCAAAAAAGAACTGATTCCAAAACATACAATTCAACACTCATATATTGAAATTTCTTTTGGTGGGGAATAAATTAATTTTTAAATTAAAAAAACTTTAAAAATATATAAATTTTCAGAAAAAAATGTAAATAATTCATTCTATACATATGCATCTTAGTTTCAGCTGGCGACTCAACTGCATTACCCAAAACTTGATAACAATGTCGATACTTGTCAAATAAAAAAGATAACAATCTATGCCAACCTTATAATCACTACAAGAAATTTCGCGTTCGGAGACGACACATTTTCGTCTCCGTTCCGTCTCCAATTTGGAAAGGAAACGGAACAGAGATGAAACTTGGGCGTCACTTTTCGACCCGTCTCTATTTTTGAATTTCGTCACCATTTCGTCTCAAATGGAGACGAAAAGATATTTCGTCACCCTTCTGTCTCGCTCACATTTCGTCTCCCTCACATTTCGTCACATTTCCGTCTCCCTCACATTTTTTCTTTGTTCCGTCTCTCTTACATTTCGTCTCATTTTCATTTCCATATAATTTCGTCTCATTTCCGTCTCCGTTAATATTAATATTGCATAAAATAACTCGGATTAATGTAAAAGAATCCAACCCCTCGGTACTTAGCATACTTCCCAAATATCTAAGGTACCACAATTATACAAATTCTTGCCTAAAGCTTAATGGTGTTGAATTTTCCGTTAATCAAACTTCTGACATCATGTTGGCGGACAAGGTATTACCATATACGCTGAATTCAAATGAAATTCATAGTTCTGATAAAAAAAAAATTGGAATTTATAGTAGAAAAAGAAATAAATTAGTATGAAGAGATTGACACATTTTTATCTTTTACAATACTTAAAATTGTTGCAAGAAAGTTGAAATTATTGTTGTTAATAACTTTATGGAATGGTTGAAAAATCATTCATATCCCATCGTAAAGTTCTTAATGCAATAGTTTTTTGTAAATAATAACCAATAGTTTGAAAAAATTATTGTAATTAAAGGACAATTTTAAATTATTCAAAAAATAATCTCAAGAGCAATTATTACTAAAAAAATGATAAAATAATTATAATTGTTGCAATTAAATAAAAATATTATAAAAACATTTATTAGTTTATAATACAAGAGTTAAAAAAAACGTTGCAATAAGTTACCAATTGCCCACAACCTGTTATTTTTAAATTTCAGTTTTCCAAAGAGTTAAAATGTCCCATACAAAGCACAACAGCCTTTCTCTTCGACTACAAAATATATGAAATATGTTTAATAAAGCCAAAACAACAATGAAAAAAGCTCGTGCTAGGTCTGGCCGGTTTGTTATTTTTGTAAATATTAAATATATTCGATGTTCTTTTTCTAAAAGTATTTTATATACTACAATAACTACTAAATGTATTTGCAATTATAGCCCTTGGTTTGAGGATTTTTTAGAAGAGATATTCTACTGGCAAAGTGGTGTTTGAGGGTTTGTCACAATTTCTCGTTTAATATTGTATTTCCACAATGATTGGTGATGTAGAATGGAGTACGAATGGTACGGATTTGAATTAGCCACAAGCCAAAATCATCTTGAATTTGAAGAGAGACCTAGTCGATTATATCAGTAAATATAGAAGTGGCACGAATCAAGTTACTCATGTATCTAAAGAAATGATGTTTTACCCTGCTATCATTTTCCCAAAAAGATCTCGAGTGCACTAGGTGCTTGAGTAATAATGTTTTCTGCCAGAGGATGCCGTATGCCAAAATTTGTGGACAAATTTGCACATTATTCAACTCATGATCATAGTTGTCCGTGATACGAATTGTACAATTCAATACAATTCACTCAAAAATCGATACGAATTAACGGACGAATCGTAAATTGGTATGAATCGCATGCCGAATTGTGAAAAAAGGTATTGGATCGTATCGAATTGACCAATTCATAGATTCATCTGAATTCATTGCTATGATGCTTTTTTTTTCTCTTCTATCTGATGCTATAGTGCTTGTCGGTATAGAAACGAAAGAAAATGAAATGGGACATATGAAGACAAAATTGAGTGGAAGAAAAGGCAAATGCCTTAATTATTATTGTCTTCTTTGGTCAAAGAGTCAAAGGTAAATAGTAAAAGTCCAAAACAAAGACTTACATTTCACATCCGTTCCTATCTGGTTAGGAAAAATTGCATAAACAAATTTTTTTATTTTTTTTTAAATTTCAAATTCATTTTTATTGTATAAAATTGGTCCCCATTAATTTTAAAAAAATTTCAAATTTGTCCTTATTGTTCAAAAGAAACTAATTTAGTCCCTATTATTTTTATAAAAAAATTAATTTATCCAATTTAGACAAGGACTAAACTAAATTTTTTTGAAAAAAAAATAGGGTCTAAATTTACTAACTTTGAATAATAGTGACGAATTTAAATTTTTTGGAAAACGATAAGGACTAAATTAAATAATTTTGAACAATAGGGACGAATTTGAAACTTTAGGAAAACAATAGGGGCCATTTGCTCAATTTCCATTCTTGTTTAATGCGAAGGTTTTTATTTTAATGAAAAGAAAAAACATAAACTAACTATAATAATTTTTTCTTTATATAATCTTTTAACATCTAACCAAAAAAAAAGTTTAACTACATAATTTTAACTCAAAATAACAAATGAGAACACAATAATCAAATCTTTTTTTGAGAAAAAAATAAAAAAATATCATTGATAACACAAAATATCAATTATTGGTGTATTACTAGAAATGTGACCAAATCGTTACGATCCACGATTCGAAAAAAAATGAGCTTTCGATTAACGATTTGACAACTATTCTCATGATAAACATGTCTTTCAAAAAGACCGCTTGTTTTGCAGCATCATGCTTTTATAGTCATCTAGCATCTTTTATGGAGAATATATGTACAAAATAGGAAAACCACCAATCTAGTCTTTTCATCTAGTTGTGGCATTGTTCAAGCCATGTAACTTAATGCTCCAATGTTATCCCAATTCTGAATTTCTATTTGCCCTCATGGCACAAGACAATATTTTAATGCAGAACAGGTGGTAAGATGCTAAGAAACATGCATTAAAAAGACTCGTAATATTGACTGTCGATTGCATGCAATTTGACCATTGTTCACTGATTATTAATATGTGCCCGATTGTTGTCCAGCGCAAAACTCCATTCAGATTCTTTAACGCTTGGGCATCTCATGAGGGGTTTCGTCCCATCCTTGAAGAGGTGTGGAATACTCAATTTTCGGGCTATCCTATGTTCAGACTGGTTAATAAATTAAAATCCCTGAAAGAAGTCCTTAAATATTTCAACAAACAGCACTTTACTGGAATCAGTTCATCCATCTCCATTATCAGATCTGAGCTGGAGACTGTGCAAAATACATATATATGGTATTAGTAGTTTTTCATGGAATTTAATTAGAGAAAATGCCCAGTGGTAAAGATGGATTGTTAATTTGCTTCGCACTTTCCACGTGGTAAACCATATTTTTCTTATTTTTTTTTAATACAAATGAGGTCAAGTCATAATTACAAAAAATTATTGTAGTAGATGTTTTACTTTTTTTTTTATCATTTTCTATAACTACAAGTAGCTATAAAATAGTAAAATGGGATGTACGATATTATGGCACTTTACGAGCCAATCAACACATCCATTAGTTTCTTGATAAACACACATGGAACTCAATAGATAAGATCAAGGTTTTTTACATTAAATAGAAGCGATTTTCTCGTTCCTTTGTTGTGTAATTAGAGTTTTTTTTTGTTTTGGGAGTCTAGTCAAAGACTAGAACAAATTCATTTTGAAACAAGAGCATTTCTTTCTGTTGAAGGAACTTTCACGATTCAGATCGGATAGCGAAAGTGAAACCTAATGACTCAGCAATAGAGTACTTATTAGGGAAAATTTCGCATTTAGTCCCTATTGTTTACAAAGTATCTCAGTTTAGTCCTTATTATTTAAAATGTCTTAATTTAGTCCCTATTATTTTACCAAAAGTTTTAATTTTGTCCCTATTGTTTAAAATGTCTCAATTTAGTCCATATTATTTTCTTAAAAATTTCAAGTTCGTCTCTATTGTTTTTAAAAAGTTTTAATTTCATCCTTATTGTTCTCTTAAAGTTTCAAATTCGTCCCTATTATCCAAAGACTAAATTAAATTTTTTTGAGAAACAAAAAGGATGAATTTGAAACTTTTTAAAAATAATACAGACGAAATTGAAACTTTTTGAGAAACAATAAGGATGAAATTGAAAATTTTAAACAATAGGGATGAAATTAAAACTTTTAGAAAAATAATAGGGACTAAATTGAGACATTTGGAACAATAGGGACTAAACTGATTTTTTTTTACAAACAATAGGGACTAAATGTGAGATTTTTCCTCAAATTTATCTTGATTCATTCCCCATCCAATACTTAACCAATGGAAGGTTAGAGGAACATACATATTTCAAAAGGTCTAACTGCCATCCTACTTGAACATCTCCTACCTAACATAGAAAGGTTAGAGGAACATACATACTTTATAAAGAAAAGAATATTCACTTACTAATCCACAATCTATTACTTAACAACTTGCAATTATAGTGATTCGATAGTGCCGAGTAGATGGGCTTTCAACCAATTGACATTCTTTAGGTATTCCTTGAGTGAATAGACCATGAAAGATTAGTTACCCATTTTGGGGTTACACTTCCATTCAATCCCCAGGAAAAGAAACTACACAACTCCAATTGTACTTGAACTTCCCCGAAGGTGAGAAGAGTTGAGAACAAATTGGCGAAAGGAAGTGTAACCAGGGGTGGGGGACAGTGGGGGCTGTAACCTCCACTAATTTAGAAAAAACATTAAAAATTACATGTATTTTTGGAAAAAAAAATTTAGATATCAATGTATTTTTAGTTAAAAAAATTTATTAGCCTCCACTGAAAAAATATATATATTTACATAGTTAAAAAATTATAGGTTTTAGTCTCTACTAACAAAAATTCTTGGATCCACCCCTGTGTGTAACCCGTGAAAATGTGCTAAACAATTTGGTAATTGGTGCATGGACCACAGTCATACTTCCCAGTAATTGTCCTAATCTAATATTAGTTCGCTTCCGGTAGTTATATATATGTCTCACCCTGAAACCTGGATTCTATCGTAAAATCTTTGTTGTGTCAACGGATTTTCCCGTTTGCATATGTGAATGGGTTATCTAAGATACTCAGAAACTTACATGAAAGAACAAGGTGGACTTGTATCTTTTTCCATTGACTCTCTACGCAGAAATTACATCATTAGAAAGAAGTCGTCCAAAACCTTCGCTGTCCATTGGCCGGGTACATTAATTTTTTTATGATTAATAGAGGGTAATTACCTTTCAACCTGTGACCTTTGCTGATCATGATCATGTGCACCATCACGTTCGTCAGCTTGCAGTTTTAAGATATGGTAGTCCCACAGTGACGCTTCGCTCACTGCACGTACGACAAAATATTCGTATAAGCAACTAAACAAATGAAGGTTTTTGATCCTTGTCAAGAATCAAAGCTTCCGTCTTCTTGAACCGTACTTCTAGATCATTATCTGTAATAACAGCTACAGACAACAAATTTTTGGTGATCTGGGGTATGAAGAGTACGTTGGACAGCTTCTTACTTTCTCCATTTTTAGACACAAGCGAAATGGTTTAAGTGCCCTCAACAGGACACCTACATTATTCCCGACGACAACATTCATTGGTTCTTGTAGAGGTTTTATGGAGACATATAACCCCTTCTTGTTGGTCATGTGTCGGCAAAATCCACTATCTAACACCTATGTACTTGTTTGATGTATATGTACGCTAGTACACGTTTCCTCCGATATATCTGTTACAGTAAATAGATGCACTTCTATTTCAGCCGTATTGACAGACTCTTTATTTATCCAATTTGGCTTTAGAGTTCCGTTCTTCTTGTCATGAATTCGTTTCCTTCAATCTTTGATAGCATGGCCTTTCTTATTGCAGTAGTAGCACGATCCAGAGAATGTCTTCTTCTTTCCTTTCTTATTTTCTTCTTGGCTACTCCTTGCCTTGTCTGTAAAGGCAGAGTCAAGTTGATTTTCTCTGCTTTTTAGCCTCATCTCTTCCTCCATCAACATGACAGTGAATTCTTCAAAAGTCAAAGGAGGAATGCGAACTTGTGTATTGAGCGTTGTCACAAGGCCGTCAAATTTTGGAGGCAACACTCTAATGCACCTTAGAGCCAATTCCTCAATTGATTTGGAAATACCAACTGCAGCCATTTGATAACGTACATTTTTCATCCTACTGATAAATGACTCAGCTACTTCATCTTCACTTAATCTCTTAGCAACTAACTGATTCTCCAAGTTCTGAATGCGAGCTTGATTCCTTGTTTCATACTAATTTCTCAATATGTTCCAAGCTTCAGTTGCCTTGGTTGTGTGTTGAATTAGAGTAAGGATGGAATCATGAACACTTGTTACAATTGCACGAAGTGCGTCAGCATTTCGTCTCCTCCATTCTTTGACAAGCTGAGGATATGGAAATGTGACCTTTTTTGTGTCATCTTCAGCACAGACTGCAACTGGTTCTGCATCTGTGCCTAACACTGTATCAAGGAGTTCGTAGGAGTCCAGAACTGTAGTGATTTTGAACTTCCACAAAAGATAGTTCGTGCCATCAAGCTTTCCTTGTGTGAAGGTAAGGGGACGAATACGAATTGTCGGTACTAAACCGGAACCAGAATTGATAGAAGAAGAACTAACACCTTGAATAGTCATAGTTGTTGAGTTTTACTAAACTAGATTGTTGTTAAGGGGCACTCTTGATACCATGTAAGAATATAACAAATTTCTCAGAAACCTCTTAACAACAATCAAGTAGAAAGACAACACTACTCGTTATAACAATTTAATATAACACTTACAAGATAATTGTCCTACCGTGCCCCCTCAAGATTAGAGCTTCAATGGCTTCTGGACTTATAAGAAGATTACAAGAAAAAAATACTAACTTAGGATTGTGTTTGGAGTTGTGTTATGAATGAATTTGATGAACTAATGCATGACTATTTATAGAATTCAGCTAGCCCGCTATAGGAGACAATAGAATTCAGCTAGCCTGCCATAAGAGACTTTCCTATCAAACATTTCCATCTTGGTTGGCTTTACCAACTATGTTCAAAGTATTGACCACCCATATTTATCACATGGGTGGCTTCAATTGACCACATGGGTGGCTAGCATCCAAGTCAACTTCTAGGAAGCTTTATTTGGTCAAATTTGTTGACTTTAGCATTGCATCATCCCGACGTCATCTTAGGTAATTTCAAATTCCCGAATTTCTTTCTTGTAGCCATCACGGTCTCTTTTGACTTCAGTGACGTTTAAGTCAGAATCGTTAATTTATACTACCATATAATTAACGATACTTATTATGAGGTGTGCATTGACATATACCAACATTTTTGACATAAGTACATTTACTTTCTGTGTAACCAGGGTGGGTGGCACGGTTTTGATGTCGGGGCATATACTCATATAGTAAGAGTACATGATGATGAGTCATATTTCTTAAGATTTTGGATATGAGGCGTGACAGTATGCATGCATGTATGTATTAAAACATAGTTCTTTAGCATGATTGGTGGTTAAAAGGTGGTGGGACGTTTACAATGATGAGTCTTTAGATTACAAGAAGCCTACTAATGTTGTGGAAGTTGATAGTAAAGCTATGCCGGTGGTGTCGGAGGCTGGCATTGTTCACTACATCGCCGCCCCATCCGTCGCTTAGTTTTTATCTTGTTTGTATATGCTATGATAGTAATTAAAATAGTTGTTACAAATGAAACGCTTTTTATCATTTATTCTATTTTGGCATAGACTTTTGAAATTTGCAAATAAGCAACTTTGTTAGCTTCTTAATTAGTAGAAAGCTCAGGTTTATTAAAGTATGTATGTATGTATGTATGTATGTAAGTACCTATACATGGGTATAGGTGTATGGTTCAAGTTTTTTTTTTTTTTTTTTTTTTGTTTTTTGTTTTGGTGTGTAGACCAAGGGTCTGCACTCGCATTCAAAAGATTAAGATGGTTTTTCGTGTACTGGTCCCTAGAATGCCAAAAACATTTGGAGTTTGTAACCATGAGAAAAATTGATAGATGCATGTTCATGGATCCAGAGTCAATTTGTAATAATTCTAACTGACTTGAGGATTCAGGTCGCTTTTTGTAGGGTAGTGTTTTCTTAAAAGTGGAAAGTGAAGAAGGATTTGTTGCCTTGCGCTTACACAAGTGGGTTTTCACCTACATTTATTATGTTTAGGGATTTAAATGAAAAGTGTCGCTGTGTTTCTTTCCTTGTATGTGCATATTTAGTTAACAGATCGTTTAGTAATCACCATCTATGTATTAGTTATATTTGTATGTCGATTAGGTATACCTCGTTTGGAATAAAGCTGTTGTTTCAAATAATTGCTTTTGTACTTGGCTTATATGCTTAAATCGTAGTCCCACTAAAGAACGTCTGCTTAGTTGGGGAGTTATTGATTGCGCAAAATGTGTTTTCTGTGGTCTAGGGATGGAATGCAGGGATCACCTCTATTTTGAGTGCCCTTTTACCAACAAAATTTGGAGACATCTTTCTGCTCTTATTAAAGAGCAGAATATTGTTACCCATTGGGATTTGATAATTATCCGACTTAGGCTCTGCAAGAAGAAGACATTAAAGGCAAATATCATGAGAGCTATGTTTTGTGTGAGCATTTACTACATCTGGTAGGAAAGAAATAGTAGAATTTATGGAAAAGGTACTAGCTTGGAGGAACAGATGATTGAGAAAATCATTCTCAATGTTAGAGAAAAAATTTCGTTACAACATAAATATGTCAATAGTGCACAAAATAGATCCCTCTGTTCTTTGTAGTGGATTACAAATATTTTGATGTAAAACTCTTTTGTATCTTAGTTTTTTACAGTGAAATAAAATGATTACTTGCTTAGCCAAAATAAAAAAAAAAGTTTGTATGTTGATTTGATCAATAAAATGGAAGCAGCACATGCGTGTAGGAGGCTGTATGGAAAAATTGAGTACTTTCTCTAATATTCATAGATTTACTTTCTTAAAATAACGCCACCAAATCTTTGTCCGACCAGGTGGTTCCAAAAAGAATGGGTAATGGAGAATTGTTCAATTATGTTATCGATGAATATGATAAATTTTATACCTCGATTGAACAATAATCTACTATATTTGCAACTTTATAACTCTTTTGCATTGGAGGAAGATGTTACCAATGATTTGTGAATCAGTCTAACCCTAAAACAACATAAGTAGCGGCACATTCATAAAGATGAACTAATGCGGGGCATTCACAAGCAAACAAAGGCACATGAAAAATCAAATTTCTAATACATACGATTTGTATCATAATTTGCTTTCATATAGAGTATAACTCTCAATTTTCATCTTTCTCGTTCAATGTCTCCTAGTAGGCCATTCATTATAGAGCTCCAATATATAATAAGCATAAAAATTAACTGATGCGTAAATCATAAGATTGAGAGAACACATGAAAATTAATTTTTTTGTAGGAGAGAATACATGTTCTGATATATAGACTCTGATACTATATATAAGTATAATTATTGCGAAAACATATAAAAATTGAATTTATCAGAGGCTGTGTAGTTATCATAGTAAACCACTAAAGGCATAAGTATGCAATTTGACGCAAAAGACGAAGTCATGATAGTACACTACAAAAAAATTGTTTTCTGCAACGGGTTGTCGCTATTTTGTCACCAACTTGGCGACGGTTTGGAGACGGAGT
Organism: Ehretia macrophylla; assembly: GCA_037974665.1. Classification (NCBI taxonomy): domain Eukaryota; kingdom Viridiplantae; phylum Streptophyta; class Magnoliopsida; order Boraginales; family Ehretiaceae; genus Ehretia; species Ehretia macrophylla. The sequence goes on from CM075773.1 coordinate 46,496,995, forward strand.
AAGATGTCGCCGCTTTAGTGACAATTTAGTGATAAATTGTTACGTTTTGGAGAAGACCTACATATGCCGTCCCCACGTCGTCGCCAATTGGTGACAATATGGTGACGACATCATATGCGGTCTCCCAAAGTGACCACATGGTGACTACTTGGTGACAACTAATGATATGTTGTCTCCATGCCGTCCCCACGTAATTAATTAATTGGGTAATTTATCGAAATGATTCTAGATCTTTATATTTTTTGATATGTAAGTCTACTATCTTTCATTTTGAACAAAATGATTATTCATATTTCATTTTGGCGACAATTGTTAGTTTTTTGGAGCAAAATCTATTAAAAAATAACGTTAGTGAACACGTGGATGACACGTGACCGCAAAATGCATAAACTTTAGTGTTCTTCTATTTCAAGATATTATATTCCTACCGACTAACGTTTATACAGTGAATGGTGGAAATCAATGGAGTATATACATGGAAACAGTTCTGTTTAGAACCTTGGAGAAAATATTTATATGCGGGAGTATCAACGGTTAGCATTTTGTCATTGAATATGCGGGAGCAAAAGTTGTCGAATCTATGTGCCTAAACCTTTCCTGATTGATGGGAAGCCCTCTGTATATGCGCCATCAAAGTCATGCATGTCGGGCCCCTTTGGACATCTAACAAGGTATTCTTTGAAATAAATAAATGTAAAGTTTGTATTAATTAAATTATCACCTAGAAAAATAGGATCCGGATTAAGAATAAGAAAGTTTAAATTATTAAAGAATAGTTTATTATATTATTTATTATTTCTAAATATATACATGAGAGATTCATTTTCTCTTTTTATCCTTACATATCGGTCAGTTTCAATATTTCTAAATGAATGAGGATGAGAGTTGATAATATATTGAATTACTATATCATCTAAAACGTTAAACTATTATACATGAATTTAGTATATTATTTATTTATTTTTTAACTATTTGTTCTAACCTTTTGCTAATTATTATAAGTGCACCATTCTACGAGTTTATAGTACGTGCAATCAATTAACAATGCATCTAAATGGATAATAGAACTCCAAATGCAAAACAGAAAAAGACACAAGTATATGCTTAAATATATCAAGTCTATCATGCTAAAACTCCTTGCTCCTTAAATTGTCTATCTAAAGATCAATCACGATAAACTCTACACTTCTTTTTTAGTTTATTTTTATTTTTTGTCAGAAAGCTCTTGCACCCATTTTTGCCTATTTAAAGAATAAAGATCATTAATTAATATTAAAACTGCCCAAGAGCTAATTCCTAGCATTATAATTAAATGGCTTTTGTTAACTATCTTAGGTCACGCTCAAGAATGATAATCAGATGTATTACTGCTTTTATGCATGTCGACTCTAGCATGTTTGGAGCTTAAATTAGCTCCTTCATAACACAATCCAGCCCGTTTTAGTAGTGGGGCATGCTATCTGTTTTCAATCGATCATGTGGGCTCTACGTACAGGAGTTTTCATTGACGATATTGCAACTATAATGTATTGTGAGTCTTGAAGGAGCCTTGTAAATTCTTTTGAGTTTGGACTTAATGAAATTTTTTTTCTTTTCCAGCAAAAAAAAAAAAATGTATTGTGAGTCGGCTTCTCAGGCGGAGGAATGCACTAGCTTGTCAATCAGCATGTGCGATGGTTGCATCTTGTGGTCTTCCATAGTGTGTTATAGAGTCTGATGCTTGTACAATCATCAAACCTCTTTTGGAAATTCACGATTCTGATTGGAGGATTTTCTACATTATTTAGAACTCTCTTATCTCTTATCTTCTAATTATCACGACCATACGTTCGCGACTTGCCAACTATGTGGCTAATTGAATTGATATGGCAATTAGGATAGGTTCTCTTTAATTCTTCCAAGGGGATTGTAATTTTTCCTTGGAGCTATATTTATTGTAACAATTAGATGATTAATCTTCGGGCAATGGCTAGTGCTTGTGTTAATAAAGTTTTCTTTCCGACCAAAAAAAAAAAACAAGTACGTGCTTATGGAAGCAATAATGTTTTACCTTTTTCATTTCATTAAATATGAAAAGACAAACATGCAATTAAAACTAAACAGGTAACTTGCCCGTTCAAAATTTGTGGAGATGGAAGGGATTGGGAAGTGAAAGGGGAAATTTATTAGTTTATGCAGAAGAAGAAGCCAAGATTGCTTGGTTAATTGTAGACGAAATACGATATTCTTTAAACAACTAAACAAATCAATTTTTTGTCTAATCTTTGCTTATTAGTTATTATTAGTAAACCTATCTACTTCTTCGTCTGTTCATTAAAACAACATACCCTGCAATTCACTTTTACTAGTACGTTGCACTCTATTAACAATGACGCTAAATAGATGATAGAACTTCAAAAGGAAAATAGATAACTGTTAGAAGATCTTATCAATCAGCAGATTTGACTTCCCTTAATCATGGGATCAGATTTCTGTAATTATGTAAATGAAATCATGATTGGTTATTTACCTAGAATAGATTTCCTTTCATACCTAGAATAGACTTCTTTGTATAGTATAAATGCTTGTAATATATTGCAGAGAAGATACACAAAAGAAAGAGAAGAAGTTTTCTCTCCCAATTCTTCTTGCTGTCAATCCTAAATTTAACATAGTATTAGAGCACCGTTTCTGGTGACTCTGCATACCTCACTGCTTCCGCAACAATCATACACAAACAAAAATAATAACTTCGCTATCATGAGTGACCCCAAACAATCGACTGAGACTTCATCAGAAGTCTCGGACCCCTTTACCTTGCATCACTCAAATCAACCAGGAAACATTCTGGTTTCAAAGGTTCTTGTATGCGACAACTATGCAGCATGGAGTCGTGCTATGAGGATTACCCTGAGTGCAAAACATAAACTCGGATTTGTTAATGGAACCATTGAAGCCCCATCTGAAACCGACAAGACATATGCATCATGGCAGAGATGCAATGATATGGTTCTTGCCTGGATTTTGAACTCCGTTCATGGAGACATTGTAAATAGTGTTTCCTATTACACAACAGCGGCAGAGGTTTGGACAGATCTTCGAGACCGTTATTCACAAGGCAATGATGCACGAATCTTCCAACTCAAACGCGAAATTGTTGAGCTTCGACATGGTCAACAATCCATCGCTATTTACTATTCCAGGATGAAAGCTTTTTTGGATGAATTGTCATCATACAATGATGCCGCCACCTGCACATGTGGAGGACTCGAGAAAATCTGCGAACGAGAAGAAAAAGACAAGGTGATGCAATTCTTAATGGGGTTGAATGATACCTACTCCGCAGTCCGCAGACAAATCCTATTGATGCAGCCTCTTCCGGACACACGAAAGACGTATTCTCTTGTGCTTCAGCAAGAGAAACAAATGGAGGTTTCTCTCAATCACACCAATACAAGTTCATATGCCATGAATGTGGCGTACAACAAGGAATTTGCTTCCAATAACTCACAGTCACAGAAGGAAAATGTGCCACTTCACTGCTCGCATTGTGACCAGGATTATCATACTATTGACAGATGCTACTATCTCCATGGCTTTCCACCTGGTCATAAGTTTCATGGCAAAAATGTGAAACCCCCAAACAAGCGAAGACCTGCTGCAAACCATGCTAAAGCTGATGTCGAAAACTCCAAAGGTCCCAGCACAGGTAAAAATGATGGCCCAACATTCACCCAAGAAGAATACAATCAAATCATGGCAATGCTAAAGAGGAACAATGGTAACCCACAACACCTTGCTAATGTCACAAGTATTATCACACACACCTCTAACATGTCACAAGTTGCCTCTCACTCGACTCTATATTGGATCATTGATAGCAGGGCGACTGACCATATAGTGTCCACACCACACTTGCTTGACAAAGAAACACCATGTGTTTCAAATTCAGTTCAAATGCAAACTGGTAGCCAAGCACATATAGACTCTATCGGTTCTGTCAAAGTCACTTCTAATATTACACTTGATGAAGTTCTCCATGTGTCAAAGTTTAAAGTCAATTTACTCTCAGTGAGCAAACTTACTCACGCATTAGAATGCTTAGTGATATACTTTTCGGATTTTTGTGTCATACAAGACGTACGTACGAGGAGAATGATTGGTCTGGGCAGACAATTTAATGGGCTCTATTACTTGGCGTCGGACCAAAATCCTAAACTTGCCAACCATGTCAGCTGCCACACAAATCTTTGGCACCAAAGATTAGGACACCTTTCCCATGGTCCTTTACACGTATTGACCAAGAATGTTCCAGCAATTATGTTTGATTCACATCATGTTTGTGATATTTGTCCACTTACTAAACAAACTAGATTATCGTTTCCCTTAAGTTCTATTTAATCTACTACACCTTTTGATTTAATTCATTGTGACATTTGGGGGCTCGTTATATTTTGACAATCGTTGATGATTTTAGTCAATACACTTGGATTCACCTTATACGTTTTAAATCTAAAACACAAGAATTATTACGCTCTTTTGTCTCTTGGGTGCAAACACAATTTAATTGTACAATCAAAGCACTTCGTGCTGATACTGGCACTGAATTCACTTCTATGCATCTGTTTTTTTGAAAGCAAGGGCATTTCTTTTCAAACTTCTTGTCCATCAACACCCCCAACAAAATAGAGTTGTTGAACGGAAACATCGTCATCTTTTGAATGTGGGTCGAGCTTTGCGTTTTCAAGCAAATTTACCTTTAACATTTTGGGGGGATAGCATCCAAACTACTTGTTATTTGATCAATCGTTTGCCCATGCCATTACTTGGCAAGATTTCTCCTTATGAATTATTGCATAATAAATCTCCTGATTATTCTCATCTTAAAGTTTTTGGTTGTTAGTGTTATGCAACAAATTTGATGCCCATTCATAAGTTTGATCAACGTGCTCGACGATGCATTTTTGTTGGGTATCCCTTGGGTCAAAAGGCTATCATGTCTATGATCTTACTACTCACAAATTTTTTACCACTCGTGATGTTGTATTTCACGAACACATTTTTCCGTATTCTACCAATCCACCCAATTACCAAGATGATACCCCTATCTTACCCTTACCATTCGCCCACCATGACAATCTCCCAGAGCCTTTACCAGATACACCAACCACCCCACAGCTCACGGCATCTCCTATTGTCCCTGACGATCCTTCCTCCATAAACCCTCCTACCACCACACATATTCTTACAATCATAGAAAATCCTTCGCCCCAACCCACAATTTCTCCACCACATCCACTGCGTCAATTTGGTCGCATTACCAAGCCATCCGTTCGCCTACATGATTATCATGTTTGTCATGCTCAACATCTTGCTCCCGGCGCCTCATCCTCCACGTCCGGCAGAAGGTATCCTCTTTCTCACTATGTATCCTATGCACATCTTTCGTCATCTCATCGATCTTTTGCTTGCCAAATTTCTACCACTGTGGAACCTAACACCTTTGAACAAGCTAACCAAGATCCTCAGTGGCGAACTGCCATGGCTTCCGAGCTCCAAGCTCTTGATGAGAACGACACATGGACACTTACCACTCTACCACCTGGACATCGTCCAATCGGCTACAAATGGGTCTATAAAATAATGTATAATTCCGATGGCACCATCGAATGTTACAAGGCTCGCCTCGTTGCAAAAGGATTTATTCAACGAGAGGGTATTGATTACAAGGAGACCTTTGCCCCTGTTGCTAAGTTGGTCACGGTGCGATGCCTCCTTGCCATCGCCTCTGTTCGTAATTGGTCCCTTTACCAAATGGACGTTCAAAATGTCTTTCTTCATGGGGAATTATCTGAAGAAGTTTACATGCAACTGCCACCTAGGTTTCGTCGACAGGGGAAGTATAATGTATGTGGTCTCAACAAGTCCTTATATGGACTTAAACAGGCCTCTCACAGCTGGTTTCACAAGTTTGCCAATGCCATTTGTCAAGCGGGCTATCGACAATGTAAGGCAGACTATTCCTTGTTTACTAAAGTGCATGGGAATTCGTTTACGGCGGTACTTATCTACGTTGATGACATGATTCTCACATGAAATAATGATGATGCTATACTTGACTTCAAGCAATTTCTTCACAGCCATTTTCGAATAAAAGATCTTGGCAAGCTAAAGTATTTTCTCGGAGTGGAAGTCGCACGATCCGCATAAGGTATCTCCATTTCCTGATGAAAATACATGTTGGATATTCTCGATGAAGCTGGATTACTTGGTGCGATGCCAGCCAAATTTCCCATGGAAGAGAATTTAAAATTATCCCCCATAGATGGAGAAATCCTCAAGAATGCTTCTCAATATAGAAGACTCGTTGGTAAGCTTATTTATCTCACCATCACAAGGCCTGAGATTTCTTATGCAGTTCATGTCCTTAGCCAATATATGCAATAACCGCAAAAACCACATCTTGAAGCGGTTCATTGCCTTCTACGATATTTAAAAGGAGCACCTGGCCAAGGTCTTGTTTTCCCTTCACGAGGCAATACTGTCCTGAGAGGATACTGTGATGCAGACTAGGCTCGCTGCCCCATTACGAGGAAATCTGTCACTGGATATTGCATATTTCTTGGTAATTCACTTGTATCATGGAAAACCAAGAAACAATCTATTGTTTCGCGATCTTCAGCTGAAGCGGAGTATCGTGCAATGGCTTCAGTCACATGTGAGCTCACTTGGATGAAATATTTACTTGCTGATCTTCGAGTTTACCATCCTAGACCAGCCAAGTTGTTTTGTGACAATCAAGCAGCCATCCATATAGCTGCAAATCTGGTATTTCATGAGCGCACCAAACATATAGAGATCGATTGTCATGTTGAGCATGAAAAGATTTCAACAAGGGTCATTGCAACAGCCTACGTTCCAACAAAACAACAACTTGCCGATACTTCACAAAGCCATTGGGACAAGCAATGTTTCGTTCCATCCTTAGCAAGCTAGTTGTAGCTGACATCCACACTCCAGCATGAGGCGGAGTATTAGAAGATCTCATCAATCAGTAGATTTGACTTCCCTTGATCATGGGATCAGATTTCTGTAATTATGTAAATTAATGAAATCGTGATTGGTTATTTAACTAGAATAGATTTCCCTTCATACCTAGAATAGACTTCTTTGTATAGTATAAATGCTTGTAATATATTGCAGAGAAGATACACAAAAGAAAGAGAAGTTTTCTATCCCAATTCTTCTTGCTGTCAATCCTAGATTTAACAATAACGAGACAAATATTTGTTTAAATCAAGTCTATCATGCTAAAACTCTTTGCACCATTTTTTATGTTTTTTTTTTATGTGAAAATTCTACTGGCGGAGTTCGACCACTGAGTTTTCTAGCAAAGTCCAACCATCAACTTTTTCGATGAAGCCTAGTCAGTAGTTTTTTTGACTAAGCCCGATTACCAATTGATAAATTAACCGGTGTAGTGGTACACCTCTATACATGCACCAATACGGTTAAGAGTTTGATATTGATTAATTACAGTTGGAGACCCTTGAATGCAACGGGTTTCCTACTAAAGTCATGAGAGTAGAGCTACGGCTCACATGCAATCCAACAGCTCGTGAGCTACCCTGTAGTCCGATCATCTCCAACCCATGACTCGTAGGTGAGCCACGCCACCAATACCACCACGACGTGGATTATCAATGACAGATTCAAGTAGGATTTTCTCTGGAGATAAGCCATCGTAGTGATAGCTTAGCTCGTTCATCCATCATGTTTGAATGAATTGCGATAAACTCGGGGTAGGAGCAGGGGCAGATTCACATGGGGGACAGTGGGGGCTGCAATCCCCCATTGAGTTAGAAAAACGTTAAAAATCTTATGCATTTTTTCAAAAAAAAAAAGATATCTATGTATTTTTAGTTGAAAGAATTAATTAGCCCCAACTAAAAAATAAAATATTCATATCAATTAAAAATTATAGGTTTTAACATCCACTAACAAAAATTCATGGATTAAAATTTTATTTTCTCTAATAAACCTTGGGAGGAGAATAGAGTATATATGAAAAAGCTTTGAACTAGATTACATCAGGGGGTTGGTTAATCTCAAAATTGAGTTACCTGTAATCGTAATTGTTTAGTATCACTTGTTACCAAAATAGTATCCAAAGCTCAATAGGTTCAAAAGCTATTGACCATAACTCCAACTGTTAAGTATCTAAAAATAACAAATACTCGTACCAATGACCATAATCGTTTACTTTGGAAAAAAATGAAATTTTAGTTTATAGTAAAAACTAGCTTAAAAAACAAAACTAAATTGCATAATTATTGAAAAAATACTATTGGTTTAGTCAGCATAGGATTAGAAGTGTAATTTTGGGTATTAATTTATTAGGCTAATATAAATTATTTTTTTATATTTTGTCAATTCTAATAATATATAATATATGTGTCATGTCCTATATATGTAGACACACCCACAAATACAATACGTATACATATATTTTTGGGTTTCATGTTTCAAATTTTTTAAACATTTAATACCAAAATCTATCGGATTACCTATCAAGTGCTTTTCATAAAAACCAACTATAAGGTAGATACTCATCAATTTCGTTATTGATCCAGAAAAACGTTAATAAATTGGTGTATTTTTTTTAAAAAAAATATATACTCATATAGTTTAAACATAATATGTTTTAACTCTCACTGAGAAGAATTCTTGAATACGCTATATCTAAAGATTGAAAATTTTCTATTTTTGTTTTCTCTGTAAAACTTTTTACTGTTCACATCCATAAAACAAGAAGCATGAAGACATTTTCCTATTAAAAAAAAAAAAAGAAATATCGTGCCGTTCAAACCTTTTTTTTTTTTTTTGTCAAAGTGGAATTTCATTAAAATGAGAGAAAATACATTAGCCTACCCCAACAGTAGGTTAGTCTACTTCCAGCAGAAATACAATGATGAAGGAACATTTGATAACCAGTCAGATGGAAGTAGTTGTTGATGAGCCTAGTTAGTAATCCAATCGGAATGAGCATTTGTTGTTCTTCTAATGAGGTTTGAGATTGATATCATTCCTTCCTGAAAGCTCATGTCTGATGTCTTGGACAATTGAATCCACCTTCCAGTTGGTCTCCGAAGTGGAATGAGTGATTGCTGGGTAAACTTCTTGACAATTTGTTTCAATGATCAGTTGCGAGGAAGAGAAGGATCCAGCCAGCTTAAAAGCATTAAGAAGGGCCAAGGCTTCAACTTGTTGAGGGAATTCACATCTTGTTAAAAAAACAAGCCCGTCAATGAGTGAACCAAAGTGGTTTCTGCAAATAGCTGCAATGCCAACAGTACCTGAGATCTTGTTGAAAGAGGCGTCGCAATTAAGCTTGAATATGCCTCTGGGAGGTAGAGATCAGTGAGTAGGGATAGCTGGTGAACTCATGTTAAAATCTGGGAAGTGGAGATCAGTTCACTAAAACAAAATAAGCTCCAATCCAACTAGAAATTCAACATGAATGATCACAGGCCATTTGTATAATTTTCCCTTTCGATTACATTCAAATGTTGTTGAAGCACCAAGGTAAAATGAAATGTGAGAAAATTCCAAGCAACCAAAATTAGAATCATCCAAATCCCTTCCTCAAACAGATACAATCATCCAAAATTGTCATCCATTCAATTGCATTTTCACATAGCATAAAATTTATGTAAAGCTTGATTTCCCTCATCTCCAGAAACTTGTGTATAGCTTTCTGCAAATAGTCATCTAATTTTTGCATTTCACGGGGAGATGCAGTCATGGAGCATTTAATTTGTAGAAAAGAAACTATTCTAATTCATGTTAAACACTAACAGATGTAGCCATTGGCAATGGTATATACAACTCATATGTGCACAGGCACACCCTGAGTTGGAAATTCTTTTTTCTTTTTAGTGTTAAAGAAAAAAAAAATATGTGTAGTCTTCATTAGACGAATGATCGGATAGTATTTTTTATTTGATCGAGATTACATTTGGTCAACATGTACACAACTCAAGTTTCTACAATCTGAATGACGGAGCTTTCTAAGACTGGTAATCCATTTCTTTTTGGTGATTTTCATCGTTATTTAAATAAATTTATTCAAGTTATATTTTAATCTATAAATTTTTATGTATTTCATAATTGTTAAATTTTGCTTTGATGTTCAAAGATTCTTTGTTTAGTACTATAGTTGATTTTGATATATGACCATGATAGACGTTTGTCATTTTTGTGTAGAGTAAATTGCATTTATATTCCTTCTGAATTAAATCAAAGGGAATCATGCTTTGAAAACTCAATTTGTGCTATAACGTGCTCAAATTAAGTATTGATTTATTTATAACATATTGTACTCTATCATTATAAAAAAAACATGAATTTAGACATAAAACCAACAGTTTTTATTTATAATTTATATAAAAAAATTATCCATAAACGAAGACTTCCGATCCCTAGTTAGTGATACCAACACTACAGTGTTCACCATGATCCTCAATACTTGGTTCAGTCAAGGCTAATGATCTCGCTTGTCGCTTTGCTGAATTGACCTGCAGAAAGTGCCAAACACATTCCATATTTTTGCATTCACTAAGAATCTCCTCCAAGTTCTGTAACATGTTTGTCAAGTCACTAGTGAAGTTCTTGGGATTCAGGTCACTTTCTAACCTATTGCAAAGTTCTTTTCGGTGGAAACCAATTGCAAAGTTGGTAAAGTTGAAGGTTTCCGCATTTCAAGTTTTTCTTTTGCACATTGTGGAGTTTGCTATATAGGAGAACTATGGTTAAGATTGGTTGCCAATCACAACGGCAATAAAGGCTCAGAAGAGAAACCTTAACCCACCACACTTGGGTCTTGCCGCAATTTGATGCATACCAAGTTGTTGATTCGCTTGTATATATAACTGCAACAAAAATAGAGACAATTTCTACTTTTTGAAGATCTAAACAGTGCACGGCAGATACTACTGCTTATGACATCTCATGTATCTAAACAGAGGCAAATGTACGTTTGGACCGGTGTGGGCTGCAACTTTAACTGGTTCAGAAAAATATTTTATGTATTATTTTTTAAAAAAATAAAAATATATGTCTTTCTATTTAAAAAAATTAATTAATCTTTATTAAAAAAATATACTTATATAGTTGAAAAATAATGCCATCACTGAAAAGAATTCCTCAATATGCTCTTGTATCCAGCGATTGAAAATTTTCCCTTTTGTTTTCTCTATCTTTTAGACCCCTGAAAACTTTTAATTGTTCATGTCCACAAAACAAGAAGCATGAAGACATTTTCCTATTAAAAAAAAAAAAGAAATATCGTGCCATTCAAACATCTATAAAACAGAATAATTAAGCTCCTATCCAACTGGATATTCAACATGATGATCACAGGCCAGACTCGGTGAAAGAATGAAGAAGATTAGAACTGTAAGAGCTAACTAACACATGATGTGGTCCATGCTTATTAAGATGGTCCATTAATTTATTATGAAAACTTTTAATTGTGCTATAACATCTAGCATAATATAGTCAAAATATACAAAACTTAACTTGACAACTTTTGATGGCAAAGTGAGCCTTTTCCTATAGATTATATTTATGGGCAAATTCAGAAACTAACGATCATTTCTGACTCAATTTGGATAATGCAATTTCAAGAGGAGTCGATTATTGGGCATTGGATTCCTTGAAACTTGCAGAACGTGCAACATTGTATTAGGGTTTGGTAAGCCAGCCCTTCCAGTTCGAAGATACTTGATTCCTCAATCAAAAGGGTTAAAGAAGGGATGGATGGAAGAACTTTCGAAAAAGGCAACACGTGGGTAGGACTCTTTCCTCTAAAGAGCTTCATAAGAAGGAGCTGACTCACTAGCTACTCTTCAGCCTATGAATGCAAAAAAGAACTGATTCCAAAACATACAATTCAACACTCATATATTGAAATTTCTTTTGGTGGGGAATAAATTAATTTTCAAATTAAAAAAACTTTAAAAATATACAAATTTTCAGAAAAAAATGTAAATAATTCATTCTATACATATGCGTCTTAGTTTCAGCTGGCGACTCAACTGCATTAGCCAAAACTTGATAACAATGTCGATACTTGTCAAATAAAAAAGATAACAATCTATGCCAACCTTATAATCACTACAAGAAATTTCGCGTTCGGAGACGACACATTTCCGTCTCCGTTCCATTTCCAATTTGGAAAGGAAACGGAACGGAGACAAAACTTGGGCGTCACCTTTCGACCCGTCTCCTTTTTTCTTTGTTCCATCTCTCTTAGATTTCGTCTCATTTTCGTTTCCATATAATTTCGTCTCATTTCCGTCTCCGTTAATATTAATATTGCATAAAATAACTCGGATTAATGTAAAAGAATCCAACCCCTCGGTACTTAGCATACTTCCCAAATATCTAAGGTACCACAATTATACAAATTCTTGCCTAAAGCTTAATGGTGTTGAATTTTCTGTTAATCAAACTTCTGAGATCATGTTGGCGGACAAGGTATTACCATATACGCTGAATTCAAATGAAATTCATAGTTCTGACCCAAAAAAAAAAATGGAAGTTATAGTAGAAAAAAGAAATAAATTAGTATGAAGAGATTGACACATTTTTATCTTTTACAATACTTAAAATTGTTGCAAGAAAGCTGAAATTATTGTTCTTAATGACTTTATGGAATAGTTGAAAAATCATTCATATCCCATCGTAAAGTTCTTAATGCAATAGTTTTTTGTAAATAATAACCAATAGTTTGAAAAAATTGTTGTAATTAAAGGACAATTTTAAATTATTCAAAAAATAATCTCAAGAGCAATTATTACTAAAAAAAATGATAAAATAATTATAATTGTTGCAATTAAATAAAATTATTATAAAAACATTTATTAGTTTATAATACAAGAGTTAAAAAACGTTGCAATAAGTTACCAATTGCCCACAACCTGTTATTTTTAAATTTCAGTTTTCCAAAGAGTTAAAATGCCCCATACAAAGCACAACAGCCTTTCTCTTCGACTACAAAAATATATGAAATATGTTTAATAAAGCCAAAACAACAATGAAAAAAGCTCGTGCTAGGTCTGGCCGGTTTGTTATTTTTGTAAATATTAAATATATTTGATGTTCTTTTTCTAAAAGTATTTTATATACTACAATAACTACTAAATGTATTTGCAATTATAGCCCTTGGTTTGAGGATTTTTCAGAAGAGATATTCTACTGGCAAAGTGGTATTTGAGGGTCTGTCACAATTTCTCGTTTAATATTGTATTTCCACAATGATTGGTGATGTAGAATGGAGTACGAATGGTACGAATTTTAATTAGCCACAAGCCAAAATCATCTTGAATTTGAAGAGAGACCTAGTCGATTATATCAGTAAATATAGAAGTGGCACGAATCAAGTTACTCATGAATCTAAAGAAATGATGTTTTACCCTTCTATCATTTTCCCAAAAAGATCTCGAGTGCACTAGGTGCTTGAGTAATAATGTTTTCTGCCAGAGGATGCCGTATGCCAAAATTTGTGGACAAATTTGCACATTATTCAACTCATGATCATAGTTGTCCGTGATACGAACTGTACAATTCAATACAATTCACTCAAAAATTGATACGAATTAACGGACGAATCGTAAATTGGTATGAATCGCATGCCGAATTGTGAAAAAAAGGTGTTGAATCGTATCAAATTGACCAATTCATAGATTCGTCCGAATTCATTGTAATGAGCTTTCGATTAACGATTTGACAACTATTCTCATGATAAACATGTCTTTCAAAAAGACCGCTTGTTTTGCAGCATCATGCTTTTATAGTCATCTAGCATCTTTTATGGAGAATATATGTACAAAATAGGAAAACCACCAATCTAGTCTTTTCATCTAGTTGTGGCATTGTTCAAGCCATGTAACTTAATGCTCCAATGTTATCCCAATTCTGAATTTCTATTTGCCCTCATGGCACAAGACAATATTTTAATGCAGAACAGGTGGTAAGATGCTAAGAAACATGCATTAAAAAGACTCGTAATATTGACTGTCGATTGCATGCAATTTGACCATTGTCCACTGATTATTAATATGTGCCCGATTGTTGTCCAGTGCAAAACTCCATTCAGATTCTTTAACGCTTGGGCATCTCATGAGGGGTTTCGTCCCATCCTTGAAGAGGTGTGGAATACTCAATTTTCGGGCTATCCTATGTTTAGACTGGTTAATAAATTGAAATCCCTGAAAGAAGTCCTTAAATATTTCAACAAATAGCACTTTACTGGAATCAGTTCATCCATCTCCATTATCAGATCTGAGCTGGAGACTGTGCAAAATAACTTATTGAGCTCGATACTTGATCACGAGTTAGCAAAGAGGCTGATTTGAGGGGTCAGTTGATGGAGGACTTACTTTATGAAGAGTCCATTTTGCAACAAAAGGCTTGTGTTAATTGGTTGAAGGAAGGTGACTTGAATACGGCGTACTTCCACAGAGTTATCAAGGGGCGATAAGTTCGTAATACTATCTCTAGTGTGGTTGATGATAATGGCAACATTCTAACTTCCAATGCAGACATTGTTGACAATTTTGTTGGTTACTTTAAGAACTTGTTGGGAACGAACAGAATGAAGAGTATGGATTATACAATTGGTGATCTCAAGAATTTGTTGGGGAAGTCGATCTCTAAGGACAATAAGAGGTTATTCTCGGAGCTTGTGTCTGACTTTGAAATCAAAGAAGCCATGTTCTCTATCAACAGCTCCAAAAGTCTAGGTCCTGATGGGTATCCTGCTTTCTTCTTCAAGAATGACTTGGATGTTATTGGTGCCGATGTCTGTTGTGCAGTGAGGGATACTTTGAACTCTAGGATTCTTCTAAAAGAAATAAATACTACAACCATCACTCTTATTCCGAAGGTTAGTAATCCTTCGGGGCCTAAAGACTACAGGCCTATTTCTTGTTGCAATGTGATTTACAAATGTGTTTCAAAGGTGATTGCTAATAGGTTGTGCAAGGTGCTTGATTCGATCATCTCTATTAATCAATTAGCCTTTATTCTAGGACGTAAAATTCTCGATAATGTGCTTATTGCTCAGGAGTTGGTCAGGAATTATGGTAGGAAGCACACAACATCCAGATGTATCATTAAGTTTGACATTATGAAAGCCTACGATTCTGTCGACTAGAACTTTATGCGATCATCCTTTCCTACTCCTGAGTTTCTTGGAAACTTTATTAAATGGATTGATATGTGTATCTCCACGCCATCTTATTCTGTGATGATAAATGGCCAAATGGAGGGCTTCTTTCAGGGGGAAAAAGGACTCAGACAAGGTGACCCGATTTTGCCCTATATCTTTGTGATTGTCATGGAAGATTTATCAAATTTGTTGAACCAATGTGGTAACTTGTGAGGCTTTGCCTTTCACCCCAAATGCAAGAAGATTAAGCTTAGTCATATTGCATTTGCAGATGACATCCTCATTTTCTCCAAGGCTAACCCGAGCTCCATTGCTATCATCAAAAAAGCCATCATCATCTTCTCTAAAATGTCGGGCCTCCACTTTAGCAACGTTAAAAGTCAAATTTTCTTTGCTGGCTACACGGATAGCTGTAAACTCTTTATTTGTGAATCACTAGGCATCAAAGAGGGGAACCTGGCAGTGCGGTACTTGGGTACTCCCTTGATTACTGGTAGGCTCAACAAATCTATTTGTAGTGCTTTAGTGAACAAGATCACTGCTAGAATTGATCATTGGACAACAAATTGGTTGTCCTATGCCCGTAGACTTTAGCTTATCAACTCAGTTTTGCAAAGTATTTTGACTTATTGGTGTAATGTGTTCATGCTACTGAAAGGTATTATTGAAGAGATTGAAAGAAAGTTCGCTATATTTCTATGGAAAAATGGAGGGGAAAATGCGAGAGGGGCCAAAGTGGCTTGGTCAAAAGTCTACAAACCAAAGAAAGAAGGAGGCCTTGGTGTTCAAAGTTTGTGGGATATCAATGTTGTTGCTATTCTCAAGTAGTTTTGGCATACGTATTGAAATAGTGACTTTCTTTTGGGCTATTGGGCTAATCGAGTCTTACTTGAAAGTTGTAATATTTGGAGTGTTGATATTCCAAACAACGCATCGTGGACTTGGCGTAATCTACTCCAAATTAGACAAGTTGCTAAAAGGTTCATTCACCATCAAGTTGCAAACGGGTGTAATACCAATCTTCTTTGGGATACTTGGCTGCCTTGTGGAAGTCTTTGGGATTTTTCACATTCTAACAATATTGATATCCCGACTAATTGTGGAAACTTGAAAGTGGCTGACTGTATTAATGGCTTTTGCTGGAATTAGCCTAGTAATCTCAGGTGGATTGAAGCCTTAGTTGACTTCAAACCAAGACCTGACATTCAAGACCGAATTGATTGGGTTGTGGGGACTCGTACGGATTTCAATTTCCATTCGACATGGGAATATATTCGAGCCAGGAGTACTGAAGTTGTTTGGGAGGAGCTGGTATGGAACAAATCTATTATACCTAAGCACAGCTTCTGCACCTGTCTCACGATACTTGATAGGCTTGTTACTAAGGCGAGAATTTCAAGTTGGGGTATCTCAACTGATGTGAATTGTTGCTTTTGTGGACTGGGTGTGGAATGTAGAAATCACATTTTCTTTGATTGTCCGTTCACTCACCATATTTGGAAATGGTGTGCAAAGCGAATGCGGTGTGGTGTCCTCAATGCCGACTGGGATACCATTGTTGAGAAACTTTGTAAAATCAACAAATGACGTAGCTTGAAGGCAACCATTGTGAGAAATGCTTTTAACTCTTGTATTTACTACATTTGGATGGAGCGTGACGCTAGATTTTTTGGCACTAATTCACAAACTGAAGAATAGATTATTGGAAAAATTAATTTTGATGTGAGGGGCAAGGTTAAGTTAATTTGTAAATATCCTAACACCTTAGAAAACTGAATTTTTTGTAGAGACTGTAATATTTGTATTTCTTAGGGCTTCCTGTATCGGAACCTTTGATGTATAGTGCTTTGATGTGGAAATGAAATGATTATTTTTGCCGAGCAAAAAAAAAAAAATCTGACTTGATCTCCGAAAAGAAGAAAAAAAAATCTGACTTCATCACTCTTTTCCAGCACAGCTCTTTTATCGGGTTTCTCTAAGGGCCTTCATATCAATGAGGCTCAGATGTGACGAGATTAAAGTATGTAAACGACGTTTCCGCATTTCAAAGATTAAAGTCGATAACTGCTAGTGTGAATGAACAATTTAAATAACAATATATTGCCTTTTTTTTTTCTCTTTCTTTTGCCAATTTACATATGCATTAGGGAAAGAATGAGTCTTGGGTTTCTAACATAATTCAAAATTCTATCCACAGAAAAGACAAAAATCTTCTTTTTTCTTATCAAAGTTACATGTTAGATGTGCTACAATAAAAATTTAATAACTCCTATAATTTATAAAAATGGGACAAAAAAATATTTGCATAAACACATACATATATATGGTATTAGTAGTTTTTCATGGAATTTAATTAGAGCAAATGCCCAGTGGTAAAGATGGATTGTTAATTTGCTTCGCACTTTCCACGTGGTAAACCATATTTTTCTTCTTTTTTTAATACAAATGAGGTCAAGTCATAATTACAAAAAATTATTGTAGTAGATGTTTTACTTTTTTTTTATATCATTTTCTATAACTACAAGTAGCTATAAAATAGTAAAATGGGATGTACGATATTATGGCACTTTACGAGCCAATCAACACATCCATTAATTCCTTGATAAACGCACATGGAACTCAATAGATAAGATCAAGGTTTTTTACATTAAATAGAAGCGATTTTCTCGTTCCTTTGTTGTGTAATTAGAGTTTTTGTTTTTGTTTTGGGAGTCTAGTCAAAGACTAGAACAAATTCATTTTGAAACAAGAGCATTTCTTTCTGTTGAAGGAACTTTCACGATTTAGATCGGATAGCGAAAGTGAAACCTAATGACTCAGCAACAGAGTACTTATTAGGGAAAATTTCGCATTTAGTCCCTATTGTTTACAAAGTATCTCAATTTAGTCCTTATTATTTAAAATGTCTTAATTTAGTCCCTATTATTTTACCAAAAGTTTTAATTTTGTCCCTATTGTTTAAAATGTCTCAATTTAGTCCATATTGTTTTCTTAAAAATTTCAAGTTCGTCTCTATTGTTTTTAAAAAGTTTCAATTTCGTCCTTATTATTTTCTTAAAGTTTCAAATTCGTCCCTATTATCCAAAGACTAAATTAAAATTTTTTGAGAAACAATAGGGATGAATTTGAAACTTTTTAAAAATAATAGAGACGAAATTGAAACTTTTTGAGAAACAATAAGGATGAAATGGAAAACTTTAAATAATAGTGATGAAATTGAAACTTTTAGGGAAACAATATGGACTAAATTGAGACATTTTAAATAATACGGACTAAACTGGATTTTTTTGTAAACAATAGGAATTAAATGTGAGATTTTTCCTCAAATTTATCTTGATTCATTCCCCATCGAGTACTTAACCAATGGAAGGTTAGAGGAACATACATATTTCAAAAGGTCTAACTGTCATCCTACTTGAACATCTCCTACCTAACATAGAAAGGTTAGAGGAACATACATACTTTATAAAGAAAAGAATATTCACTTACTAATCCACAATCTATTACTTAGCAACTTGCAATTATAGTGATTCGATAGTGCTGAGTAGATGGGCTTTCAACCAATTGACATTCTTTAGGTATTCCTTGAATGAATAGACCATGAAAGATTAGTTACCCATTTTGGGGTTACACTTCCATTCAATCCCCAGGAAAAGAAACTACACAACTCCAATTGCACTTGAACTGCCCTGAAGGTGAGAAGAGTTGAGAACAAATTGGCGAAAGGAAGTGTAACTAGGGGCGGGGGACAGTGGGGGTTATAACCTCCACTAATTTAGAAAAAACATTAAAAATTATATGTATTTTTGGAAAAAAAAATTTAGATATCAATGTATTTTTAGTTAAAAAAATTAATTAGCCCTAACTGAAAAAAAAATATTTATATAGTTAAAAAATTATAGGTTTTAGCCCCTACTAACAAAAATTCTTGGATCCACCCCTGTGTGTAACGCGTGAAAATGTGCTAAACAATTTGGTAATTGGTGTATGGACCACAGTCATACTTCCCAGTAATTGTCCTAATCTAATATTAGTTCGCTTCCGGTAGTTATATATATGTCTCACCCCGAAACCTGGATTCTATCGTAAAATCTTTGTTGTTTCATCGGATTTTCCCGTTTGCATATGTGAATGGGTTATCTAAGATACTCAGAAACTTACATGAAAGAACAAGGTGGACTTGTATCTTTTTCCATTGACTCTCTACGCAGAAATTACATCATTAGAAAGAAGTCGTCCAAAACCTTCGCTGTCCATTGGCCGGGTACATTAATTTTTTTATGATTAATAGAGGGTAATTACCTTTCAACCTGTGACCTTTGCTGATCATGATCATGTGCACCATCACGTTCATCAGCTTGCAGTTTTAAGATATGGTAGTCCCACAGTGATGCTTCGCTCACTGCACGTATGACCAAATATTCTTATAAGTAACTAAACAAATGAAGGTTTTTGAACCTTGTCAAGAATCAAAGCTTCCGTCTTCTTGAACCGTACTTCTAGATCATTATCTGTAATAACAGCTACAGACAACAAATTTTTGGTGATCTGGGGTATGAAGAGTACGTTGGACAGCTTCTTACTTTCTCCATTTTTAGACACAAGCGAAATGGTTTAAGTGCCCTCAACAGGACACCTACATTATTCCCGACGACAACATTCATTGGTTCTTGTAGAGGTTTTATGGAGTCGTATAACTCCTTCTTGTTGGTCATGTGTCGGGAAACTCTACTATCTAACACCCATGTACTTGTTTGATGTACATGTACGCTAGTACACGTTTCCTCCGATATATCTGTTACAGTAAACAGATGCATTTCCGTTTCAGCCGTATTGACAGACTCTTTATTTATCCAATTTGGCTTTAGAGTTCCGTTCTTCTCGTCATGAATTTGTTTCCTATAATCTTTGATAGCATGGCCTTTCTTATTGCAGTAGTAGCACGATCCAGAGAATGTCTTCTTCTTTCCTTTCTTATTTTCTTCTGGCTACTCCTTGCCTTGGCTGTAAAGGCATAGTCAAGTTGATTTTCTCTGCTTTTTAGCCCATCTCTTCCTCCATCAACATGGCAGTGAATTCTTCAAAAGTCAAAGAAGGAATGCGAACTTGTGTATTGAGTGTTGTCACAAGGCCGTCAAATATTAGAGGCAACACTCTAATGCACCTTCGAGCTAATTCCTCGGTTGATTTGGAAATACCAACTGCAGCATTTGATCACGTACATTTTTCATCCTACTGATAAATGAATCAGCTACTTCATCTTCACTTAATCTCTCAGCAGCTAACTGATTCTCCAAGTTCTGAATGCGAGCTTGATTCCTTGTTTCATACTGATTTCTCAGTATGTTCCAAGCTTCAGTTGCCTTGGTTGTGTGTTGAATTAGAGTAAGGATGGAATCATGAACACTTGTTACAATTGCACGAAGTGCGTCAGCATTTCGTCTCCTCCATTCTTTGACAAGCTAAGGATATAGAGATGTGACCTTTTTTGTGTCATCTTCAGCACGGACTGCAACTATTTATGCATCTGTGCCTAACACTGTATCAAGGAGTTCGTAGGAGTCCAGAACTGTAGTGATTTTGAACTTCTACAAAAGATAGTTCGTGCCATCAAGCTTTCCTTCTGTGAAGGTAGGGGGACGGATACGAATTGTCGGTACTAAACCGGAACTAGAATTGATAGAAGAAGAACTAACACCTTGAATAGTCATAGATGTTGAGTTTTACTAAACTTGATTGTTGTTAAGAGCCCCTTAAGCTCTTGATACCATGTAAGAATATAACAAATTTCTCAGAAACGTCTTAACAACAATCAAGTAGAAAGACAACACTACTCGTTATAACAATTTAATATAACACTTACAAGATAATTGTCCCACCGTGCGCTCTCAAGATTAGAGCTTCAATGGCTTCTGGACTTATAAGAAGAATACAAGAAAAAAATACTAACTTAGGATTGTGTTTGAAGTTGTGTTATGAATGAATTTGATGAACTAATGCATGACTATTTATAGAATTCAGCTAGTCCGCCATAGGAGACTATAGAATTCAGCTAGCCTGTCATAGGAGACTTTCCTATCAAACATTTCCATCTTGGTTGGCTTTATTAACCATGTTCAAAGTATTGACCACCCATATTTATCACATGGGTGGCTTCAATTGACCACATAGGTGGCTAACATCGAAGTCAAAATCTAGGAAAAAGCTTCATTTGGTCAAAATTGTTGACTTTAGCATTGTATCATCCCGATGTCATCTTAGGTAATTTTAAATTCCCGAATTTCTTTCTTGTAGCCATCGCGGTCTCTTTTGACCTTATTGACGTTTAAGTCAGAATCGTTAATTTATACTATCATATAATTAACGATACTTATTATGAGGTGTGCATTGACATATACCAACATTTTGACATAAGTACATTCACTTTCTGTATAACCAGGGTGGGTGGCACGGTTTTGATGTCGGGGCATATACTCATATAGTAAAAGTATATGATGATGAGTTATATTTCTTAAGATTTTGGATATGAGGCGTGACAGTATGCATGCATGTATGTATTAAAACATAGTTCTTTAGCATGATTGGTGGTTAAAAGGTGGTGGGACGTTTACAATGATGAGTCTTTAGATTACAAGAAGCCTACTAATGTTGTGGAAGTTGATAGTAAAGCTATGCCGGTGGTGGCGGGGGGTGGCATTGTTCACTACATCCCCGCCCCATCCGCCGCTTAGTGTTTATCTTGTTTGTATATGCTATGATAGTAATTAAAATAGTTGTTACAAATGAAACGCTTTTTATCATTTATTCTATTTTGGCATAGACTTTTGAAATTTGCAAATAAGCAACTTTGTTAGCTTCTTAATTAGTAGAAAGCTCACGTTTATTAAAGTATGTATGTATGTATGTATATAAGTACCTATACATGGGTATAGGTGTATGGTTCAGTTTTTTTTTTTTTTTTTTTGTAGACCAAGGGTCTGCACTCGCATCCAAAAGATTAAGATGGTTTTCCGTGTATTGGTCCCTAAAATACCAAAAACATTTGGAGTTTGTAAACATGAGAAAAATTGATAGATACATGTTCATGGATCCAGAGTCAATTTGTAATAATTCTAACTGACTTGAGGATTCAGGTCGCTTTTTGTAGGGTAGTGTTTTCTTAAAAGTGGAAAGTGAAGAAGGATTTGTTGCCTTGCGCTTACACAAGTGGGTTTTCACCTACATTTATTATGTTTAGGGATTTAAATGAAAAGTGTCGCTGTGTTTGTGACACCCCGAACCCAGCACTTCATTAATTGCATTCATTAAATGGTTAATTTGGATTTAATTTAGCTATTTTCTTTTTTTTTTTTATTTTCCATATTTTCATATATTCATTTGTTTCTTTTCATGCATTTTATATTTTTATAAAATACTTCATATTTTTAGGGGACTACAGCCCCTGACCGTGCGTGCATTGCATATCGGGATCAACGGAAAAAAATTCGCGAAATGTCTGATGAATAGTATCAACGAGATTTTTTTTTTCCAATTTTTTCAGATTTTTGGCATTTGTTTTGCTAAAATTTGATCACCCAAATGACCCTTTTGTCCTTACTAAAATGCCTTAATTATTTGACCTATCATTTGACCTTCTCATGAGAATAATATAAGCCAAGAACAAAAAAAAAAGAGTCAAAAAATGGCCAAAAAATAGTTACGGAAATAGTAACTTTTTCTTGCAAAATTGCTATAGTTGGTCATTTCTATCCATTCCAAGCTTGAATCTTGAGTTCTTGAACATGTTTACACCTTCTTCAAGCTTCTCTAGCCTTGTGTGGTAAGAATTTCATCTTATTTTTGTATTTAAAAATTTTGCACCTAAACTTTATTATTATTATTTTTTGGGATTTGTTGAGATATTATGGGTTATGTTTGTTTATGCTTAAATTACTCTTATTAATGATCATAGAGCATACTTTTGTGGTTAGATAGCATTTTGAATGGTTGAAAATGGAGTTGGAGCTTTGAGGAAGATGATGAATAGTGAAATTTCTAAGGTTCAGAAAATTTATGCAATTTAATTTGATTCAATACTTCTAGTAGTTGCTAATTAGGTCCTTGAGCGTGAAAAAAATGTTAGTTGCACTTGCCATGTACAAAATTTGAATAATTTGATCAAATTAAGCTACTTTAATAAGGGGTTTCAGCGTTAACTCAAATCCGGGCATGTTTCGAGGTTATGGCTAGTCTTTATTAAGTATTGAAGCTTTAGAAGTGTCTTCGTTTCGCTTGTTTGGGTTTCGAAATTGGTACTTGTAGTGTAAACGCACAAAGAGGAAATCGGGGATTTAATGGTAAACAAGGTTTAACGGGTGAACTCGCGGGTCCTTGGGGTGCTATAAGGTGTGATTTGAAGGATAGGATAACTTGTTTGGGAATCTTGAACCTTGCCTTTCGGTTTGGAGCTTAATAGCAAAGATTGACAAAGGAGTTTCAGGTTGAAAGTAAATCCGGGTGCGTTCGGTCATTAGGGCAAGTGTCTAGTAAGTGAGAAGGTACTAGAAATGTATTCGCTTCGCTTAGTTGAGCTTCGATTAGAGTACTTGTAGAGTAATACATGAAGAGGCAAATTCGGACTTTTTGGGTAATTGTACTTTAAAGTGAGATTTCAAGGGCTTAAATGGTGCCATAAAGTGTCATTAGAGATGTAGTATAGTTAGATTTGAGGTTTGTTATGTTGTGATAAGTTTAGTGTTTGTTTTGTACGGATTTAGAAGGAGATTTATTGGATTTCTTGTGAATTACTTGAATTAGTTGCATTAGTAGTTATTATATTGTTATATTTGCTCTAATTGATCATGATTGAGTTATCTGTTGTATAAGTGTGAAGTTTATGACCTAAATACTAAGCATGTGGAAGGGTTTTAATTGGATTTTATGTGAATTAGTTGAGCTTGGTGCTTAGTTGGTTATTTGAATTGATGTAGTTATTATAATTGACTTTTAAATGATTTAAATAAGAGTTTAAATGGTAATGGTACGTAATATGTAGTTGTTTGGTGAAGTTTCATGAAATAGGTTGTATAGCTACTTCATTAAAATATGTTTGTATCTTGTTTATAATACCGTGTTGCTTATAATTATATGAGTTATGTTGTGGGAAATGACTACTAGAATATATGTTAAGTTAAAGCATATAAAAGTGACATTTTGTTAAACATAGAATTCTAATAGATATTGTATATATGCTAAATAAGCGAAGTTATGAGTTAGCTAACCTAGCTGAATAATTAATGAATGTTGTAGTTAAAGAGTAATTGAAGTAATGTTTGCTCATAGGTTCAAGGTGACTGGAAATGATGTGATTCAAACTTACATATTGGAACTCGGTAGAGGTGAGGGACCTGCATCCTTACGTGAACTATAGTTTATTTTCTTGCTAAAAGAGTATATTATTTAGTATAATTGCGTAATTGATATATGCTTATTGTTGCTAAATTGTAACTTGGTGCAAGGACAACCTACTTTTTGTGCTTAAATGTGTTTCCTAATTATATTGTCATTGTTATCATTCTTGCATTGCATCGTGGTTACGCAATCTCATTGTCGCGGTGGATGCGATGGCCTTGTTGGGCGGCATTGGGCTTGCCAGTGTTGGTTGTCTTAACTCCGTCTGCTTTTCCCTTACTCGCCTAGTCCAGAGATTGCCAAGGGGTATTAGATCGTAGGTTTTGGTACATCTGGAGTACCCATTGGTGTAAGGGATGCCGGCATATCGAGATTGAGATCGTGGTTCGTGGATCGGGGATCGAAGATTTGGAGTGATAAGGGTTATCCATTGTATCCTTTTAAATTGTGGTATTAGAATTGTTATTCACTGTTTATCTATTGTATTAATTATGTTAAGTTGCTGCATTGCACGTCCTCGGTAGACCTTATCCCTCACTGAGCAATTGTGATTGCTCATACCTCGCTAAACATGTTTCAGGTGGTGCAGTTGGAGTAGTTGCCTTGGTTGCTATGTACTATTACTTGAGATTGGAATGATTGCTTGCTAAACTGTAGAAGACCTTGCTTGTTTACTTTATGTTCTATTTTGGAGCCTAAGGGCTTATGTATATATATTTGAGTGGTTGCAAATTTGAAAGCTAAGTGGAAGTAGTAAATGTTATGGAATTATGGCATGTAATAACTTATGCTTCTGCTTCTAGCTACGTTGCATGCTTGGGTGTGAATGAACGGATGTATGGTTGGCTTTAATTTCTAAGAATGTTTAATTGCTAACAAAGAATGGTATGATAAGCGAATGAAGACAAAGATTTTATGACTATGGTTGCATACTTGTATGTGTTTATATTGTCTTGTGTTGCTTAAGGCTCGGATAGTCTTAAAGTTGGGATTTCAATTAGAAATGTTATTCCTTTTGCTTCGTGTTTTATTTGAATGCTTACAGGTTTCCAGAATGTCCACGGTACAGAGGAGACTCTGTCCGTTTTCCCTAAAATTTTTAATCTAAGTTTGAATTGGGTTGTGATTAGTATGGTTAATAGAAATCCCGGTTCCGTGAGGAATCGGGGCGTTACAGAAGTAGTATCAGAGCTTAGCTAGTTAGCTAGGCGCAAGCCGGGATAGGGTCTTCGGCTTGTGGGGTAGTGGCCTTAGTGTCAATGTGTTTAGAAAGTGTATGTGCATGTCTTATGTGATAAGAGAGTTAATGTGATCAATGTGCTTATGTGATCAACATGTTTTATTTGTTGAGTGAACTAGTTGTGGTTTATGTGCTTGTGTGATAAGTGAAATGGATGTGGTTAACGTGCTTGATGTATTTACATGTTCAATGTGTTTATGTGATTAATGCGAGCTATGTGATTGACGTGTCTTGTGTGAATTATGTGCTCTGTGTACTTGAGTGCTCGATATGCTTTATATGACTAATATGCATATGTGATTAACTTATTTTATGTGAAGTTGTTGTTTAAATAACTTAGTAGTTTATAATTTGTGTATGTGAACTTGTTGCTTATGTGACTTTACTTGTTATAAATTACTAACGTGATCAATGTGTTTTATTTGTTAAGCATGCTTACATGAAACAATGTGTTTTATGTATGAGGGTAGCTCGCTTGTATGTGTAAGAAATTGCGAGGACGCAATTTTTGTAAGGAGGGGAGGATGTGACACCCCGAACCCAGCACTTCATTAATTGCATTCATTAAATAGTTAATTTGGATGTAACTTAGCTAATTACTTTTTATTTTTTATTTTTCATATTTTCATAAATTCAATTGTTTCTTTTCATGCATTTTATATTTTTATAAAATACTACATACTTTTAGAGAACTACAGCCCCTGACCGTGCATGCATTGCATATCGGGATCAACGGGAAAAAATTGGCGAAATGTCTAATGAATAGTACCAGCGGGATTTTTTTTTCCAGATTTTTTTTCAGATTTTTGGCATTTGTTTTGCTAAAATTTGATCACCCAAATGACCCTTTTGCTCTTACTAAAATGTCTTAATTATTTGACCTACCATTTGACCTTCTCATGATAATAATATAAGCCAAGAACAAAAAAAAAAGAGTCAAAAAATGGCCAAAAAATGGTTACGGGAATAGTAACTTTTTATTGCAAAATTGCTATAGTTGGTCATTTACATCCATTCCAAGCTTGAATCTTGAGTTCTTGAACATGTTTACACCTTCTTCAAGCTTCTCTAGCCTTGTGTGGTAAGAATTTCATCTTATTTTTGTATTTGAAAATTTTGTACCTAAACTTTATTATTATTATTTTTTTGGATTTGTTGAGATATTACTAGGTTATGCTTGTTTATACTTAAATTACTCTTATTAATGATCATAGAGCATACTTTTGTGGTTAGATAGTATTTTGAATGGTTGAAAATTGAGTTGGAGCTTTGAGGAAGATGATGAATAGTGAAATTTCTAGGGTTCCGAAAATTTATGCAATTTAATTTGATTCAATACTTCTAGTAGTTGCTAATTAGGTCCTTGAGCGTGGAAAAAATGTTAGTTGCACTTGCCATGTACAAAATTTGAATAATTTGATCAAATTAAGCTATTTTAATAAGGGGTTTCAGGGTTAATTCAAATCTGGGCATATTTCGAGGTTATGGCTAGTCTTTATTAAGTATTGAAGCTTTAGAAGTGCCTTCGTTTCGCTTGTTTGGGTTTCGAAATTGGTACTTGTAGTGTAAACGCACAAAGAGGAAATCGGGAATTTAATGGTAAACGAGGTTTAACGGGTGAACTCGAGGGTCCTTGGGGTGCTATAAGGTGTGATTTGAAGGATAGGATAACTTGTTTGGGAATCTTGAACCTTGCCTTTCGGTTTGGAGCTTAATAGCAAAGATTGACAAAGGGGTTTCAGGTTGAAAGTAAATCCGGGTGCGTTCGGGCATTAGGGCAAGTGTCTAGTAAGTGAGGAGGTGCTAGAAATGTATTCGCTTCGCTTAGTTGAGCTCCGATTAGAGTACTTGTAGAGTAATGCATGAAGAGGCAAATTCGGACTTTTTGGGTAATTGTACTTTAAAGTGAGATTTCAAGGGCTTAAATGGTGCCATAAAGTGTCATTAGAGATGTAGTATAGTTAGATTTGAGGTTCGTTATCTTGTGCGAAGTTTAGAGCTTGTTTTGTAAGCATTTAGAAGGAGATTTATTGGATTTCTTGTGAATTACTTGAATTAGTTGCATTAGTAGTTATTATATTGTTATATTTGCTCTAATTGATCATGATTGAGTTATATGTTGTATAAGTGTGAAGTTTATGACCTAAATACTAAGCATGTGGAAAGGTTTTAATTGGATTTTATGTGAATTAGTTGAGCTTGGTGCTTAGTTGGTTATTTGAATTGATGTAGTTATTATAATTGACTTTTAAATGATTTAAATAAGAGTTTAAATGGTAATGGTACGTAATATGTAGTTGTTTGGAGAAGTTTCATGAAATAGGTTGTATAGCTACTTCATTAAAATATGTTTGTATCTTGTTTATAATACCGTGTTGCTTATAATTATATGAGTTATGTTGTGGGAAATGACTACTTGGAATATATGTTAAGTTAAAGTATATAAAAGTGACATTTTGTTAAAAATAGAATTCTAATAGATATTGTATATATGCTAAATAAGCGAAGTTATGAGTTAGCTAACCTAGCTGAATAATTAATGAATGTTGTAGTTAAAGAGTAATTGAAGTAATGTTTGCTCATAGGTTCAAGGTGACTGGAACTGATGTGATTCAAACTTACATCTTGGAACTCGGTAGAGGTGAGGAACCTGCATCCTTACGTGCATTATAGTTTATTTTCTTTCTAAAAGAGTATATTGTTTAGTATAATTGCGTAATTGATATATGCTTATTGTTGCTAAATTGTAACTTGGTGCGAGAACAACTTACTTTTTGTCCTTAAATGTGTTTCCTGATTATATTGTCATTGTTATCATTCTTGCATTGCATCGTGGTTGCGCAACCTCATTGTCGCGGCGGATGCGATGGCCTCGCTGGGCGGCATCGGGCTTGCCAGTGTTGGTTGCCTTAGCTCCGTCTGCTATTCCCTCACTCGCCTGGTCCGGAGATTGCCAAGGGGTGTTGGGTCGTAGGATCGGGTACATCCGGAGTACCCATTGGTGTAAGGGATGCCGGCATATCGAGATTGAGATCGTGGTTCGTGGATCGGGGATCGAAGATTTGGAGTGATAAGGGTTATCGATTGTATCCTTTTAAAATGTGGTATTAGAATTGTTATTCACTGTTTATCTATTGTATTAATTGTGTTAAGTTGCTGCATTGCACGTCCCCAGTAGACCTTATCCCTCACTGAGCAATTGTGATTGCTCATACCTCGCTAAACATGTTTCAGGTGGTGCAATTGGAGGAGTTGCCTTGGTTGCTATGTACTATTACTTGAGATTAGAGTGATTGCTTGCTAAACTGTAGAAGACCTTGCTTGTCTACTTTATGTTCTATTTTGGAGCCTAAGGGCTTATGTATATATATTTGAGTGGTTGCAAATTTGAAAGCTAAGTGGATGTAGTAAATGTTATGGAATTGTGGCATGTAATAACTTATGCTTCTGCTTCTAGCTACGTTGCATGCTTGGGTGTGAATGAACGGATGTATGGTTGGCTTTAATTTCTAAGAATGTTTAATTGCTAACAAAGAATGGTATGATAAGCGAATGAAGACAAAGATTTTATGACTATCGTTGCATGCTTGTATGTCTTTATATTGTCTTGTGTTGCTTAAGGCTCGGATGGTCTTAAAGTTGGGATTTCAATTAGAAATGTTGTTCCTTTTGCTTCGTGTTTTATTTGAATGCTTATAGGTTTCCAGAATGTCCACGGTACAGGGGAGACTCTGTCTGTTTTCCCTAAAATTTTGAGTCCGGGTTGGAATTGGGTTGTGATTAGTATGGTTAATAGAAGTCCCGGTTCCGTGAGGAATCGGGGCGTTACAGTGTTTCTTTCCTTTTATGTGCATATTTAGTTAACAGATCGTTTAGTAATCACCATCTATGTATTAGTTATATTTGTATGTCGATTAGGTATACCTCATTTGGAATAAAGTTGTTGTTTCAAATAATTGTTTTTGTACTTGGCTTATATGCTTAAATCGTAGTCCCACTAAAGAACGTCTGCTTAGTTGGGGAGTTATTGATTGCGCAAAATGTGTTTTCTGTGGTCTAGGGATGGAATGCAGGGATCACCTCTATTTTGAGTGCCCTTTTACCAACAAAATTTGGAGACATCTTTCTGCTCTTATTAAAGAGCAGAATATTGTTACCCATTGGGATTTGATAATTATCCGACTTAGGCTCTGCAAGAAGAAGACATTGAAGGCAAATATCATGAGAGCTATGTTTTGTGCGAGCATTTACTACATCTGGCAGGAAAGAAATAGTAGAATTTATGGAAAAGGTACTAGCTTGGAGGAACAGATGATTGAGAAAATCATTCTCAATGTTAGAGAAAAAATTTCGTTACAACATAAATATGTCAATAGTGCACAAAATAGATCCCTCTGTTCTTTGTAGTGGATTACAAATATTTTGATGTAAAACTCTTTTGTATGTTAGTTTTTTACAGTGAAATAAAATGATTACTTGTTTAGCAAAAAAAAAAAAGAAGTTTGTATGTCGATTTGATCAATAAAATGGAAGCAGCACATGTGTGTAGGAGGCTGTATGGAAAAATTGAGTACTTTCTCTAATATTCATAGATTTACTTTCTCAAAATAACGCCACCAAATCTTTGTCCGACCAGGTGGTCCCAAAAAGAATGGGTAGTGGAGAATTGTTCAATTATGTTATCGATGAATATGATAAATTTTATACCTCGATTGAACAATAATCTACTATATTTGCAACTTTATAACTCTTTTGCATTGGAGGAAGATGTTACCAATGATTTGTGAATCAGTCTAACCCTAAAACAGCATAAGTAGCGGCACATTCATAAAGATGAACTAATGCGGGGCATTCACAAGCAAACAAAGGCACATGAAAAATCAAATTTCTAATACATACGATTCGTATCATAATTTGCTTTCATATAGAATATAACTCTCAATTTTCATCTTTCTCGTTCAATGTCGCCTAGTAGGCCATTCATTATAGAGCTCCAATATATAATAAGCATAAAAATTAACAGATGCGTAAATCATAAGATTGAGAGAACACATGAAATTTAAATTTTTTTAAGAGAGAATACATGTTCTGATATATAGACTCTGATACTATATATAAGTATAATTATTGCGAAAACATATAACAATTGAATTTATCAGAGGCTATGTAGTTATCACAGTAAACCACTAAAGGCATAAGTATGCTGTTTGACGCAAAAGACGAAGTCATGATAGTACACTACAAAAAAACTGCTTTCTGCGACGGGTTGTCGCCATTTTGTCACCAACTTGGCGAGGGTTTGGGGACGGAATAAGATGTCGCCACTTTAGTGATAATTTAGTGACAATTTTGTTACGTTTTGAAGATGACCTACATATGCCGTCCCCACGTCGTCGCCAACTGGCGACAATTTGGTAACGACATCATATGCGGTCTCCAAAAGTGACCATATGATGACTACTTGGTGACAGCTAATGATATGTTGTCTCCATGCCGTCCCCACGTAATTAATTAATTGGGTAATTTATCGAAATGATTCTAGATCTTTATATTTTTTGATATTTAAGTCTACTATCTTTTATTTTGAACAAAATGATTATTCATATTTCATTTTGGCGACAATTGTTAGTTTTTGGAGCAAAATCTATTAAAAATAACGTTAGTGAACACGTGGATGCCACGTGACCGCAAAATGCATAAACTTTAGTGTTCTTCTATTTCAAGATATTATATTCCTACCGACTAACGTTTATACAGTGAATGGTGGAAATCAATGGAGTATATACATGGAAACAATTCTGTTTAGAAGATTGGAGAAAATATTTATATGCAGGAGTATCAACAATTAGCATTTTGTCATTGAATATGCGGGAGAAAAAGTTGTCGAATCTATGTGCCTAAACCTTTCCTGTTTGATGGGAAGCCCTCTGTATATGTGCCATCAAAGTCATGCATGTCGGGCCCCTTTGGACATCTAACAAGGTATTCTTTGAAATAAATAAATGTAAAGTTTGTATTAATTAAATTATCACCTAGAAAAATAGGATCCGGATTAAGAATAAGAAAGTTTAAATTATTAAAGAATAGTTTATTATATTATTTATTATTTCTAAATATAAACATGAGAGATTCATTTTCTCTTTTTATCCTTACATGTCGGTCAGTTTCAATATTTCTAAATGAATGAGGATGAGAGTTGATAATATATTAAATTACTATATCATCTAAAACGTTAAACTATTATACACAAATTTAGTATATTATTTTTTTTAACTATTTGTTCTAACCTTTTGCTAATTATTATAAGTGCACCATTCTACGAGTTTATAGTATGTGCAATCAATTAACAATGCATCTAAATGGATAATAGAACTCCAAATGGAAAACAGAAAAAGACACAAGTATATGCTTAAATATATCAAGTCTATCATGCTAAAACTCCTTGCGCCTTAAATTGTCTATCTAAAGATCAATCACGATAAACTCTACACTTCTTTTTTAGTTTATTTTTATTTTTTGTTAGAAAGCTCTTGCACCCATTTTTTTCCTATTTAAAGAATAAAGATCATTAATTAATATTAAAACTGCCCAAGCGCTAATTCCTAGCATTATAATTAAATGGCTTTTGTGAACTATCTTAGGTCACGCTCAAGAATGATAATCAGATGTATTACTGCTTTTATGCATGTGGACTCTAGCATGTTTGGAGCTTAAATTAGCTCCTTCATAACACGATCCAGCCCGTTTTAGTAGTGGGGTATGCTATTTGTTTTCAATCGATCATGTGGGCTCTACGTATAGGAGTTTTCATTGACGATATTGCAACTATAATGTATTGTGAGTCTTGATGGAGCCTTGTAAATTCTTTTGAGTTTGGACTTAATGAAAAAAATTTTCTTTTCCAGCAAAAAAAAAAATGTATTGTGAGTCGGCTTCTCAGGCGGAGGAATGCACTAGCTTGTCAATCAGCATGTGCGATGGTTGCATCTTGTGGTCTTCCACAATGTGTTATAGAGTCTGATGCTTGTACAATCATCAAACCTCTTTTGGAAATTCACGATTCTGATTGGAGGATTTTCTACATTATTTAGAACTCTCTTATCTCTTATCTTCTAATTATCACGACCATACGTTCGCGACTTGCCAACTATGTGGCTAATTGAATTGATATGGCAATTAGGATAGGTTCTCTTTAATTCTTCCAAGGGGATTGTAATTTTTCCTTGGAGCTATATTTATTGTAACAATTAGATGATTAATCTTCGGGCAATGGCTAGTGCTTGTGTTAATAAAGTTTTCTTTCCGACCAAAAAAAAAAAAGTACGTGCTTATGGAAGCAATAATGTTTTACCTTTTTCATTTCATTAATTATGAAAAGACAAACATGCAATTAAAACTAAACAGGTAACTTGCCCGTTCAAAATTTGTGGAGATAGAAGGGATTGGGAAGTGAAAGGGGAAATTTATTAGTTTATGCATAAGAAGAAGCCAAGATTGCTTGGTTAATTGTAGACGAAATACGATATTCTTTAAACAACTAAACAAATCAATTTTTTGTCTAATCTTTGCTTATTAGTTATTATTAGTAAACCTATCTACTTCTTCGTCTGTTCATTAAAACAACATACCCTGCAATTCACTTTTACTAGTACGTTGCACTCTATTAACAATGACTCTAAATAGATGATAGAACTTCAAAAGGAAAATAGATAACTGTTAGAAGATCTCATCAATCAGCAGATTTGACTTCCCTTAATCATGGGATCAGATTTATGTAATTATGTAAATGAAATCATGATTGGTTATTTACCTAGAATAGATTTCCCTTCATACCTAGAATAGACTTCTTTGTATAGTATAAATGCTTGTAATATATTGCAGAGAAGATACACAAAAGAAAGAGAAGAAGTTTTATCTTCCAATTCTTCTTGCTGTCAATCCTAAATTTAACGTAGTATTAGAGCACCGTTTCTGGTGACTCTGCATACCTCACTGCTTCCGCAACAATCATACACAAACAAAAATAATAACCTCGCTATCATGAGAGACCCCAAACAATCGACTGAGACTTCATCAGAAGTCTCGGACCCCTTTACCTCGCATCACTCAAATCAACCAGGAAACATTCTGGTTTCAAAGGTTCTTGTAGGCGACAACTATGGAGCATGGAGTCGTGCTATGAGGATTAGCCTGAGTGCAAAAAATAAACTCGGATT
This sequence comes from Ehretia macrophylla, assembly GCA_037974665.1. Classification (NCBI taxonomy): domain Eukaryota; kingdom Viridiplantae; phylum Streptophyta; class Magnoliopsida; order Boraginales; family Ehretiaceae; genus Ehretia; species Ehretia macrophylla. Next base: position 46,531,055 of record CM075773.1, read on the forward strand.
TGTTAATGGAACCATTGAAGCCCCATCTGAAACCGACAAGACATATGCATCATGGCAGAGATGCAATGATATGGTTCTTGCCTGGATTTTGAACTCCGTTCATGGAGACATTGTAAATAGTGTTTCCTATTACACAACAGCGGCAGAGGTTTGGACAGATCTTCGAGACCGTTATTCACAAGGCAATGATGCACGAATCTTCCAACTCAAACGCGAAATTGTTGAGCTTCGACATGGTCAACAATCCATCGCTATTTACTATACCAGGATGAAAGCTTTTTTGGATGAATTGTCATCATACAATGATGCCGCCACCTGCACATGTGGAGGACTCAAGAAAATCTGCGAACGAGAAGAAAAAGACAAGGTGATGCAATTCTTAATGGGGTTGAATGATACCTACTCCGCAGTCCGCAGACAAATCCTATTGATGCAGCCTCTTCCGGACACACGAAAGACGTATTCTCTTGTGCTTCAGCAAGAGAAACAAATGGAGGTTTCTCTCAATCACACCAATACAAGTTCATATGCCATGAAGGTGGCGTACAAGGAGGAATTTGCTTCCAATAACTCACAGTCCCAGAAGGAAAAGCTGCCACTTCACTGCTCGCATTGTGACCAGGATTATCATACTATTGACAGATGCTACTATCTCCATGGCTTTCCCCGTGGTCATAAGTTTCATGGAAAAAATCTCAAACCCGTAAACAAGCGAAGAGCTGCTGCAACCCATCCTAAAGCTGATGTCGAAAACTCCAAAGGTCCCAACACAGGTCAAAATGATGGCCCAACATTCACCCAAGAATAATACAATCAAATCATGGCAATGCTAAAGAGGAACAATGGTAACCCACAACACCTTGCTAATGTCACAGGTATTATCACACACACCTCTAACATGTTACAAGTTGCCTCTCACTCGACTCTATATTGGATCATTGATAGCAGGGCGACTGACCATATAGTGTCCACACCACACTTGCTTGACAAAGAAATACCATGTGTTTCAAATTCAGTTCAAATGCCAACTGGTAGCCAAGCACATATAGACTCTATCGGTTCTGTCAAAGTCACTTCTAATATTACACTTGATGAAGTTCTCCATGTGTCAAAGTTTAAAGTCAATTTACTCTCAGTGAGCAAACTTACTCACGCATTAGAATGCTTAGTGATATACTTTTCGGATTTTTGTGTCATACAAGACGTACGTACGAGGAGAATGATTGGTCTGGGCAGACAATTTAATGGGCTCTATTACTTGGCGTCGGACCAAAATCCTAAACTTGCCAACCATGTCAGCTGCCACACAAATCTTTGGCACCAAAGATTAGGACACCCTTCCCATGGTCCTTTACACGTATTGACCAAGAATGTTCCAGCAATTATGTTTGATTCACATCATGTTTGTGATATTTGTCCACTTACTAAACAAACTAGATTATCGTTTCCCTTAAGTTCTATTTAATCTACTACACCTTTTGATTTAATTCATTGTGACATTTGGGGGCTCGTTATATTTTGACAATCGTGTGAACAAATAAAATTTTGGTACAAGTCAAAAGAAGACAAAAAGCAATGGGAAATGAAGAAAAATCTTTGGTTGCAAAGTTAGGCACACATAATTTTGGGTTAATTTCACACTACATGTGGGAAGACTTTTTGTGCAAAATGAGCATATAAATAGATGCTCAAACTTCATCATTTTGCATCACCAAAACATCCCAAGTTAGAGAGAAAACATAAGCTTTCTCTTGAGTATTTTTCTTCCTCTTTTGTTGTTCTATATTTGTGAGTGAGAGTTAGTTTCTCCTATTATTTGAGAGAGTGATATTGTTCTCTCCTTATATTAGAGAGAAGATTATTGTAAAATACTCCACATCATAATGAAATCCTCCATTACTTACCCGTGATTTTTTTCTCGGTTTGTTTGAGTGTTTTCCACGTTACTCTTGTGTCTCTCCTTTCTCCGCTCTCATTCATATATTAGCTGGGTGATACTGCTTATCCCCGACTCTTCCGCTGCCTTGATACCCAACAGTGATATCAGAGGCATTGGTTACGGGTCATTGGTATTCATACGGGGTTACTGTTTACGGTTACTATTCATGCAAACGATATAGTACTATTCACATATACGGTATCGATACTATTCTCGTATACGATTTTGATACTATTCATGTATACAGTACTATTCACATAAATAGTACTATTCACAGTAAAATAGTGGGAGCCGGTTCAAGTTACGAAGCAAATCGTCGTTAATACTATGATGACAAAATTTGAAATCGAGAAGTTCAACGGGTGAAATTTTTCCCTATGGAAATTGAAGATGAAGGCAATCTTGAGAAATGAGAATTGCTTGGCAACAATTGGAGACAGACCAGTGGAGGTGACGGACGACAAGTGGAAAGAGATGGATGAAAATGCTATGGCTAATCTGCACCTGGCATTGGCAGATTCGGTATTGTCAAGCGTTGAGGAAAAGAAGTCAGCAAAAGAAATTTGGGATGCGCTGACCAAACTATATGAGGTCAAGTCACTTCACAACAAGATTTTCTTGAAGAGGAGACTGTACACCCTTCGGACGAGTGAGTCCACATCAGTGACAGATCACATCAATACCTTAAATACGTTATTCTCTCAATTGACTGCAATTGGACATAAAATAGCAGAGCTTGAACGTGCAGAAATTCTACTTCAAAGTATACCTGATTCGTATGATCAACTCATCATTAGTTACACTAACAATGTTCTTTCAGATTCTGTTATTTTTGATGATGTTGCAGCCGCTGTTCTGGAAGAGGAATCTAGGCGCAAAAGTAAGGAAGACAGAATCGAAAGTTCACAACAAGCAGAGGCATTATCAATGGTGAGAGGTAGATCAACGGAACGTGGCTCTAGTGGGAGCAACAACCAAGGTAGATCAAAATCAAAGAGTAGAAAAAATATCAAATACTACAACTGTGGCAAGAAAGGGCACTTCAAGAAGGATTGTTGGAGCAACAAGAAGAATCCCGAGGTGACAAATTCTCAGGGATGTGTGGCGACTGCACTAGATGATGAAGATATTTTATACAGTGAAGCAGCAACTGTATCAAAAGGCAGAAATGAGCTCACTGATGCTTGGATAATGGATTCGGGAGCAACATGGCATATGACCTCTTGTAGAGAATGGGTCCACACCTATGAACCTGTCTCTGGAGGATCTGTGTACATGGGTAATGATCATGCCTTGGAGATTGCTGGCATCGGTACCGTCAAAATTAAAATGTATGATGGTACCATTCGCACCATTCAAGGGGTACGACACGTGAAGGGCTTGAAGAAGAACCTATTGTCCATTGGACAATTGGATAACCTTGGCTGCAAGACCCATATCGAGCATGAGATTATGAAGGTCGTCAATGGAGCGCTTGTGGTGATCAAGGCAGAAAAGATTGGGGCAAATCTATACATACTTTTGGGAGATACGTTGCAGGAGGCAGATGTATCAGTTGCATCAACTGGTCAAGAAGAATCAACTATAATGTGGCATCGCAGATTGGGCCACATGACAGAACGAGGCTTGAAGATTCTAGCTGAACGTAATCTCCTACCCGGGCTCAAGACGGTAAACTTACCTTTTTGTGAGCACTGTGTTACCAGTAAGCAGCATAGATTGAAATTTGGGAGATCTACTGCCAGAAGCAAACACATTCTAGACTTGATCCATTCAGACGTTTGGGAATCACCGGTTTTGTCCCTAGGAGGAGCCAAATACTTTGTATCATTTATTGATGATTACTCCAGGAGACTGTGGGTGTATCCAATCAAGAACAAGTCAGATGTGTTTCCAATATTTAAAACATTCAAAGCGCTGGTGGAACTTGAATCCGGGAAAAGGATCAAGTGTTTGAGGACGGACAACGGAGGAGAATACACTGACAGGAGCTTCTTGGCATTTTGCAAGCAAGAGGGTATTCAGAGGCAATTTACTGTTGCACATACACCTCAGCAAAATGGTGTAGCAGAGCGGATGAACAGAACTCTTCTTGAAAGAATAAGAGCTATGTTGGAAACTGCAGGTCTAGCCAAATCATTTTGGGCAGAAGCAGCTAGAACTGCCTGTTACGTGATAAACCGGTCACCGTCAACTGCAATTGGGTTGAAGACACCAATGGAAATGTGGACCGAAAAACCCGCAGATTATTCTACCTTGCACATATTTGGGTGTCCGGCATATGTGATGTATGGTTCCCAAGAAAGAACAAAGCTGGATCCAAAATCCAGGAAATGTGTATTCTTGGGAAATGCTGATGGTGTTAAGGGGTATTGCCTGTGGGATTCCACTACCCACAAGGTTGTCATCAGCAGAGATGTGATATTTGCAGAAGATAAACTGCAAAGTGAAGACGATAGCAACACTTCAAAGGAGACTACTACAATACAAATTGAAGATAAGTCAAAACAAGGAGATGCTTCTTCTGAAGCTGCACCGGAGCATGAGGAACAAGAACCAGATGATGCTGAGGTTATAGAAGTCCGATGTTTATTACGTCAGACAACAAGACCAACTTGGCATTCAAATTTTGTCATGGCGAGCAATGCTGCATACTGTTTTCTAACGGAGGATGGAGAGCCATCTACCTTTCACGAGGCTATAAAAAGCCCCGATGTTGCCCTGTGGATGACAGCAATGCAAGAAGAGATTGAAGCTCTACATAGAAACAAGACGTGGGAGCTTGTTCCACTACCACCTGGACGGAAAGCTATTGGTAACAAATGGGTCTACAAGATCAAGCGAGATGGTAATGAACAAGTGGAGCGATATCGTGCAAGACTGGTGGTGAAAGGATATGCTCAGAAAGAAGGAATTGACTTCAACGAGATATTTTCTCCTGTGGTAAGACTTACAACTATCAGAGTAGTCTTGGCCATGTGTGCTGTGTTAGACTTACATCTAGAACAATTAGATGTAAAGATGGCTTTTCTTCATGGAGAGCTTGAAGAAGAGATTTACATGCTTCAACCAGAAGGTTTTGTTGAGAAAGAAAAAGAAAACTTGGTTTGCAGGTTGACCAAATCTCTGTACGGTTTAAAGCAGGCGCCAAGGTATTGGTACAAGAGATTTGATTCCTTCGTGATTAGCCTCGAGTACAACAGACTCAATTCAGACCATTGTACGTACTACAAGAGGTTTGGCAATGATGATTTTATCATTCTGGTGTTGTACGTAAACGACATGCTGGTAGCAGGTCCCAACAAAGATCGAGTCCAAGAACTGAAGGCATAGTTGGCTGGGGAGTTTGATATGAAGGATTTGGGACCAATAAACAAGATTTTAGGGATGCAAATTCATAGAGACAGAGAAGGCAGGAAAGTATGGATTTCGCAGAAGAACTACTTTAAGAAAATATTGCGACGCTTCAATATGCAAGATTGTAAGAAAATCTCAACCCCTCATCCTATCAATTATAAATTATCCTCATGTATGTGTCCTAGCAATGAAGCAAAGAGGATGGATATGTCTCGAGTACCGTATGCATTAGCAGTGGGGAGTCTCATGTTCGCTATGATATGTACAAGACCAGATATCGCTCAAGCAATTGGTGCGGTCAGTCGGTTCACGGCGAATCCTGGTAGAGAGCATTGGAATACTGTTATGAGGATCCTACGATACATCAAAGGGACCTCGGATGTTGCATTATGTTTTGAAGGATCAGAATTTACTGTCAAGGGTTTTGTTGATTCTGATTTTGCAGGTGATACGGATAAACGGAAGTCCACTACAGGCTATGTGTTTACAGTTGCAGGGAGCGTGGTAAGCTGGATATCTAAATTACAGACTGTTGTAGCCCTTTCTACAACAGAGGCTGAATACATGGCAGCTACACAAGCTTGTAAAGAAGCAATCTGGATTAAACGGTTAATGGAGGAGCTCGGGCACAAACAAGAGAAAATTCCCTTGTTTTGTGACAGTCAGAGTGCCTTGCACATTGCAAGGAATCTAACATTTCATTCCAGGACGAAACACATAGGTGTTCAATATCACTTTGTTCGAGAAGTAGTGGAGGAAGGGAGTGTGGATATGCAGAAGATTCACACCAACGAGAACCTAGCAGATGTCATGACAAAGCCAATCAACGTTGATAAGTTTGTTTGGAGTAGATCCTCCTTTGGCCTAGCAAAGACGTAAGCAACATGGAATTGGCAAGTATGGAGAGATTTGAAGTGTCACCAAAATTTTAAGTGGGAGAATGTGAACAAATAAAATTTTGGTACAAGTCAAAAGAAGACAAAAAGCAATGGGAAATGAAGAAAAATCTTTGGTTGCAAAGTTAGGCACACACAATTTTGGGTTGATTTCACACTACATGTGGGAAGACTTTTTGTGCAAAATGAGCCTATAAATAGATGCTCAAACTTCATCATTTTGCATCACCAAAACATCCCAAGTTAGAGAGAGAACATAAGCTTTCTCTTGAGTATTTTTCTTCCTCTTTTGTTGTTCTATATTTGTGAGTGAGAGTTAGTTTCTCCTATTATTTGAGAGAGTGATATTGTTATCTCCTTATATTAGAGAGAAGATTATTATAAAATACTCCACATCATAGTGAAATCCTCCATTACTTGTCCGTGGTTTTTCCCTCGATTTGTTTGAGGGTTTTCCACGTAAATCTTGTATCTCTACTTTCTCTGTTCTCATTCATATTTTAGCTGCGTGATACTGCTTATCCCCGACTATTCCGCTGCGCCGATACCCAACAAATCGTTGATGATTTTAGTCGATACACTTGGATTCACCTTATACGTTTTAAATCTAAAACACAAGAATTATTACGCTCTTTTGTCTCTTGGGTGCAAACACAATTTAATTGTACAATCAAAGTACTTCGTGCTGATAATGGCACTGAATTCACTTCTATGCATCTATTTTTTTGAAAGCAAGGGCATTTCTTTTCAAACTTCTTGTCCATCAACACCCCCAACAAAATAGAGTTGTTGAACGGAAACATCGTCATCTTTTGAATGTGGGTCGAGCTTTGCATTTTCGAGCAAATTTACCTTTAACATTTTGGGGGGATAGCATCCAAACTACTTGTTATTTGATCAATCGTTTGCCCATGCCATTACTTGGCAAGATTTCTCCTTATGAATTATTGCATAATAAATCTCCTGATTATTCTCATCTTAAAGTTTTTGGTTGTTAGTGTTATGCAACAAATTTGATGCCCATTCATAAGTTTGATCAACGTGCTCGACGATGCATTTTTGTTGGGTATCCCTTGGGTCAAAAGGCTATCATGTCTATGATCTTACTACTCACAAATTTTTTACCACTCGTGATGTTGTATTTCACGAACACATTTTTCCGTATTCTACAAATCCACCCAATTACCAAGATGATACCCCTATCTTACCCTTACCATTCGCCTACCATGACAATCTCCCAGAGCCTTTACCAGATACACCAACCACCCCACAGCTCACGGCATCTCCTATTGTCCCTGACGATCCTTCCTCCATAAACCCTTCTACCACCACACATATTCTTACAATCATAGAAAATCCTTCGCCCCAACCCACAATTTCTCCACCACATCCACTGCGTCAATTTGGTCGCATTACCAAGCCATCCGTTCGCCTACATGATTATCATGTTTGTCATGCTCAACATCTTGCTCCCGGCGCCTCATCCTCCACGTCCGGCAGAAGGTATGCTCTTTCTCACTATGTATCCTATGCACATCTTTCGTCATCTCATCGATCTTTTGCTTGCCAAATTTCTACCACTGTGGAACCTAACACCTTTGAACAAGCTAACCAAGATACTCAGTGGCGAACTGCCATGGCTTCCGAGCTCCAAGCTCTTGATGAGAACCACACATGGACACTTACCACTCTACCACCTGGATATCGTCCAATCGGCTACAAATGGGTCTATAAAATAATGTATAATTCCGATGGCACCATCGAATGTTACAAGGCTCACCTCGTTGCAAAAGGATTTATTCAACAAGAGGGTATTGATTACAAGAAGACCTTTGCCCCTGTTGCTAAGTTGATCACGGTGCGATGCCTCTTTGCCATCGCCTCCGTTCGTAATTGGTCCCTTTACCAAATGGACGTTCAAAATGTCTTTCTTCATGGGGAATTATCTAAAGAAGTTTACATGCAACTGCCACCTAGGTTTCGTCGACAGGGGAAGTATAATGTATGTCGCCTCAACAAGTCCTTATATGGACTTAAACATGCCTCTCACAGCTGGTTTCACAAGTTTGCCAATGCCATTTGTCAAGCAGCGATCGACAATGTAAAGCAGACTATTCCTTGTTTACTAAAGTGCATGGGAATTCGTTTACGGCGGTAGTTATCTACATTGATGACATGATTCTCACATGAAATAATGATGATGCTATACTTGACTTCAAGCAATTTCTTCACAGCCATTTTCGAATAAAAGATCTTGGCAAGCTAAAGTATTTTCTCAGAGTGGAAGTTGCACGATCCGCATAAGGTATCTCCATTTCCTGATGAAAATACATGTTGGATATTCTCGATGAAGCTGGATTAATTGGTGCGATGCCAGCCAAATTTCCCATGGAAGAGAATTTAAAATTATCCCCCATAGATGGAGAAATCCTCAAGAATGCTTCTCAATATAGAAGACTCGTTGGTAAGCTTATTTATCTCACCATCACAAGGCCTGAGATTTCTTATGCAGTTCATGTCCTTAGCCAATATATGCAAGAACCGCAAAAACCACATCTTGAAGCGGTTCATTGCCTTCTACGATATTTAAAAGGAGCACCTGGCCAAGGTCTTGTTTTCCCTTCACGAGGCAATACTGTCCTGAGATAATACTGTGATGCAGACTGGGCTCGTTGCCCCATTACGAGGAAATCTGTCACTGGATATTGCATTTTTCTTGGTAATTCACTTGTATCATGGAAAACCAAGAAACAATCTATTGTTTCGCGATCTTCAGCTGAAGCAGAGTATCGTGCAATGGCTTCAGTCACATGTGAGCTCACTTGGATGAAATATTTACTTGCTGATCTTCGAGTTTACCATCCTAGACCAGCCAAGTTGTTTTGCGACAATCAAGCAGCCATCCATATAGCTGCAAATCTGGTATTTCACGAGCGCACCAAACATATAGAGATCGATTGTCATGTTGTGCGTGAAAAGATTTAAACAAGGGTCATTGCAACAACCTACGTTCCAACAAAACAACAACTTGCCGATATCTTCACAAAGCCATTGGGACAAGCAATGTTTCGTTCCATCCTTAGCAAGCTAGGTGTAGCTGACATCCACACTCCAGCATGAGGGGGAGTATTAGAAGATCTCATCAATCAGTAGATTTGACTTCCCTTGATCATGGGATCAGATTTCTGTAATTATGTAAATTAATGAAATCGTGATTGGTTATTTAACTAGAATAGATTCCCCTTCATACCTAGAATAGACTTCTTTGTATAGTATAAATGCTTGTAATATATTGCAAAGAAGATACACAAAAGAAAGAGAAGAAGTTTTCTATTCCAATTCTTCTTGCTGTCAATCCTAGATTTAACAATAACGAGACAAATATTTGTTTAAATGAAGTCTATCACTCTAAAACTCTTTGCACCATTTTTATGTTTTTTTTTACGTGAAAATTCTACTGGCGGAGTTCGACCACTGAGTTTTCTAGCAAAGTCCAACCATCAGCTTTTTCGATGAAGCCTAGTCAGTAGTTTTTTTGACTGAGCCCGATTATCAATTGATAAACTAATGGGTGCAGTGGTACGCCTCAATACATGCACCAATTCGGTTAAGAGTTTGATATTGATTAATTACAGTTGGAGACCCTTGAATGCAACGGGTTTCCTACTAAACTCATGAGAGTAAAGCTATGGCTCACATGCAATCCAACAGCTCGTGTGTAACGCCTCGATCCCTCATGAGACCGGGACTCCTATTTATCATGCTATTCTCACCCAATTCCAAACCCCGAGCACAAAATTTTAGGGGAAAACGGATAGAGTCTTCCCTGTTTATAGGACTAAACTGGTATCTGCACAAAGATACCCTTGATGCTAGATCCACAAACAACAACTCTTATAACCAATCCTCCAAGATTTTTATGGGCCTCCCGCGATCACAAGGCCATCCGAGCCTTGGAACAACAATTACATATAACACACAAGCAACCAAAGCATTTCTAATTTTAACTATAGGTAGTTAGATACAACAATAGCCAAGTTCTACTTCCAAATTTGTTAATCACACAAGCATGCAAAAGAATAAGTTTACTATGGATTATTACATGTCATTCCACTTTATATCCAACATACAAGATTACAAATTATTACATTCACCAATTATACTCAAGACCAAGGTCACAAAAAGGCAATCAACAACAACTCCACGCAAGCTTCTCATTTTAGACAACCTTATCACACAAGAAGTCACCGAAATTGCTTAACTAGCACTTCTTCCTCTTCTTCTATCAGCTGAGGATTCACCTCAGCTTCACCTGAAACATATTAAATGAGGAATGAGGAACAATGTTGCCCAGCGAGGGAGGTGATGCAACATATCAGGCGTGCAATATGATATGCAATCACAAGAAAACATATATATATACAACATAAACCAGCAAGATAGAAAGCCAAGTATTTAATCACTTTAAAAAGGATACGGTTCCACTTCCAAGTCTTCGATCACGAGCCATGAACCACGAACTTCAGGAACATACCGGCAAACCCCAAACACCAACAATTGGGATACTCCGGATGTATCCCCATCCTACGACCCTTTCTCCCGAGGTAGGTCCATGCCCAGCAGGTGAACCACACCTTTGGGGTAGTGGAGTATGCCTCAGCGAGAAAGGGAATAGGCACCATGGTAGTCGATGGAGCACGGCAAGCCCGACGCTGCCCGTGTTTCTCGACACTACCACGTCCGGAAAGGTTGCGCAACCTCGAGACAAGTCACAAGCAATCAAGATATCACATAACATATAAGAGGGACGACAAAGTAGGCCACACTCACATATAAGCACGATATATGTTCACATAAGTACTAGATTAGCTTAAAGATTCCAAAAGAAGCAATCAACACAATTTAATCCCCACAATCTACTCAAATAGCTTAATTATATCCTAAATATTCAATACAATATAAGTTAACTTAAATACAAGTACCAATTGCATCAAATATAGCCAAAACCACTTTTTCCCCTTTCTTTAACCGAGTTTTTTTTCTCCTATACATGATTCAAGATTTCCAAATCATATCCTAGTCTTTCTATATTCTTAATTAAGCCCAAGACACCTTTTAAAGTCATCAAAACTCATTTTCGAAGCAAAAGTTCGGGAAGGCCCCGAACGGGTTTGAACTACAACTATACTAACCGAACCCCAATTTCGCGAAACGAAAGCACCAAAGGTGCTTCCTTAGCTCAAGGATACCCGAATCAATGCCCAAACTTGCCCGGATTGCTCAACAGAAAAAGTCCCCTTTTTAAAGTCGGCTATTTATGCAATTAAGCTCGGTTTCGAACGATTCAACCTCACGTAGCTTTCCAACTAACTTCACTAGGGTCTAGAGCACCTAATTGAAGACTCAATTCAAGCTAATTAGCAATTTTTCTCAAAACCCTAATTCTAGGCACTATTCATCATCTTCTTCCTTCAATCTCTACATTCAACCATGGAATTCCTTATCAAGCTATGAAAGTTAACTCTATAGGCTCTAATGTACTCATAATAACCATTCATAACAAGTTTTATAGCTATAATTGACAAATCAAGAAAATTCAACATATGAACATAAACTTTAAAAACAATAAAATGCATCTCCCTCACAATTTTTGAAGACAAGGAAGCTTGTTGAAGGCCCTAGGATGCTCAAAACCCTCCCAAGATCAAGCTAGGAGCTCAAGATACAAGGTTGTTGAAGCAAAATCTCCTCGTTTCCTTCTCCTTTGGTATTTTCGGCCCTGCTACAGTAATTCCTGCACATTTGTTCTTTTTTTTTGTGTTTTAATGAGCTTAGGTGAATTATATAAGGTTAAGTTGAAGTGGGGGTCAAGTTTGGGTATTTAAAAGGTCACTAGAATGCGCGTTATTAACTTAAAAATGAGCCTAAGGTGAAAAGTAATGTTAGTTATTTAAATCTCTAAGTTTGTTACTTAATACTATTCACTTAACTACTAAAAATATTTTCTAAATGAGCTCTCCTATCGCTTCTAGTTCAATTGCACATTTTTCCAACTCCTCTAACAATTAATGTGATTTAATAAAAATGCTAATTCACTAATAGAATATAGTTTGAAAACGGGATGAATAGTAACTAAAGAAGACAGTTTATAAAGCACAGAAGGAAATGCGCAAATAATAGATGCACCAGTAAAAGAATGTACGGCTAAAATCTTGGGCATCACATCGTGAGCTACCCTGTAGTCCGATCATCTCCAACCCACTACTCGTAGGTGAGCCACACCACCAATACCACCACGACGTGGACAGATTCAAGTAGGATTTTCTCTGGAGATAAGCCATCGTAGTGATAGCTTAGCTCGTTCATCCATCATGTTTGAATGAATAACGATAAACTCGGGGTAGGAGTAGGGGCAGATTCACATGGGGGACAGTGGGGGCTGCAATCCCACACTGAGTTAGAAAAACGTTAAAAATTTTAAGCATTTTTCCAAAAAAAAAAAGATATCTATGTATTTTTAGTTGAAAGAATTAATTAGCCCCAACTAAAAAATAAAATATTCATATCAATTAAAAATTATGAGTTTTAACCTCCACTAACAAAAATTCATGGATTAAAATTTTATTTTCTCTAATAAACCTTGGGAGGAGAATAGAGTATATATGAAAAAGCTTTCAACTAGATTAAATCAGGGGGTTGGTTAATCTCAAATTTGAGTTACCTGTAACCGTAATTGTTTAGTATCACTTGTTACCAAAATAGTATCCAAAGCTCAATAGGTTCAAAAGCTATTGACCATAACTCCAACTATTAAGTATCTAAAAATAGCAAATACTCGTACCAATGACCATAATCGTTTACTTTGGAAAAAAATGAAAATTTAGTTTATAGTAAAAACTAACTTAAAAAACAAAACTAAATTGCATAATTATTGAAAAAATACTATTGGTTTAGTCAGCATAGGATTAGAAGTGTAATTTTGGGTATTAATTTATTAGGCTAATATAAAATTAATTTTTTTTATATTTTGTCAATTCTAATTATATATAATATATGTGTCATGTCTTATATATGTAGACACACCCACAAATACAATACGTATACATATATTTTTGGGTTTCATGTTTCAAATTTTTTAAACGTTTAATACCAAAATCTATCGGATTACCTATCAAGTGCTTTTCATAAAAACCAACTATAGGGTAGATACTCATCAATTTCGTTATTGATCCAGAAAAATGTTAATAAATTGGTGTATTTTTTTATAAAAAAAATATACTCATATAGTTTAAAAATAATATGTTTTAACTCTCACTGAGAAGAATTCTTGAAAACGCTATATCTAAAGATTGAAAATTTTCTATTTTTGTTTTCTCTGTAAGACTTTTTACTGTTCACATCCATAAAAAAAGAAGCATGAAGACATTTTCCTATTAAAAAAAAAAAAGAAATATCGTGTCGTTCAAACCTTTTTTTTTGTCAAAGTGGAATTTCATTAAAATGAGAGAAAATACATTAGCCTACCCCAACAGTAGGTTAGTCTGCTTCCAGCAGAAATACAATGATGAAGGAACATTTGATAACCAGTCAGACGGAAGTAGTTGTTGATGAGCCTAGTTAGCAATCCAATCGGAAGGAGCATTTGTTGTTCTTCTAATGAGGTTTGAGATTGATATCATTCCTTCCTGAAAACTCATGTCTGATGTCTTGGACAATTGAATCCACCTTCTAGTTGGTCTCCGAAGTGGAATGAGTGATTGCTGGGTAAACTTCTTGACAATCTGTTTCAATGATCAGTTGCGAGGAAGAGAAGGATCCAGCCAGCTTAAAAGCATTAAGAAGGGCCAAGGCTTCAACTTGTTGAGGGAATTCACATCTTGTGAAAAAAACAAGCCCATCAATGAGTGAACCATAGTGGTTTCTGCAAATAGCTGCAATGCCAACAGTACCTGAGATCTTGTTGAAAGAGGCGTCGCAATTAAGCTTGAATATGCCTCTGGGAGGTAGAGATCAGTGAGTAGGGATAGCTGGTGAACTCATGTTAAAATCTGGGAAGTGGAGATCAGTTCACTAAAACAAAATAAGCTCCAATCCAACTGGAAATTCAACATGAATGATCACAGGCCATTTGTATAATTTTCCCTTTCGATTACATTCAAATGTTGTTGAAGCACCAAGGTAAAATGAAATGTGAGAAAATTCCAAGCAACCAAAATTAGAATCATCCAAATCCCTTCCTCAAACAGATACAATCATCCAAAATTGTCATCCATTCAATTGCATTTTCACATAGCATAAAATTTATGTAAAGCTTGATTTCCCTCATCTCCAGAAACTTGTGTATAGCTTTCTGCAAATAGTCATCTAATTTTTGCATTTCACGGGGAGATGCAGTCATGGAGCATTTAATTTGTAGAAAAGCAACTATATTCATGTTAAACACTAACAGATGTAGCCATTGGCAATGGTATATACAACTCATGTGTGCACAGGCATACCCTGAGTTGGAAATTCTTTTTTCTTTTTAGTGTTAAAGAAAAAAAATGTGGAGTCTTCATTAGATGGATGATCGGATAGTATTATTTATTTGATCAAGATTACATTTGGTCAACATGTACACAACTCAAGTTTCTACAATCTGAATGACAGAGCTTTCTAAGACTGGTAATCCATTTCTTTTTGGTGATTTTCATCATTATTTAAATAAATTTATTCAAGTTAGATTTTAATCTATAAATTTTTATGTATTTCATAATTGTTAAATTTTGCTTTGATGTTCAAAGATTCTTTGTTTAGTACTATAGTTGATTTTGATATATGACCATGATAGACATTTGTCATTTTTGTGTAGAGTAAATTGCATTTTTATTCCTTCTAAATTTAATCAAAGGTAATCATGCTTTGAAAACTCAATTTGTGCTATAACGTGCTCAAATTAAGTATTGATTTATTTATAACATATTGTACTTTATCATTATAAAAAAAACTTGAATTTACACATAAAACCAACAGTTTTTATTTATAATTTATATAAAAAAAATTACCCATAAACGAAGACTTCCGATCCCTAGTTAGTGATACCAACACTACAGTGTTCACCATGATCCTCGATACTTGGTTCAGTCAAGGATAATGATCTCGCTTGTCGCTTTGCTGAATTGACCTGCAGAAAGTGCCAAACGCATTCCATATTTTTGCCTTCACTAAGAATCTCCTCCAAGTTCTGTAACATGTTTGTCAAGTCACTAGTGAAGTTCTTGGGATTCAGGTCACTTTCTAACCTATTGCAAAGTTCTTTTCGGTGGAAACCAATTGCAAAGTCAGTAAAGTTGAAGGTTTCGGCATTTCAGGTTTTTCTTTTGCACATTGTGGAGTTTGCTATATAGGAGAACTATGGTTAAGATTGGTCACCAATCACAACGGCAAGAAAGGCTCAGAAGAGAAACCTTAACCCACCACACTTGGGTCTTGCCGCAATTTGATGCATACCAAGTTGTTGATTCGCTTGTATATATAACTGCAACAAAAATAGAGAAAATTTCTACTTTTTGAAGATCTAAATAGTGCACGGCAGATACTACTGCTTATGACATCTCATGTATCTAAACAGAGGCTGATGTACGTTTGGACCGGTGTGGGCTGCAACTTTAACTGGTTCAGAAAAATATTTTACGTATTATTTTTTTTAAAAATAAAAATGTATGTCTTTCTATTTAAAAAAATTAATTAATCTTTATTAAAAAAATATACTTATATAGTTGAAAAATAAAGCCATCACTGAAAAGAATTCCTCAATATGCTCTTGTATCCAGCGATTGAAATTTTTTCCTTTTGTTTTCTCTATCTTTTAGACCCCTGAAAACTTTTAATTGTTCATGTCCACAAAACAAGAAGCATGAAGACATTTTCCTATTAAAGAAAAAAAAAGAAATATCGTGCCATTCAAACAACTATAAAACAGAATAATTAAGCTCCTATCCAACTGGATATTCAACATGATGATCACAGGCCAAACTCGGTGAAAGAATGAAGAAGATTAGAACTGTAAGAGCTAACTAACACACGATGTGGTCCATGCTTATTAAGATGGTCCATTAATTTATTATGAAAACTTTTAATCGTGCTATAACATCTTGTATAATATAATCAAAATATACAAAACTTAACTTGACAACTTTTGATGGAAAAGTGAGGCTTTTCCTATAGATTATATTTATGGGTGGATTCAGAAACTAACGGTCATTTCTGACTCAATTTGGATAATGCAATTTCAAGAGGAGTCGATTATTGGTCATTGGATTCCTTGAAACTTGCAGAACGTGCAACGTTGTATTAGGGTTTGGTAAGCCAGCCCTTCAAGTTCGAAGATATTTGATTCCTCAATCAAAAGGGTTAAAGAAGGGATGGATGGAAGAACTTTTGAAAAAGGCAACACGTGGGTGGGACTCTTTCCTCTAAAGAGCTTCGTAAGAAGGAGCTGATTCACTAGCTACTCTTCAGCCTATGAATGCAAAAAAGAACTGATTCCAAAACATACAATTCAACACTCATATATTGAAATTTCTTTTGGTGGGGAATAAATTAATTTTTAAATTAAAAAAACTTTAAAAATATACAAATTTTCAGAAAAAAATGTAAATAATTCATTCTATACATATGCGTCTTAGTTTCATCTGGCGACTCAACTGCATTACCCAAAACTTGATAACAATGTCGATACTTGTCAAATAAAAAAGATAACAATCTATGCCAACCTTATAATCACTACAAGAAATTTCGCGTTCGGAGACGACACATTTCCGTCTCCGTTCCGTCTCAATTTGGAAATGAAACGGAACGGATACGAAACTTGGGCGTCACTTTTCGACCCGTCTCCTTTTTTGAATTTCGTCACCATTTCGTCTCAAATGAAGACGAAAAGATATTTCGTCACCCTTCTGTCTCGCTCACATTTCATCACATTTCCGTCTCCCTCACATTTTTTCTTTGTTCCGTCTCCCTTACATTTCGTCTCATTTTCGTTTCCATATAATTTCGTCTCATTTCCGTCTCCGTTAATATTAATATTGCATAAAATAACTCGGATTAATGTAAAAGAATCCAACCCCTCGGTACTTAGCATACTTCCCAAATATCTAAGGTACCACAATTATACAAATTCTTGCCTAAAGCTTAATGGTGTTGAATATTCCGTTAATCAAACTTCTGACATCATGTTGGCGGACAAGGTATTACCATATATGCTGAATTCAAATGAAATTCATAGTTCTGACCAAAAAAAAAAATGGAAGTTATAGTAGAAAAAGAAATAAATTAGTATGAAGAGATTGACACATTTTTTATCTTTTACAATACTTAAAATTGTTGCAAGAAAGCTGAAATTATTGTTGTTAATGACTTTATGGAATGGTTGAAAAATCATTCATATCCCATCATAAAGTTCTTAATGCAATAGTTTTTTTGTAAATAATAACCAATAGTTTGAAAAAATTGTTGTAATTAAAGGACAATTTTAAATTATTCAAAAAATAATCTTAAGAGCAATTATTACTAAAAAAAATGATAAAATAATTATAATTGTTGCAATTAAATAAAATCATTATAAAAACATTTATTAGTTTATAATACAAGAGTTAAAAAAAACGTTGCAATAAGTTACCAATTGCCCACAACCTGTTATTTTTAAATTTCAGTTCTCCAAAGAGTTAAAATGTCCCATACAAAGCACAACAGCCTTTCTCTTCGACTACAAAAATATATGAAATATGTTTAATAAAGCCAAAACAACAATGAAAAAAGCTCGTGCTAGGTCTGGCCGGTTTGTTATTTTTGTAAATATTAAATATATTCGATGTTCTTTTTCTAAAAGTATTTTATATACTACAATAACTACTAAATGCATTTGCAATTATAGCCCTTGGTTTGAGGATTTTTCAGAAGAGATATTCTACTAGCAAAGTGGTGTTTGAGGGTTTGTCACAATTTCTCGTTTAATAATGTATTTCCACAATGATTGGTGATGTAGAATGGAGTATGAATGGTACGGATTTTAATTAGCCACAAGCCAAAATCATCTTGAATTTGAAGAGAGACCTAGTCGATTACATCAGTAAATATAGAAGTGGCACGAATGAAGTTACTCATGTATCTAAAGAAATGATGTTTTACCCTTCTATCTTTTTCCCAAAAAGATCTCGAGTGCACTAGGTTCTTGAGTAATAATGTTTGCTGCCAAAGGATGCCGTATGCCAAAATTTGTGGACAAATTTGCACATTATTCAACTCATGATCATAGTTGTCCGTGATATGAATTGTACAATTCAATACAATTCACTCAATAATCGATACGAATTAATGGACGAATCGTAAATTGGTATGAATCACATGCCGAATTGTGAAAAAAGGTGTTGAATCGTATCGAATTGACCAATTCATAGATTCGTCTGAATTCATTGCTATGATGCTTTTTCTTTTTTCTCTTCTATCTGATGCTATAGTGCTTGTCGGTATAGAAACGAAAGAAAATGAAATGGGACATATGAAGACAAAATTGAGTGGAAGAAAAGGCAAATGCCTTAATTATTATTGTCTTCTTTGGTCAAAGAGTCAAAGGTGAATAGTAAAAGTAAAAAACAAAGACTTACATTTCACATCTGTTCCTATCTGGTTAGGAAAAATTGCATAAACAATTTTTTTTTATTTTTTTTTAAATTTCAAATTCATTTTTATTGTTTAAAATTGGTCCCTATTAATTTTCAAAAAATTTCAAATTTGTCCTTACTGTTCAAAAGAAACTAATTTAGTCCCTATTATTTAAAAAAAAATTAATTTATCCAATTTAGACAAGGACAAAACTAAATTTTTTTGAAAAAAAAATAGGGACTAAATTGACTAACTTTGAATAATAGTGACGAATTTAAATTTTTTGGAAAACGATAAGGACTAAATTGACTAATTTTGAACAATAGGGACGAATTTGAAACTTTAGGAAAACAATAGGGACCATTTGCTCAATTTCCCTTCTTGTTTAATGCGAAGGTTTTTATTTTAATGAAAAGAAAAAACATAAACTAACTATAATAATTTTTTCTTTATATAGTCTTTTAACATCTAACCAAAAAAAAGTTTAACTAAATAATTTTAACTCAAAATAACTAATGAGAACACAATAATCAATTCTTTTTTTGAGAAAAAAATAAAAAAATATCATTGATAACACAAAATATCAATTATTGGTGT
Organism: Ehretia macrophylla; assembly: GCA_037974665.1. Classification (NCBI taxonomy): domain Eukaryota; kingdom Viridiplantae; phylum Streptophyta; class Magnoliopsida; order Boraginales; family Ehretiaceae; genus Ehretia; species Ehretia macrophylla. The sequence continues at coordinate 46,550,486 of CM075773.1, forward strand.
ATTACTAAAAATGTGACCAAATCGTTACGATCCACGATTCGAAAAAAAAATGAGCTTTCGATTAACGATTTGACAACTATTCTTATGATAAACATGTCTTTCAAAAAGACCGCTTGTTTTGCAGCATCATGCTTTTGTAGTCATCTAGCATCTTTTATGGAGAATATATGTACAAAATAGGAAAACCACCATTCTAGTCTTTTCATCTAGTTGTGGCATTGTTCAAGCCATGTAACTTAATGCTCCAATGTTATCCCAATTCTGAATTTCTATTTGCCCTCATGACATAAGACAATATTTTAATGCAGAACAGGTGGTAAGATGCTAAGAAACATGCATTAAAAAGACTCGTAATATTGACTATCGATTGCATGCAATTTGACCATTGTCCACTGATTATTAATATATGCCCGATTGTTGTCCAGCGCAAAACCCCATTCAGATTCGTTAACGCTTAGGCATCTCATGAGGGGTTTCGTCCCATCCTTGAAGAGGTGTGGAATACTCAATTTTTGGGCTATCCTATGTTCAGACTGGAATTAATATCCCTGAAAGAAGTCCTTAAATATTTCAACAAACAGCACTTTACTGGAATCAGTTCATCCATCTCCATTATCAGATCTGAGCTGGAGACTGTGCAAAATAACTTATTGAGATCGATACTTGATCACGAGTTAGCAAGTAAGGAGGCTGATTTGAGGGGTCAGTTGATGGAGGCCTTACTTTATGAAGAGTCCATTTTGCAACAAAAGGCTTGTGTTAATTGGTTGAAGGAAGGTGACCTGAATACGGCGTACTTCCACAGAGTTATCAAGGGGTGATAAGTTCATAATACTATCTCTAGTGTGGTTGATGATAATGGCAACATTCTGACTTCCAATGCAGACATTGTTGACAATTTTGTTGGTTACTTTAAGAACTTGTTGGGAACGAACAAAATGGAGAGTATGGATTATACAATTGGTGATCTCAAGAATTTGTTGGGGAAGTCGATCTCTAACGACAATAAGAGGTTATTCTCGGAGCTTGTGTCTGACTTTGAAATAAAAGAAGCCATGTTCTCTATCAACAGCTACAAAAGTCCGAGTCCTGATGGGTATCCTGCTTTCTTCTTCAAGAATGACTGGGATGTTGTTGGTGCCGATGTCTGTTGTGCAGTGAGGGATACTTTGAACTCTGGGATTCTTCTAAAAGAAATAAATACTGCAACCATCACTCTCATTCCGAAGGTTAGTAATCCTTCGGGGCCTAAAGACTATAGGCCTATTTCTTGTTGCAATGTGATTTACAAATGTGTTTCTAAGGTGATTGCTAATAGGTTGTGCAAGGTGCTTGATTCGATCATCTCTATTAATCAATCAGCCTTTATTCCGGGACGTAAAATTCTCGATATTATGCTTATTGCTCAGGAGTTGGTCAGGAATTATGGTAGGAAGCACACAACATCCAGATGTATCATTAAGTTTGACATTATGAAAGCCTACGATTCTGTCGACTAGAACTTTATGCGATCATCCTTTCCTACTCTTGAGTTTCCTAGAAACTTTATTAAATGGATTGATATGTGTATCTCCACGCCATCTTATTCTGTGATGATAAATGGCCAAATGGAGGGCTTCTTTTAGTGGGAAAAAGGACTCAGACAAGGTGACCCAATTTTGCCCTATATCTTTGTGATTGTCATGGAAGCTTTATCAAATTTGCTGAACCAATGTGGTAACTTGTGAGGCTTTGCTTTTCACCCCAAATGCAAGAAGATTAAGCTTAATCACATTGCATTTGCAGATGACATCCTCATTTTCTCCAAGGCTAACCCGAGCTCTATTGCTATCATCAAAAAAGCCATCGTCGTCTTCTCTAAAATGTCGGGCCTCCACTTTAGCAACGCTAAAAGTCAAATTTTCTTTGCTGGCTACCCGGATAGCTGTAAACTCTTTATTTGTGAATCACTAGGCATCAAAGAGGGGAACCTGGCAGTACTTGGGTACTCCCTTGATTACTGGTAGGCTCAACAAATCTATTTGTAGTGCTTTAGTGAACAAGATCACTGCTAGAATTGATCATTGGACAACTAATTGGTTGTCCTATGCCTGTAGACTTCAGCTTATCAACTCAGTTTTGCAAAGTATTTTGACTTATTGGTGTAATGTGTTCATGCTACTGAAAGGTGTTATTGAGGAGATTGAAAGAAAGTTTGCTACATTTCTATGGAAAAATGGAGGGAAAAATGCGAGAGGGGCCAAAGTGGCTTGGTCAAAAGTCTACAAACCAAAGAAAGAACGAGGCATTGGTGTTCAAAGTTTGTGGGATATCAATGTTGTTGCTATTCTCAAGCAGTTTTGGCATACGTATTGCAATAGTGACTTTCTTTGGGGCTATTGGGCTAATCGAGTCTTACTTGAAAGTTTCAATATTTGGAGTGTTGATATTCCAAACAACGCATCGTGGACTTGGCGTAATCTACTCCAAATTAGACAAGTTGCTAAAAGGTTCATTTGTCATCAAGTTGCAAACGGGTGTAATACCAATCTTCTTTGGGATACTTGGCTGCCTTGTGGAAGTCTTTGGGATTTTTCACATTCTAACAATATTGATATCCCGACTAATTGTGGAAACTTGAAAGTGGATGACTGTATTAATGACTTTTGCTGGAATTGGCCTAGCAAACTCAGGTGGATTGAAGCCTTAGTGGACTTCGAACCAAGACCTGACATGCAAGACCGAATTGATTGGGTTGTGGGGACTCGTACGGATTTCAATTTCCATTCGACATGGGAATATATTCGAGCCAGGAGTACTGAAGTTGTTTGGGAGGAGTTGGTGTAGAACAAATCTATTATACCAAAGCACAGCTTCTGCACCTGTCTCACGATGCTTGATAGGCTTGCTACTAAGGCGAGAATTTCAAGTTGGGGTATCTCAACTGATGTGAATTGTTGCTCCTGTGGACTGGGTATGGAATGTAGAAATCACATTTTCTTTGATTGTCCGTTCACTCACCGTATTTGGAAATGGTGTGCAAAGCGAATGCAGTGTGGTGTCCTCAATGCCGACTGGGACACCATTGTTGAGAAACTTTGTAAAATCAACAAATGACGTAGCTTGAAGGCAACCATTGTGAGAAATGCTTTCAACTCTTGTATTTACTACATTTGGATGGAGCGTAACGCTAGATTTTTTGGCACTAATTCACAAACTGAAGAATAGATTATTGGAAAAAATAATTTTGATGTGAGGGGCAAGGTTAAGTTAATTTGTAAATATCCTAACACCTTAGAAAACTCAATTTTTTGTAGAGACTGTAATATTTGTATTTCTTAAGGCTTCCTGTATCGGAACCTTTGATGTATAGTGCTTTGATGTGGAAATGAAATAATTATTTTTGCCGAGCAAAAAAAAAAAAAAAATCTGACTTGATCTCCGAAAAGAAGAAAAAAAAAATCTGACTTCATCACTCTTTTCCAGCACAGCACTTTTATCGGGTTTCTTTGAGGGCCTTCATATCAATGAGACTCAGATGTGACGAGATTAAAGTATGTAAACGACGTTTCCGCATTTCAAAGATTAAAATCGATAACTGCTAGTGTGAAAGAACAATTTAAATAACAATATATTGCCTTTTTTTTCTCTCTTTTGCCAATTTACATATGCATTAGGGAAAGAATGAGTCTTGGGTTTCTGACATCATTCAAAATTCTATCCACATAAAAGACAAAAATCTTCTTTTTTCTTATCAAAGTTACATGTTAGATGTGCTACAATAAAAATTTAATAACTCCTATAATTTATAAAAATGGGACAAAAAAATCATTGCATAAGCACATACATATATATGGTATTAGTAGTTTTGCATGGAATTTAATTAGTGCAAATGCCCAGTGGTAAAGATGGATTGTTAATTTGCTTCGCACTTTCCACGTGGTAAACCATATTTTTCTTCTTTTTTTAATACAAATGAGGTCAAGTCATAATTACAAAAAATTATTGTAGTAGATGTTTTACTTTTTTTTTATTTTATTTATCATTTTCTATAACTACAAGTAGCTATAAAATAGTAAAATGGGATGTACGATATTATGGCACTTTACGAGCCAATCAACACATCCATTAATTCCTTGATAAACGCACATGGAACTCAATAGATAAGATCAAGGTTTTTTACATTAAATAGAAGCGATTTTCTCGTTCCTTTGTTGTGTAATTAGAGTTTTTTTTGTTTTTTTTTTTGTTTTGGGAGTCTAGTCAAAGACTAGAACAAATTCAATTTGAAACAAGAGCATTTCTTTCTGTTGAAGGAACTTTCACGATTCAGATCGGATAGCGAAAGTGAAACCTAATGACTCAGCAACAGCGTACTTATTAGGGAAAATTTCACATTTAGTCCCTATTGTTTACAAAGTATCTTAGTTTAGTCCTTATTATTTAAAATGTCTCAATTTAGTCCCTATTGTTTTACTAAAAGTTTTAATTTCATCCCTATTGTTTAAAATGTCTCAATTTATTCCATATTGTTTTCTAAAAAATTTCAAGTTCGTCTCTATTGTTTTTAAACAGTTTCAATTTCGTCCTTATTATCTTTTTAAAGTTTCAAATTCGTCCCTATTATTCAAGGACAAAATTAAAATTTTTTGAGAAACAATACGGATGAATTTGAAACTTTTTAAAAATAATAGAGACAAAATTAAAACTTTTGGAAAACAATAAGGATGAAATTGAGAAACTTTAAATAATAGGGATGAAATTGAAACTTTAAGAGAAACAATAGGGACTAAATTGAGACATTTTAAATAATAGGGACTAAACTGATTTTTTTTTACAAACAATAGGGACTAAATGTGAGATTTTTCCTCAAATTTATCTTGATTCATTCCCCATCCAGTACTTAACCAATGGAAGGTTAGAGGAACATACATATTTCAAAAGGTCTAACTACCATCCTACTTGAACATCTCCTACCTAACATAGAAAGGTTAGAGGAACATACATACTTTATAAAGAAAAGAATATTCACTTACTAATCCACAATCTATTACTTAGCAACTTGCAATTATAGTGAATCAATAGTGCCGAGTAGATGGGCTTTCAACCAATTGACATTCTTTAGGTATTCCTTGAGTGAATAGACCATGAAAGATTAGTTACCCATTTTGGGGTTACACTTCCATTCAATCCTCAGGAAAAGAACTACACAACTCCAATTGCACTTGAACTGCCCCGAAGGTGAGAAGAGTTGAGAACAAATTGGCGAAAGGAAGTGTAACTAGGGGCGGGGGACAGTGGGGGCTGTAACCTCCACTAATTTAGCAAAAACATTAAAAATTATATGTATTTTTGGAAAAAAAAAATTTAGATATCAATGTATTTTTAGTTAAAAAAATTAATTAGCCCTCACTGAAAAAAAAATATTTATGTAGTTAAAAAATTATAGGTTTTAGCCTCTACTAACAAAAATTCTTGGATCCACCCCTGTGTGTAACGCGTGAAAATGTGCTAAACAATTTGGTAACTAGTGTATGGACCACAGTCATACTTCCCAGTAATTGTCCTAATCTAATATTAGTTCGCTTCCGATAGTTATATATATGTCTCACCCCGAAACCTGGATTCTATCGTAAAATCTTTGTTGTGTCATCGGATTTTCCCGTTTGCATATGTGAATGGGTTATCTAAGATACTCAGAAACTTACATGAAAGAACAAGGTGGACTTGTATCTTTTTCCATTGACTCTCTACGCAGAAATTACATCATTAAAAAGAAGTCGTCCAAAACCTTCGTTGTCCATTGGCCGGGTACATTAATTTTTTTATGATTAATATAGGGTAATTGCCTTTCAACCTGTGACCTTTGCTGATCATGATCATGTGTACCATCACGTTCGTCAGCTTGCAGTTTTAAGATATGGTAGTCCCACAGTGACGCTTCACTCACTGCACGTATGACAAAATATTCTTATAAGTAACTAAACAAATGAAGGTTTTTGAACCTTGTCAAAAATCAAAGCTTCCGTCTTCTTGAACCGTACTTCTAGATCATTATCTGTAATAACAACTATAGACAACAAATTTTTGGTGATCTGGGGTACGAAGAGTACGTTGGACAGCTTCTTACTTTCTTCATCTTTAGACACGAGCGAAATGGTTCAAGTGCCCTCAACATGACACCTATATTATTCCTGACGACAACATTAATTGGTTCTTGTAGAGGTTTTATGGAGTCATATAACTCCTTCTTGTTGGTCATGTGTCGGGAAACTCTACTATCTAACACCCATGTACTTGTTTGATGTACATGTACGCTAGTACACGTTTCCTCCGATATATCTGTTACAGTAAACAGATGCACTTCTGTTTCAGCCGTATTGACAGACTATTTATTTATCCAATTTGGCTTTAGAGTTCCGTTCTTCTCGTCATGAATTCGTTTCCTGCAATCTTTGATAGCATGGCATTTCTTATTGTAGTAGTAGCACAATCCAGAGAATGTCTTCTTCTTTCCTTTCTTATTTTCTTCTTGGCTACTCCTTGCCTTGGCTACAAAGGCAAAGTCAAGTTGATTTTCTCTGTTTTTTAGCCTCATCTCTTCCTCCATCAACATGGCAATGAATTCTTCAAACGTCAAAGGAAGAATGCGAATTTGTGTATTGAGTGCTATCACAAGGCCGTCAAATTTTGGAGGCAACACTCTAATGCACCTTCGAGCTAATTCCTCGGTTGATTTGGAAATACCAACTATAACCATTTGATCACGTACATTTTTCATCCTACTGATAAATGACTCAGCTACTTCATCTTCACTTAATCTCTCAGCAGCTAAGTGATTCTCCAAGTTCTGAATGCGTGCTTGATTCCTTGTTTCATACTGATTTCTCAGTATGTTCCAAGCTTTAGTTGCCTTGGTTGTGTGTTGAATTAGAGTAAGGACAGAATCCTGAACACTTGTTACAATTGCACGAAGTGCGTCAGCATTTCGTCTCCTCCATTCTTTGACAAGCTAAAGATATGGAGATGTGACCTTTTTTGTGTCATCTTCAGCACGGACTGCAACTAGTTTTGCATCTGTGCCTAACACTGTATCAAGGAGTTTGTAGGAGTCCAAAACTGTAGTGATTTTGAACTTCCACAAAAGATAGTTCGTGCCATCAAGCTTTCCTTCTGTGAAGGTAGGGGGACGAATAAGAATTGTTGGTACTAAACCAGAACTAGAATTGATAGAAAAAGAACTAACACCTTGAAAAGTCATAGTTGTTGAGTTTTACTAAACTAGATTGTTGTTAAGAGCCCCTTAAGCTCTTGATACCATGTAAGAATATAACAAATTTCTCAGAAACGTCTTAACAACAATCAAGTAGAAAGCCAACACTACCCATTATAACAATTTAATATAACACTTACAAAATAATTGTCCCACCGTGCGCTCTCAAGATTAGAGCTTGAATAGCTTCTGGACTTATAAGAAGAATACAAGAAAAAAATACTAACTTAGGATTGTGTTTGGAGTTGTATTGTGAATGAATTTGATGAACTAATGCATGACTATTTATAGAATTCAGCTAGCCTGCCATAGGAGACTTTCCTATCAAACATTTCCATCTTGGTCGGCTTTACCAACTATGTTCAAAGTATTGACCACCCATATTTATCACATAGGTGGCTTCAATTGACCACATGGGTGGCTAGCATCCAAGTCAACTTCTAGGAAGCTTCATTTGGTCAAATTTGTTGACTTTAGCATTGTATCATCCCGACGTCATCTTAGATAATTTCAAATTCCCGAATTTCTTTCTTGTAGCCATCGCGGTCTCTTTTGACCTCATTGACGTTTAAGCCGGAATCATTAATTTATACTACCATATAATTAACGATACTTATTATGAGGTGTGCATTGACATATACCAACATTTTTTACATAAGTACATTCACTTTCTGTGTAACCAGGGTGGGTGGCACAGTTTTGATGTCGGGACATATACTCATATAGTAAGAGTATATGATGATGAGTCATATTTCTTAAGATTTTGGATATGAGGCATGACAGTATGCATGCATGTATGTATTAAAACATAGTTCTTTAGCATGATTGTTGGTTAAAAAGTGGTGGGACATTTACAATGACCAGTCTTTAGATTACAAGAAGCCTACTAATGTTGTGGAAGTTGATAGTAAAGCTATGCCAGTGGTGTCAGAGGCTGGCATTGTTCACTACATCGCCGCCCCATCCGCCGCTTAGTGTTTATCTTGTTTGTATAGGCTATGATTGTAATTAAAATAGTTGTTACAAATGAAAGGCTTTTTATCATTTATTTTATTTTGGCATAGACTTTTGAAATTTGCAAATAAGCAACTTTGTTAGCTTCTTAATTTGTAGAAAGCTCAGGTTTATTAAAGTATGTATGTATGTATGTATGTATGTACCTATACATGGGTATAGGTGTATGGTTCAGTTTTTTTTTTTTGTGTAGACCAAGGGTCTGCACTCGCATCCAAAAGATTAAGATGGTTTTTCGTGTATTGGTCCCTAGAATGCCAAAAACATTTGGAGTTTGTAAACATGAGAAAAATTGATAGATGCATGTTCATGGATCCAGAGTCAATTTGTGATAATTCTAACTGACTTGAGGATTCAGGTCGCTTTTTATAGGGTAGTGTTTTCTTAAAAGTGGAAAGTGAATAAGGATTTGTTGCCTTGCGCTTACACAAGTGGGTTTTCACCTACATTTATTATGTTTAGGGATTTAAATGAAAAGTGTCTCTGTGTTTCTTTCCTTTTATGTGCATATTTAGTTAACAGATCGTTTAGTAATCACCATCTATGTATTAGTTATATTTGTATGTCGATTAGGTATACCTCGTTTGGAATAAAGCTGTTGTTTCAAAACATAGTTTTTGTACTTGGCTTATGTGCTTAAATCGTAGTCTCATTATAGAACGTCTGCTTAGTTGGGGAAATATTGATTGCGCAAAATGTGTTTTTTGTGGTTTAGGCATGGAATGCAGGGATCACCTCTATTTTGAGTGTTCTTTTACTAACAGAATTTGGAGACATCTTTTTTCTTTTATTAAAGAGCAGAATATTGTTACCATTGGGATTTGATGATTATCCGACTTTGTAGCCTCCGCAAGAAGAAGACATTGAAGGCAAATATCATAAGAGCTATGTTTTGTGTGAGCATTTACTACATCTTGCAGGAAAGAAATAGTAGAATTTATGGAAAATGTACTAGCTCGGAGGAGCAGAAGGTAGAGAAAATCATTCTCAATATTAGAGACAGAATTTTGTTACATCGTAAATTTGTCAATAGTGCACAAAATAGATCTTTCTGTTCTTTGTAGTGGATTATAGATATTTTGATGTAAAACTCTTTTGTATCTTAGTTTTTTACAGTGAAATAAATTGATTACTTGCTTAGCAAAAAAAAAGTTTGTATGTCGATTTGATCAATAAAATGGAAGTAGCACATGCGTGTAGGAGGCTGTATGGAAAAATTGAGTACTTTCTCTAATATTCATAGATTTACTTTCTTAAAATAACGCCACCAAATCTTTGTCCGACCAGGTGGTCCCAAAAAGAATGGGTAGTGGAGAATTGTTCAATTATATTATCGATGAATATGATAAATTTTATACCCCAATTGAGCAGTAATCTACTATATTTGCAACTTTATAACTCTTTTGCATCAGAGGAAGATGTTACCAATGATTTGTGAATCAGTCTAACCCTAAAACAGCATAAGTAGCGGCACATTCATAAAGATGAACTAATGCGGGGCATTCACAAGCAAACAAAGGCACATGAAAAATCAAATTTCTAATACATACGATTTGTATCATAATTTGCTTTCATATAGAATATAACTCTCAATTTTCATCTTTCTTGTTCAATGTCGCCTAGTAGGCAATTCATTATAGAGCTCCAATATATAATAAGCATAAAAATTAACTGATGCGTAAATCACAGGATTGAGAGAACACATGAAAATTAATTTTTTTAAGAAAGAATACATGTTCTGATATATAGACTCTGATACTATATAAAAGTATAATTATTGCGAAAACATATAACAATTGAATTTATCAGAGGCTATGTAGTTATCACAGTAAACCACTAAAGGCATAAGTATGCTATTTGACGCAAAAGACGAAGTCATGATAGTACACTACAAAAAACTTTGCTTTCTGTGACGGGTTGTCGCCATTTTGTCACTAACTTGGCGACGGTTTGGAGACGGAGTAAGATGTCGCCACTTTAGTAATAATTTAGTGACAATTTTGTTACGTTTTGGAGACGACCTACATATGTCGTTCCCACGTTGTCGCCAATTGGCAACAATTTGGTGACGACATCATATGCGGTCTCCAAAAGTGACCATATGGTGACTACTTTGTGACAGCTAATGATATGTTGTCTCCATGCCGTCCCCACGTAATTAATTAATTGGGTAATTTATCGAAATGATTCTAGATCTTTATATTTTTTGATATTTAAGTCTACTATCTTTCATTTTGAACAAAATGATTATTCATATTTTATTTTGGCGACAATTGTTAGTTGTTGGAGCAAAATCTATTAAAAAATAACGTTAGTGAACACGTGGATGACACGTGACCACAAAATGTATAAACTTTAGTGTTCTTATATTTCAAGATATTATATTCCTACCGACTAACGTTTATACAATGAATGGTAGAAATCAATGGAGTATATACATGGAAACAGTTCTGTTTAGAAGCTTGGAGAAAATATTTATATGCGGGAGTATCAACGATTAGCATTTTGTCATTGAATATGTGGGAGCAAAAGTTGTCGAATCTATGTGCCTAAACCTTTCATGATTGATGGGAAGCCCTCTGTATATGCGCCATCAAAGTCATGCATGTCGGGCCCCTTTGGACATCTAACAAGGTATTCTTTGAAATAAATAAATGTAAAGTTTGTATTAATTAAATTATCACCTAGAAAAATAGGATCCGGATTAAGAATAAGAAAGTTTAAATTATTAAAGAATAGTTTATTATATTATTTATTATTTCTAAATATATACATGAGAGATTCATTTTCTCTTTTTATCCTTACATATCGGTCAGTTTCAATATTTCTAAATGAATGAGGATGAGAGATGATAATATATTGAATTACTATATCATCTAAAACGTTAAACTATTATACATGAATTTAGTATATTATTTATTTATTTTTACTATTTATTCTAACCTTTTGCTAATTATTATAAGTGCACCTTTCTACGAGTTTATAGTATGTTCAATCAATTAACAATGCATCTAAATGGATAATAGAACTCCAAATGGAAAACAGAAAAAGACACAAGTATATGCTTAAATATATCAAGTCTATCATGCTAAAACTCCCTGTGCCTTAAATTGTCTATCTAAAGATCAATCACGATAAACTCTACACTTCTTTTTTAGTTTATTTTTATTTTTTGTCAGAAAGCTCTTGCACCCATTTTTGCCTATTTAAAGAATAAAGATCATTAATTAAAATTAAAACTGCCCAAGCACTAATTCCTAGCATCATAATTAAATGGCTTTTGTTAACTATCTTAGGTCACGCTCAAGAATGATAATCAGAAGTATTACTGCTTTTATGCATGTGGACTCTAGCATGTTTGGAGCTTAAATTAACTCCTTCATAACACGATCCAGCCCGTTTTAGTAGTGGGGCATGCTATCTGTTTTCAATCGATCATGTGGGCTCTACGTACATGAGTTTTCATTGATGATATTGCAACTATAATGTATTGTGAGTCTTGATGTAGCCTTGTAAATTCTTTTGAGTTTGGACTTAATGAAATTTTTTTTCTTTTCCAGCAAAAAAAATAATGTATTGTGAGTCGGCTTCTCAGGCAGAGGAATGCACTAGCTTGTCAATCAGCATGTGCGATGGTTGCATCTTGTGGTCTTCCACAGTGTGTTATAGAGTCTGATGCTTGTACAATCATCAAACCTCTTTTGGAAATTCACGATTCTGATTGGAGGATTTTCTACATTATTTAGAACTCTCTTATCTCTTATCTTCTAATTATCACGACCATACGCTCGCGACTTGCCAACTATGTGGCTAATTGAATTGATATGGCAATTAGGATAGGTTCTCTTTAATTCTTCCAAGGGGATTGTAATTTTTCCTTGGAGCTATATTTATTGTAATAATTAGATGATTAATCTTCGGGCAATGGCTAGTGCTTGTGTTAATAAAGTTTTCTTTCCGACCAAAAAAAAAAAGTACGTGCTTATGGAAGCAATAATGTTTTACCTTTTTCATTTCATTAAATATGAAAAGACAAACATGCAATTAAAACTAAACAGGTAACTTGCCCGTTCAAAATTTGTGGGGATGGAAGGGATTGGGAAGTGAAAGGGGAAATTTATTAGTTGATGCAGAAGAAGAAGCCAAGATTGCTTGGTTAATTGTAGACGAAATACGATATTCTTTAAACAACTAAACAAATCAATTTTTTGTCTAATCTTTGCTTATTAGTTATTATTAGTAAACCTATCTACTTCTTCGTCTGTTCATTAAAACAACATACCCTGCAATTCACTTTTACTAGTACGTTGCACTCTATTAACAATGACTCTAAATTGATGATAGAACTTCAAAAGGAAAATAGATAACTGTTAGAAGATCTCATCAATCAGCAGATTTGACTTCCCTTAATCATGGGATCAGATTTCTGTAATTATGTAAATGAAATCATGATTGGTTATTTACCTAGAATAGATTTCCCTTCATACCTAGAATAGACTTCTTTGTATAGTATAAATGCTTGTAATATATTGCAGAGAAGATACACAAAAGAAAGAGAATAAGTTTTCTCTCCCAATTCTTCTTGCTGTCAATCCTAAATTTAACATAGTATTAGAGCACCGTTTCTGGTGACTCTGCATACCTCACTGCTTCCGCAACAATCATACACAAACAAAAATAATAACCTCGCTATGATGAGTGAGCTCAAACAATCGACTGAGACTTCATCAGAAGTCTCGGACCCCTTTACCTTGCATCACTCAAATCAACTAGGAAACATTCTGGTTTCAAACGTTCTTGTAGGCGACAACTATGGAGCATGGAGTCGTGCTATGAGGATTAGCCTGAGTGCAAAAAATAAACTCGGATTTGTTAATGGAACCATTGAAGCCCCATCTGAAACCGACATGACATATGCATCCTGGCAGAGATGCAATGATATGGTTCTTGCCTGGATTTTGAACTCCGTTCATGGAGACATTGTAAATAGTATTTCCTATTACACAACAGCGGCAGAGGTTTGGACAGATCTTCGAGACCGTTATTCACAAGGCAATGATGCACGAATCTTCCAACTCAAACGCGAAATTGTTGAGCTTCGACATGGTCAACAATCCATCGCTATTTACTATACCAGGATGAAAGCTTTTTTGGATGAATTGTCATCATACAATGATGCCGCCAACTCTATTTAGGTTTGTCAAATAGGGTTTGGTAGCCAACTCTATTTGCTAACCTCTTGTACCAATTTTCGATATAGTGAATTTGCTCTTCCTCTGCCTGTGGTTTTTCCTGTCAAGGGTTTTTCACGTAAAATCTACGTGTCTCTTATTTTTCTTTTCATTTTCTGTTGCTATTGTTTGTCGTCTTTGATAACAAGTGGTATCAGAGCATCCAGGTTTTGGTTTGCTCACTACAATGGCAACTATGAAGTATGATATTCCGCTGCTGGATCGCGACACTAGATTTTCGCTATGGCAGGTTAAGATGCGGGCTGTTCTTGCGCAGATGGAATTAGATGATGCGCTGTTGGGGTTTAATAAGATGCCCTCGTCTTGGACGCAGGAGGAAAAACAACGTAAGGATCGTAAAGCCTTATCTCAGATTCAGCTTCATTTATCGAATCAAATTCTGCAGGATGTTATGAAGGAAAAAACTACCGCTGCGTTATGGTTGAAATTAGAGCAATTGTGCATGACAAAAAGTCTAACTAGCAAATTGCATCTAAAGCAGCGACTATATTCTCATCGTATGTCTGAAGGTACGTCTTTGGCTGATCATTTAACTGTTTTTAAAGAAATCGTTGCTGATTTAGAAGCCATGGAGGTTAAGTATGATGAAGAGGATTTAGGGTTGATTTTATTATGTTCTATGCCTTCCTCATATTCTACTTTTAGAGATAAAATTTTGTATAGTCGTGATACTCTTACTCTGGATGAGGTTTATGGTGCTTTGCTTTCTAAGGAGAAGATTAAACATCTTGTAGTCGAATTTGATACTCAAGCAGAAGGCCTTGTTGTTCAAGGTAGGTCACAGGAGAGAAATTATGGTGGTGATAGGAGAGGCAGATCAAAATCTAGTAACAAGGACAAAGTATGTAGGTACTGCAAGAAGAAGGGACACATTAAATCTGAGTGTTATAAGTTACAAAATAAGAATAAGAGGGCTGCTGTTAATCAAAAGGGAAAACAACCAAAAATTTTTGGTCAGGCCAGTGTTGCAAAAGACAATTACAGTGATGGAGAGCTCCTTGTTATCTCTGATAATGACTTTAAACCTGGTGATGAGTGGATTCTAGATTCTGGCTGTACGTTTCATATGTGTCCTAATCGGGACTGGTTTTCAACATATGAAACTGTGTCTAAAGGCGTTGTGTTGATGGGTAATAATTCATCTTGTATGATTGCAGGGATCGGAACAGTCAGAATTAAGATGTTTGATGGAGTTATCAGGACACTAGGGGATGTTAGACACGTCCTAGATCTGAAGAGGAATCTTATCTCATTGAGTACCCTTGATTCGAAAGGGTACAAGTATACTGCTGAAGGTGGAGTCCTGAAGGCTAGTAAAGGTGCTCTTGTTGTGATGAAAGGGCAGAGAAAATCTGCCAAGCTGTATGTCTTGCAGGGTTCTACTATTACTGGTGATGCGGCTGTTGCTACGCCTTCTCTGTCAGATGGTAATGTTACTAGACTATGGCATATGCGTCTTGGTCATATGAGTGAAAATGGTATGGCTGAATTGAGCAGAAGAGGACTTCTTGATGGTCAGAGTATTAGTAAATTGAAGTTTTGTGAGCATTGTATTTTTGGGAAGCAGAAGCGAGTCAGATTCACAAAAGCCATTCACAACACAAAAGTGATACTTGATTATATACATTCTGATCTCTGGGGAGCATCTAGAGTGCCTTCTAAAGGAGGTGCTAGTTATATGTTGAGTATTATTGATGATTTTTCCAGGAGACTTTGGGTATTCTTCTTGAAACAGAAGAGTGACGTCTTTACTACGTTCAAGGAGTGGAAAACTATGATTGAGAAACAAACAGGGAAGCAGATAAAACATATTCGCACCGATAATGGCTTGGAGTTTTGTTCTAACGAGTTTAATGCTCTATGTAAATCAGAAGGAATTGTGAGACACTTTACAGTTCGTCATACTCCGCAGCAAAATGGTGTAGCAGAGCGGATGAATAGAACTATAATGGAGAAAGTACGGTGTATGCTTTCTAATGCCAGTTTACCAAAGTCATTCTGGGCTGAAGCGGCTTCTACAGCTTGTTTTCTTATTAATCGGTCTCCCTCAACTGCTATTGACAAAAAGACTCCTCTAGAGGTATGGTCTGGTACTCCTGGTAATTACTCTGATTTGAAAATTTTTGGATGTCCTGCGTATGCTCATGTTGACAATGGAAAGCTAGAACCCAGATCTGTTAAGTGTGTTTTTCTAGGATATAAGTCTAGTGTTAAGGGATATAAGTTATGGTGTCCGGAAACCAGTAAGATCGTAATTAGTAGAGATGTTATGTTTGATGAAACTGCAATGCTGCGAGATTTGGCTATTAGTGACCCTTGTGATACAAATCAACAGAAATCAAGCACACAAGTAGAATTTCAGATTGGGTCAGGATCTCCATCAGAGTCTACATCTCAGTCTAGCTCAGAAATACATGATGATGCTATAACCAGATCACCACCTCCAGTACCGCAGTATTCTATTGCTAAAGATAGGCCCAGAAGAGATATTAGACCTCCACAGAGGTATGCTGAGGCTGACTTGGTTGCTTATTCCTTAAATGTTGCAGAAGGTATTGATTCGAGTGAAGAACCTTCTATTTATTCACAGGCAGTTAGTGGTGACGATTCTGGCAGGTGGATGATTGCTATGCAGGAAGAGATAGTGTCTCTTTATAAGAATGACACATGGGAATTAGTGAGACTACCTAAGGGTAAGAAATCCGTTCGTTGCAAATGGGTGTTCAAAAGAAAGGAATGAATACCAGGAGTTGAAGATGCCAGGTATAAGGCAAGACTTGTTGCCAAGGGTTATAGTCAAGTTCCAGGTGTTGACTTCACAGATGTGTTTTCTCCAGTTGTAAAGCATAGTTCAATTAGAGTTTTGCTTGGTATTGTGGCCATGTATGATTTTGAGCTTGAGCAGTTGGATGTGAAGACAGCATTTTTACATGGAGAACTTGAGGAGGACATCTACATGCAACAGCCAGAGGGTTTTGTAGTTTCAGGTAAAGAGGACTATGTGTGCCTGTTGAAGAAATCCCTTTATGGCCTCAAACAATCTCCCAGGCAGTGGTACAAGAGATTCGACTCATTTATGATCTCTCATAGTTTTAAGAGATGCAGTTATGATAGTTGTGTCTATTTTAGGAGGAGTGATGACGAGTCGTTTGTCTACTTACTCTTGTATGTGGATGACATGTTGATAGCAGCCAAGGATAAGGGAGAAATAAGAAAGGTCAAAGCCCAGCTTAGTAAAGAGTTTGAGATGAAAGATTTAGGAGCAGCAAAGAAGATTCTTGGAATGGAGATTCTCAGAGATAGACAGGCAGGAAAATTGTACCTAAGTCAAAAAGGGTACATTGAGAAAGTTCTTTATAGATTCAATATGCAGAATGCCAAACCTGTTAGTACTCCACTAGCAGCCCATTTCAGGCTTTCGTCTGCTTTATCTCCTCAATCAGATGATGAGACTGAGTATATGTCTCGAGTGCCATATTCTAGTGCAGTGGGATCTCTCATGTATGCTATGGTTTGTTCACGTCCAGATTTATCATATGCTGTGAGTGCAGTTAGTAGATACATGGCGAACCCTGGTAAAGAACATTGGAAAGCAGTTCAGTGGATTTTCAGATACTTGCGCGGGTCTTCTAATGTTTGTTTGCAGTTTGGAAGAACTAGAGATGGAGTCATTGGTTATGTTGATTCTGATTTTGCTGGAGACCTAGATAAAAGAAGATCTCTCACGGGGTATGTGTTTACTATTGGTGGTTGTGCTGTCAGTTGGAAAGCTACATTGCAGACCACAGTTGCGTTGTCTACTACTGAGGCAGAGTACATGGCTATAACAGAGGCTTGTAAGGAAGCTATTTGGTTGAAAGGACTATTGGGTGAGCTTAATGATGGTTTGCAGATTACCACAATCTTTTGTGACAGTCAGAGTGCAATCTTCCTCACAAAAGATTAGATGTTTCACGAGAGAACAAAGCATATTGATGTACGGTATCATTTTGTGCGTGATGTCATTGCTCATGGTGATGTTGTTGTCAGCAAAGTCAGTACGCATGATAATCCAGCTGATATGATGACAAAGTCACTTCCGATAGCCAAGTTTGAGCATTGCTTGGACTTGGTTAGTGTTTGGTGTTGAGTTATGCCCTTAGGGGCTTTTGTGGATGAGGATGAGAGTTTTTTTGTTGAAAATTGGAGTTTGTGTTTCGTTCTTTGTATGGAATTCGTGTCAAGGTGGAGATTGTTAGAGTTTGTGACCCGAATTCTATTTGGCCCAACCCGAAAAGTTCACGGTGCGACCCATTTGGTGAAAACTTATTTTTGGAGAAAAATTAGGGGTCTGTGACAGAAGGAAAATGTGCCACTTCACTGCTCGCATTGTGACCAGGATTATCATACTATTGACAGATGCTACTATCTCCATGGCTTTCCACCTGGTCATAAGTTTCATGGCAAAAATGTGAAACCCCCAAACAAGCGAAGACCTGCTGCAAACCATGCTAAAGCTGATATCGAAAACTCCAAAGGTCCCAGCACAGGTCAAAATGATGGCCCAACATTCACCCATGAAGAATAAAATCAAATCATGGCAATGCTAAAGAGAAACAATGGTAACCCACAACACCTTGCTAATGTCACAGGTATTATCACACACACCTCTAACATGTCACAAGTTGCCTCTCACTCGACTCTATATTGGATCATTGATACCAGGGTGACTGACCATATAGTGTCCACACCACACTTGCTTGACAAAGAAACACCATGTGTTTCAAATTCAGTTCAAATGCCAACTGGTAGCCAAGCACATATAGACTCTATCGGTTCTGTCAAAGTCAGTTCTAATATTACACTTGATGAAGTTCTCCATGTGTCAAAGTTTAAAGTCAATTTACTCTCAGTGAGCAAACTTACTCATGCATTAGAATGCTTAGTGATATACTTTTCGGATTTTTGTGTCATACAAGACGGACGTACGAGGAGAATGATTGGTCTGGGCAGACAATTTAATGGGCTCTATTACTTGGCGTTGGACCAAAATCCTAAACTTGCCAACCATGTCAGTTGCCACACAAAGCTTTGGCACCAAAGATTAGGACACCCTTCCCATGGTCCTTTACACGTATTGACCAAGAATGTTCCAGCAATTATGTTTGATTCACATCATGTTTGTGATATTTGTCCACTTACTAAACAAACTAGATTATCGTTTCCCTTAAGTTCTATTTAATCTACTACACCTTTTGATTTAATTCATTGTGACATTTGGGGGCCTCATCAAGTCAATTCCCACTCCGGGGCTCGTTATTTTTTGACAATCGTTGATGATTTTAGTCGATACACTTGGATTCACCTTATACGTTTTAAATCTAAAACACAAGAATTATTACGCTCTTTTGTCTCTTGGGTGCAAACACAATTTAATTGTACAATCAAAGCACTTCGTGCTGATAATGGCACTGAATTCACTTCTATGCATCTGTTTTTTTGAAAGCAAGGGCATTTCTTTTCAAACTTCTTGTCCATCAACACCCCCAACAAAATAGAGTTGTTGAACGGAAACATCGTCATCTTTTGAATGTGGGTCGAGCTTTGCGTTTTCAAGCAAATTTACCTTTAACATTTTGGGGGGATAGCATCCAAACTGCTTGTTATTTGATCAATCCTTTGCCCATGCCATTACTTGGCAAGATTTCTCCTTATGAATTATTGCATAATAAATCTCCTGATTATTCTCATCTTAAAGTTTTTGGTTGTTTGTGTTATGCAACAAATTTGATGCCCATTTATAAGTTTGATCAACGTGCTCGACGATGCATTTTTGTTGGGTATCCCTTGGGTCAAAAGGCTATCATGCCTATGATCTTACTACTCACAAATTTTTTACCACTCATGATGTTGTATTTCACGAACACATTTTTCAGTATTCTACCAATCCACCCAATTACCAAGATGATACCCCTATCTTACCCTTACCATTCGCCCACCATGACAATCTCCCAGAGCCTTCCTCCATAAACCCTTCTACCACCACACATATTCTTACAATCATAGAAAATCCTTCGCCCCAACCCACAATTTCTCCACCACATCCACCGCGTCAATTTGGTCGCATTACCAAGCCATCCGTTCGCCTACATGATTATCATATTTGTCATGCTCAACATCTTGCTCCCGGCGCCTCATCCTCCACGTCCGGCACAAGGTATCCTCTTTCTCACTATGTATCCTATGCACATCTTTCGTCATCTCATCGATCTTTTGCTTGCCAAATTTCTACCACTGTGGAACCTAACACCTTTGAACAAGCTAACCAAGATCCTCAGTGGCGAGCTGCCATGGCTTCCGAGCTCCAAGCTCTTGATGAGAACCACACATGGACACTTACCACTCTACCACCTGGACATCGTCCAATCGGCTGCAAATGGGTCTATAAAATAATGTATAATTCCGATGGCACCATCGAATGTTACAAGGCTCGACTCGTTGCAAAAGGATTTATTCAACAAGAGGGTATTGATTACAAGGAGACCTTTGCCCCTGTTGCTAAGTTGATCACGGTGCGATGCCTCCTTGCCATCGCCTCTGTTCGTAATTGGTCCCTTTACCAAATGGACGTTCAAAATGTCTTTCTTCATGGGGAATTATTTGAAGAAGTTTACACGCAACTGCCACCTAGGCTTCGTCGACAGGGGAAGTATAATGTATGTCGCCTCAACAAGTCCTTATATGGACTTAAACAGGCCTCTCACAGCTGGTTTCACAAGTTTGCCAATGCCATTTGTCAAACGGGCTATCGACAATGTAAGGCAGACTATTCCTTGTTTACTAAAGTGCATGGGAATTCGTTTACGGTGGTACTTATCTACGTTGATGACATGATTCTCACATGAAATAATGATGATGCTATACTTGACTTCAAGCAATTTCTTCACAGCCATTTTCGAATAAAAGATCTTGGCAAGCTAAAGTATTTTCTCGGAGTGGAAGTTGCACGATCCGCATAAGGTATCTCCATTTCCTGATGAAAATACATGTTGGATTTTCTCGATGAAGCTGGATTACTTGGTGCGATGCCAGCCAAATTTCCCATGGAAGAGAATTTAAAATTATCCCCCATAGATGGAGAAATCCTCAAGAATGCTTCTCAATATAGAAGACTCGTTAGTAAGCTTATTTATCTCACCATCACAAGGCCTGAGATTTCTTATGCAGTTCATGTCCTTAGCCAATATATGCAAGAACCGCAAAAACCACATCTTGTAGCGGTTCATTGCCTTCTACGATATTTAAAAGGAGCACCTGGCCAAGGTCTTGTTTCCCTTCACGAGGCAATACTGTCCTGAGAGGATACTGTGATGCAGACTGGGCTCGCTGCCCCATTACGAGGAAATCTGTCACTGGATATTGCATATTTCTTGGTAATTCACTTGTATCATGGAAAACCAAGAAACAATCTATTGTTTCGCGATCTTCAGCTGAAGCGCAGTATCGTGCAATGGCTTCAGTCACATGTGAGCTCACTTGGATGAAATATTTACTTGCTGATCTTCGAGTTTACCATCCTAGACCAGCCAAGTTGTTTTACGACAATCAAGCAGCCATCCATATAGCTGCAAATCTGGTATTTCACGAGCGCACCAAACATATAGAGATCGATTGTCATGTTGAGCGTAAAAGATTTAAACAAGGGTCATTGCAACAGCCTACGTTCCAACAAAACAACAACTTGCCGATATCTTCACAAAGCCATTGGGACAAGCAATGTTTCGTTCCATCCTTAGCAAGCTAGGTGTATCTGACATCCACACTCCAGCATGAGGCAGAGTATTAGAAGATCTCATCAATCAGTAGATTTGACTTCCCTTGATCATGGGATCAGATTTCTGTAATTATGTAAATTAATGAAATCGTGATTGGTTATTTAACTAGAATAGATTTCCCTTCATACCTAGAATAGACTTCTTTGTATATTATAAATGCTTGTAATATATTGCAGAGAAGATACACAAAAGAAAGAGAAGAAGTTTTCTATCCCAATTCTTCTTGCTGTCAATCCTAGATTTAACAATAACGAGACAAATATTTGTTTAAATCAAGTCTATCATGATAAAACTCTTTGCACCATTTTTTATGTTTTTTTTTTTTACGTGAAAATTCTACTGGCGGAGTTCGACCACTGAGTTTTCTAGCAAAGTCCAACCATCAGCTTTTTCGATGAAGCCTAGTCAGTAGTTTTTTTGACTGAGCCCGATTATCAATTGATTAACTAACGAGTGCAGTGGTACGCCTCAATACATGCACCAATTCGGTTAAGAGTTTGATATTGATTAATTACAGTTGGAGACCCTTGAATGCAACGGGTTTCCTACTAAACTCATGAGAGTAGAGCTACGGCTCACATGCAATCCAACAGCTCGTGAGCTACCCTGTAGTCCGATCATCTCCAACCCACGACTCGTAGGTGAGCCATGCCACCAATACCAACACGACGTGGATTATCAATGACAGATTCAAGTAGGATTTTCTCTGGAGATAAGCAATCGTAGTGATAGCTTAGCTCGTTCATCCATCATGTTTGAATGAATAACGATAAACTCAGGGTAGGAGCAGGGGCAGATTCACATGGGGGACCGTGGGGGCTGCAATCCCCCATTGAGTTAGAAAAACGTTAAAAATCTTATGCATTTTTCCAAAAAAAAAATAGATATCTATTTATTTTTAGTTGAAAGAATTAATTAGCCCCGACTAAAAACTAAAATATTCATATCAATTAAAAATTATAGGTTTTAACATCCACTAACAAAAATTCATGGATTAAAATTTTATTTTCTCTAATAAACTTTGGGAGGAGAATAGAGTATATATGAAAAAGCTTTCAACTAGATTACATCAGGAGGTTGGTTAATCTCAAAATTGAGTTACTTGTAATCGTAATTGTTTAGTATCACTTGTTACCAAAATAGTATCCAAAGCTCAATAGGTTCAAAAGCTATTGACCATAACTCCAACTGTTAAGTATCTAAAAATAACAAATACTCGTACAAATGACCATAATGGTTTACTTTGGAAAAAAATGAAAATTTAGTTTATAGTAAAAACTAGCTTAAAAAACAAAACTAAATTGCATAATTATTGAAAAAATACTATTGGTTTAGTCAGCATAGGATTAGAAGTGTAATTTTGGGTATTAATTTATTAGGCTAATATAAAATTATTTTTTTATATTTTGTCAATTCTAATTATATATAATATATGTGTCATGTCTTATATATGTAGACACACCCACAAATACAATACGTATACATATATTTTTGGGTTTCATGTTTCAAAATTTTTAAACGTTTAATACCAAAATCTATCGTATTACCTATCAAGTGCTTTTCATAAAAACCAACTATAAGGTAGATACTCATCAATTTTGTTATTGATCCAGAAAAACGTTAATAAATTGGTGTATTTTTTTTAAAAAAAATATATACTCATATAGTTTAAACATAATATGTTTTAACTCTCACTGAGAAGATTTCTTGAATACGCTATATCTAAAGATTGAAATTTTTCTATTTTTGTTTTCTCTGTAAAACTTTTTACTGTCCACATCCATAAAAAAAGAAGCATGAAGACATTTTCCTATTAAAAAAAAAAAAAGAAATATCGTGCCGTTCAAACCTTTTTTTTTTTTTTTGTCAAAGTGGAATTTCATTAAAATGAGAGAAAATACATTAGCCTACCCCAACAGTAGGTTAGTCTGCTTCCAGCATAAATACAATGATGAAGGAACATTTGATAACGAGTCAGACGAAAGTAGTTGTTGATGAGCCTGGTTAGCAATCCAATCGGAATGAGCATTTGTCGTTCTTCTAATGAGGTTTGAGATTGATATAATTCCTTCTTGAAAGCTCATGTCTGATGTCTTGGACAAGTGGATCCACCTTCCAATTGGTCTCCGAAGTGGAATGAGTGATTGCTTGGTAAACTTCTTGACAATCTGTTTCAATGATCAGTTGCGAGGAAGAGAAGGATCCAGCCAGCTTAAAAGCATTAAGAAGGGCCAAGGCTTCAACTTGTTGAGGGAATTCACATCTTGTGAAAAAAACAAGCCCATCAATGAGTGAACCATAGTGGTTTCTGCAAATAGCTGCAATGCCAACAGTACCTGAGATCTTGTTGAAAGAGGCGTTGCAATTAAGCTTGAATATGCCTCTCGGAGGTGGAGACCAGTGAGTAGGGATAGCTGGTGAACTCATGTTAAAACCTGGGAAGTGGAGATCAGTTCACTAAAACAAAATAAGCTCCAATCCAACTAGAAATTCAACATGAATGATCACAGGCCATTTGTATAATTTTCCCTTTCGATTACATTCAAATGTTGTTGAAGCACCAAGGTAAAATGAAATGTGAGAGAATTCCAAGCAACCAAAATTAGAATCATCCAAATCCCTTCCTCAAACAGATACAATCATCTAAAATTGTCATCCATTCAATTGCATTTTCACATAGCATGAAATTTATGTAAAGCATGATTTTCCTCATCTCCAGAAACTTGTGTATAGCTTTCTGCAAATAGTCATCTAATTTTTGCATGTCACGGGGAGATTCAGTCATGGAGCATTTAATTTGTAGAAAAGAAACTATTCTAATTCATGTTAAACACTAACAGATGTAGCCATTGGCAATGGTATATACAACTCATGTGTGCACAGGTACACCCTGAGTTGGAAATTCTTTTTTCTTTTTAGTGTTAAAGAAAAAAAATATGTGGAGTCTTCATTAGACGGATGATCGGATAGTATTTTTTATTTGATCGAGATTACATTTGGTCAACATGTACACAACTCAAGTTTCTACAATCTGAATGACGGAGCTTTCTAAGACTGGTAATCCATTTCTTTTTGGTGATTTTCATCGTTATTTAAATAAATTTATTCAAGTTAGATTTTAATCTATAAATTTTTATGTATTTCATAATTGTTAAATTTTGCTTTGATGTTCAAAGATTCTTTGTTTAGTACTATAGTTGATTTTGATATATGACCATGATAGACGTTTGTCATTTTTGTGTAGAGTAAATTGCATTTATATTCCTTCTGAATTAAATCAAAGGGAATCATGCTTTGAAAACTCAATTTGTGCTATAACGTGCTCAAATTAAGTATTGATTTATTTATAACATATTGTACTCTATCATTATAAAAAAAAACATGAATTTAGACATAAAACCAACAGTTTTTATTTATAATTTATATAAAAAAATTATCCATAAACGAAGACTTCCGATCCCTAGTTAGTGATACCAACACTACAGTGTTCACCATGATCCTCAATACTTGGTTCAGTCAAGGCTAATGATCTCGCTTGTCGCTTTGCTGAATTGACCGGCAGAAAGTGCCAAACACATTCCATATTTTTGCCTTCACTAAGAATCTCCTCCAAGTTCTGTAACATGTTTGTCAAGTCACTAGTGAAGTTCTTGGGATTCAGGTCACTTTCTAACCTATTGCAAAGTTCTTTTCGGTGGAAACCAATTGCAAATTCGGTAAAGTTCAAGGTTTCCGCATTTCAGGTTTTTCTTTTGCACATTGTGGAGTTTGCTATATAGGAGAACTATGGTTAAGATTGGTTGCCAATCACAACGGCAAGAAAGGCTCAGAAGAGAAACCTTAACCCACCACACTTGGGTCTTGCCGCAATTTGATGCATACCAAGTTGTTGATTCGCTTGTATATATAACTGCAACAAAAATAGAGACAATTTCTACTTTTTGAAGATCTAAACAGTGCACGGCAGATACTACTGCTTATGACATCTCATGTATCTAAACAGAGGCAAATGTACGTTTGGACCGGTGTGGGCTGCAACTTTAACTGGTTCAGAAAAATATTTTATGTATTATTTTTTTAAAAAATAAAAATATATGTCTTTCTATTTAAAAAAATTAATTAATCTTTATTAAAAAAATATACTTATATAGTTGAAAAATAAAGCCATCACTGAAAAGAATTCCTCAATATGCTCTTGTATCCAGCGATTGAAATTTTTCCCTTTTGTTTTCTCTATCTTTTAGACCCCTGAAAACTTTTAATTGTTCATGTCCACAAAACAAGAAGCATGAAGACATTTTCCTATTAAAAAAAAAAACAAATATCGTGCCATTCAAACATCTATAAAACAGAATAATTAAGCTCATATCCAACTGGATATTCAACATGATGATCATAGGCCAAACCCGGTGAAAGAATGAAGAAGATTAGAACTGTAAGAGCTAACTAACACACGATGTGGTCCATGCTTATTAAGATGGTCCATTAATTTATTATGAAAACTTTTAATCGTGCTATAACATCTAGCATAATATAGTCAAAATATACAAAACTTAACTTGACAACTTTTGATGGAAAAGTGATCCTTTTCCTATAGATTATATTTATGGGCGAATTCAGAAACTAACGGTCATTTCTGACTCAATTTGGATAATGAAATTTCAAGAGGAGTCGATTATTGGGCATTGGATTCCTTGAAACTTGCAGAACGTGCAACGTTGTATTAGGGTTTGGTAAGCCAGCCCTTCCAGTTCGAAGATACTTGATTCCTCAATCAAAAGGGTTAAAGAAGGGATGGATGGAAGAACTTTCGAAAAAGGCAACACGTGGGTGGGACTCTTTCCTCTAAAGAGCTTCATAAGAAGGAGCTGATTCACTAGCTACTCTTCAGCCTATGAATGCAAAAAAGAACTGATTCCAAAACATACAATTCAACACTCATATATTGAAATTTCTTTTGGTGGGGAATAAATTAATTTTTAAATTAAAAAAACTTTAAAAATATGCAAATTTTCAGAAAAAAATGTAAATAATTCATTCTATACATATGCGTCTTAGTTTCAACTGGCGACTCAACTGCATTACCCAAAACTTGATAACAATGTCGATACTTGTCAAATAAAAAAGATAACAATCTATGCCAACCTTATAATCATTACAAGAAATTTCGTGTTCGGAGACGACACATTTCTGTCTCTGTTCCGTCTCCAATTTGGAAAGGAAATGGAACGGAGACGAAACTTGGGCGTCACCTTTCGACCCGTCTCCTTTTTTGAATTTCGTCACCATTTCATCTCAAATGGAGACGAAAAGATATTTCGTCACCCTTCTGTCTCGCTCACATTTCGTCTTTCTCCCATTTCGTCACATTTCCATCTCCCTCATATTTTTTCTTTGTTCCGTCTCTCTTACATTTCGTCTCATTTTCGTTTCCATATAATTTCGTCTCATTTCCGTCTCCGTTAATATTAATATTGCATAAAATAACTCGGATTAATGTAAAAGAATCCAACTCCTCGGTACTTAGCATACTTCCCAAATATCTAAGGTACCACAATTATACAAATTCTTGCCTAAAGCTTAATGGTGTTGAATTTTCCGTTAATCAAACTTCTGACATCATGTTGGCGGACAAGGTATTACCATATACGCTGAATTCAAATGAAATTCATAGTTCTGACCAAAAAAAAAATTGGAAGTTATAGTAGAAAAAGAAATAAATTAGTATGAAGAGATTGACACATTTTTATCTTTTACAATACTTAAAATTGTTGCAAGAAAGCTGAAATTATTGTTGTTAATGACTTTATGGAATGGTTGAAAAATCATTCATATCCCATCGTAAAGTTCTTAATGCAATAGTTTTTTTGTAAATAATAACCAATAGTTTGAAAAAATTGTTGTAATTAAAGGACAGTTTTAAATTATTCAAAAAATAATCTCAAGAGCAATTATTACTAAAAAAAATGATAAAATAATTATAATTGTTGCAATTAAATAAAATTATTATAAAAATATTTATTAGTTTATAATACAAGAGTTAAAAAAGCGTGGCAATAAGTTACCAATTGCACACAACCTGTTATTTTTAAATTTCAGTTTTTCAAAGAGTTAAAATGTCTCATACAAAGCACAACAGCCTTTCTCTTCGACTACAAAAATATATGAAATATGTTTAATAAAGCCAAAACAACAATGAAAAAAGCTCGTGCTAGGTCTGGCCGGTTTGTTATTTTTGTAAATATTAAATATATTCGATGTTCTTTTTCTAAAAGTATTTTATATACTACAATAACTACTAAATGTATTTGCAATTATAGCCCTTGGTTTGAGGATTTTTCAGAAGAGATATTCTACTGGCAAAGTGGTATTTGAGGGTTTGTCACAATTTCTCGTTTAATATTGTATTTCCACAATGATTGGTGATGTAGAATGGAGTACGAATGGTACGGATTTTAATTAGCCACAAGCCAAAATCATCTTGAATTTGAAGAAAGACCTAGTCGATTATATCAGTAAATATAGAAGTGGCACGAATCAAGTTACTCATGTATCTAAAGAAATGATGTTTTACCCTTCTATCATTTTTCCAAAAAGATCTCGAGTGCACTAGGTGCTTGAGTAATAATGTTTTCTGCCAGAGGATGCTGTATGCCAAAATTTGTGGACAAATTTGCACATTATTCAACTCATGATCATAGTTGTCCGTGATACGAATTGTACAATTCAATACAATTCACTCAAAAATCGATACGAATTAACGGACGAATCGTAAATTGGTATGAATCGCATGCTGAATTGTGAAAAAAGTTGTTGAATCGTATTAAATTGACCAATTCATAGATTCGTCTGAATTCATTGCTATGATGCTTTTTTTTTCTCTTCTATCTAATGCTATAGTGCTTGTCGGTATAGAAACGAAAGAAAATGAAATGGGACATATGAAGACAAAATTGAGTGGAAGAAAAGGCAAATGACTTAATTATTATTGTCTTCTTTGGTCAAAGAGTCAAAGGTGAATAGTAAAAGTCAAAAACAAAGACTTACATTTCACATCCGTTCCTATCTGGTTAGGAAAAATTGCATAAACAATTTTTTTTATTTTTTTTAAATTTCAAATTCATTTTTATTTTTTAAAATTGGTCCCTATTAATTTTCAAAAAATTTCAAATTTGTCCTTACTGTTCAAAAGAAACTAATTTAGTCCCTATTATTTAAAAAAAAAATTAATTTATCCAATTTAGACAAGGACTAAACTAAATTTTTTTGAAAAAAAAATAGGGACTAAATTGACTAACTTTGAATAATAGTGACGAATTTAAATTTTTTGGAAAACGATAAGGACTAAATTAAATAATTTTGAACAATAGGGACGAATTTGAAACTTTAGGAAAATAATAGGGACCATTTGCTCAATTTCCCTTCTTGTTTAATGCGAAGGTTTTTATTTTAATGAAAAGAAAAAACATAAACTAACTATAATAATTTTTTCTTTATATAATCTTTTAACATCTAACCAAAAAAAAAAGTTTAACTAAATAATTTTAACTCAAAATAACTAATGAGAACACAATAATCAATTCTTTTTTGAGAAAAAAATAAAAAATATCATTGATAACACAAAATATCAATTATTGGTGTATTACTAGAAATGTGACCAAATCGTTACGATCCATGATTCGAAAAAAAAAAGAGCTTTCGATTAACGATTTGACAACTATTCTCATGATAAACATGTCTTTCAAAAAGACCGCTTGTTTTGCAGCATCATGCTTTTATAGTCATCTAGCATCTTTTATGGAGAATATATGTACAAAATAGGAAAACCACCAATCTAGTCTTTTCATCTAGTTGTGGCATTGTTCAAGCCATGTAACTTAATGCTCCAATGTTATCCCAATTCTGAATTTCTATTTGCCCTCATGGCACAAGACAATATTTTAATGCAGAACAGGTGGTAAGATGCTAAGAAACATGCATTAAAAAGACTCGTAATATTGACTGTCGATTGTATGCAATTTGACCATTGTCCACTAATTATTAATATGTGCCTGATTGTTGTCCAGCGCAAAACTCCATTCAGATTCTTTAACGCTTGGGCATCTCATGAGGGTTTTCGTCCCATCCTTGAAGAGGTGTGGAATACTCAATTTTCGGGCTATCCTATGTTCAGACTGGTTAATAAATTAAAATCCCTGAAAGAAGTCCTTAAATATTTCAACAAACAGCACTTTACTGGAATCAGTTCATCCATCTCCATTATCAGATCTGAGCTAAAGACTGTGCAAAATAACTTATTGAGCTCGATACTTGATCACGAGTTAACAAGGAGGCTGATTTGAGGGGTCAGTTGATGGAGGCCTTACTTTATGAAAAGTCCATTTTGCAACAAAAGGCTTGTGTTAATTGGTTGAAGGAAGGTGACCTGAATACGGCGTACTTCCACAGAGTTATCAAGGGGCGATAAGTTCGTAATACTATCTCTAGTGTGGTTGATGATAATGGCAACATTCTGACTTCTAATGCAGACATTGTTGACAATTTTGTTGGTTACTTTAAGAACTTGTTGGGAACGAACAGAATGGAGAGTATGGATTATACAATTGGTGATCTCAAGAATTTGTTGGGGAAGTCGATCTCTGAGGACAATAAGAGGTTATTCTCGGAGCTTGTGTCTGACTTTGAAATCAAAGAAGCCATGTTCTCTATCAACAGCTCCAAAAGTCTGGGTCCTGATGGGTATCCTGCTTTCTTCTTCAAGAATGACTGGGATGTTGTTGGTGCCGATGTCTGTTGTGCAGTGAGGGATACTTTGAACTCTGGGATTCTTCTTAAAGAAATAAATACTACAACCATCACTCTCATTCCGAAGGTTAGTAATCCTTCGGGGCCTAAAGACTATAGGCCTATTTCTTGTTGCAATGTGATTTACAAATGTGTTTCTAAGGTGATTGCTAATAGGTTGTGCAAGGTGCTTGATTTGATCATCTCTATTAATCAATCAGCCTTTATTCCAGGACGTAAAATTCTCGATAATGTGCTTATTGCTCAGGAGTTGGTCAGGAATTATGGTAGGAAGCACACAACATCCAGATGTATCATTAAGTTTGACATTATGAAAGCCTACGATTCTG
This sequence comes from Ehretia macrophylla, assembly GCA_037974665.1. NCBI lineage: Eukaryota > Viridiplantae > Streptophyta > Magnoliopsida > Boraginales > Ehretiaceae > Ehretia > Ehretia macrophylla. The sequence goes on from CM075773.1 coordinate 46,580,952, forward strand.
TCGACTAGAACTTTATGCGATCATCCTTTCCTACTCTTGAGTTTCTTGGAAACTTTATTAAATGGATTGATATGTGTATCTCTACGCCATCTTATTCTGTGATGATAAATGGCCAAATGGAGGGCTTCTTTCAGGGGGAAAAAGGACTCAGACAAGGTGACCCGATTTTGCCCTATATCTTTGTGATTGTCATGGAAGCTTTATCAAATTTGTTGAACCAATGTGGTAACTTGTGAGGCTTTGCTTTTCACCCCAAATGCAAGAAGATTAAGCTTAATCACATTGCATTTGCAGATGACATCCTCATTTTCTCCAAGGCTAACCCGAGCTCCATTGCTATCATCAAAAAAGCCATCGTCATCTTCTCTAAAATGTCGGGCCTCCACTTTAGCAACGGTAAAAGTCAAATTTTCTTTGCTGGCTACCCGGATAGCTGTAAACTCTTTATTTGTGAATCACTAGGCATCAAAGAGGGGAACCTGGCAGTGCGGTACTTGGGTACTCCCTTGATTACTAGTAGGCTCAACAAATCTATTTGTAGTGCTTTAGTGAACAAGATCACTACTAGAATTGATCATTGGACAACTAATTGGCTGTCCTATGCCCGTAGACTTCAGCTTATCAATTCAGTTTTGCAAAGTATTTTGACTTATTGGTGTAATGTGTTCATGCTACTAAAAGGTGTTATTGAGGAGATTGAAAGAAAGTTCGCTGCATTTCTATGGAAAAATGGAGGGGATAATGCGAGAGGGGCCAAAGTGGCTTGGTCAAAAGTCTACAAACCAAAGAAAGAAGGAGGCCTTGGTGTTCAAAGTTTGTGGGATATCAATGTTGTTGCTATTCTCAAGTAGTTTTGGCATACGTATTGATATAGTGACTTTCTTTGGGGCTATTGTGCTAATCGAGTCTTACTTGAAAGTTGCAATATTTGGAGTGTTGATATTCCAAACAACGCATCGTGGACTTGGCGTAATCTACTCCAAATTAGACAAGTTGCTAAAAGGTTCATTCGCCATCAAGTTGCAAACGGGTGTAATACCAATCTTCTTTGGGATACTTGGCTGCCTTGTGGAAGTCTTTGGGATTTTTCACATTCTAACAATATTGATATCCCGACTAATTGTGGAAACTTGAAAGTGGCTGACTGTATTAATGGCTTTTGCTGGAATTGGCCTAGCAATCTCAGGTAGATTGAAGCCTTAGTGGACTTCAAACCAAGACCTAACATTCAAGACCGAATTGATTGGGTTGTGGGGACTCGTACGGATTTCAATTTCCATTCGACATGGGAATATATTCGAGCCAGGAGTACTGAAGTTGTTTGGGAGGAGCTGGTGTGGAACAAATCTATTATACCTAAGCACAGCTTCTGCACCTGTCTCACGATGCTTGATAGGCTTGCTACTAAGGCGAGAATTTCAAGTTGGGGTATCTCAACTGATGTGAATTGTTGCTTCTGTGGACTGGGTGTGGAATGTAGAAATCACATTTTCTTTGATTGTCCGTTCACTCACCGTATTTGGAAATGGTGTGCAAAGCGAATGCGGTGTGGTGTCCTCAATGCCGACTGGGACACCATTGTTGAGAAACTTTGTAAAATCAACAAATGACGTAGCTTGAAGGCAACCATTGTGAGAAATGCTTTCAACTCTTGTATTTACTACATTTGGATGGAGCGTAACGCTAGAGTTTTTGGCACTAATCCACAAACTGAAGAATAGATTATTGGAAAAATTAATTTTGATGTGAGGGGCAAGGTTAAGTTAATTTGTAAATATCCTAACACCTTAGAAAACTCAATTTTTTGTAGAGACTGTAATATTTGTATTTCTTAAGGCTTCTTGTATCGGAACCTTTGATGTATAGTGCTTTGATGTGGAAATGAAATAATTATTTTTGCCGAGCAAAAAAAAAAAAAAAATTGTCTTGATCTCCGAAAAGAAGAAAAAAAAAATCTGACTTCATCACTCTTTTCCAGCACAGCTCTTTTATCGGGTTTCTCTAAGGGCCTTCATATCAATGAGACTCAGATGTGACGAGATTAAAGTATGTAAACGACGTTTCCGCATTTCAAAGATTAAAGTCGATAACTGCTAGTGTGAATGAACAATTTAAATAACAATATATTGCCTTTTTTTCTCTCTTTTGCCAATTTACATATGCATTAGGGAAAGAATGAGTCTTGGGTTTCTGACATAATTCAAAATTCTATCCACAGAAAAGACAAAAATCTTCTTTTTTCTTATCAAAGTTACATGTTAGATGTGCTACAATAAAAATTTAATAACTCCTATAATTTATAAAAATGGGACAAAAAAATATTTGCATAAACACATACATATATATGGTATTAGTAGTTTTTCATGGAATTTAATTAGAGCAAATGCCCAGTGGTAAAGATGGATTGTTAATTTGCTTCGCACTTTCCACGTGGTAAACCATATTTTTCTTCTTTTTTTAATACAAATGAGGTCAAGTCATAATTACAAAAAATTATTGTAGTTAATGTTTTACTTTTTTTTATATTATTTTCTATAACTACAAGTAGCTATAAAATAGTAAAATGGGATGTACGATATTATGGCACTTTACGAGCCAATCAACACATCCATTAATTTCTTGATAAACGCACATGGAACTCAATAAATAAGATCAAGGTTTTTTACATTAAATAGAAGCGATTTTCTCGTTCCTTTGTTGTGTAATTAGAGTTTTTTTGTTTGTTTTGGGAGTCTAGTCAAAGACTAGAACAAATTCATTTTGAAACAAGAGCATTTCTTTCTGTTGAAGGAACTTTCACGATTCAGATCGGATAGCAAAAGTGAAACCTAATGACTCAGCAACAACGTGTTTATTAGGGAAAATTTCACATTTAGTCCCTATTGTTTACAAAGTATCTCAGTTTAGTCCTTATTATTTAAAATGTCTCAATGTAGTCCATATTGTTTTACCAAAAGTTTTAATTTCGTCCCTATTATTTAAAATGTCTCAATTTAGTCCATATTGTTTTCTAAAAAATTTCAAGTTCGTCTCTATTGTTTTTAAAAAGTTTCAATTTCGTCCTTATTTTTTTCTTAAAGTTTAAAATTCGTCCCTATTATCCAAAGACTAAATTAAAATTTTTTGAGAAACAATAGGAATGAATTTGAAACTTTTTTAAAAATAATAGAGACGAAATTAAAACTTTTTGAGAAACAATAAGGATGAAATGGAAAACTTTAAATAATAGTGATGAAATTGAAACTTTTAGGGAAATAATAGGTACTAAATTAAGACATTTTAAATAATAGGGACTAAACTGAATATTTTTGTAAACAATAGGAACTAAATGTGAGATTTTTCCTCAAATTTATCTTGATTCATTCCCCATCCAGTACTTAACCAATGGAAGGTTAGAGGAACATACATATTTCAAAAGGTCTAACTGCCATCCTACTTGAACATCTCCTACCTAACATAGAAAGGTTAGAGGAACATACATACTTTATAAAGAAAAGAATATTGGCTTACTAATCCACAATCTATTACTTAGCAACTTGCAATTATAGTGATTCGATAGTGCTGAGCAGATGGGCTTTCAACCAATTGACATTCTTTAGGTATTCCTTGAGTGAATAGACCATAAAAGATTAGTTACCCATTTTGGGGTTACACTTCCATTCAATCCCCAGGAAAAGAAACTACACAACTCCAATTGCACTTGAACTGCCCCGAAGGTGAGAAGAGTTGAGAACAAATTGGCGAAAGGAAGTGTAACTAGGGGCGGGGGACTTAGGGGCTGTAACCTCCACTAATTTAGAAAAAAATATTAAAAATTATATGTATTTTTGGAAAAAAAATTTAGATATCAATGTATTTTTAGTTAAAAAAATTAATTAGCCCTCACTAAAAAAAATATATATATATTTATATAGTTAAAAAATTATAGGTTTTAGCCCCTACTAACAAAAATTCTTGGATCCACCCCTGTGTGTAACGCGTGAAAATGTGCTAAACAATTTGGTAATTGGTGTATGGACCACAGTCATACTTCCCAGTAATTGTCCTAATCTAATATTAGTTCGCTTCCGGTAGTTATATATATGTCTCACCCCGAAACCTGGATTCTATCGTAAAATCTTTGTTGTGTCATCGGATTTTCCCGTTTGCATATGTGAATGGGTTATCTAAGATACTCAGAAACTTACATGAAAGAACAAGGTGGACTTGTATCTTTTTCCATTGACTCTCTACGCAGAAATTACATCATTAGAAAGAAGTCATCCAAAACCTTTACTGTCCATTGGCCGGGTACATTAATTTTTTTATGATTAATAGAGGGTAATTAACTTTCAACCTGCGACCTTTGCTGATCATGATCATGTGCACCATCATGTTCGTCAGCTTGTAGTTTTAAGATATGGTAGTCCCACAGTGATGCTTCGCTCACTGCACGTATGACAAAATATTCTTATAAGCAACTAAACAAATGAAGGTTTTTGAACCTTGTCAAGAATCAAAGCTTCCGTCTTCTTGAACCGTACTTCTAGATCATTATCTGTAATAACAACTATAGACAACAAATTTTTGGTGATCTGGGGTACGAAGAGTACGTTGGACAGCTTCTTACTTTCTCCATCTTTAGACACGAGCGAAATGGTTCAAGTGCCCTCAACAGGACACCTACATTATTCCCAATGATAACATTCATTGGTTCTTGTAGAGGTTTTATGGAGACATATAACTCCTTCTTGTTGGTCATGTGTCGGGAAACTCCACTATCTAACACACATGTACTTGTTTGATGTACATGTACGTTAGTACACGTTTCCTCCGATATATCTGTTATAGTAAATAGATGCACTTCCGTTTCAGCCGTATTGACAGACTCTTTATTTATCCAATTTGGCTTTAGAGTTCCGTTCTTCTCGTCATGAATTCGTTTCCTGCAATCTTTGATAGCATGGCCTTTCTTATTGCAGTAGTAGCGCGATCCAGAGAATTTCTTCTTCTTTCCTTTCTTATTTTCTTCTTGGCTACACCTTGCCTTGGCCGTAAAGGCAGAGTCAAGTTGATTTTCTCTACTTTTTAGCTTCATCTCTTTCTCTATCAACATGGCAGTGAATTCTTCAAACGTCAAAGGAGGAATGCGAACTTGTGTATTGAGTGTTGTCACAAGGCCGTCAAATTTTGGAAGCAACACTCTAATGCACCTTCGAGCTAATTCCTCGGTTGATTTGGAAATACCAACTATAACCATTTGATCACGTACATTTTTCATCCTACTGATAAATGACTCAGCTACTTCATCTTCACTTAATCTCTCAGCAGCTAACTGATTCTCCAAGTTCTGAATGCGTGCTTGATTCCTTGTTTCATACTGATTTCTCAGTATGTTCCAAGCTTTAGTTGCCTTGGTTGTGTGTTGAATTAGAGTAAGGACAGAATCCTGAACACTTGTTACAATTGCACGAAGTGCGTCAGCATTTCGTCTCCTCCATTCTTTGACAAGCTAAGGATATAGAGATGTGACCTTTTTTGTGTCATCTTCAGCACAGACTGCACCTGGTTCTGCATCTGTGCCTAACACTGTATCAAGGAGTTCGTAGGAGTCCAGAACTGTAGTGATTTTGAACTTCCACAAAAGATAGTTCGTGCCATCAAGCTTTCCTTCTGTGAAGGTAAGGGGACGAATACGAATTGTCGGTACTAAACCGGAACCAGAATTGATAGAAGAAGAACTAACACCTTGAATAGTCATAGTTGTTGAGTTTTACTAAACTAGATTGTTGTTAAGGGGCACTCTTGATACCATGTAAGAATATAACAAATTTCTCAGAAACCTCTTAACAACAATCAAGTAGAAAGACAACACTACTCGTTATAACAATTTAATATAACACTTACAAGATAATTGTCCCACCGTGCGCTCTCAAGATTAGAGCTTCAATGGCTTCTGGACTTATAAGAAGAATACAAGAAAAAAATACTAGCTTAGGATTGTGTTTCAAGTTGTGTTATGAATGAATTTGATGAACTAATGCATGACTATTTATAGAATTCAGGTAGCCCGCCATATGAGACTATAGAATTCAGCTAGCCCGCCATAGGAGACTTTCCTATCAAACATTTTCATCTTGGTTGGCTTTACCGAACATATTCAAAGTATTGACCACCTATATTTATCATATGGGTGGCTTCAATTGACCACATGGGTGGCTTTAATTGACCACATGGGTGGCTAGCATCCAAGTCAACTTTTAAGAAATTTCCTTTGGTCAAATTTGCTAACTTTAGCATTGCATCATCCCGACGTCATCTCAGGTAACTCTAAATTCCTGAACTTCTTTCTTGTAGCCATCATTGTCTCTTTTGACCTCATCGACGTTTAAAGTCGGAATAATTAATTTATGCTACCACATAAATTAACGATACTTATTATGAGGTGTGCATTGACATATACCAACATTTTTGACATTAGTACATTCACTTTCTGTGTAACCAGGGTGGGTGGCACGGTTTTGATGTCGGGACATATACTCATATAGTAAGAGTATATGATGATGAGTCATATTTCTTAAGATTTTGGATATGAGGCGTGACAGTATGCATGCATGTATGTATTAAAACATAGTTCTTTAGCATGATTGGTGGTTAAAAGGTGGTGGGACGTTTACAATGATGAGTCTTTAGATTACAAGAAGCCTACTAATGTTGTGGAAGTTGATAGTAAAGCTATGCCGGTGGTGTCGGAGGCTGGCATTGTTCACTACATCGCCGCCCCATCCGCCGCCCCATCCGTCGCTTAGTTTTTATCTTGTTTGTATATGCTATGATAGTAATTAAAATAGTTGTTACAAATGAAACGCTTTTTATCATTTATTCTATTTTGGCATAGACTTTTGAAATTTGCAAATAAGCAACTTTGTTAGCTTCTTAATTAGTAGAAAGCTCACGTTTATTAAAGTATGTATGTATGTATGTATGTATGTACCTATACATGGGTATAGGTGTATGGTTCAGTTTTTTTTTTTTGTGTAGACCAAGGGTCTGCACTCGCATCCAAAAGATTAAGATGGTTTTTCGTGTATTGGTCCCTAGAATGCCAAAAACATTTGGAGTTTGTAAACATGAGAAAAATTGATAGATGCATGTTCATGGATCCAGAGTCAATTTGTGATAATTCTAACTGACTTGAGGATTCAGGTCGCTTTTTATAGGGTAGTGTTTTCTTAAAAGTGGAAAGTGAATAAGGATTTGTTGCCTTGCGCTTACACAAGTGGGTTTTCACCTACATTTATTATGTTTAGGGATTTAAATGAAAAGTGTCGCTATGTTTGTGACACCCCGAACCCAGCACTTCATTAATTGCATTCATTAAATGGTTAATTGGGATATAACTTAGCTAATTACTTTTTATTTTTTATTTTCCATATTTTCATAAATTCAATTGTTTCTTTTCATGCATTTTATATTTTTATAAAATACTACATATTTTTAGGGGACTACAGCCCCTGACCGTGCGTGCATTGCATATCGGGATCAACGGGAAAACATTCGCGAAATGTCTGATGAATAGTATCAGTGGGATTTTTTTCCAGATTTTTTTCAAATTTTTGGCATTTGTTTTGTTGAAATTTGATCACCCAAATGACCCTTTTGCCCTTACTAAAATGCCTTAATTATTTGACCTACCATTTGACCTTCTCATGAGAATAATATAAGCCAAGAACAAAAAAAAAAAAGAGTCAAAAAATGGCCAAAATATAGTTATGAGAATAGTAACTTTTTCTTGCAAAATTGCTATAGTTGGTCATTTCCATCCATTCCAAGCTTGAATCTTGAGTTCTTGAACATGTTTACTTCTCTAGCCTTGTGTGGTAAGAATTTCATCTTATTTTTGTATTTGAAAATTTTGCACCTAAACTTTATTACTATTTTTTTTGGGATTTGTTGAGATATTACTGGGTTATGCTTGTTTATGCTTAAATTACTCTTATTAATGATCATAGAGCATACTTTTGTGGTTAGATAGCATTTTGAATGGTTGAAAATGGAGTTGGAGCTTTGAGGAAGATGATGAATAGTAAAATTTCTAGGGTTCTGAAAATTTATGCAATTTAATTTGATTCAATACTTCTAGTAGTTGCTAATTAGGTCCTTGAGCGTGGAAAAAATGTTAGTTGCACTTGCCATGTACAAAATTTGAATAATTTGATCAAATTAAGCTACTTTAATAAGGGGTTTCAGGGTTAATTCAAATCCGGGCATGTTTCGAGGTTATGGCTAGTCTTTATTAAGTATTGAAACTTTAGAAGTGCCTTCGTTTCGCTTGTTTGGGTTTCGAAATTAGTACTTGTAGTGTAAACGCACAAAGAGGAAATCGGGGATTTAATGGTAAACAAGGTTTAACGGGTGAACTCGAGGGTCCTTGGGGTGCTATAAGGTGTGATTTAAAGGATAGGATAACTTGTTTGGGAATCTTAAAACTTGCCTTTCAGTTTGGAGCTTAATAGCAAAGATTGACAAAGGGGTTTCAGGTTGAAAGTAAATACGGGTGCGTTCGAGCATTAGGGCAAGTGTCTAGTAAGTGAAAAGGTGCTAGAAATGTATTCGCTTCGCTTAGTTGAGCTTCGATTAGAGTACTTGTAGAGTAATGCATGAAGAGGCAAATTCGGACTTTTTGGGTAATTGTACTTTAAAGTGAGATTTCAAGGGCTTAAATGATGCCATAAAGTGTCATTAGAGATGTAGTATAGTTAGATTTGAGGTTCGTTATCTTGTGCGAAGTTTAGAGCTTGTTTTGTAAGCATTTAGAAGGAAATTTATTGGATTTCTTGTGAATTACTTGAATTAGTTGCATTAGGAGTTATTATATTGTTATATTTGCTCTAATTGAACATGATTGAGTTATATGTTGTATAAGTGTGAAGTTTATGACCTAAATACTAAGCATGTGGAAAGGTTTTAATTGGATTTTATGTGAATTAGTTGAGCTTGGTGCTTAGTTGGTTATTTGAATTGATGTAGTTATTATAATTGACTTTTAAATGATTTAAATAAGAGTTTAAATGGTAATGGTATGTAATATGTAGTTGTTTGGAGAAGTTTCATGAAGTAAGTTGTATAGCTACTTCATTAAAATATGTTTGTATCTTGTTTATAATACCGTGTTGCTTATAATTATATGAGTTATGTTGTGGAAAATGACTACTTGGAATATATGTTAAGTTAAAGTATATAAAAGTGACAGTTTGTTAAAAATAGAATTCTAATAGATATTTTATAAATGCTAAATAAGCGAAGTTATGAGTTAGCTAACCTAGCTGAATAATTAATGAATGTTGTAGTTAAAGAGTAATTGAAGTAATGTTTGCTCATAGGTTCAAAGTGACTGGAAATGATGTGATTCAAACTTACATCTTGGAACTCGGTAGAGGTGAGGGACCTGCATCCTTACGTGCATTATAGTTTATTTTCTTTCTAAAAGAGTATATTGTTTAGTATAATTGCGTAATTGATATATGCTTATTGTTGCTACATTGTAAGTTGGTGCGAGAGCAACTTACTTTTTGTCCTTAAATGTGTTTCCTAATTATATTGTCATTGTTATCATTATTGCATTGCATCGTGGTTGCGCAACCTCATTGTCGCGGCGGATGCGATGGCCTCGCTGGGCGGCATCGGGCTTGCCAGTGTTGGTTGCCTTAGCTCCGTCTGCTATTCCTTCACTCGCCTGGTCCGGAGATTGCCAAGGGGTGTTGGGTCGTAGGATCGGGTACATCCGGAGTACCCATTGGTGTAAGGGATGCCGGCATATCGAGATTGAGATCGTGGTTCGTGGATCGGGGATCGAAGATTTGGAGTGATAAGGGTTATCGATTGTATCTTTTTAAAATGTGGTATTAGAATTGTTATTCACTGTTTATCTATTGTATTAATTGTGTTAAGTTGCTGCATTGCACGTCCCCGGTAGACCTTATCCCTCACTGAGCAATTGTGATTGCTCATACCTCGCTAAACATGTTTCAGGTGGTGCAGTTGGAGGAGTTGCCTTGGTTGCTGTGTACTATTACTTGAGATTGGAGTGATTGCTTGCTAAACTGTAGAAGACCTTGCTTGTCTACTTTATGTTCTATTTTGGAGCCTAAGGGCTTATGTATATATATTTGAGTGGTTGCAAATTTGAAAGCTAAGTGGATGTAGTAAATGTTATGGAATTGTGGCATGTAATAACTTATGCTTTTGCTTCTAGCTACGTTGCATGCTTGGGTGTGAATGAACGGATGTATGGTTGGCTTTAATTTCTAAGAATGTTTAATTGCTAACAAAGAATGGTATGATAAGCGAATTAAGACAAATATTTTTATGACTATGGTTGCATGCTTGTATGTGTTTATATTGTATTGTGTTGCTTAAGGCTCGGATTGTCTTAAAGTTGGGATTTCAATTAGAAATCTTGTTCCTTTTGCTTCGTGTTTTATTTGAATGCTTACAGGTTTCCAGAATGTCCACGGTACAGGGGAGACTCTGTCCATTTTCCCTAAAATTTTGAGTCCGGGTTGGAATTGGGTTGTGATTAGTATGGTTAATAGAAGTCCCGGTACCGTGAGGAATCGGGGCGTTACAGTGTTTCTTTCCTTTTATGTGCATATTTAGTTAACAGATCGTTTAGTAATCACTATCTATGTATTAGTTATATTTGTATGTCGATTAGGTATACCTCGTTTAGAATAAAGCTGTTGTTTCAAATAATTGTTTTTGTACTTGGCTTATATGCTTAAATCGTAGTCCCACTAAAGAACGCCTGCTTAGTTGGGGAGATATTGATTGCGCAAAATGTGTTTTCTGTGGTCTAGGGATGGAATGCAGGGATCACCTCTATTTTGAGTGCCCTTTTACCAACAAAATTTGGAGACATCTTTCTGCTCTTATTAAAGAGCAGAATATTGTTACCCATTGGGATTTGATAATTATCCGACTTAGGCTCTGCAAGAAGAAGACATTGAAGGCAAATATCATGAGAGCTATGTTTTGTGCGAGCATTTACTACATCTGGCAGGAAAGAAATAGTAGAATTTATGGAAAAGGTACTAGCTTGGAGGAACAGATGATTGAGAAAATCATTCTCAATGTTAAGAGACAAAATTTCGTTACAACATAAATATGTCAATAGTGCACAAAATAGATCCCTCTGTTCTTTGTAGTGGATTACAGATATTTTGATGTAAAAGTCTTTTGTATCTTAGTTTTTTACAGTGAAATAAAATGATTACTTGCTTAGCTAAAAAAAAAAAAAGTTTGTATGTCGATGTGATCAATAAAATAGAAGTAGCACATGCGTGTAGAAGGCTGTATGGAAAAATTGAGTACTTTCTCTAATATTCATAGATTTACTTTCTCAAATAACGCCACCAAATCTTTGTCCGACCAGGTGGTCCCAAAAAGAATAGGTAGTGGAGAATTGTTCAATTATGTTATCGATGAATATGATAAATTTTATACCTCAATTGAACAATAATCTACTATATTTGCAACTTTATAACTCTTTTGCATTGGAGGAAGATGTTACCAATGATTTGTGAATCAGTCTAACCCTAAAACAGCATAAGTAGCGGCACATTCATAAAGATGAACTAATGCGGGGCATTCACAAGCAAACAAAGGCACATGAAAAATCAAATTTCTAATACATACGATTTGTATCATAATTTGCTTTCATATAGAATATAACTCTCAATTTTCATCTTTCTTGTTTAATGTCGCCTAGAAGGCCATCCATTATAAAGCTCCAATATATAGTAAGCATAAAAATTAACTGATGCGTAAATCATAAGATTGAGAGAACACATGAAAATTAATTTTTTTAAGAGAGAATACATGTTCTGATATATAGACTTTGATACTATATATAAGTATAATTATTGCGAAAACATATAACAATTGAATTTATTAGAGGCTATGTAGTTATCACAGTAAACCACTAAAGGCATAAGTATGCTATTTGACGCAAAAGACGAAGTCATGATAGTACACTACAAAAAAACTGCTTTCTGCGACGAGTTGTCGCCATTTTGTCATCAACTTGGCAACGGTTTGGAGACGGAGTAAGATGTCGCCACTTTAGTGATAATTTAGTGACAATTTTGTCACGTTTTGGAGACGACCTATATATGTCGTCCCCACGTCGTCGCCAATTGGCGACAATATGGTGACGATATCATATGCGGTCTCTAAAAGTGACCATATAGTGACTACTTGGTGACAGATAATGACATGTTGTCTCCATGCCGTCCCCACGTAATTAATTAATTGGGTAATTTATCGAAATGATTCTAGATCTTTATATTTTTTGATATTTAAGTCTACTATCTTTCATTTTGAACAAAATGATTATTCATATTTCATTTTGGCGACAATTGTTAGTTTTTGGAGCAAAATCTATTAAAAAATAACGTTAGTGAACACGTAGATGACACGTGACCGCAAAATGCATAAACTTTAGTGTTCTTCTATTTCAAGATATTATATTCCTACCGACTAACGTTTATACAGTGAATGGTGGAAATCAATGGAGTATATACATGGAAACAGTTCTGTTTAGAAGCTTGGAGAAAATATTTATATGCGGGAGTATCAACGATTAGCATTTTGTCATTGAATATGCGGGAGCAAAAGTTGTCGAATCTATGTGCCTAAACCTTTCCTGATTGATGGGAAGCCCTCTGTATATGTGCCATCAAAGTCATGCATATCAGGCCCCTTTGGACATCTAACAAGCTATTCTTTGAAATAAATAAATGTAAAGTTTGTATTAATTAAATTATCACCTAGAAAAATAGGATCTGGATTAAGAATAAGAAAGTTTAAATTATTAAAGAATAGTTTATTATATTATTTATTATTTTTAAATATATACATGAGAGATTCATTTTCTCTTTTTATCCTTACATATCGGTCAGTTTCAATATTTCTAAATGAATGAGGATGAGAGTTGATAATATATTGAATTACTATATCATCTAAAACATTAAACTATTATACATGAACTTAGTATATTAATTATTTATTTTTAACTATTTGTTCTAACCTTTTGCTAATTATTATAAGTGCACCTTTCTACGAGTTTATAATATGTGCAATCAATTAACAATGCATCTAAATGGATAATAGAACTCCAAATGGAAAACAGAAAAAGACACAAGTATATGCTTAAATATATCAAGTCTATCATGCTAAAACTCTTTGCACCTTAAATTGTCTATCTAAAGATCAATCATGATAAACTCTACACTTCTTTTTTAGTTTATTTTTATTTTTTGTCAGAAAGCTCTTGCACCCATGAAGCCCCATCTGAAACCGACAAGACAAATGCATCATGGCAGAGATGCAATGATATGGTTCTTGCCTGGATTTTGAACTCCGTTCATGGAGACATTGTAAATAGTGTTTCCTATTACACAACAGCGGTAGAGGTTTGGACAGATCTTCGAGACCGTTATTCACAAGGCAATGATGCACGAATCTTCCAACTCAAAATCTGCGAACGAGAAGAAAAAGACAAGGGTGATGCAATTCTTAATGGGGTTGAATGATACCTACTCCGCAGTCCGCAGACAAATCCTATTGATGCAGCCTCTTCCGGACACACGAAAGACGTATTCTCTTGTGCTTCAGCAAGAGAAACAAATGGAGGTTTCTCTCAATCACACCAATACAAGTTCATATGCCATGAAGGTGGCGTACAAGGAGGAATTTGCTTCCAATAACTCACAGTCCCAGAAGGAAAAGCTGCCACTTCACTGCTCGCATTGTGACCAGGATTATCATACTATTGACAGATGCTACTATCTCCATGGCTTTCCACCTGGTCATAAGTTTCATGGAAAAAATGTGAAACCCCTAAACAAGCGAAGACCTGCTGCAAACCATGCTAAAGCTGATGTCGAAAACTCCAAAGGTCCCAACACAGGTCAAAATGATGGCCCAACATTCACCCAAGAAGAATACAATCAAATCATGGCAATGCTAAAGAGGAACAATGGTAACCCACAACACCTTGCTAATGTCACAGGTATTATCACACACACCTCTAACATGTCACAAATTGCCTCTCACTCGACTCTATATTGGATCATTGATAGCAGGGCGACTGACCATATAGTGTCCACACCACACTTGCTTGACAAAGAAACACCATGTGTTTCAAATTCAGTTCAAATGCCAACTGGTAGCCAAGCACATATAGACTCTATCGGTTCTGTCAAAGTCAGTTCTAATATTACACTTGATGAAGTTCTCCATGTGTCAAAGTTTAAAGTCAATTTACTCTCAGTGAGCAAACTTACTCACGCATTAGAATGCTTAGTGATATTCTTTTCGGATTTTTGTGTCATACAAGACGTACGTACGAGGAGGATGATTGGTCTGGGCAGACAATTTAATGGGCTCTATTACTTGCCGTCGGACCAAAATCCTAAACTTGCCAACCATGTCAGCTGCCACACAAATCTTTGGCACCAAAGATTAGGACACCCTTCCCATGGTCCTTTACACGTATTGACCAAGAATGTTCCAGCAATTATGTTTGATTCACATCAAGTTTGTGATATTTGTCCACTTACTAAACAAACTAGATTATCGTTTCCCTTAAGTTCTATTTAATCTACTACACCTTTCGATTTAATTCATTGTGACATTTGGGGGCCTCATCAAGTCAATTCCCACTTCGGGGCTCGTTATTTTTTGACAATCGTTGATGATTTTAGTCAATACACTTGGATTCACCTTATACGTTTTAAATCTAAAACACAATAATTATTACGCTCTTTTGTCTCTTGGGTGCAAACACAATTTAATTGTACAATCAAAGCACTTCGTGCTGATAATGGCACTGAATTCACTTCTATGCATCTGTTTTTTTGAAAGCAAGGGCATTTCTTTTCAAACTTCTTGTCCATCAACACCCCCAACAAAATAGAGTTGTTGAACGGAAACATCGTCATCTTTTGAATGTGGGTCGAGCTTTGCGTTTTCGAGCAAATTTACCTTTAACATTTTGGGGGGATAGCATCCAAACTACTTGTTATTTGATCAATCGTTTGCCCATGCCATTACTTGGCAAGATTTCTCCTTATGAATTATTGCATAATAAATCTCCTGATTATTCTCATCTTAAAGATTTTGGTTGTTTGTGTAAAGATAGAAATTTATCTATATATTGCTCATGTACTGCACATGTATTTAAAGTTACAGAAGCACTCTATGGCAAGAGTTTTACAAGAAGACGACTTCCTATCAGATATGTACAGGCTATATTATCTATATTAAAATTTGTTAGACCTATAGATAACTATCAATCTAAATATTACAGATAGAGCCTTTACAGTTTGTGTTATGCAACAAATTTGATGCCCATTCATAAGTTTGATCAACGTGCTCGACGATGCATTTTTGTTGGGTATCCCTTGGATCAAAAAGCCTATCGTGTCTATGATCTTACTACTCACAAATTTTTTACCACTCGTGATGTTGTATTTCACGAACACATTTTTCCGTATTCTACCAATCCACCCAATTACCAAGATGATACCCCTATCTTACCCTTACCATCCGCCCACCATGAAAATCTCCCAGAGCCTTTACCAGATACACCAACCACCCCACAGTTCACGGCATCTCCTATTGTCCCTGACGATCCTTCCTCCATAAACCCTTCTACTACCACACATATTCTTACAATCATAGAAAATCCTTCGCCCTAACCCACAATTTCTCCACCACATCCACCGCGTCAATTTGGTCGCATTACCAAGCCATCCGTTCGCCTACATGATTATAATGTTTGTCATGCTCAACATCTTGCTCCCGACGCCTCATCCTCCACGTCCGGCACAAGGTATCCTCTTTCTCACTATGTATCCTATGCACATCTTTCGTCATCTCATCGATCTTTTGCTTGCCAAATTTCTACCACTGTGGAACCTAACACCTTTGAACAAGCTAACCAAGATCCTCAGTGGAGAATTGCCATGGCTTCCGAGCTCCAAGCTCTTGATGAGAACCATACATGGACACTTATCACTCTACCACCTGGACATCGTCCAATCGGCTGCAAATGGGTCTATAAAATAATGTATAATTCCGATGGCACCATCGAATGTTACAAGGCTCGCCTCGTTGCAAAAGGATTTATTCAACAAGAGGGTATTGATTACAAGGAGACCTTTGCCCCTGTTGCTAAGTTGATCATGGTGCGTTGCCTCCTTGCCATCGCCTCTGTTCGTAATTGGTCCCTTTACCAAATGGACGTTCAAAATGTCTTTCTTCATGGGGAATTATCTGAAGAAGTTTACATGCAACTGCCACCTAGGTTTCGTCGACAGGGGAAGTATAATGTATGTCGCCTCAACAAGTCCTTATATGGACTTAAACAGGCCTCTCACAGTTGGTTTCACAAGTTTGCCAATGCCATTTGTCAAGCGGGCTATCGACAATGTATGGCAGACTATTCCTTGTTTACTAAAGTGCATGGGAATTCGTTTACGGCGGTACTTATCTACGTTGATGACATGATTCTCACATGAAATAATGATGATGCTATACTTGACTTCAAGCAATTTCTTCACAGCCATTTTCGAATAAAAGATCTTGGCAAGCTAAAGTATTTTCTCGGAGTGGAAGTTGCACGATCCGCATAAGGTATCTCCATTTCCCGATGAAAATACATGTTGGATATTCTCGATGAAGCTGGATTACTTGGTGCGATGCCAGCCAAATTTCCCATGGAAGAGAATTTAAAATTATCCCCCATAGATGGAGAAATCCGCAAGAATGCTTCTCAATATAGAAGACTCGTTGGTAAGCTTATTTATCTCACCATCATAAGGCCTGAGATTTCTTATGCAGTTCATGTCCTTAGCCAATATATGCAAGAACCGTAAAAACCACATCTTGAAGCGGTTCATTGCCTTCTACGATATTTAAAAGGAGCACCTGGCCAAGGTCTTGGTTTCCCTTCACGAGGCAATACTGTCCTGAGAGGATACTGTGATGTAGACTGGGCTCGCTGCCCCATTACGAGGAAATCTATCACTGGATATTGCATATTTCTTGGTAATTCACTTGTATCATGGAAAACCAAGAAACAATCTATTGTTTCGCGATCTTCAGCTGAAGCGGAGTATCGTGCAATGGCTTCAGTCACATGTGAGCTCACTTGGATGAAATATTTACTTGCTGATCTTCGAGTTTACCTTCCTAGACCAGCCAAGTTGTTTTGCGACAATCAAGCAGCCATCCATATAGCTGTAAATCTGGTATTTCACGAGCACACCAAACATATAGAGATCGATTGTCATGTTATGCGTGAAAAGATTTAAACAAGGGTCATTGCAACAGCCTACGTTCCAACAAAACAATAACTTGCCGATATCTTCACAAAGCCATTGGGACAAGCAATGTTTCGTTCCATCTTAAGCAAGCTAGGTGTAGCTGACATCCACACTCCAGCATTAGGGGGAGTATTAGAAGATCTCATCAATCAGTAGATTTGACTTCCCTTGATCATGGGATCAAATTTCTGTAATTATGTAAATTAATGAAATCATGATTGGTTATTTAACTAGAATAGATTTCCCTTCATACCTAGAATAGACTTCTTTGTATAGTATAAATGCTTGTAATATATTGCAGAGAAGATACACAAAAGAAAGAGAAGAAGTTTTCTATCCCAATTCTTCTTGCTGTCAATCCTAGATTTAACAATAACGAGACAAATATTTGTTTAAATCAAGTCTATCATGATAAAACTCTTTGCACCATTTTTTATGTTTTTTTTTTACGTGAAAATTCTACTGGCGGAGTTCGACCACTGAGTTTTCTAGCAAAGTCCAACCATCAGCTTTTTCGATGAAGCCTAGTCAGTAGTTTTTTTGACTGAGCCCGTGTGACACCCGAGAATTTCACCCTAAATTTATTATAATCGTTGCATACTTATGTGCGCATTTCTACGTGCATCATTTTTCTTGTTTAATTGTTTTTATTGTGGGTCACTATTCATAAAATTTTTGACTGTTTCGAAAGCTTGATTTTAAATTTTTCCTAGGTCACTCGACATTTAAAAGGAGCCAAGAAATTTTCGTTTTGAACTTTCGAGCTTAGGAGTATGCGTTTGAAAAATATTTTCCGAGAGCTTTGAATAGTGTTACGTTAGAATAGTGATAGTATTTGATTAGAGAGCATTTGTAATTACAATTAGCCTTAATTGGTCAATATTTGAGACTATAAAGCTTAGGAAATTAATTGTCTACAACATATAAAACAACTACCTCATAAAATAAAATAGAACATAACATTTTAGTCATCAAAAACAATTTCAGAAATTCCATCCTTGTCCCTCCTGCTGGCCGTCCACTTCAAGGAGGAAAAGAGAGATTTTTGCTTCTTCATCCAAGCACTTTGAGCTCTTAGTTTGATCTTGGGAGGTTATTGAGCAACTTAGGACCTTCAACAAAGCTTCTACATCTTCAAAATTGTGAGGGAGTCTTACTTGTTTGAGTTTAAAGTTTGTTTGCATATGTTCAAATTTATTGAATTGTCAATTATAGCTATATATCTTGTGTTGAATGCTTCCTATGAGTTATTTAAAGCCTCTAGAGCTAACTTTTGTGGTGTGATAGCAAATTAAACGGTTGAATGTTGAGATTGATCAAAGAGACGATGAATAGTGCCTAAAACTAGGGTTTTGAGAAAATTTGATAATTGACTTGAATTGATGCCTCAATTAGGTGCTCTAGACCCTAGGGAAGGTAATTGAAAAGCCACGTTAGGTTGAATCACCCGAATTCGAACTTTAGTGCATAAATAGCTTACTTTAAAAAGGGGGTTTTGCACGTTAGGCAATCCGGGCAAATTTGGGCATCGATTTGGGTATTCTTGAGCTAAGGAAGCACCTTCGGTGCTTTCGTTTCGCGAAATTGGGGTTCGGTTAGTATGGCTATAGTTCAAACCCGTTCGGGGCCTTCCCGAACTTTTGCTTCGAAAATGAGTTTTCATGACTTTAAAGGGTACCTTTAAGCTTAATTAGGAATATAGAAAGACTAGGGTAGGTTTGAGAATCTCGAACTATGCTTAGGAGAAAGAAAGCTCGATTAAAGAAAGGGGAAAAGTAGTTTTTAGCCTTTTTAGTTGCAATTGGAACTTGTTGTGTGTTAGTAGTGTCTTGCATAGAATATTTAGGATGTATTTAAGTTAATTGAATAGATTATTGGCATTAATTATGTTGATTGTTTTCTTTTGGCATCTATTAGTTAAAATCTTGCATATATGAGCTTTTATCGTGCATATATGTGAGGGCGGCCTACTTTGTCGTCCCTCTTACGTGTTATGTGATATTATTGATTGCTTGTGACTTGTATTGGGTTGCGCAACCTATATCGGACATGGTAGCGTCGAGAAACACGGGCGGCATCGGGCTTGCCGTGCTCCCTCGACTACCATGGTGCCTATTCCCTTCTCGCTGAGGCATACTCCACTACCCCAGAGGCGTGGTTCACCTGCTGGGCATGGACCTACCTCGGGAGAAAGGGTCGTAGGATCGGGATACATCCGGAGTATCCCAAGTGTGGTGTTTGGGTTTTGCCGGCATAATCGTGATACTCGTGGTTCGTGGCTCGTGATCGAAGACTTGGAAGTGGAACCGTATCCTTTTTAAAGTGATTAATAGTTTGATTTATTGTCTTGATGGTTATGTGTCTTGTATATATGTTTACTTGTGTTGCATATCATATTGCACGTTTACATGCTGCATCACCTCCCTCGCTGGGCAACTTTGTTGCTCACTCCTCATCTAAAATGTTTCAGGAGAAGCTGAGGTGAATCCCCAGCTATTAGAGGTAGAAGAAGAGGAAGAAGTTCAAGTAGATCAGAATCAGTGATCTTGTGTGCTGAGGTGGATTTTATGTGCTTCTTATGTGGAGTTCTTGGTGTTAATGTATTTTGAGACCATAGAGTCTTGTATATATATGTCTAGTAAATGTGTATTAAGAGTTTAAGAAAGTTGTTGGATTGTAATAATGAATTCTAGACCTTATTTTTCTCTTGCATGCTTGGAGTGTTTGTAGACCTTCATATGGAACTTAGAAGTTTATTGTAATTAACTACTTATAACTAAAAACCAACTTATCTCGCATGCTTGTGTGCTTTAGTAGAAAATTGTTGCTCCAAGGCTCGGATGGCCTTGTGATTGTGTTTTGGCTTCGGAGTTATTATGGATAAGTTGTTGCTTTTAGTTCGGATGTCTTGAATGAATGTTTGCAGGTATTAGTTTGTCCTTGGTACAGAGGAGACTCTGTCCGAGTGACGGGTCCGAGCCTGACTTAGCGTGGGGTTGGGTTCGGGGCGTTACACCTTAAGTGGTATCAGAGCTACTAGAATGCTTGAAGCCGGGTTAAATTCCTTGGCATGTGGGTAGAGGTCTATATGCGGAAGTGAATTATGTGAATATGTAAATGTGTAATTGTTTAAGTACTTAGATATAAGACATGCTAGCATGAAAAAGAATGATAAAGCTTAATATGATAAGAATATGAAAAGTTAGTATTGAATGTTGTTAAGTGTTTTATGTGTTCTTGTGTGAGTAAAATGTTTGAAAACCGTGTGTAAATTATCTTCCATAGTTTATTTGCTTATTATAATATGATGTTCTTCTAGCATTGTGATGAGGAGCCGGGGTAGACCACGGGGTGAGCCGGAGGAGGCTCCTAGACAGAATGTACCAGGGCAGGATGCTGGGGCAGCCGGGAATGTACAGCAAGGTCAGGAGCCGAGCACTGCCCAGATTTTAGCTACTATGGCTACTGCGATTAATACCATAGCACAGTTTGTGGTTCAGCAGGGTACAGCAGGTACCGGCAGAGGTGATCAGACTGCCAGAGCAGAGGGCAGTGGTACTGCGGGAGGTAACTTATTTGATAAATTTCTGCATCATGGAGCATACAGTTTTTATGGTGAACCAGATGATATGAAAGCAGAGTTGTGGCTGAGTAAATTCGAGAAAGTTGCTGCAATACTTGAGTGTGACGATGAAAGAAAGATCAACTGTGCTACATTTTTAATGGAGGGTGATGCCGAGGCTTGGTGGCGCACTATTAGAGAAAAATGGGATGCTGAGAGGGTTCAGCATGTATGGGCTGATTTTGTTCGTGAGTTTCGGGATAAATATGTTTCGGTTGTAGCCCGTGAGAGGCATCAGGATGAGTTTATAGCTTTGAAACAGGGGAACATGACTGTAGACCAGTATGAGGCTACCTTTACGAGACTATCTCGATATGTGCCAGCTTTAGTTCAGCCGGAGGATGTGAAAATTCAGAGATTTATTACAGGGTTGAGGAGTGACATCATGCTTAACTTGTCTTCACAAGATTATCCGAGCTATGCTGCAGTAGTTCGGGCTGCATCGAGATATGAGAAACGTAAGGCAGATGTGTTAGCTCAGTCTAGTCAGTCAAGCAAACGGCAGTTTCAGTCTCAGAGTCAGGGTTATCAGAGGCAGACTCAGCAGCCTAGGCAGACTCAGAGCTACCCAGGACCAGTTCAGGTACAGTCACAGCCGAGACCAGCTCAGAGCCAGCCACAGGGACAGTCACAGACCCGACCAGTGACTGCTAGATCTCAGCAGGGCAGTTCTGCCACATCTACTTATAGGACCCCTACAGGAGGAGCTGCTGCTAGGAAGAATTTACAGTGTACTCATTGCAATCGTAAGGGTCACACAGAGGCTGAGTGTTGGAGGAAACTAGGCCGTTGCACGGGCTGCGGCAGTGATCAGCACAGAGTTAGGGATTGTCCCAAGTTTAGAGGTGGTCAGGGTCAGACTTCAGGCCAGGGTGCCCAGACTAGAGCTTCAGGAGCAGCTACCGTACCACGAGGTCAGGCACGGGTATTTGCACTTGACCAGGAGGAGCTTCCAGAGACGACAGTGGTGGTGGAAGGTACTTTTCTTATTAATAATCAGCCGGTAGTAGTTTTGATTGACACCGGGGCTACACATTCATTCATTACACCTGCATGTGCACAGTCTGCTACATTAAAAGTTGATAAACTGCTGTATGTGATTGAAGTAGGTAATCCTATGGGAACTAAATTTGTTACGGAGTCTGTATGTAAGGATTGTAATATTTGCATTGAAGGTTGCATGTATCCTATTGATTTGATTATCATGCCATTTCGGGACTTTGAGGTTATCTTAGGGATGGATTGGTTGGGGCGATATTATGCATGTTTGGACTGTAGGAGGAAAGTTTTGACTTTAGAAGTACCTAACCAACCTGTTATTAAAGTAACTGGGAGTCGGAAGTCTACTGGGACTCGTATTATATCATCCATTAAAGCTACTAAAATGTTGAGTAAAGGCTATGATGCATATTTAGCTTATTTAATTAATCAGCCTGGAGATAAATTTAAATTGAATGAAGTACCTGTTGTAAAAGAGTTTCCGGGGGTTTTCCCTGAAGAGTTGCCTGGGTTACCACCTGATAGGGAGATTGAATTTGTGATTGACCTGTTGCCGTGAGCTAGTCCTATCTCCTCAAACCCGTATAGAATGTCTTCCCCTGAGTTACAAGAATTGAAAATTCAGCTTCAGGGTTTGCTTGAGAAAGGTTTCATTCAGCCTAGTTCGTCACCGTGGGGTGCTCCCGTGTTATTTGTGAAAAAGAAAGACGGTACACTACGTTTGTGTATAGATTATCGGGGTCTGAATCAGGTAACGGTGAAAAACAAATATCCTTTGCCTTTAATTGAGGAGTTGTTTGATCAGCTACAGGGTGCTGTTGTGTTTTCGAAATTTGATTTGAGGCAGGGTTATTACCAGTTGAGGATCAGGAAAGAGGATGTACCTAAGACTGCATTTAGAACTAGGTACGGCCATTATGAGTTTGTTGTTTTACCATTCGGGTTGACAAATGCTCCAGCCGCTTTTATGGATTTGATGCAGAGAGTATTTCGACCCTATCTTGATCAGTTTGTTGTGATTTTTATTGATGATATATTAGTATACTCTAAGTCTGAGTCAGGGCATGAAGAGCATTTGAGAATTGTACTTCAAACCTTGCAAGAACACAAGTTGTTTGCCAAATTTAGCAAATACGAATTCTGGTTGAAACAGGTTGCCTTTTTAGGTCATATCATTTCCCAGGAGGGAATATCTGTTGATCCTGCTAAAATTGATGTAGTCATGTCGTGGAAGAGACCTGAAACTGTCACGGAAGTCCGTAGTTTCTTGGGATTAGCGGGCTATTATAGGCGATTTGTTAAAGATTTTTCAAAGATTGCAGGACCTTTGACTACTTTAACTCAGAAGAAAACTGTGTTTAATTGGGAGGATAAATGTGAAGCCAGTTTCCAGGAGTTGAAAAAGCGACTTACCACTGCACCTATCCTTGCCTTGCTTGAGGGAACCGAGAACTTGGTGATTTATAGTGACGCTTCGAAAGAAGGGTTAGGTTGTGTTTTGATGCAAAATGGTAAAGTCATAGCATATGCCTCTAGGAAATTGAAACCATATGAACTCAATTATCCTACACATGATTTAGAGCTTGCAGCTGTTGTCTTTGCTTTGAAGAAATGGCGGCATTATTTGTGGGGCAACAAATTTGAAATATTTACTGACCATAAAAGTTTGAAATATTTGTTTTCTCAAAAAGATTTGAATATGAGGCAAAGGCGTTGGCTAGAATTGTTAAATGATTATAACTGTACCATTAGCTATTTGCCGGGAAAAGCTAATACTGTTGCAGATGCACTGAGCCGGAAAGCTTCTGTGTCTAGTTTGATAATCAAAGATTGGGAGATTGTGGAAGAACTGTGTTTATGGAAACCGAAAGCTTCTAAATCAGGTATTCAATTTGCTAGTTTACAAATCAAATCTTTATTGCTATCTAGAATCAGAGAAGCGCAACAATCAGATTCTCAGCTATTGAAGCTTTTAGAGAAGTCAAAAGGGGGAGAGTCCGATTTTAAGATGCATGATGATGGGCTTCTCAGGTACAGGAACAGAATTTGCATTCCCAGTAATTCGATTGTGAAAGATGAGATTCTTGCTGAGGCTCATGCTTCTAAATATACAATTCATCCTGGAAGCACAAAAATGTATAGAGATTTGAAACAGAATTTCTGGTGGAACAACATGAAGAGAGAGATAGCTGAGTATGTAGCTAAATGTTTAACTTGTCAGAAAGTTAAGGCAGAGCATCAGAGTCCGGCATGATCGTTGCAGCCGTTGGAGATTCCGGTCTGGAAATGGGATCAGGTTACTATGGATCTTGTGTCGGATTTACCGAGATCACCACGAGGTAATGATTCGGTGTGGGTTGTAGTAGACAGGTTGACGAAGAGTTCGCATTTTATTGCTACAAAGAAAACAGATTCTCTCGATAAATTGGCTGAGCTTTATGTTGAAAATATTGTGAGACTGCATGGAGTTCCATCTCAGATAGTGTCAGACAGGGATCCCAGGTTTACATCACAGTTCTGGCAGAAACTACAGAAGGCTTTGGGGACTAATTTGAGTTTTAGTACTGCTTATCACCCGCAGACGGATGGTCAGTCGGAGAGGACTATCAGGATACTGGAGGATATGTTGAGAGCCTGTGTTCTGGATTTTGGCAAGAATTGGGAGAGATATCTGCCTCTAGCAGAGTTTGCTTACAATAACAGTTATCAGGCCACTATTGGCATGGCACCCTACGAGGCACTTTATGGGCGAAAATGTCGGTCTCCGTTGTATTGGGATGAGGTAGGTGAAATGAAAACAGTTGATCCTGCTATTCTTCCGGAGATGATTAAAATGGTGGACAATGTGAGACTTATAAAGAAGAGGATGCTTACAGCTCAGAGTCGACAGAAGAATTATGCTGATAGACGTCGACGGGACTTAGTATTTTCTAAGGGTGATCATGTTTTCTTAAAAGTCTCTCCGCGAAAAGGTTTGATTCGGCATGGCAAAGGAGGCAAACTTAGTCCTAGATACGTGGGACCTTTTGAGATCACTGAGAAGGTTGGAGATTTAGCTTACAGATTGGCCTTACCTCCGAGTTTGGGTCGGATTCATGATGTTTTCCATGTGTCACTGTTGAGAAAGTATAATCCTGATCCGTCGCATATCATTGAGCCGGAGCCGTTGGAAATTGATGAGTCCTTAGCTTATGTTGAGAAGCCTCTTCGAGTGGTTGACCGAAAGATTCAGGAACTTAGGACTAAAAATATTCCTATGGTAAAAGTTCTCTGGGATCATCATGGGGTTGAGGATGCCACTTGGGAGCGAGAAGATCAGATCAGAGAGAAGTATCCGGAGCTCTTTGCCGAATCATGTAAGAATTGCGAGGACGCAATTAGTTTAAGGGGGAGAGGGTGTGACACCCGAGAATTTCACCCTAAATTTATTATAATCGTTGCATACTTATGTGCGCATTTCTACGTGCATCATTTTTCTTGTTTAATTGTTTTTATTGTGGGTCACTATTCATAAAATTTTTGACTGTTTCGAAAGCTTGATTTTAAATTTTTCCTAGGTCACTCGACATTTAAAAGGAGCCAAGAAATTTTCGTTTTGAACTTTCGAGCTTAGGAGTATGCGTTTGAAAAATATTTTCCGAGAGCTTTGAATAGTGTTACGTTAGAATAGTGATAGTATTTGATTAGAGAGCATTTGTAATTACAATTAGCCTTAATTGGTCAATATTTGAGACTACAAAGCTTAGGAAATTAATTGTCTACAACATATAAAACAACTACCTCATAAAATAAAATAGAACATAACATTTTAGTCATCAAAAACAATTTCAGAAATTCCATCCTTGTCCCTCCTGCTGGCCGTCCACTTCAAGGAGGAAAAGAGAGATTTTTGCTTCTTCATCCAAGCACTTTGAGCTCTTAGTTTGATCTTGGGAGGTTATTGAGCAACTTAGGACCTTCAACAAAGCTTCTACATCTTCAAAATTGTGAGGGAGTCTTACTTGTTTGAGTTTAAAGTTTGTTTGCATATGTTCAAATTTATTGAATTGTCAATTATAGCTATATATCTTGTGTTGAATGCTTCCTATGAGTTATTTAAAGCCTCTAGAGCTAACTTTTGTGGTGTGATAGCAAATTAAACGGTTGAATGTTGAGATTGATCAAAGAGACGATGAATAGTGCCTAAAACTAGGGTTTTGAGAAAATTTGATAATTGACTTGAATTGATGCCTCAATTAGGTGCTCTAGACCCTAGGGAAGGTAATTGAAAAGCCACGTTAGGTTGAATCACCCGAATTCGAACTTTAGTGCATAAATAGCTTACTTTAAAAAGGGGGTTTTGCACGTTAGGCAATCCGGGCAAATTTGGGCATCGATTTGGGTATTCTTGAGCTAAGGAAGCACCTTTGGTGCTTTCGTTTCGCGAAATTGGGGTTCGGTTAGTATGGCTATAGTTCAAACCCGTTCGGGGCCTTCCCGAACTTTTGCTTCGAAAATGAGTTTTCATGACTTTAAAGGGTACCTTTAAGCTTAATTAGGAATATAGAAAGACTAGGGTAGGTTTGAGAATCTCGAACTATGCTTAGGAGAAAGAAAGCTCGATTAAAGAAAGGGGAAAAGTAGCTTTTAGCCTTTTTAGTTGCAATTGGAACTTGTTGTGTGTTAGTAGTGTCTTGCATAGAATATTTAGGATGTACTTAAGTTAATTGAATAGATTATTGGAATTAATTATGTTGATTGTTTTCTTTTGGCATCTATTAGTTAAAATCTTGCATATATGAGCTTTTATCGTGCATATATGTGAGGGCGGCCTACTTTGTCGTCCCTCTTACGTGTTATGTGATATTATTGATTGCTTGTGACTTGTATTGGGTTGCGCAACCTATATCGGACATGGTAGCGTCGAGAAACACGGGCGGCATCGGGCTTGCCGTGCTCCCTCGACTACCATGGTGCCTATTCCCTTCTCGCTGAGGCATACTCCACTACCCCAGAGGCGTGGTTCACCTGCTGGGCATGGACCTACCTCGGGAGAAAGGGTCGTAGGATCGGGATACATCCGGAGTATCCCAAGTGTGGTGTTTGGGTTTTGCCGGCATAATCGTGATACTCGTGGTTCGTGGCTCGTGATCGAAGACTTGGAAGTGGAACCGTATCCTTTTTAAAGTGATTAATAGTTTGATTTATTGTCTTGATGGTTATGTGTCTTGTATATATGTTTACTTGTGTTGCATATCATATTGCACGTTTACATGCTGCATCACCTCCCTCGCTGGGCAACTTTGTTGCTCACTCCTCATCTAAAATGTTTCAGGAGAAGCTGAGGTGAATCCCCAGCTATTAGAGGTAGAAGAAGAGGAAGAAGTTCAAGTAGATCAGAATCAGTGATCTTGTGTGCTGAGGTGGATTTTATGTGCTTCTTATGTGGAGTTCTTGGTGTTAATGTATTTTGAGACCATAGAGTCTTGTATATATATGTCTAGTAAATGTGTATTAAGAGTTTAAGAAAGTTGTTGGATTGTAATAATGAATTCTAGACTTTATTTTTCTCTTGCATGCTTGGAGTGTTTGGAGATCTTCATTTGGAACTTAGAAGTTTATTGTAATTAACTACTTATAACTAAAACCAACTTATCTCGCATGCTTGTGTGCTTTAGTAGAAAATTGTTGCTCCAAGGCTCGGATGGCCTTGTGATTGTGTTTTGGCTTCGGAGTTATTATGGATAAGTTGTTGCTTTTAGTTCGGATGTCTTGAATGAATGTTTGCAGGTATTAGTTTGTCCTTGGTACAGAGGAGACTCTGTCCGAGTGACGGGTCCGAGCCTGACTTAGCGTGGGGTTGGGTTCGGGGCGTTACACCTTAAGTGGTATCAGAGCTACTAGAATGCTTGAAGCCGGGTTAAATTCCTTGGCATGTGGGTAGAGGTCTATATGCGGAAGTGAATTATGTGAATATGTAAATGTTTAATTGTTTAAGTACTTAGATATAAGACATGCTAGCATGAAAAAGAATGATAAAGCTTAATATGATAAGAATATGAAAAGTTAGTATTGAATGTTGTTAAGTGTTTTATGTGTTCTTGTGTGAGTAAAATGTTTGAAAACCATGTGTAAATTATCTTGCATAGTTTATTTGCCTATTATAATATGATGTTCTTCTAGCATTGTGATGAGGAGACGGGGTAGACCACGGGGTGAGCCGGAGGAGGCTCCTAGACAGAATGTACCAGGGCAGGATGCTGGGGCAGCCGGGAATGTACAGCAAGGTCAGGAGCCGAGCACTGCCCAGATTTTAGCTACTATGGCTACTGCGATGAATACCATAGCACAGTTTGTGGTTCAGCAGGGTACAGCAGGTACCGGCAGAGGTGATCAGACTGCCAGAGCAGAGGGCAGTGGTACTGCGGGAGGTAACTTATTTGATAAATTTCTGCATCATGGAGCATACAGTTTTTATGGTGAACCAGATGATATGAAAGCAGAGTTGTGGCTGAGTAAATTCGAGAAAGTTGCTGCAATACTTGAGTGTGACGATGAAAGAAAGATCAACTGTGCTACATTTTTAATGGAGGGTGATGCCGAGGCTTGGTGGCGCACTATTAGAGAAAAATGGGATGCTGAGAGGGTTCAGCATGTATGGGCTGATTTTGTTCGTGAGTTTCGGGATAAATATGTTTCGGTTGTAGCCCGTGAGAGGCATCAGGATGAGTTTATAGCTTTGAAACAGGGGAACATGACTGTAGACCAGTATGAGGCTACCTTTACGAGACTATCTCGATATGTGCCAGCTTTAGTTCAGCCGGAGGATGTGAAAATTCAGAGATTTATTACAGGGTTGAGGAGTGACATCATGCTTAACTTGTCTTCACAAGATTATCCGAGCTATGCTGCAGTAGTTCGGGCTGCATCGAGATATGAGAAACGTAAGGCAGATGTGTTAGCTCAGTCTAGTCAGTCAAGCAAACGGCAGTTTCAGTCTCAGAGTCAGGGTTATCAGAGGCAGACTCAGCAGCCTAGGCAGACTCAGAGCTACCCAGGACCAGTTCAGGTACAGTCACAGCCGAGACCAGCTCAGAGCCAGCCACAGGGACAGTCACAGACCCGACCAGTGACTGCTAGATCTCAGCAGGGCAGTTCTGCCACATCTACTTATAGGACCCCTACAGGAGGAGCTGCTGCTAGGAAGAATTTACAGTGTACTCATTGCAATCGTAAGGGTCACACAGAGGCTGAGTGTTGGAGGAAACTAGGCCGTTGCACGGGCTGCGGCAGTGATCAGCACAGAGTTAGGGATTGTCCCAAGTTTAGAGGTGGTCAGGGTCAGACTTCAGGCCAGGGTGCCCAGACTAGAGCTTCAGGAGCAGCTACCGTACCACGAGGTCAGGCACGGGTATTTGCACTTGACCAGGAGGAGCTTCCAGAGACGACAGTGGTGGTGGAAGGTACTTTTCTTATTAATAATCAGCCGGTAGTAGTTTTGATTGACACCGGGGCTACACATTCATTCATTACACCTGCATGTGCACAGTCTGCTACATTAAAAGTTGATAAACTGCCGTATGTGATTGAAGTAGGTAATCCTATGGGAACTAAATTTGTTACGGAGTCTGTATGTAAGGATTGTAATATTTGCATTGAAGGTTGCATGTATCCTATTGATTTGATTATCATGCCATTTCGGGACTTTGAGGTTATCTTAGGGATGGATTGGTTGGGGCGATATTATGCATGTTTGGACTGTAGGAGGAAAGTTTTGACTTTAGAAGTACCTAACCAACCTGTTATTAAAGTAACTGGGAGTCGGAAGTCTACTGGGACTCGTATTATATCATCCATTAAAGCTACTAAAATGTTGAGTAAAGGCTATGATGCATATTTAGCTTATTTAATTAATCAGCCTGGAGATAAATTTAAATTGAATGAAGTACCTGTTGTAAAAGAGTTTCCGGGGGTTTTCCCTGAAGAGTTGCCTGGGTTACCACCTGATAGGGAGATTGAATTTGTGATTGACCTGTTGCCGGGAGCTAGCCCTATCTCGAGAACCCCGTATAGAATGTCTTCCCCTGAGTTACAAGAATTGAAAATTCAGCTTCAGGGTTTGCTTGAGAAAGGTTTCATTCAGCCTAGTTCGTCACCGTGGGGTGCTCCCGTGTTATTTGTGAAAAAGAAAGACGGTACACTACGTTTGTGTATAGATTATCGGGGTCTGAATCAGGTAACGGTGAAAAACAAATATCCTTTGCCTTTAATTGAGGAGTTGTTTGATCAGCTACAGGGTGCTGTTGTGTTTTCGAAATTTGATTTGAGGCAGGGTTATTACCAGTTGAGGATCAGGAAAGAGGATGTACCTAAGACTGCATTTAGAACTAGGTACGGCCATTATGAGTTTGTTGTTTTACCATTCGGGTTGACAAATGCTCCAGCCGCTTTTATGGATTTGATGCAGAGAGTATTTCGACCCTATCTTGATCAGTTTGTTGTGATTTTTATTGATGATATCTTAGTATACTCTAAGTCTGAGTCAGAGCATGAAGAGCATTTGAGAATTGTACTTCAAACCTTGCAAGAACACAAGTTGTTTGCCAAATTTAGCAAATGCGAATTCTGGTTGAAACAGGTTGCCTTTTTAGGTCATATCATTTCCCAGGAGGGAATATCTGTTGATCCTGCTAAAATTGATGTAGTCATGTCGTGGAAGAGACCTGAAATTGTCACGGAAATCCGTAGTTTCTTGGGATTAGCGGGCTATTATAGGCGATTTGTTAAAGATTTTTCAAAGATTGCAGGACCTTTGACTACTTTAACTCAGAAGAAAACTGTGTTTAATTGGGATGATAAATGTGAAGCCAGTTTCCAGGAGTTGAAAAAGTGACTTACCACTGCACCTATCCTTGCCTTGCTTGAGGGAACCGAGAACTTGGTGATTTATAGTGACGCTTCGAAAGAAGGGTTAGGTTGTGTTTTGATGCAAAATGGTAAAGTCATAGCATATGCCTCTAGGAAATTGAAACCATATGAACTCAATTATCCTACACATGATTTAGAGCTTGCAGCTGTTGTCTTTGCTTTGAAGAAATGGCGGCATTATTTGTGGGGCAACAAATTTGAAATATTTACTGACCATAAAAGTTTGAAATATTTGTTTTCTCAAAAAGATTTGAATATGAGGCAAAGGCGTTGGCTAGAATTGTTAAATGATTATAACTGTACCATTAGCTATTTGCCGGGAAAAGCTAATACTGTTGCAGATGCACTGAGCCGGAAAGCTTCTGTGTCTAGTTTGATAATCAAAGATTGGGAGATTGTGGAAGAACTGTGTTTATGGAAACCGAAAGCTTCTAAATCAGGTATTCAATTTGCTAGTTTACAAATCAAATCTTTATTGCTATCTAGAATCAGAGAAGCGCAACAATCAGATTCTCAGCTATTGAAGCTTTTAGAGAAGTCAAAAGGGGGAGAGTCCGATTTTAAGATGCATGATGATGGGCTTCTCAGGTACAGGAACAGAATTTGCATTCCCAGTAATTCGATTGTGAAAGATGAGATTCTTGCTGAGGCTCATGCTTCTAAATATACAATTCATCCTGGAAGCACAAAAATGTATAGAGATTTGAAACAGAATTTCTGGTGGAACAACATGAAGAGAGAGATAGATGAGTATGTAGCTAAATGCTTAACTTGTCAGAAAGTTAAGGCAGAGCATCAGAGTCCGGCAGGATTGTTGCAGCCGTTGGAGATTCCGGTCTGGAAATGGGATCAGGTTACTATGGATCTTGTGTCGGATTTACCGAGATCACCACGAGGTAATGATTCGGTGTGGGTTGTAGTAGACAGGTTGTCGAAGAGTTCGCATTTTATTGCTACAAACAAAACAGATTCTCTCGATAAATTGGCTGAGCTTTATGTTGAAAATATTGTGAGACTGCATGGAGTTCCATCTCAGATAGTGACAGACAGGGATCCCAGGTTTACATCACAGTTCTGGCAGAAACTACAGAAGGCTTTGGGGACTAATTTGAGTTTTAGTACTGCTTATCACCCGCAGACGGATGGTCAGTCGGAGAGGACTATCAGGATACTGGAGGATATGTTGAGAGCTTGTGTTCTGGATTTTGGCAAGAATTGGGAGAGATATCTGCCTCTAGCAGAGTTTGCTTACAATAACAGTTATCAGGCCACTATTGGTATGGCACCCTACGAGGCACTTTATGGGCGAAAATGTCGGTCTCCGTTGTATTGGGATGAGGTAGGTGAGATGAAAACAGTTGATCCTGCTATTCTTCCGGAGATGATTAAAATGGTGGACAATGTGAGACTTATAAAGAAGAGGATGCTTACAGCTCAGAGTCGACAGAAGAATTATGCTGATAGACGTCGACGGGACTTAGTATTTTCTAAGGGTGATCATGTTTTCTTAAAAGTCTCTCCGCGAAAAGGTTTGATTCGGCACGGCAAAGGAGGCAAACTTAGTCCTAGATACGTGGGACCTTTTGAGATCACTGAGAAGGTTGGAGATTTAGCTTACAGATTGGCCTTACCTCCGAGTTTGGGTCGGATTCATGATGTTTTCCATGTGTCACTGTTGAGAAAGTATAATCCTGATCCGTCGCATATCATTGAGCCGGAGCCGTTGGAAATTGATGAGTCCTTAGCTTATGTTGAGAAGCCTCTTCGAGTGGTTGACCGAAAGATTCAGGAACTTAGGACTAAAAATATTCCTATGGTAAAAGTTCTCTGGGATCATCATGGGGTTGAGGATGCCACTTGGGAGCGAGAAGATCAGATCAGAGAGAAGTATCCGGAGCTCTTTGCCGAATCATGTAAGAATTGCGAGGACGCAATTAGTTTAAGGGGGAGAGGGTGTGACACCCGAGAATTTCACCCTAAATTTATTATAATCGTTGCATACTTATGTGCGCATTTCTACGTGCATCATTTTTCTTGTTTAATTGTTTTTATTGTGGGTCACTATTCATAAAATTTTTGACTGTTTCGAAAGCTTGATTTTAAATTTTTCCTAGGTCACTCGACATTTAAAAGGAGCCAAGAAATTTTCGTTTTGAACTTTCGAGCTTAGGAGTATGCGTTTGAAAAATATTTTCCGTGAGCTTTGAATAGTGTTACGTTAGAATAGTGATAGTATTTAATTAGAGAGCATTTGTAATTACAATTAGCCTTAATTGGTCAATATTTGAGACTACAAAGCTTAGGAAATTAATTGTCTACAACATATAAAACAACTACCTCATAAAATAAAATAGAACATAGCATTTTAGTCATCAAAAAACAATTTCAGAAATTCCATCCTTGTCCCTCCTGCTGGCCGTCCACTTCAAGGAAGAAAAGAGAGATTTTTGCTTCTTCATCCAAGCACTTTGAGCTCTTAGTTTGATCTTGGGAGGTTATTGAGCAACTTAGGACCTTCAACAAAGCTTCTACATCTTCAAAATTGTGAGGGAGTCTTACTTGTTTGAGTTTAAAGTTTGTTTGCATATGTTCAAATTTATTGAATTGTCAATTATAGCTATATATCTTGTGTTGAATGCTTCCTATGAGTTATTTAAAGCCTCTAGAGCTAACTTTTGTGGTGTGATAGCAAATTAAACGGTTGAATGTTGAGATTGATCAAAGAGACGATGAATAGTGCCTAAAACTAGGGTTTTGAGAAAATTTGATAATTGACTTGAATTGATGCCTCAATTAGGTGCTCTAGACCCTAGGGAAGGTAATTGAAAAGCCACGTTAGGTTGAATCACCCGAATTCGAACTTTAGTGCATAAATAGCTTACTTTAAAAAGGGGGTTTTGCACGTTAGCCAGTCCGGGCAAGTTTGAGCATCGATTTGGGTATTCTTGAGCTAAGGAAGCCCCTTTGGTGCTTTCGTTTCGCGAACTTGGGGTTCGGTTAGTATGGCTATAGTTCAAACCCGTTCGGGGCCTTCCCGAACTTTTGCTTCGAAAATGAGTTTTCATGACTTTAAAGGGTACCTTTAAGCTTAATTAGGAATATAGAAAAACTAGGGTAGGGTTGAGAATCTCGAACGATGGTTAGGAGAAAGAAAGCTCGATTAAAGAAAGGGGAAAAGTAGCTTTTAGCCTTTTTAGTTGCAATTGGAACTTGTTGTGTGTTAGTAGTGTCTTGCATAGAATATTTAGGATGTACTTAAGTTAATTGAATAGATTATTGGAATTAATTATGTTGATTGTTTTCTTTTGGTATCTATTAGTTAATATTTTGCATATATGAGCTTTTATCGTGCATATATGTGAGGGCGGCCTACTTTGTCGTCCCTCTTTCGTGTTATGTGATATTATTGATTGCTTGTGACTTGTTTTGGGTTGCGCAACCTATATCGGACATGGTAGCGTCGAGAAACACGGGCGGCATCGGGCTTGCCGTGCTCCCTCGACTACCATGGTGCCTATTCCCTTCTCGCTGAGGCATACTCCACTACCCCAGAGGCATGGTTCACCTGCTGGGCATGGACCTACCTCGGGAGAAAGGGTTGTAGGATCGGGATACATCCGGAGTATCCCAAGTGTGGTGTTTGGGTTTTTCCGGCATAATCGTGATACTCGTGGTTCGTGGCTCGTGATCGAAGACTTGGAAGTGGAACCGTATCCTTTTTAAAGTGATTAATAGTTTGATTTATTGTCTTGATGGTTATGTGTCTTGTATATATGTTTACTTGTGTTGCATATCATATTGCACGTTTACCTGCTGCATCACCTCCCTCGCTGGGCAACTTTGTTGCTCACTTCTCATCTAAAATGTTTCAGGAGAAGCTGAGGTGAATCCCCTGCTATTAGAGGTAGAAGAAGAGGAAGAAGTTCAAGTAGATCAGAATCAGTGATCTTGTGTGCTGAGGTGGATTTTATGTGCTTCTTATGTGGAGTTCTTGGTGTTAATGTATTTTGAGACCATAGAGTCTTGTATATATATGTCTAGTAAATGTGTATTAAGAGTTTAAGAAAGTTGTTGGATTGTAATAATAAATTCTAGACTTTATTTTTCTCTTGCATGCTTGGAATGTTTGTAGATCTTCATTTGGAACTTAGAAGTTTATTGTAATTAACTACTTATAACTAAAACCAACTTATCTCGCATGCTTGTGTGCTTTAGTAGAAAATTGTTGCTCCAAGGCTCGGATGGCCTTGTGATTGTGTTTTGGCTTCGGAGTTATTATGGATAAGTTGTTGCTTTTAGTTCGGATGTCTTGAATGAATGTTTGCAGGTATCAGTTTGTCCTTGGTACAGAGGAGACTCTGTCCGAGTGACGGGTCCGAGCCTGACTTAGCGTGGGGTTGGGTTCGGGGCGTTACAGCCCGATTACTAATTGATAAACTAACGGGTGCAGTGGTACGCCTCAATACATGCACCAATTCGGTTAAGAGTTTGATATTGATTAATTA
The DNA here is from genome assembly GCA_037974665.1 of Ehretia macrophylla. Taxonomy (NCBI): domain Eukaryota; kingdom Viridiplantae; phylum Streptophyta; class Magnoliopsida; order Boraginales; family Ehretiaceae; genus Ehretia; species Ehretia macrophylla. The sequence continues at coordinate 46,616,357 of CM075773.1, forward strand.
CAATTGGAGACCCTTGAATGCAACGGGTTTCCTACTAAACTCATGAGAGTAGAGCTACGGCTCACATGCAATCCAACAGCTCGTGAGCTACCCTGTAGTCCGATCATCTCCAACCCATGACTCGTAGGTGAGCCACGCCACCAATACCACCACGACGTGGATTATCAATGATAGATTCAAGTAGGATTTTCTTTGGAGATAAGCCATCGTAGTGATAGCTTAGCTCGTTCATCCATCATGTTTGAATGAATAACGATAAACTCGGGGTAGGAGCAGGGGCAAATTCACATGGGGGACAATGGGGGCTGCAATCCCCCATTGAGTTAGAAAAATGTTAAAAATCTTATGTATTTTTCCAAAAAAAAATAGATATCTATGTATTTTTAGTTGAAAGAATTAATTAGCCCCAAATAAAAAATAAAATATTCATATCAATTAAAAATTATGGGTTTTAACCTCCACTAACAAAAATTCATGGATTAAAATTTTATTTTCTCTAATAAACCTTGGGAGGAGAATAGAGTATATATGAAAAAGCTTTCAACTAGATTACATCAGGGGGTTGGTTAATCTCAAAATTGAGTTACCTGTAATCGTAATTGTTTAGTATCACTTGTTACCAAAATTGTATCCAAAGCTCAATAGGTTCAAAAGCTATTGACCATAACTCCAACTGTTAAGTATCTAAAAATAGCAAATACTCGTACCAATGACCATAATCGTTTACTTTGGAAAAAAATGAAAATTTAGTTTATAGTAAAAACTAGCTTAAAAAACAAACTAAATTGCATAATTATTGAAAAAATACTATTGGTTTAGTCAGCATAGGATGAGAAGTGTAATTTTGGGTATTAATTTATTAGGCTAATATAAATTTTTTTTTTTATATATTTTGTCAATTCTAATTATATATAATATATGTGCCATGTCTTATATATGTAGACACACCCACAAATACAATACGTATACATATATTTTTGGGTTTCATGTTTCAATTTTTTTAAACGTTTAATACCAAAATCTATCGGATTACCTATCAAGTGCTTTTCATAAAAACCAACTATAAGGTAGATACTCATCAATTTCGTTATTGATCCAGAAAAACGTTAATAAATTGGTGTATTTAAAAAAAAAATACTCATATAGTTTAAACATAATATGTTTTAACTCTCACTGAGAAGAATTCTTGAATACGCTATATCTAAAGATTGAAAATTTTCTATTTTTGTTTTCTTTGTAAAACTCTTTACTGTTTACATCCATAAAACAAAAAGCATGAAGACATTTTCCTATTAAAAAAAAAAAAAGAAATATCGTGCCGTTCAAACCTTTTTTTTTTTTGTCAAAGTGGAATTTCATTAAAATGAGAGAAAATACATTAGCCTACCCCAACAGTAGGTTAGTCTGCTTCCAGCAGAAATACACTGATGAAGGAACATTTGATAACCAGTCAGATGGAAATAGTTGTTGATGAGCCTAGTTAACAATCCAATCGGAAGGAGCATTTGTCGTTCTTCTAATGAGGTTTGAGATTGATATCATTCCTTCCTGAAAGCTCATGTCTGATGTCTTGGACAATTGAATCCACCTTCCAATTGGTCTCCGAAGTGGAATGAGTAATTGTTGGGTAAACTTCTTAACAATCTGTTTCAATGATCAGTTGCGAGGAAGAGAAGGATCCAGCCAGCTTAAAAGCATTAAGGAGGGCCAAGGCTTCAACTTGTTGAGGGATTTCACATCTTGTGAAAAAAACAAGCCCATCAATGAGTGAACCAGAGTGGTTTCTGCAAATAGCTGCAATGCCAACAGTACCTGAGATCTTGTTGAAAGAGGCGTCACAATTAAGCTTGAATATGCCTGTAACGCCCCGAACCCAACCCCACGCTAAGTCAGGCTCGGACCCGTCACTCGGACAGAGTCTCCTCTGTACCAAGGACAAACTAATACCTGCAAACATTCATTCAAGACATCCGAACTAAAAGCAACAACTTATCCACAATAACTCCGAAGCCAAAACACAATCACAAGGCCATCCGAGCCTTGGAGCAACAATTTTCTACTAAAGCACACAAGCATGCGAGATAAGTTGATTTTAGTTATAAGTAGTTAATTACAATAAACTTCTAAGTTCCATATGAAGGTCTACAAACACTCCAAGCATGCAAAAGAAAATAAAGTCTAGAATTCATTATTACATTCCAACAACTTTCTTAACTCTTAATACACATTTACTAGACATATATATACAAGACTCTATGGTCCCCAAATCCAATAACACCAAGAACTCCCCATAAGAAGCCCATAAACCCCCCTGAGCACCCAAGATCACTGATTCTGATCTACTTGAACTTCTTCCTCTTCTTCTACCTCTAATAGCTGGGGATTCACCTCAGCTTCTCCTGAAACATTTTAGATGAGGAGTGAGCAACAAAGTTGCCCAGCGAGGGAGGTGATGCAGCATGTAAACGTGCAATATGATATGCAACACAATTAAACATATATACAAGACACATAACCATCAAGACAATAAATCAAACTATAATCACTTTAAAAAGGATACGGTTCCACTTCCAAGTCTTCGATCACGAGCCACGAACCACGAGTATCACGATTATGCCGGCAAAACCCAAACACCATACTTGGGATACTCCGGATGTATCCCGATCCTACGACCCTTTCTCCCGAGGTAGGTCCATGCCCAGCAGGTGAACCACGCCTCTGGGGTAGTGGAGTATGCCTCAGCGAGAAGGGAATAGGCACCATGGTAGTCGAGGGAGCACGGCAAGCCCGATGCCGCCCGTGTTTCTCGACGCTACCATGTCCGATATAGGTTGCGCAACCCAGTACAAGTCACAAGCAAGCAATAATATCACATAACACGTAAGAGGGACGACAAAGTAGGCCGCCCTCACATATATGCACGATAAAAGCTCATATATGCAAGATATTAACTAATAGATGCCAAAAGAAAACCATCAACATAATTAATTCCAATAATCTACTCAAATAACTTAAATACATCCTAAATATTCTATGCTAAGCACTACTAACACACAATAAGTTCCAATTGCAATTAAAATCGCTAAAAGCTACTTTTCCCCTTTCTTTAATCGGGCTTTCTTTCTCCTAAGCATAGTTCGAGATTCTCAATCCTTCCCTAGTCTTTCTATATTCCTAATTAAGCTTAAAGGTACCCTTTAAAGTCATAAAAACTCATTTTTGAAGCAAAAGTTCGGGAAGGCCCCGAACGGGTTTGAACTATAGCCATACTAACCGAACCCCAATTTCGCGAAACGAAAGCACCAAAGGTGCTTCCTTAGCTCAAGGATACCCAAATCGATGCCCAAATTTGCCCGGATTGCCTAACGTGCAAAACCCCCTTTTTAAAGTAAGCTATTTATGCACTAAAGTTCGAATTCGGGTGATTCAATCTAACGTGGCTTTTCAATTACCTTCCCTAGGGTCTAGAGCACCTAATTGAGGCATCAATTCAAGTCAATTATCAAATTTTCTCAAAACCCTAGTTTTAGGCACTATTCATTGTCTCTTTGATCAATCTCAACATTCAACCGTTTAATTTGTTATCACACCACAAAAGTTAGCTCTAGAGGCTTAAAATAACTCATAGGAAGCATTCAACACAAGATATATTGCTATAATTGACAATTCAATAAATTTGAACATATGCAAACAAACTTTAAATTCAAACAAGTAAGACTCCCTCACAATTTTGAAGATGTAGAAGCTTTGTTGAAGGTCCTAAGTTGCTCAATAACCTCCCAAGATCAAACTATGAGCTCAAAGTGCTTGGATGAAGAAGCAAAAATCTCTCTTTTCTCTCCTTGAAGTGGACGGCCAGCAGGGGACATGGATGGCATTTCTGAAATTGTTTTTGATGACTAATTTGCTATGTTCTATTTTATTTTATGAGGTAGTTGTTTTATGTGTTGTAGGTAATTAATATTCTAAGCAATTAAATCTCAAAACTTAATCAATTAAAGCTAATTGCAATTACAATTGCTTTCTAATTAAATACTATCACTATTCTAACGTAACACTATTCAAGGCTCACGGAAATTATTTTTCAAACGCATACTCCTAAGCTCGAAAGTTCAAAACGAAAATTTCTTGGCTCCTTTTAAATGTCGAGTGACCTAGGAAAAATTTAAAATCAAGCTTTCGGAACAGTCAAAAATTTTATGAATAGTGATCCACAATAAAAACAATTAAGCAAGAAAAAATGATGCACGTAGAAATGCGCACATAAGTATGCAACGATTATAATAAATTTAAAGTGAAATTCTCGGGTGTCACACCCTCTACCCCTTAAACTAATTGCGTCATCGCAATTCTTACATGATTCGGCAAAGAGCTCCGGATACTTCTCTCTGAACTGATCTTCTCGCTCCCAAGTGGCATCCTCAACCCAATGATGATCCCAGAGAACTTTTACCATAGGAATATTTTTAGTCCTAAGTTCCTGAATCTTTCGGTCAACCACTCGAAGAGGCTTCTCAACATAAGCTAAGGACTCATCAATTTCCAACGGCTCCGGCTCAATGATATGCGACGGATCAGGATTATACTTTCTCAACAGTGACACATGAAAAACATCATGAATCCGACCCAAACTTGGAGGTAAGGCCAATCTATAAGCTAAATCTCCAACCTTCTCAGTGATCTCAAAAGGTCCCACGTATCTAGGACTAAGTTTGCCTCCTTTGCCGTGCCGAATCAAACCTTTCCGCGGAGAGACTTTTAAGAAAACATGATCACCCTTAGAAAATACTAAGTCCCGTCGACGTCTATCAGCATAATTCTTCTGTCGACTCTGAGCTGTAAGCATCCTCTTCTTTATAAGCCTCACGTTATCCACCATTTTAACCATCTCCGGAAGAATAGCAGGATCAACTGTTTTCATCTCACCTACCTCATCCCAATACAACGGAGACCGACATTTTCGCCCATAAAGTGCCTCGTAGGGTGCCATGCCAATAGTGGCCTGATAACTGTTATTGTAAGCAAACTCTGCTAGAGGCAGATATTTCTCCCAATTCTTGCCAAAATCCAGAACACAGGCTCTCAACATATCCTCCAGTATCCTGATAGTCCTCTCCGACTGACCATCCGTCTGCGGGTGATAAGCAGTACTAAAACTCAAATTAGTCCCCAAAGCCTTTTGTAGCTTCTGCCAGAACTGTGATGTAAACCTGGGATCCCTGTCTGACACAATCTGAGATGGAACTCCATGCAGTCTCACAATATTTTCAACATAAAGCTCAGCCAATTTATCGAGAGAATCTGTTTTCTTTGTAGCAATAAAATGCGAACTCTTCGTCAACCTGTCTACTACAACCCACACCGAATCATTACCTCGTGGTGATCTCGGTAAATCCGACACAAGATCCATAGTAACCTGATCCCATTTCCAGACCGGAATCTCCAACGGTTGCAACAATCCTGCTGGCCTCTGATGCTCTGCCTTAACTTTCTGACAAGTCAAACATTTAGCTACATACTCAGCTATCTCTCTCTTCATGTTGTTCCACCAGAAATTCTGTTTCAAATCTCTATACATTTTTGTGCTTCCAGGATGAATTGTATATTTAGAAGCATGAGCCTCAGCAAGAATCTCATCTTTCACAATCGAATTACTAGGAATGCAAATTCTGTTCCTGTACCTGAGAAGCCCATCATCATGCATCTTAAAGTCGGACTCTCCCCCTTTTGACTTCTCTAAAAGCTTCAATAGCTGAGAATCTGATTGTTGTGCTTCTCTGATTCTAGATAGCAATAAAGATTTGATTTGTAAACTAGCAAATTGAATACCTGATCTAGAAGTTTTCGGTTTCCATAAACACAGTTCTTCCACAATTTCCCAATCCTTGATTATCAAACTAGACACAGAAGCTTTCCGGCTCAGTGCATCTGCAACAGTATTAGCTTTTCCCGGCAAATAGCTAATGGTACAGTTATAATCATTCAATAATTCTAGCCAACGCCTTTGCCTCATATTCAAATCTTTTTGAGAAAACAAATATTTCAAACTTTTATGGTCAGTAAATATTTCAAATTTGTTGCCCCACAAATAATGCCGCCATTTCTTCAAAGCAAAGACAACAGCTGCAAGCTCTAAATCATGAGTAGGATAATTGAGTTCATATGGTTTCAATTTCCTAGAGGCATATGCTATGACTTTACCATTTTGCATCAAAACACAACCTAACCCTTCTTTCGAAGCGTCACTATAAATCACCAAGTTCTCGGTTCCCTCAGGTAAAGCAAGGATAGGTGCAGTGGTAAGTCGCTTTTTCAACTCCTGGAAACTAGCTTCACATTTATCATCCCAATTAAACACAGTTTTCTTCTGGGTTAAAGTAGTCAAAGGTCCTGCAATCCTTGAAAAATCTTTAACAAATCGCCTATAATAACCCGCTAGTCCCAAGAAACTACGGACTTCCGTGACAGTTTCAGGTCTTTTCCACGACATGACTACATCAATTTTAGCAGGATCAACAGATATTCCCTCCTGGGAAATGATATGACCTAAAAAGGCAACCTGTTTCAACCAGAATTCGCATTTGCTAAATTTGGCAAACAACTTGTGTTCTTGCAGGGTTTTAAGTACAATCCTCAAATGCTCTTCATGCTCTGACTCAGATTTAGAGTACACTAATATGTCATCAATAAAAATCACCACAAATTGATCAAGATAGGGTCGAAATACTCTCTGCATCAAATCCATAAAAGCGGCTGGAGCATTTGTCAACCCGAATGGTAAAACAACAAACTCATAATGGCCGTACCTAGTTCTAAATGCAGTCTTAGGTACATCCTCTTTCCTGATCCTCAACTGGTAATAACCCTGCCTCAAATCAAATTTCGAAAACACAACAGCACCCTGTAGCTGATCAAACAACTCCTCAATTAAAGGCAAAGGATATTTGTTTTTCACCGTTACCTGATTCAGACCCCGATAATCTATACACAAACGCAGAGTACCGTCTTTCTTTTTCACAAATAACACGGGAGCACCCCACGGTGACGAACTAGGCTGAATGAAACCTTTCTCAAGCAAACCCTGAAGCTGAATTTTCAATTCTTGTAACTCAGGGGAAGACATTCTATACGGGGTTCTCGAGATAGGACTAGTTCCCGGCAGCAGGTCAATCACAAATTCAATCTCCCTATCAGGTGGTAACCCAGGCAACTCTTCAGGGAAAACCCCCGGAAACTCTTTTATAATAGGTACTTCACTCAATTTCAATTTATCTCCAGGCTGATTAATAAAATAAGCTAAGTATGCATCATAGCCTTTACTCAACATTTTAGTAGCTTTAATGGATGATATAATACGTGTCCCAGTAGATTTTCGACTCCCAGTTACTTTAATAATAGGTCGGTTAGGCACTTCTAGAGTCAAAACTTTCCTCCTACAGTCCAAACATGCATAATATCGCCCCAACCAATCCATCCCTAAGATAACCTCAAAGTCCCGAAATGGCATGATAATCAAATCAATAGGATACATGCAACCCTCAATGCAAATATTACAATCCTTACATACAGACTCCGTAACAAATTTAGTTCCCATAGGATTACCTACTTCAATCACATACGGCAGTTTATCAACTTTTAATGTAGCAGACTGTGCACATGCAGGTGTAATGAATGAATGTGTAGCCCCGGTGTCAATCAAAACTACTACCGGCTGATTATTAATAAGAAAAGTACCTTCCACCACCATTGTCGTCTCTGGAAGCTCCTCCTGGTCAAGTGCAAATACCCGTGCCTGGCCTCGCGGTACGGTAGCTGCTCCTGAAGCTCTAGTCTGGGCACCCTGGCCTGGAGTCTGACCCTGACCACCTCTAAACTTGGGACAATCCCTAACTCTGTGCTGATCACTGCCACAGCCCGTGCAACGGCCTAGTTTCCTCCAACACTCAGCCTCTGTGTGACCCTTACGATTGCAATGAGTACACTGTAAATTCTTCCTAGCAGCAGCTCCTCCTGTAGGGGTCCTATAAGTAGATGTGGCAGAACTGCCCTGCTGAGATCTAGCAGTCACTGGTCGGGTCTGTGACTGTCCCTGTGGCTGGCTCTGAGTTGGTCTCGGCTGTGACTGTACCTGAACTGGTCCTGGGTAGCTCTGAGTCTGCCTAGGCTGCTGAGTCTGCCTCTGATAACCCTGACTCTGAGACTGAAACTGCCGTTTGCTTGACTGACTAGACTGAGCTAACACATCTGCCTTACGTTTCTCATATCTCGATGCAGCCCGAACTACTGCAGCATAGCTCGGATAATCTTGTGAAGACAAGTTAAGCATGATGTCACTCCTCAACCCTGTAATAAATCTCTGAATTTTCACATCCTCGGGCTGAACTAAAGCTGGCACATATCGAGATAGTCTCGTAAAAGTAGCCTCATACTGGTCTACAGTCATGTTCCCCTGTTTCAAAGCTATAAACTCATCCTGATGCCTCTCACGGGCTACAACCGATACATATTTATCCCGAAACTCACGAACAAAATCAGCCCATACATGCTGAACCCTCTCAGCATCCCATTTTTCTCTAATAGTGCGCCACCAAGCCTCGGCATCACCCTCCATTAAAAACGTAGCACAGTTGATCTTTCTTTCATCGTCATACTCAAGTATTGCAGCAACTTTCTCGAATTTACTCAGCCACAACTCTGCTTTCATATCATCTGGTTCACCATAAAAACTGTATGCTCCATGATGCAGAAATTTATCAAATAAGTTACCTCCCGCAGTACCACTGCCCTCTGCTCTGGCAGTCTGATTACCTCCGCCGGTACCTGCTGTACCCTGCTGAACCACAAACTGTGCTATGGTATTCATCGCAGTAGCCATAGTAGCTAAAATCTGGGCAGTGCTCGGCTCCTGACCCTGTTGTACATTCCCAGCTGCCCCAGCATTCTGCCCTGGTACATTCTGTCTAGGAGCCTCATCCGGCTCACCCCGTGGTCTACCCCGTCTCCTCATCACAATGCTAGAAGAACATCATATTATAATAGGCAAATAAACTATGCAAGATAATTTACACATTGTTTTCAAACATTTTACTCACATAAGAACACATAAAACACTTAACAACAATCAATACTAACTTTTCATATTCTTATCATATTAAGCTTTATCCTTCTTTTTCATGCTAGCACGTCTTATATCTAAGTACTTAAACAATTAAACATTTACATATTCACATAATTCATTTCCACATATAGACCTCTACCCACATGCCAAGGAATTTAACCCGGCTTCAAGCATTCTAGTAGCTCTGATACCACTTAAGGTGTAATGCCCCGAACCCAACCCCACGCTAAGTCAGGCTCGGACCCGTCACTCGGACAGAGTCTCCTCTGTACCAAGGACAAACTAATACCTGCAAACATTCATTCAAGACATCCGAACTAAAAGCAACAACTTATCCACAATAACTCCGAAGCCAAAACACAATCACAAGGCCATCCGAGCCTTGGAGCAACAATTTTCTACTAAAGCACACAAGCATGCGAGATAAGTTGATTTTAGTTATAAGTAGTTAATTACAATAAACTTCTAAGTTCCATATGAAGGTCTACAAACACTCCAAGCATGCAAGAGAAAATAAAGTCTAGAATTCATTATTACATTCCAACTTTCTTAACTCTTAATACACATTTACTAGACATATATATACAAGACTCTATGGTCCCAAAATACATTAACACCAAGAATTCCACATAAGAAGCACATAAATCCACCTCAGCACACAAGATCACTGATTCTGATCTACTTGAACTTCTTCCTCTTCTTCTACCTCTAATAGCTGGGGATTCACCTCAGCTTCTCCTGAAACATTTTAGATGAGGAGTGAGCAACAAAGTTGCCCAGCGAGGGAGGTGATGCAGCATGTAAACGTGCAATATGATATGCAACACAATTAAACATATATACAAGACACATAACCATCAAGACAATAAATCAAACTATAATCACTTTAAAAAGGATACGGTTCCACTTCCAAGTCTTCGATCACGAGCCACGAACCACGAGTATCACGATTATGCCGGCAAAACCCAAACACCACACTTGGGATACTCCGGATGTATCCCGATCCTACGACCCTTTCTCCCGAGGTAGGTCCATGCCCAGCAGGTGAACCACGCCTCTGGGGTAGTGGAGTATGCCTCAGCGAGAAGGGAATAGGCACCATGGTAGTCGAGGGAGCACGGCAAGCCCGATGCCGCCCGTGTTTCTCGACGCTACCATGTCCGGTATAGGGTGCGCAACCCAGTACAAGTCACAAGCAAGCAATAATATCACATAACACGTAAGAGGGACGACAAAGTAGGCCGCCCTCACATATATGCACGATAAAAGCTCATATATGCAAGATATTAACTAATAGATGCCAAAAGAAAACCATCAACATAATTAATTCCAATAATCTACTCAAATAACTTAAATAAAGCCTAAATATTCTATGCGAGGCACTACTAACACACAACAAGTTCCAATTGCAACTAAAATGGCTAAAAGCTACTTTTCCCCTTTCTTTAATCGGGCTTTCTTTCTCCTAAGCATAGTTCGAGATTCTCAATCCTTCCCTAGTCTTTCTATATTCCTAATTAAGCTTAAAGGTACCCTTTAAAGTCATAAAAACTCATTTTTGAAGCAAAAGTTCGGGAAGGCCCCGAACGGGTTTGAACTATAGCCATACTAACCGAACCCCAATTTCGCGAAACGAAAGCACCAAAGGTGCTTCCTTAGCTCAAGGATACCCAAATCGATGCCCAAATTTGCCCGGATTGCCTAACGTGCAAAACCCCCTTTTTAAAGTAAGCTATTTATGCACTAAAGTTCGAATTCGGGTGATTCAATCTAACGTGGCTTTTCAATTACCTTCCCTAGGGTCTAGAGCACCTAATTGAGGCATCAATTCAAGTCAATTATCAAATTTTCTCAAAACCCTAGTTTTAGGCACTATTCATTGTCTCTTTGATCAATCTCAACATTCAACCGTTTAATTTGTTATCACACCACAAAAGTTAGCTCTAGAGGCTTAAAATAACTCATAGGAAGCATTCAACACAAGATATATTGCTATAATTGACAATTCAATAAATTTGAACATATGCAAACAAACTTTAAATTCAAACAAGTAAGACTCCCTCACAATTTTGAAGATGTAGAAGCTTTGTTGAAGGTCCTAAGTTGCTCAATAACCTCCCAAGATCAAACTATGAGCTCAAAGTGCTTGGATGAAGAAGCAAAAATCTCTCTTTTCTCTCCTTGAAGTGGACGGCCAGCAGGGGACATGGATGGCATTTCTGAAATTGTTTTTGATGACTAATTTGCTATGTTCTATTTTATTTTATGAGGTAGTTGTTTTATGTGTTGTAGGTAATTAATATTCTAAGCAATTAAATCTCAAAACTTAATCAATTAAAGCTAATTGCAATTACAATTGCTTTCTAATTAAATACTATCACTATTCTAACGTAACACTATTCAAGGCTCACGGAAATTATTTTTCAAACGCATACTCCTAAGCTCGAAAGTTCAAAACGAAAATTTCTTGGCTCCTTTTAAATGTCGAGTGACCTAGGAAAAATTTAAAATCAAGCTTTCGGAACAGTCAAAAATTTTATGAATAGTGATCCACAATAAAAACAATTAAGCAAGAAAAAATGATGCACGTAGAAATGCGCACATAAGTATGCAACGATTATAATAAATTTAAAGTGAAATTCTCGGGTGTCACAATGCCTCTGGGAGGTGGAGACCAGTGAGTAGGGATAGCTGGTGAACTCATGTTAAAACCTGAGAAGTGGAGATCAGTTCACTAAAACAAAAAAAAGCTCCAATCCAACTGGAAATTCAACATGAATGATCACAGGCCATTTGTATAATTTTCCCTTTCGATTACATTCAAATGTTGTTGAAGCACCAAGGTAAAATGAAATGTGAGAGAATTCCAAGCAACCAAAATTAGAATCATCCAAATCCCTTCCTCAAACAGATACAATCATCCAAAATTGTCATCCATTCAATTACATTTTCACATAGCATGAAATTTATGTAAAGCTTGATTTCCCTCATCTCCATAAACTTGTGTATAGCTTTCTGCAAATAGTCATCTAATTTTTGCATTTCACGGGGAGATGCAGTCATGGAGCATTTAATTTGTAGAAAAGAAACTATTCTAATTCATGTTAAACACTAACAGATGTAGCCATTGGCAATGGTATATACAACTCGTGTGCACAAGCACACCCTGAGTTGGAAATTCTTTTTTCTTTTTAGTGTTAAAGAAAAAAAAAATAATATGTGGAGTCTTCATTAGACGGATGATCGGATAGTATTTTTTTATTTGATCGAGATTACATTTGGTCAACATGTACACAACTCAAGTTTCTACAATCTAAATGACGGAGCTTTCTAAGACTAGTAATCCATTTCTTTTTGGTGATTTTCATCATTATTTAAATAAATTTATTCAAGTTAGATTTTAATCTATAAATTTTTATGTATTTCATAATTGTTAAATTTTGCTTTGATGTTCAAAGATTCTTTGTTTAGTACTATAGTTGATTTTGATATATGACCATGATAGACGTTTGTCATTTTTGTGTAGAGTAAATTGCATTTATATTCCTTCTGAATTAAATAAAAGGGAATCATGCTTTGAAAACTCAATTTGTGCTATAACGTGCTCAAATTAAGTATTGATTTACTTATAACATATTGTACTCTATCATTATAAAAAAAACATGAATTTAGACATAAAACCAACAGTTTTTATTTATAATTTATATAAAAAAATTATCCATAAACGATGACTTCGGATCCCTAGTTTGTGATACCAACACTATAGTGTTCACCATGATCCTCGATACTTGGTTCAGTCAAGGATAATGATCTCGCTTGTCGCTTTGCTGAATTGACCTGCAGAAAGTGCCAAACACATTCCATATTTTTGCCTTCACTAAGAATCTCCTCCAAGTTCTGTAACATGTCTGTCAAGTCACTAGTGAAGTTCTTGGGATTCAGGTCACTTTCTAACTTATTGCAAAGTTCTTTTCGGTGGAAACCAATTGCAAAGTCGGTAAAGTTGAAGGTTTCAGCATTTCAGGTTTTTCTTTCGCACATTGTGGAGTTTGCTATATAGGAGAACTATGGTTAAGATTGGTCGCCAATCACAACGGCAAGAAAGGCTCAGAAGAGAAACCTTAACCCACCACACTTGGGTCTTGCCGCAATTTGATGCATACCAAGTTGTTGATTCGCTTGTATTTATAACTGCAACAAAAATAGAGACAATTTCTACTTTTTGAATATCTAAACAGTGCACAGCAGATACTACTGCTTATGATATCTCATGTATCTAAACAGAGGTAGATGTACGTTTGGACCGGTGTGGGCTGCAACTTTAACTGGTTCAGAAAAATATTTTATGTATTATTTTTAAAATATATATATATATTTGTCTTTCTATTTAAAAAAATTAATTAATATTTATTAAAAAAATATACTTATATAGTTGAAAAATAAAGCCATCACTGAGAAGAATTCCTCAATATGCTCTTGTATCGAGCGATTGAAATTTTTCCCTTTTGTTTTCTCTATCTTTTAGACCCCTGAAAACTTTTAATTGTTCATGTCCACAAAACAAGAAGCATGAAGACATTTTCCTATTAAAAAAAAAAAGAAATATCGTGCCATTCAAACATCTATAAAACAGAATAATTAAGCTCCTATCCAACTGGATATTCAACATGATGATCACAGGCCAGACTCGGTGAAAGAATGAAGAAGATTAGAACTGTAAGAGCTAACTAACACACGATGTGGTCCATGCTTATTAAGATGGTCCATTAATTTATTATGAAAACTTTTAATCGTGCTATAACATCTAGCATAATATAATCAAAATATACAAAACTTAACTTGACAACATTTGATGGAAAAGTGAGCCTTTTCCTATAGATTATATTTATGGGCAGATTCAGAAACTAACGGTCATTTCTGACTCAATTTGGATAATGCAATTTCAAGAGGAGTCGATTATTGGGCATTGGATTCCTTGAAACTTGTAGAACGTGCAACGTTGTATTAGGGTTTGGTGAGCCAGCCCTTCCAGTTCGAAGATACTTGATTCCTCAATCAAAAGGGTTAAAGAAGGGATGGATGGAAGAACTTTCGAAAAAGGCAACACGTGGGTGGGACTCTTTCCTCTAAAGAGCTTCGTAAGAAGGAGCTGATTCACTAGCTGCCCTTCAGCCTATGAATGCAAAAAAGAACTGATTCCAAAACATACAATTCAATACTCAAATATTGAAATTTCTTTTGGTGGGGAATAAATTAATTTTTAAATTAAAAAAACTTTAAAAATATACAAATTTTCAGGAAAAAATGTAAATAATTCATTATATACATATGCGTCTTAGTTTCAGCTAGCGACTCAACTGCATTAGCCAAAACTTGATAACAATGTCGATACTTGTCAAATAAAAAAGATAACAATCTATGCCAACCTTATAATCACTACAAGAAATTTCGCGTTCGGAGACGACACATTTCCGTCTCCGTTCCATTTCCAATTTGGAAAGGAAACGGAACGGAGACGGAACTCGGGCGTCACCTTTTGCCCCGTCTTCTTTTTTGAATTTCGTCACCGTTTCGTCTCAAATGGAGACGAAAAGATATTTTGTCACCTTTTTGTCTCGCTCACATTTTGTCTCCAATTCATCTCCCTTACATTTCGTCACATTTCCGATTCCCTCACATTTTTTCTTTGTTCCGTGTCCCTTACATTTCGTCTCATTTCCGTCTCCATATAATTTCATCTCATTTCCGTCTCCGTTAATATTAATATTGCATAAAATAACTCGGATTAATGTAAAAGAATCCAACCCCTCAGAACTTAGCATACTTCCCAAATATCTAAGGTACCACAATTATACAAATTCTTGCCTAAATCTTAATGGTGTTGAATTTTCCGTTAATCAAACTTCTGACCTCATGTTGGCCGACAAGGTATTACCATATACGCTAAATACAAATGAAAATAATAGTTCTGACCAAAAAAAAAATTGGAAGTTATAGTAGAAAAATAAATAAATTAGTATGAAGAGATTGACACATTTTTATCTTTTACAATACTTAAAATTGTTGCAAGAAAGCTGAAATTATTGTTGTTAATGACTTTATGGAATGGTTGAAAAATCATTCATATCCCATCATAAAGTTCTTAATGCAATAGTTTTTTGTAAATAATAACCAATAGTTTGAAAAAATTGTTGTAATTAAAGGATAATTTTAAATTATTCAAAAAATAATCTCAAGAGCAATTATTACTAAAAAAATGATAAAATAATTATAATTGTTGCAATTAAATAAAATCATTATAAAAACATTTATTAGTTTATAATACAAGAGTTAAAAAAACGTAGCAATAAGTTACCAATTGCCCACAACCTGTTATATTTAAATTTCAGTTTTTCAAAGTGTTAAAATGTCCCATACAAAGCACAACAGCCTTTCTCTTCGACTACAAAAATATATGAAATATGTTTAATAAAGCCAAAACAACAATGAAAAAAGCTCGTGCTAGGTCTGGCCGGTTTGTTATTTTTGTAAATATTAAATATATTCGATGTTCTTTTTCTAAAAGTATTTTATATACTACAATAACTACTAAATGTATTTGCAATTGTAGCCCTTGGTTTGAGGATTTTTCAGAAGAGATATTCTACTGGCAAAGTGGTGTTTGAGGGTTTGTCACAATTTCTCGTTTAATATTGTATTTCCACAATGATTGGTGATGTAGAATGGAGTACGAATGGTACGGATTTTAATTAGCCACAAGCCAAAATCATCTTGAATAGTCGATTATATCAGTAAATATAGAAGTGGCACGAATCAAGTTACTCATGTATCTAAAGAAATGATGTTTTACCCTTCTATCATTTTCCCAAAAAGATCTCGAGTGCACTAGGTGCTTGAGTAATAATGTTTTCTGCCAGAGGATGCTGTATGCCAAAATTTGTGGACAAATTTGCACATTATTCAACTCATGATCATAGTTGTCTGTGATACGAATTGTACAATTCAATACAATTCACTCAAAAATCGATACGAATTAACGGACGAATCGTAAATTGGTATGAATCGCATGCCAAATTGTGAAAAAAAGGTATTGAACCGTATCGAATTGACCAATTCATAGATTCGTCTGAATTCATTGCTATGATGCTTTTTTTTTCTCTTCTATCTGATGCTATAGTGCTTGTCGGTATAGAAACGAAAGAAAATGAAATGGGACATATGAAGACAAAATTGAGTGGAAGAAAAGGCAAATGCCTTAATTATTATTGTCTTCTTTGGTCAAAGAGTCAAAGGTAAATAGTAAAAGTCAAAACAAAGACTTACATTTCACATCCGTTCCTATCTGGTTAGGAAAAATTGCATAAACAAATTTTTTTATTTTTTTTTAAATTTCAAATTCATTTTTATTGTTTAAAATTGGTCCCTATTAATTTTCAAAAAATTCCAAATTTGTCCTTACTGTTCAAAAGAAACTAATTTAGTCCCTATTATTTAAAAAAAATTAATTTATCCAATTTAGACAAGGACTATACTAAATTTTTTTTTTAAAAAAATAGGGACTAAATTGACTAACTTTGAATAATAGTGACGAATTTAAATTTTTTGGAAAACGATAAGGACTAAATTGACTAATTTTGAACAATAAAGATGAATTTAAACTTTAGGAAAATAATAGGGACCATTTGCTCAATTTCCCTTCTTGTTTAATGCGAAGGTTTTTATTTTAATGAAAAGAAAAAACATAAACTAACTATAATAATTTTTTCTTTATATAATCTTTTAACATCTAACCAAAAAAAAAAGTTTAACTAAATAATTTTAACTCAAAATAACTAATGAGAACACAATAATCAATTCTTTTTTGAGAAAAAAATAAAAAATATCATTGATAACACAAAATATCAATTATTGGTGTATTACTAAAAATGTGACCAAATCGTTACGATCCACGATTCGAAAAAAAAAAGTGCTTTCGATTAACGATTTGACAACTATTCTCATGATAAACATGTCTTTCAAAAAGACCGCTTGTTTTGCAACATCATGCTTTTATAGTCATCTAGCATCTTTTATGGAGAATATATGTACAAAATAGGAAAACTACCAATCTAGTCTTTTCATCTAGTTGTGGCATTGTTCAAGCCATGTAACTTAATGCTCCAATGTTATCCCAATTCTGAATTTCTATTTGCCCTCATGGCACAAGACAATATTTTAATGCAGAACAGGTGGTAAGATGCTAAGAAACATGCATTAAAAAGACTCGTAATATTGATTGTCGATTGCATGCAATTTGACCATTGTCCACTGATTATTAATGTGTGCCCGATTGTTGTCCAGCGCAAAACCCCATTCAGATTCTTTAACGCTTGGGCATCTCATGAGGGGTTTCGTCCCATCCTTGAAGAGGTGTGGAATACTCAATTTTCGGGCTATCCTATGTTCAGACTGGTTAATAAATTAAAATCCCTGAAAGAAGTCCTTAAATATTTCAACAAACAGCACTTTACTGGAATCAGTTCATCCATCTCCATTCTCAGATCAAAGCTGGAGACTGTGCAAAATAACTTATTGAGCTCGATACTTGATCATGAGTTAGCAAGTAAGGAGGCTGATTTGAGGGGTCAGTTGATGGAGGCCTTACTTTATGAAGAGTCCATTTTGCAACAAAAGGCTCGTGTTAATTGGTTGAAGGAAGGTGACCTGAATACGGCGTACTTCCACAGAGTTATCAGGGGGTGATAAGTTCGTAATACTATCTCTAGTGTGGTTGATGATAATGGCAACATTCTGACTTCCAATGCAGACATTGTTGACAATTTTTTTGGTTACTTTAAGAACTTGTTGGAAACGAACAGAATGGAGAGTATGGATTATACAATTGGTGATCTCAAGAATTTGTTGGGGAAGTCGATCTCTTAGGACAATAAGAGGTTATTCTCGGAGCTTGTGTCTGACTTTGAAATCAAAGAAGCCATGTTCTCTATCAACAGCTCCAAAAGTCCGGGTCCTGATGGGTATCCTGCTTTCTTCTTCAAGAATGACTGGGATGTTGTTGGTGCCGATGTCTGTTGTGCAGTAAGGGATACTTTGAACTCTGGGATTCTTCTAAACGAAATAAATACTACAACTATCACTCTCATTCCGAAGGTTAGTAATCCTTCGGGGCCTAAAGACTATAGGCCTATTTCTTGTTGCAATATGATTTACAAATGTGTTTCTAAGGTGATTGCTAATAGGTTGTGCAAGGTGCTTGATTCGATCATCTCTATTAATCAATCAGCCTTTATTCCGGTACGTAAAATTCTTGATAATGTACTTATTGCTCAGGAGTTGGTCAGGAATTATGGTAGGAAGCACACAACATCCAAATGTATCATTAAGTTTGACATTATGAAAGCCTACAATTCTGTCGAATAGAACTTTATGCGATCATCCTTTCCTACTCTTGGGTTTCCTGGAAACTTTATTAAATGGATTGATATGTTTATCTCCACCCCATCTTATTCTGTGATGATAAATGGCCAAATGGAGGGCTTCTTTCAGGGGGAAAAAGGACTCAGACAAGGTGACCCGATTTTGCCCTATATCTTTGTGATTGTCATGGAAGCTTTATCAAATTTGCTGAATCAATGTAGTAACTTGTGAGGCTTTTCTTTTCACCCCAAATGCAAGAAGATTAAGCTTAATCACATTGCATTTGCAGATGACATCCTCATTTTCTCCAAGGCTAACCCGAGCTCCATTGCTATCATCAAAAAAACCATTGTCGTCTTCTCTAAAATGTCGGGCCTCTACTTTAGCAACGCTAAAAGTCAAATTTTCTTTGTTGGCTACCCGGATAGCTGTAAACTCTTTATTTGTGAATCACTAGGCATCAAAGAGGGGAACCTGGCAGTGCGGTACTTGGGTACTCCCTTGATTACTAGTAGGCTCAACAAATCTATTTGTAGTGCTTTAGTGAACAAGATCACTACTAGAATTGATCATTGGACAACTAATTGGCTGTCCTATGCCCGTAGACTTCAGCTTATCAATTCAGTTTTGCAAAGTATTTTGACTTATTGGTGTAATGTGTTCATGCTACTAAAAGGTGTTATTGAGGAGATTGAAAGAAAGTTCGCTGCATTTCTATGGAAAAATGGAGGGGAAAATGCGAGATGGGCCAAAGTGGCTTGGTCAAAAGTCTACAAACCAAAGAAAGAAGGAGGCCTTGGTGTTCAAAGTTTGTGGGATATCAATGTTGTTGCTATTCTCAAGCAGTTTTGGCATACGTATTTCAATAGTGACTTTCTTTGGGGCTATTGGGCTAATCGAGTCTTACTTGAAAGTTGCAATATTTGGAGTGTTGATATTCCAAACAACGCATCGTGGACTTGGCGTAATCTACTCCAAATTAGACAAGTTGCTAAAAGGTTCATTCGCCATCAAGTTGCAAACGGGTGTAATACCAATCTTCTTTGGGATACTTGGCTGCCTTGTGGAAGTCTTTGGGATTTTTCACATTCTAACAATATTGATATCCCGACTAATTGTGGAAACTTGAAAGTGGCTGACTGTATTAATGGCTTTTGCTGGAATTGGCCTAGCAATCTCAGGTGGATTGAAGCCTTAGTTGACTTCGAACCAAGACCTGACATGCAAGACCGAATTGATTGGGTTGTGGGGACTCGTACAGATTTCAATTTCCATTCGACATGGGAATATATTCGAGCCAGGAGTACTGAAGTTGTTTGGGAGGAGCTGGTGTCGAACAAATCTATTATACCTAAGCACAGCTTCTGCACCTGTCTCACGATGCTTGATAGGCTTGTTACTAAGGCGAGAATTTCAAGTTGGGGTATCTCAACTGATGTGAATTGTTGCTTTTGTGGACTGGGTGTGGAATGTAGAAATCACATTTTCTTTGATTGTCCGTTCACTCACCATATTTGGAAATGGTGTGCAAAGCGAATGCGGTGTGGTGTCCTCAATGCCGACTGGGATACCATTGTTGAGAAACTTTGTAAAATCAACAAATGACGTAGCTTGAAGGCAACCATTGTGAGAAATGCTTTTAACTCTTGTTTTTACTACATTTGGATGGAGCGTAACGCTAGATTTTTTGGCACTAATTCACAAACTGAAGAATAGATTATTGGAAAAATTAATTTAATTTTGATGTGAGGGGCAAGGTTAAGTTAATTTGTAAATATCATAACACCTTAGAAAACTTAATTTTTTGTAGAGACTGTAATATTTGTATTTCTTAAGGCTTCCTGTATTGGAACCTTTGATGTGTAGTGCTTTGATGTGGAAATGAAATAATTATTTTTGCCGAGCAAAAAAAAAAAAAATCTGACTTGATCTCCGAAAACAAGAAAAAAAAAAATATGACTTCATCACTCTTTTCCAGCACAGCTCTTTTATCGGGTTTCTCTGAGGGCCTTCATATCAATGAGACTCTGATGTGACGAGATTAAAGTATGTAAACAACGTTTCCGCATTTCAAAGATTAAAGTCGATAACTGCTAGTGTGAAAGAACAATTTAAATAACAATATATTGCCTTTTTTTTCTCTCTCTTTTGCCAATTTACATATGCATTAGGGAAAGAATGAGTCTTGGGTTTCTGACATCATTCAAAATTCTATCCACATAAAAGACAAAAATCTTCTTTTTTCTTATCAAAGTTACATGTTAGATGTGCTACAATAAAAATTTAATAACTCCTATAATTTATAAAAATGGGACAAAAAAAATCTTTGCATAAACACATACATATATATGGTATTAGTAGTTTTTCATGGAATTTAATTAGAGCAAATGCACAGTGGTAAAGATGGATTGTTAATTTGCTTCGCACTTTCCACGTGGTAAACCATATTTTTCTTCTTTTTTTAATACAAATGAGGTCAAGTCATAATTACAAAAAATTATTGTAGTAGATGTTTTACTTTTTTTTTATCATTTTCTATAACTACAAGTAGCTATAAAATAGTAAAATGGGATGTACGATATTATGGCACTTTATGAGCCAATCAACACATCCATTAGTTTCTTGATAAACGCACATGGAACTCAATAGATAAGATCAAGGTTTTTTACATTAAATAGAAGCGATTTTCTCGTTCCTTTGTTGTGTAATTAGAGTTTTTTTGTTTTGTTTTGGGAGTCTAGTCAAAGACTAGAACAAATTCATTTTGAAACAAGAGCATTTCTTTCTGTTGAAGGAACTTTCACAATTCAGATCCGATAGCGAAAGTGAAACCTAATGACTCAGCAACAGCGTACTTCAAAATTAGGAAAAATTTCACATTTAGTCCCTATTGTTTACAAAGTATCAAATTTAGTCTTTATTATTTAAAATGTCTCAATTTAGTCTCTATTATTTTACCAAAAGTTTTAATTTCGTCCCTATTATTTAAAATGTCTCAATTTAGTCCCTATTGTTTTCTAAAAAATTTTAATTTCGTCCTTATTATTTTTAAAAAGTTTCAATTTCGTTCTTATTATTTTCTTAAAGTTTCAAATTCGTCCCTATTATCCAATAACTAAATTAATTTTTTTTTGAGAAATAATAGGGATGAATTTGAAACTTTTTAAAAACAATAAAGACGAAATTAAAACTTTTTAGAAAACAATAAAGACGAAATTGAAAACTTTAAATAATAGGGATAACATTGAAACTTTTAGGGAAACAATAGGGACTAAATTAAGACATTTTAAACAATAGGGACTAAACTAAATTTTTTTGTAAATAATAGAAACTAAATGTGAGATTTTCCCTCAAAATTATCTTGATTCATTCCCCATCCAGTACTTAACCAATGGAAGGTTAGAGGAACATACATATTTCAAAAGGTGTAACTGGCATCCTACTTGAACATCTCCTACCTAACATAGAAAGGTTAGAGGAACATACATACTTTATAAAGAAAAGAATATTCACTTACTAATCCACAATCTATTACTTAGCAACTTGCAATTATAGTGATTCGATAGTGCCGAGTAGATGGGCTTTCAACCAATTGATATTCTTTAGGTATTCCTTGAGTGAATAGACCATGAAAGATTAGTTACCCATTTTGGGGTTACATTTCCATTCAATCCCCAGGAAAAGAAACTACACAACTCCAATTGCACTTGAACTGCCCCGAAGGTGAGAAGAGTTGAGAACAAATTGGTGAAAGGAGGTGTAACTAGGGGCGGGAGACAGTGGGGGCTGTAACCTCCACTAATTTAGAAAAACATTAAAAATTATATGTATTTTTCAAAAAAAAAAAAATAGATATCAATGTATTTTTAGTTAAAAAAATTAATTAGCCCTCACTGAAAAAAAAAAAATTTATATTGTTAAAAAATTATAGATTTTAGCCTCTACTAACAAAAATTCTTGGATCCACCCCTGTGTGTAACGCGTGAAAATGTGCTAAACAATTTGGTAACTGGTGTATGGACCACAGTCATACTTCCCAGTAATTGTCCTAATCTAATATTAGTTCGCTTCCGGTAGTTATATATATGTCTCACCCCGAAACCTGGATTCTATCGTAAAATCTTTGTTGTGTCATCGGATTTTCCCGTTTGCATATGTGAATGGGTTATCTAAGATACTCAGAAACTTTCATGAAAGAACAAGGTGGACTTGTATCTTTTTCCATTGACTCTCTACGCAGAAATTACATCATTAGAAAGAAGTCGTCCAAAACCTTCGCTGTCCATTGGCCGGGTACATTAATTTTTTTATGATTAATAGAGGGTAATTACCTTTCAACCTGTGACCTTTGCTGATCATGATCATGTGCACCATCACGTTCGTCAGCTTGCAGTTTTAAGATATGGTAGTCCCACAGTGACGCTTCGCTCACTGCACGTACGACAAAATATTCGTATAAGCAACTAAACAAATGAAGGTTTTTTCCTAACCTTGTCGTAATTATAAGTAAACCTCTCTGCTAATTCTTCAGCATGCTCATAAGTTTTCTTTCTTCATAGGTGATCTAATATGGCAGAGGCTACGAGTACAAACCATTATCTCAACCTCTTTGGACAAAGCTTCTATGCGCAGTTGAATGTCATGTACATGACCATGAAGTGTCTTCGTTTGCAAAGCCACCATGCTCTGTCTACTCACCATACTATTCTCGCATTCATTGTTCCAGTGCTGCTCAACTTTCTGGAATTGAAGTATCAAGGTAAAAATGAGTCTCCTTTCGAAACCCATCCACAAACGATGTTCATAGCCAATACAAGTCTCCTCGTATATTGCGTGTTATATGATGCTAAGTTGAGGATTTTGTCGAGCAATACCTCTCGTTATTATGCCAACTTTGTCCAAAAAGGTATGGTATTTCTCGGTACCTTGTCAATGGCAGCTCTAGCCTCAGTTCTTTCTCCAGACTTCATTCGTCCTATTTTATCCTTCCTCCCCGTTTATTTTTTAGCAGGTGACCTGTTGTACTGCAAATTTTGCCTATTGTTGAAGTTGCTATACATGAAAATTAGGGTTAAGATTGGACACCAGTCACAAGTGCAAGAAAGGCTGAGACGAGGACAATCCTTAATCCGTCGAACTTGGGCTTTGTCGCAGAACGATGCATACCCAGTAGATTCACTTCCTGTGTAACCATATGTAGCATAGGTGATATAAGAAACAAAATGATAGAATTTGCATTATTTGAAAGGTTTGATTAGTAGTGCAGAGCAGATAATACTGCTTATGTTATCACCTGTTTTGTCTTGTAAGTTGTATCTATAGATGAAAAAGTTTCCTACAGCTTAGACCCAATTGTATTAGGATAGTCCAACAAAACTATCGCAAACACGATCGTTTCTAAATATCATACGTCACTAAACGCTTTCTTGTCCATAATATCTGTTATTTTCGAATTTAAACCCTATTTGCATATATCAATCCTAAATTAGATGCTAGCAAAACTACAAAGAAAGATTTTCAAAATGCATGGGAAAATCACCAATTTAGTCATTTTCATCAACTCGTCACTAAACGCTTTCTTGCCCTCTTAGCATGAGAGGCTCAACTTTTCTAAAGACAGGAATTTAATACAGAACTGATGACTATGCAAAGAAACTCACATGAAAAACCACTGACTTCTTTGTTGTCCATTGTTACCTATTCAATGTTCAACTTGAAAAAAATATATATATTTTTTTGGTATTATTTCCAAAAAACTATAATACTGGACACTGTTGTTATATGATGGCACATCCTAACATCTTTCACTGTATGAGTGCACCCCCAAACTTACGTGTCAGAGTCCGCCACTTGTTTCATATCCTTAGACAGATGACATAAGTTAGATATGTACATTAACATATGTGTCTAATCATTATCCTACCAATATTCAAACACTTGTGGCCGGCTTTGGCATGCGAGCAATAATATACAAACAGAATAATTATATACATATATATTTTACAAAAATGATATGGCAAAAATATGTTGAATTCTAAACAAAATGAATGGCAAAACTATGTTGATTCCTTTTAGAATTCATTGGTCAACCTCACCATATTAGAAGAGAGGAGAGACACATTAATTTCATGTGAGGATTTTTTGTAAGATTCTTTTGTAAGTGTAGTATTTTCTTTGGCATTATAATAATTCATTATCCTCGTATACTACCATTTTGTTAGTATTGTATGATTAGTTTATTTCAAATACTAGGTTGATTTGGTCCTAACAAGGTTCGACCAACGAATTGAAGACTTTGTACTGGATTGAGAATAAAATTAAAGATTCAGAAAATAAATATAAAAGAATTGGGGTAATTTTAAGATTCAACTCTAATTGGAAAGGATCAAAATCCTTTTGAAATAAAAAAACAAAATCTCACTAGAAAAAAGCTGAGCATAGGCGGCACAAATCCAATAGAACAAAGAGAAAACCTCGCCCTACATTTAGCCTTTCTTTCTTTTTTTTTTTTTTTTTTAAATATCATTTATGTAATATCCTACGTTGATATGTGACTCAATATGAGATTATAGTTAAGAAATTCATATTATGGGTTTAAGTAATAACTCTAAGTGATCTATTTTAGATCCGGTAAATTTGAGGCTAAAAAATAATTATATTTTTAAATAGATGACATTAATCTCGCGTGTTGACTAAGAGTGCTAAGCATGAGTCATGATAATTTATATTTGATGTGCCGAACTGGAGTTTGAGGGCTCGTAGCAATTTCTCTCCTTTTTTTTTTTTTGTTTCTTAATGAATGGTGGAAATAGAATGGAATATACATGGGAAAGTTGAAAAGGTTTAAATTAGAAGCTACACAGATATATATATATATATATATATAGATCAGCCCCAACTTTTCTAAACCTTCACAAATGAAGAAAGTTGCCAACCTTCCCTCTTAACATGATCCTCACTTTTCTAAACAACTTTTTCCGTTTCCCGATTCTCACAGTAAAATTTGATTCTTTAAAGTTCATTCCTTCATGTAAAACATAATAGAGAAGTACTGGGGGGAAAACCATGAAAGTAAAAGAGTAAAAAGAAAAAAAAAGGTGTGACTGGAGGAGGGAGATTGAAGTTAGTGGGGTAGGGAAATATATAGAAAATATCGGTGTCAAGGAAATATTTGTTGGGTCTTACCAAAGAAGATGCTTTAGATTTTGCGTGCAAATACATCCATGTCAAATAGATAATGCAAAGATAACACGTGACACGAAATAGGACAAGAAGGTTAAGTTTTGTGGAAGTAACTCTCACTTGAGATTTAAATAGTCTCGAATTTGAGTCACTTAGGATATATGTGAGAAACTACTATTGATTCCTTTTAAGGACAAAAAAAAAACAAACCTGTGACATGAAGTATATGTTGTTAGAATATGTTGTATCATCATTGATATGGTGGCAATTACAAAGCATTCAATCAATTCATAAAGGAGAAAGGCACGCAAAAAGTGTAGTTTGTAGTGAAATCATTATAAATTGAACATAAATTGTATAGAACCAATGTGGGACGAAGTGTAGAGTCTGCTCTTACATCACTTGTTACGACTCAAGTGCAACTACAAATGTATCAATACATTGAGCCTAATCAAATGATTGAGAATATTTAAGTTCATATTGACAATTATAATAGAAAATTCAAATTATTATAAATTGAGTACAAATCTCTTAAAAAACTAATTTGTGATCAAGTGTCACAGAGCTAGACCTAACTTTCCTAGCAATCCCCCATCCGTTGAAGCATTTTTACATCTTTTAGCATGAGTGGACCTAAATGAGTCATGTTAGGAGTTTCTTCACATCATTGATGATTAGTGCAAAGCAGATAATAATATTGACATCACATGTTTACGTCTCTACATAAGTGGGGAAGCACACCAAGTAAGCTTGTTACTCTTGCATAAGAGTGCATGTGCTCGATTGTTTCAATTTCTTCACCACACTATATATGTATATATATTGGTTCCGGGGTACACACCGTCTCGTGTTCATTTTTCTCCATTGTTTTTTAAGGGACCTTAGCATAGTTGTCGAATCGTAAATCGTATCGTGAATCGAAATGTCATTTTTTTGAATCGTGAATCGTACCGATTCGGTCACAAATTTAAAACTAGTTGATATTTAACATATTATGTTTCCATGTCGTGTCTTGTTCTTTTTGTTTTTTTCTTAACCATATTTTAATGATCAACACCAAAGCCCTGTGTTAAGATAAAATAAATAAAATAATTAAAGTTCAACCCATACTTTGACTGTAAATATCAATGAGATTCATGGTTAATGCATATAGGCATACATTGCTTTATTTGATAACAGAGACATCGTTTTTTTGACCCAAAAAAAAAAAAATAGAGACATCGTTTAAAAACAGTTATGATCTCCAAACAATTTTTGCATCACAATATCACACTTCACAAGTGCCCAAACTAGTGCATGAAAGCTGTCGTAAACGATGTCTCTGTTTTCTTCCAAGCAAACACAAGGCCATTAAAAGCAAATATGTACACCATTAAAGTAAACCATTAAAACAAACCATTAAATGTTCTCTTCCAAGCCATATATACCAAGTATTACAAAAAGTCACACGGCAAAAAACAGGCAAGCAAAACTCATGGCCATGGCTCTGCAAAAGCAAAAGTACCAGCAAAGAAAAAAAAAAAAAAAAAAGTTAAAGCAAAAGCTAACTTCACTAACACGATCAGCTCAATTGAAGGTTTGAAGCAAGATTCTTCTTCACCGGCCAAGTTGAAGCAATCGGCTTTGTCTCCCTCTTTTTAGTAGTTAGACTTAGGGCTTTCTATTTGGGTGTTGTTTTTTGAATTGATAAGTTTGTATTGTTAAATGATAAATTATATTATATAATGGGCCTTTTTTATTTTATTTGTTCATCTTGTTAATATTGGGCTAATTTTATTTTGCAAAAAATCAGCTACGAGTTTCTCTTTTTTTATTTTTATTTTTTATTTTTTTATTTTTACTGAAGTGGGCTTATTTTGTTATCTACTTTGAAATATTTTGGGTTTTTTTTTTTAATTTTGACCCGAATCGTGAACGATTCAGTGAATCGTTCGATTCACACGATTCGCTACGATTCACTTGCTATTCACGTCGATTCACGATTCTCCTATCTGATTTGTATCATTTTTTAGTGAATCGTATCAAATCATACGCGAATCGTACGATTCCGATTACACTGGACCTTAGTATGCCAAATATTCATCCAAAGTCATTTTGGCCACGAGGTAGAACTGAAAGGATTTTATCCTGAAAAGTTTTTGTATTTTTCGTATCTGCAACAGAGTACATCATGTGGCTTTTATACTACAAACAGTGACTAACAACCAAGCCTATAGAAGTAGTATACAAGTACAACAACCAGATAACATCAAGGCAATTTAAACTTTTGAATTTTTAAAACAAATGACTTTTATCACGCCCCGAAGTCGGGCTGAGAACAGAGAGCTTGGTACGTAATGTGATGAATCGTTGTCGCGAAAGAGGCTTAGTCATGATGTCAGCTAATTGGTCAATAGTGGATATGAATCGAACCTGTAGCTCTCCAGAAGCCACCTTTTCATGAACAAAGTGAAAATCCACTTCAATATGCTTGGTTCTAGCATGAAAAACAGGATTAGTTGTTAAATATGTAGCATCAATATTGTCACACCAAAGAACAGGTTTAGATGTTGGCACCACACACAACTCGCATAACAGAGACTGGATCCAACATAAATCAGTTGTGGCAAATGTAATAGCATGATACTCAGCCTCTATACTAGAGCACGAAGTTGTAGTTTGTTTCTTGGCAGACCATGAGACTAAGTTCGGGCCAAGAAAGATACAGTAACCATGAGTGCTGCGGCGATCATCTGGGCAACCTGTCCAATCTGAATATGCATGTAAACTAGTATAAGGTGAGGCATGAAAATGCAACCCATGATTGACAGTGCCTTTTAAGTACCGAAGGATGCATTTGACCACAGACCAGTGAACATCAATAGGGGCATGCATGTACTGACATACCTTGTTAATAGCAAAACTAAGTTCAGGTCGTGTTATAGTGAGATATTGCAAGGCTCCCACAATGTTGCAATAAAGCGTTGGATCTGGAAAAGGATCACCAATATGTTGAGACAACTGCACAGTGTTTGATAAAGAAGTGGCACTCGTGTTTGCCTAATGAATTTTAGTTCTCGTCAACAAATCATCATATATATCGTTGTTGACTAAGACAATTAAAATAGATATGTCATTCAAACAATTATTAATTAAGGAGAACAAGCTCCGATGTCATTCAAACAATCATATGTCATTCAAAGTAAGAATTTTTCAAAAACAATTGATATATATATATATATATATATATATATATATATATATATATATATATATATATATATATATATTTAAAATAAAAAAGTAAAAAAATAAAAAAAAAATTGAGAACTATATTGGATTCACCGTTACAAACTATTAACATGACTATTGGTCATGGTCCCTGCGTGTTAGATAAGTAATTTGATTAACCTAACTAGTAGTTTACATTATTTTAAATCACGAATGACAATTAACAAGTCGAATATAATTTGCTTGTCCTCAAACAAATCGAGATGGACAATCCCATTGGAAATAATTAAGGGTAATAAAAATTAAATAATCTTACCAGATTTTGAAAGAAACAGGCGTGTGAAGTATATATCGACCATAGGTAAGCAAAAGATATATGTTGAGATAGACAATCAGGGTGCAAATTAGTGTCAAATAACTAATTGAGATTTCATACTAAAATCAATTAGTGTTAGGTAAAGTAGTTCGTGATCTTATATATTGGTGTTGAAAATCTTAATCTATCAACAAAGCATTTATGGTATATACATTTTGCATTAAGCTCTTGTCAATATAAGATTTTGTCTTCCCATTACGTCGTAAGATGTATTAATCCCATTTCTTTCATAAGATTGTGTTGTAATTATTTTATCTACTCCTATGTATAAGGTGTCTATATCTTTTCACCCCATATATCATTACTCGTTGATGATGCTAGACTTTGTGGAATTGAAGTACATATATATTTTTTGGCTAAACCAGTAAGAAGTTTCATTCAATATCAAAAACTGTGGAGTACATTTTACAAAAGAAGCCTACACAAAAAGGATCTATTCAAGTGTTGCGCTAATCTTCCAATATGTACAAAGGGCATGATTACATGAATTGCCTTTAAATTTGCTACCTGAAAGCATTTTCAAACTAACCGTCTCTTCAATCATAGCAACAATTTGGTCTTCTGTTGAAACTCAATTGCCAAATAGTCTACAATTGAGTTCTCTCTAGAGGTTGAAGATGCAAGCAGGAAAGACGATTTTAAGAATGGTTGCTTAATTTAATAGTCTTCATTTTGCAACTCTCAATGATATAGTGAAGAGTTTTATCCCAGCGAATACTTCCAACTGTGGTCATTGCAAATTTAACACACCTTCGCCAGACTCTTCTACTAAATGTATATTCAAAGAAGATGTGATCACGCGTTTCCAATCCCATATGGCAAAGTTCACATTAATCATTAATCTGAAAACCCAACTAATTAGTTTGGATTTTGTTGGCAATCTATCAAGGATTGCTAAGAATTGAAGTACATATATTAAGAAAGAGAACGTGTAACCATTCAAATTAAGCACATCATTTCCATGTTTGTAGCTACTTTTTACTCTACTCGTATAATAAAATCAACCATTAGCATTTTGGCAATATTCTAATACTGAACTGTCATGGAATATCAATTCATATAGAGTTGAAATAGATAGTGCTAGTCTTTAACCACCAGAGCTAGTGAGAGAACAATTTAATATATATTATTTTGTTTTGCGAATTTACATATACAACATGCCTTTTTTTTTTTTGTCAGAACATATGCATCAGGCTCAGTTATGCAATACCTTGCGTCACTCACATCGTACAAAATTCTATCTCAGCTTCTGACATTAGAATTTTTTTTTGGTGGACCTGACATTAAAATCTAGCGTTAATTTAGCATTTTGGGCAATTTTCTAATACTGACTAACTCTTGAACATGCCGCTTAATATTGAGTTGAATTAGACAATGCAAG
This sequence comes from Ehretia macrophylla, assembly GCA_037974665.1. Lineage (NCBI taxonomy): Eukaryota > Viridiplantae > Streptophyta > Magnoliopsida > Boraginales > Ehretiaceae > Ehretia > Ehretia macrophylla. The sequence goes on from CM075773.1 coordinate 46,647,041, forward strand.
TGTTCGAAAATGCTTCACAATCTAGCAGATTCATCTTCGTATGTATGTGTAATGTCTTACGTAAAAAGGTGGAGACACTAAAAGTATATGATTTATACAGGTGTTGTATGTTTAAATGATAATTTTAGTTAATTATTGTGGGTCAGTAAATTTGAGCCTTAAATAGTTATTTTTTTAAACCTATAACACTAGTTTCACTTCCATGTTTAAAGTGTGACAAAATGGTATTTAAAGTTTGTTACCAGTCGGGTGTGGAAACTAAATGTTGTGTGGAACACACTACTATACCAAGAAAGTAGTGAGAGCCATCTCTAAAAACTGTACGAATCACTTTTAAAATCTCGCACCACCTAGTAGTAGTGTTTGTGTACCTTATAAGGATGTCAGATTTTCAATGGAGGTGTATTTAATGTTTCACAATGGTGAGAGAAATTATAAGTAATTAGTTTCTAAATTGGTGTTGTGGATTTAAGTAATAACTTAAACTAACTATTTTGAATTAGTGAATTTAAAGCTAACACTAATGGCTAGTGGTGACTCATTACACTTTTTTTCCCTATTGATTCAAAAACGGTTTAAACTAATTTATATCATTTAAAATATTATACAAGAAAATTAATTTCGAAACTTTACAAATCCAAAATGAGAATTATGTCACCAGACCAAATAGCCAGTGGCTGACTCGTTTCGTTCTAGATTATATACATTTTCTCATTTCTTTCCTACGTGTTAGAATGGACGTATATATAGAAATACGGGGAACAAATGAACAATGTTTCCATTAATGGCCAATTTGTAATTATGTCAACTTACATGAGGATTCCGATCCATGTCGCTTTTTGCACGGTAGTATTTTTTGAAAGGTGAAATTAATGTGACGACGGACTAGTTGCCTTGCGCTTTCCTTGTGGTCAATGTTCGTTTTTATTAATTAGAAGTGGGTTTGCACCTTACCTTTGTTATGTTTAGGGATTTAAATGAAAAGTATCGTCGCTGCATTTTTTACATTTTACGTGCATGTTTCATTGATAGATCGTTCATTAATCAACATCTATCTATTAGTTAATTAAATTTGTATGTCGATTAGGTATACGAAAAACAGATTATAGACGGGTAATAAAGAAAAAGCACCATATATCTATGTATTTGTTAAGTTTGTATGTCAATTTAAGTATAACAAAAGAAGAAGATAAATGGATAGAGAAAAAAAGTTTTATAGAATTTTTCTTAAATGAAACTACTACTCTATATTTGGAATTTTTACGAAACTGGTAGTAGAAAAAAAAATATGAAGGAAATAAAGGAAAGATAAAACAAATGAAGTATATACTAACAGGCTCTTTGAAACAAATGAATTCCATAAAATTTTATGGAATTCATTTGCAAATCTATTTTTTAGTCTTTGGAAGCACCTATAATGATCCTACATTTTCTTATCCTAACAATGACTATTTCTTAAGTACAAAGTATTCTCTTACTTAATAGACTAGTTTTTTGGGATGGGCTATTCCTTTGGACTTGAGTTCTTGCATTCTTGGGCTATTTTGTTATATTGGTATTTTCATTAAGAGTGAACTTTATAGAAATGAGACTATAGGTCAGATTAAGGTGTGGTATGCCACACTGAATACTGCAATTTACACACCTGACAGCTAGTTTTTTTACACTAACTGATGAAAATATTTTTCAGTTAATTTATTTTACGGTTTTACCAAATACTGAAAACTTGAAAAAAATTTGCACAAAAAAAAAAATATGGCAAACAAACGGAGCCAAGTGACACGCTATTTGTAGTCTAGGTAAGATAATCTCCAAGGCATACCCCCATAGAAGATTTAACTCATTACCTTTCTTTTCTCTCCATAACCCCAAAGATCCTTTTATTAAATTGCAGGGAACGATCAAGATTGATAAACTAGGTTTACCTTGCTTTAGATTTTGAACTTGAAATCCTTTTTGTTAGTTAGATTTATCTTTTATAGATTCTTGTAAAAATGAGATGAAGGATGGGACAGGTAAATCTCCCATCTTCAAGTTAGGTCTTATGTTTCCTCCGAGATTTTATTAATATATAAAAAAATTAAAAAAAAGATTACAAAAACGGTTTTTGGGGCACGTACCCGGTCGGATTTGTTAGTTTCCAATATGAGTGTGCACAAAGGTGCGTTTCGGTCAAATGGGTACAAGGGTGCGTTTTGTGCAAATGGGTACAAGGGTGCGTTTTGGTCAAATGGGTACAAGGGTGTTTTTTGGTCAAATGGGCACTCAGATTACTAGTAATAAAATAATCAATCGCTCACCTCAATATATTTCTTCTACATAGGTGATCTTCCATGGCAGAGGCCACAAGACCAAGCCATTTTCTTCACCTTTCCGGAGAAAACATGTATGGGCAGTTCAATGTGATGTATAGGATGACAATGAACACTCTTTGTTTGCAAAGAAACAATAATATTCTGCCTACTCTCCTTACTATTCTTGCATTCATTGTCCCAGTGATGCTCAACTTTCTGCAATTGAAGTATCAAGGCAAGAATGAGTCTCCATTCGAAACCCATCCAGCAACAATGTTTATCGCCATTACAAGTCTCCTCATATTTTGCTGGGCATGTTATGTTTCATCCAGATTTTCGTCGACCAATTCCTCCCATTCTTATAATGCTAAAACTGTTCAAAAATGTATGGTGTTTTTCGGTACTCTGACAGTGGCAGCTCTGTACTCGATTCTTTTCCCAGACTCTTTTCGTCCCTTTCTATATTTGCTCCCCATATGCTTTTCAGCAGGTGACCTTCTATACTCCAAATTTTGCTCTTTTTGGAGTTTTCTATACCGCATAGTACTTTTTTCTAACATCCTCCAGCAGTTACACATGCAACAAAGGATCAGAAGATCGGTATTATTGATCCACCAATCTAGGTTTTTGCCACAGAATGATGTGTACCAAGTAGATTCCCTTCCTGTATAACTAGGGGTTGTGTGAATGATCCTATATAATAAGTTCTTCTTGGTGGGAACAAAAAATAAGTTTTTTTTTCCTGTATTAAGAGTGTTTCCTCAGCACACCCTCATGTCGATGTAATTTTGCTATTGTGTAACTGTTGTATTGGTGTAACAAATTAATGGATAGATTATATGATTCTGCATTTTGATGGTTGGATGCGCAGGGCAACAAGATGGTACAATATCCACTTTCTAGAACTTCAATTTGCTTGTTAATGGATATTTTAGTCATTGAAGGTTTGGTTAGTTGTGCACAACAGATAATACTAATTTGGATTTAAGTAACATAATAACGTGATTAGAGAGATCAATACATAGTAATGAATAACTCAAACAATTCATCACTATCAATCTTCTTAATAACATTATTATATTATTAAAAAATTCGAATCTATTACCTAGTTTTCTTTTCCTTAGTCTTTTCGAAGACTACAAACTTTTAGTAGCTAGCCTTAAATACCAAACAAAATACACAAGGCATAGAGACATTTTACTATTGAAAAACAACTGATCATGCCATTTGAACAGTTATAAGCAAAACAAGCTACGATTCCACTTGAAATTCAACACGAGTGACGCTTAGACAAACTCAAAGAAAGAATGAAGAACACGATGTAAGGCCATGATTATTAAGATGGCTATTAAAAAAGTCCCTTAAATTCTGATTTGTCCAATTACAACTAGCATAATCCATTCAACAAGACTTAAGTCTAGTAGGAAAAGTTTGATTTAGAACTTCTTATTTTTTTATTTTTTTTAATCTCTTTAAAAATAAGTTATTAATTTTTAAATCATTAAAGCGTTTTTAAATGTTTAAAAAATAGGTTAAATAGGTCGTAAAAGACTAGAAGAAAATAATTGTAACACTCAGAGGGAAGAACCCTCCTTTTACCACAAAAAAAAAAAAAACTAGGAAAAAATAAAAGTAGGAGAACATTCCATCTTAATATACAAAACGCAATTAAACATGAGATTTCATACACAGTATTATCTGCTGTGCACTAATCGGATGTTCAAATATTATAAACTTTATCATTTTGTCGCATCTATATTATAATATAATGACACAAGAATTATATCTACGTTGTATGAATCTAATATTGGCGTTGCTGAGGCTGTCCGTGGCCCCTGCTTCAATATGCAAAGAGAGGAGAAAGTTGTTTAGGTCAACACCTTGCTTTGTAAATTTCTTTGAACGTAACTTGTAATAGATTTTTCGATTTCTTAGTGCAAAACGTTATGTCTTTTATAGTAATGGATATATGTTCAAGCTCATGAGGACTCAGATTTTACTACGTGCAATTTCTTTCAAAAGCATGTAAAACACGTAAACCAATTGTAATGTCTCATATTAGTGGAAAAAAATATTAATTTTTTTGTTATAAGTAAGTTTTGCTAAATTGTTTAAATAATAACTTGAGTTAATATTATGGATTAGTAGATTAGAGACTAAATACTTATTTGTTAAACTTATGACACTAGTTTGGTTATCAGGTCTAAAATTTTGGGCCCCAGAATGGGTAAAATGGATGGAAATGTTGTTGAATTTTTGTGAGGAGAAAAAAAAAAGGATTGAATTTTTTTCTATGGAGAACATTTTTGTTTCTCCCAAGTTGAGGACAAATAGAAGGAAAATAAGTAATAGTATTATCATAACAAAACCACTACCCTATCTTTCATTGTTGGTCTTGAATATTCTAGTAAATTTGCATCTAAAATTATCATTTCCTTTGTTTCTTTGAATCTTTACAAGAAATTATAAAATTCTTTCATTTCCTTTTTCTTCTTCAATTTTTACCATCCAAATGAAAAAATCTTTCTCCTTTTTTCATTTCCTTTTTGGTCTTGAATATTCTAGTAAATTTACATCTAAAATTATAATTTCCTTTGTTTCTTTGAATCTTTACAAGAAATTTTAAAATTCTTTCTTTTCCTTTTTCTTCTTCAATTTTTACCATCCAAATGAAAAAAATCTTTCTCCTTTTTTCATTTCCTTTTTGATTTTCCTTTAAATTCCCTTTCTAATTTCCAATCTCTCGCCAATGCAAACATAGTATAGTGCAAGTCTTCAACCACTAAAGTGAGAAGACAATTTAAATAAAAAGGAGATAATTTAAATATTTGTCTAAAAAACTTAATATTTTCTGGTGTTTTCTACTATAATTAAAAACATTTATTGATATGATTGGGGGTGACCAAGGGATGGGGGGTTGAGAGGAGGTGAGGTGAAGTGCGAAATGAAAATATTTTCATCACTTAAAGTACTGTAAAACATTTTACACACCTTACAGCTAGTTTTTTTTACACTAACTGATGAAAATATTTTTCAGTTAATTTATTTTACGGTTTTACCAAATACTGAAAATTTGAAAAAAAATTTGCACAAAAAAAAAAAAAATTACGGCAAACAAACGGAGCCAAGTGACACGCTATTTGTAGTCTAGGTAAGATAATCTCCAAGGCATATCCCCCATAGAAGATTTAACTCATTACCTTTCTTTTCTCTCCATAACCCCAAAGATCCTTTTATTAAATTGCAGGGAAATATCAAGATTGATAAATTAGGTTTACCTTGCTTTAGATTTTGAACTTGAAATCCTTTTTGTTAGTTAGATTTATCTTTTATAGATTCTTGTAAAAAGGAGTGTTTGTACTTCTTTTAGAACAGATGAATGATGGGGCAAGTAAGTCCCCCATCCTCAAGTTTGGCCTTATGTCCCCCTCCGTTTTTGTAATCTTTTTTTTTTATATTAATAAAATCTCGGAGGGTAGCGCTCTTCTTTCCTTATAAAAAAAAATCATCTTTCTTCTCCATAGTTGAGAGCTTTATATGGCAGAGGCTACGAGAACAAAGTAAGTTTCTCCACCTCTTTGGAGAAAATTTCTATGGCCAGTTTAATTTCATGTATATGACAAGCAACTGCGTTTGTTTGGAAAGCTACAACGCTCTGGCTCATCACCATGATCTTGTATTCATTATTCCAGTGCTGCTCAAATTTCTGGAAGTGAAGTATCAAGGTGAAAATGAGAATCCAGCTGTCGAAACCCATCCGAAAAAGTTGTTTATAGTTAATTCAAGTCTGCTTATGTATTGTAGCAGGTGATATGATATACAGAAAAAAACATGTAAATATTTGATATATTGATATTTATATTTGTCAAATAAATAAGATAACAATCTATGTAAACCTTATAAAATTGCATAAAATAACTTGGATTAATATAAAAGACATCCGTCCCCTCGGAACTTATCATAATTCTCAAATATCAATGTAAAGTACCACAATTACACAAATTCTTCCCTAAATTAAACGTAATGGTGTTGAATTTTTCATTGATCAAACTAGTGAAAGACCAATCTTGTTTATGTAATAAGATATTTTAGGCTTCTGACATCATGTTGGTGGACATACTACCACCATACACGTTGAATTCAAACGAAATTCATAGTTTTGACAAAAAAAGAAAAAAAAGAAATGAAAGTTATGGTAGAAAAAGAAGTAAAACATCAGTAGGAAGAGAACTAGTACACCTTTTTATTTGTTAAAACACATAGTTGTTGCAAGAAAGCTAAAATTATTGTTGTTATGACTTTATGCAATGGTTGTAAAATTATTACAATACGGTCCCATTGTAATTTGTAAATTCTCAACTGCAACAGTTTTTCATAAAAAAGAAGCAATAGTCATAAAAAGATCGTCGTAGTTAAACTATAATTTTAAATTATTCGTAAAAAGTAATCTCATAAGCAATTATTAATAAAAATGAATACAATAATCATAACCGTTGCAATTAAATACAAGTATTATTAAAAATCTTTGTTTATGCAACAGTTAAAAAAAATTGCAATACGAAGCACAACACTGTCATCTAGCCTCTTTCTATAAAGAATATAGGGTAAATAGCATATTACCCCTCTGTGTTTTGCTAAAAATGTACAATACCTCCTTGTGTTTTAAAAATTATCTGATTATCCCCCTGTATTTTGCTAAAAGTACACAATACCCCCATGTGTTTTAAAAATTAACTGATTACCGTCATGTGTTTTGTTAAAAGTAGCTGATTACCCCCTTGTATTTATAAAAATAGCTGATTGCCCCCTTATATTTTCTAACAAAAATGCTAATTTTTAAAAAGCACAGGGGATAATCAGCTAATTTTATAAAACATAGGGGGGTAATCAGTTAATTTTTAAAACACATGGGGTATTGTGCACTTTTAGCAAAACACAAGGAGTAATCAGCTAATTTTTAAAACATAAGAGGGTATTATGCATTTTTAGCAAAATACAAGGGGTTAATATGCTATTTACCCAAGAATATATAACAATTTAGTCTCTTTTTTTTTTTAATCTAGCTGTAACTTAATGCTCTTTTTTTGTTCGCTAGTGAAGCAAGTGTATTTTATATCCACTAGACCACGTCAACATACATGATTGTTGAAGCCATGTAAAGTAATTCTCCAATATTCTCCCAATTTCATATCTACTGCAAACTTTGCCAATTCTGGAGATCACTATACCTCAGAATTATGGTTAAGATTGGTCCAAGTTAGTCCTTGTTTTATTTATTTATTTATTTATCATATTTGACAAAAGATCCTCTATCTTTAAAAATGCTATATTTAAATCTATTAACTTTATACCTTATGATATCGTTGGTCCTTTTATACTAATGCGGTTCTTTTAAATTTTTGTATGACCAACAAACTTTTATTAAATTTTAAGCTTTCTCTTAAGATGGTTTAATTTTAATAGAGCCTGTATTTTTTTATATTCCATTACTGTTGTATATATTTTTAATTAATAAATTAATAATCAGATTTTGATTTTTTTTAACGTTTAAAATCAAAATCTATTGGTTTACTTGGTCGGTTATTACATATAAAAAAAACATATTAGTTTATCCGTCGATTTTTGTTATTTAGGGATACTCGTTGATTTCGGTTTTAAACCCTACCCGCTGCCTTCCTTAAACATAATCAGGCGAAATAAAGTTTTTGGTCAAGCACCTAAACCTTTTATAATTGATTGAAGGCAACTTCCTCGACGGTCCGTGCTCACTGTTAATTCGAGCTCCCTTGTGGATTTGCCTCAAATAGTACAACTTAATAAGAATCTTATGCCCTCTGGACTTGTAACCATATGCACAAAATGATTACTGTTTGAAGAAATTATGGTTCCTGGCAATGATGCTTCGCAAGTTCGATAGATGTAAGTCGCGACAAGATAATCTTTTAAATAAACAAATGAAAGGTCTGTGTTCTAATTGCTAATTATAGGTAATTTTCATCCTCCCTCCTCGTACCAACCCAATCATCTTTCTTCTTCATGGGGCTGAGCGCTTTGGACTTACAGGATTATTTGCCCTAAATGGGAAGTACAACTACTAATAGTCCCGCAAGATATGTTTTCCTGCTTAAACAGTCAGACGCGATATGTCATTAAAGAAAATTATTCCATCAATTTGGACTGATGGGTCAATCTCTCACATGGTAGTTGAGACTTACACGTGTGAGTCCACTACCAATATGTTAGAGATTAATATCAATTCGAATTAATTGAAGAATTTCTCATTCTTTAAAAACAAACAAATGATTTTTTTTTTATGTTTTATTTTTTCGCCTTTCGCTATATTAAGTATTACCTTTTTACCTCTTGATCCACACATTTCCCTGCTCATAATCTTTCTTTTTCATCGGTGATATATATATCTTATAGTTCAGCATTAATTCCTCCCATTCTTATGCGAAAATTGAAAGACTGTTGAAGTAAAACTGAAATAGGGGATTCTTAAAAATAAAGAGTCACTTCTTTCACTCTTTATTTTACAGAAAAAATAGGAAGACTGGTTGAGATGGCCTATCACCAAAATGCGCTAGGCCTTGTGACATTTTCCTTTTTGAGAAATAATTAATCATGTCATCAAAGCAGCAACCAAGAAGAGTAACTGAAATAAGGGGTTCTTAAAAATAAAGAGACACCTCTTTCACTCTTTATTTTAGAGAAAAACATAGGAAAACTAGTTGAAATGGCCTAAGCACCAAAATGCGTTAGGCATCAAATTAAGCAGCTAGCTACCAAGAAGAGAAAACCCCCCCTTCCACTTGAAATTCAACATAAATATTGAGGCTGGGACAAACTCAGAGAAAGAATGAAGAACACAATGTGGTACATGATTATTAAGATGGGATGTTAAATAATTATGCAAATTCTGATTCGTCCTATTACATGGTGCATAAATCAATTAGAACGTAAACAAGACTTAACCAAGCAGAAAAAGTGACTATTTTCGGATAAGCTGATACAGCTTGGAAGTACTGAGATTTAAGTTAAGAATCTATAGACCCAAGCTTCTTAAGGTAGTCTAACAAATAACTATCGTAATGTCCCATGTTAGTGGGAAATAGGTTAAGTGTGGTTACAAGTGTGTGTTGTGTGTTTAAATAGTAACTTTATTATTTTGGGTCATTAAATTTGAAGGTACAAGTAGTTATTTCTTAAATTTATAGCACTAGTCTCATTCAAATGTCGTCTTCAACACGGGGAGGGGAGGGGGAGGGGGAGGGAGTTTGAGGGTGAGTGTAATGTCCTAAATTGGTGCAATACAAGTTGAATAATTGATTTATAAGTGGATGTTTTGCGTGTAAATAATAATTTGAATTAACTATTACAAATAAATAAATTTGAACATCCAAATAATTTTTTTTTAAGTGTAACACTAGTATCGATTGTGGATTTGAAATTCTAGGCACCAACAAAAATTGAAGTATGTTTGTGGTCCTCAGCATGTTTTTCTTTGTCAATGTCGTGTTAATATTTTCTTCTTAATTAAATTAAAGAAATTTAAAACACAACCTATCAGAATACAAACACTTCACTCATGAAAAACACGTAATAACAAATCCATCCTTTCTTGGAAAAAAAAAATCCATCCTTTCTGAAAATGGGTATAAATATATCATCTCATTAGTGATATAGATGAAAAGCTCACTGAGACATAATCAAGTTCGTACATCAAAATCTGGTCACATTAACCACTTTAGTTTTAATTTAAACTTTCACCTAACCGCAACGAAAGGATTGCAATTTGCCCTATTAAAATGCACATCCTATTTACCAAAAGGTCAAAAAATTGAGAATATATACATATATATACTAATACATTGTATATGAGTTTGTGTATGTATATATATATTTTCACAAAATTGACATTAATTTCAATAGGCCTTCAGCTCAAAAGAAGAATATTTGATTAATATATTTGTTGGCATAAATTTGTGTATATAATTTGTGTGTTTGTATAAAGTAGATATTTCTACTGATTATTTTTATATTGCACAATCAGATTGTGACATGTGGTACTGTCTAGTGATTGATGATTAAAAAAAAAATTATTATTATTATAAAAGCGACGTGGCAAACAGGTCTTGAACTCGCGTTGCTTGAGATCTTAGAGTGATTTCATAGCAATTAAGGCAAAGACTACGCCTCTATTGTATTGCAATTGCATTACTTTTATTAATATCTATCCGTTGATTTTTGAATCAAAATGATAAATAGTTGCGTCTAAGGGGTTTCAGACTCGTATTACTTGGTGTTAAAACTAACACAACCGCTAAGCAAAAGAAGGTTTTTGGCATTTTTGAATGACGTATCCATTTTGTAAGCTTGAGTGTAACAAAGATTTTTCGCCACAAACCCATGTGGTTATTTGTTTAGATTTGGCGTCTAATCTTTTCATATCAGGGAATCCCTATTTTCTTCATGACCACATGATGTTGTACCATGGCAGTAAAGCCCATCTTTATGCCAAATGAATTATTATAACTTTTTGGGTATAGTTGTGGTGGTTGGCAGAAACTATGTCAAGTAGACGTCTTTGAAATTTATTAGACGCACAATTGGAATATGGGATGGAAATATGTATTTAATTTATAAAATTAATGTGTCAAATTTATTTAAATACAAATGAGAAAATTGTGCACTATACGCTATAATTATTTGATTGTGAAACCTTCTATTAAAGAAGCAAAATGAGATTTCCCTAGTCTTGAATTGTTTTGATTGCTCTTTAAGTGTTGGTTGAGAATGCTTTGTAATAAGAGCAATAACGAGTCATAGTGTCAAATTATATTTATACTTTCCTCATTCTATATTTGTTCATGATTGGCCTTCAAGCCAATACTTGCGGTAGCGAAGAATTGGGTATAAGTCATGATGTTTGAAAATGTTGTATTTTTTGGTATGCCTAATTATGAGATCTTCTTCCCATAAATGTGAAAATAAATCATAGATTTTAGATTATGGTTTATGTTATATGTGCTCTATTATTATTATTATTATAATGGAGATATATACCAATTATTTAATAGCTTGCAAGTTACCTGTCTAAGTAATTGTTGTGAAAAACAAAATGCTATTTGTTTATAAGTTTATGGTATATATATTTATGTACCTATGAGATGTGCATGATTGAAAGGTACTTATGTGATGGTCTATTTAAATTAAATTACCATTGTACCTACTATCAATGATACTAATAATATTAGTTCCATTATTCATTTGATGGAGTATCTCAATATATGGCATGATATATTAGGCTATGTGATTTATATTCTTTGCATAGATTTGTGAATTTAGGTATACTACCTAAAAATGGTTCATATAATAAATATGAAATACGCTTAGAATCAAAATAACCTCCCCACAACTTTTTGGGTAATTAAGAACTAATCAACAAAGCATTTAGCCATTGACTAACCAACAACATCATGTTTAATGCAATATTTAGAAAGATATTGCTTGAGATATTGAAGTTTTTGATAACTTTTCTTCCAATATTTAGAAATGTGGGGTATCTAAATAAGGAAGGACTCCCTACTCCTACAATGGTCAAGATTTGACCTAATAAAATTGATTGGATCTTCGTTGGGTGTGCGAAAAATTACTTTTGTATACAAGTTTCTTATGCATACGTTAAAAAATTGATGACATTCAAATGTCAATACAATTAAATAAGAATTTCATATTTCTTCAGAGAAATATTTCGTGTAAGCATGCAAAAGAACAAAGTTATTTGATAAGAACGCATGATACTGTTTATATTAATCATGGAAATGATATAGTCCAAGAGTCTGTACCAAATAATAATCAAGATCAAGACGTTTTAAGAGCTCAAACGTGTAAGTCTTTGTTATAATTTTCTAAATATTTTTCTTAGAAAATGAGCCGATTACCTCCAGGAAGTAGTGTGAACTCCTGATTTCTATTTTGAAAAGAGGCAATTAATAGATAAATTGATTCCATTATTATACATTGGAGCTGGTGGATCTTCTTCCTGAAAGTGAACTTTTATTGGGTAAATGGGTTTTCAAGTGGAAGATAGAGGTTAATGGATCAATTTAAAATACAAGGCAAGGCTTGTAGACAAGGGTTACAAGTAGATTGGAAGGCCTTGAATACTTGGATACATTACACCAGTTATGAGATTAACATCAATTTGGATGTCAATGGCTTTTACGGCTATATATAATCTTGGGTTACATTAAATTGATGTGATCAACCTTCTTAAATGGTATTTATTATTCATATGGAATAAGACCAAGTGCTTTATGGTTCTCGAAAAAGAGGACAGGGTCAGTAAATCACTATATGAATTTAATTAAACTACAGAACTATGGCATATACCAAATGACTTTAACATCAAAGAGTGAGACAAAATTATCTTTGTGAAAGACACAAGTCAATAAAACGTCATTGTTTGATTTATTGTGGATGACATTCTCATTGGAAGTAATAATGATGTCATTAAATATTGACCAGTAATTAAATAGAAGTATTTTGGGTATAACAGGTGTTATTTTGAGTTAATATCTGATGGACTAGTCCTATCTCAATTTTAATATTGAAAAAATACTTTATAATATAGTCCATTAAAGAAACCTATAGATGTAAATTAACTTTTAGCGGAAAATACTAGTGAAAGAATATCTCAATTGAAGTATTCTTGTACAAGTGGAAGTATAATATACATTATAAATTGCACGACACCTGATAGCAGTTATACTAGCAATTCAAGCAAATCCAATGGATAACTATATTAGGAGTTCTGAGTTGTTTGGAAATAACTTTGAAATCTGAGTTGTGTTTTATTAAATACCCAGGTGTACTAGAGAAGTGCAAAGATGCTAACTGGATATTTAATTCTAAAGACATTGAAATCTGAAATTATTGCTTTGAGAGAGCTAGAGAGGCAGTTGAAAAGCTTTATCATTTGTTTAAGGATATTCCGAATTGGTCAATACTTTTGCTAGCTATTTGCATATACTGCAATCGTCAATTAGCAATTGGAAGAACACAAAATATAATATGTTCATTGGTGAGTCTATTTGTCGTAGACATAACACTACAAAATAATTACTCTCTAATGGATTGATCTATATTGACTATGTGAAGTCAAAGGGATAGTTGTAGATCCGCTTCCAAAGGGTTTATCTGGAGAGTAAGTATAAAATTCGTTGAGGGGAATAGGTAATAAGCCTATATCTACAGAGTTGCCATAATGGAAACCCTACCTAGCTGACTAGAGATCCCAAGATCTAGGTTCAAAGGGAAAACCGAATTATGTAACTGCAACTCAGTTAAAGCACTGTGGGGGATAAACCTCCTACATATTCCTATGACGAGCAGATAGTGCTACATGTAAAAGTCCAGGTTAAGCTATGCTTTTAATGGTTCTTATATCTTGAAAATCTCTAAGTGGGGTACCGCAGGATACTCTTAATAAGAAATCACTTATGTGAGTAGGGAGTGGGTCGCTCCTACGAAATTCTAAAGGTTGAATTTTCAAAGAGTACTCATGAAAACCAAGATTTGTTCAAGGCCAAAATAGACACAACCATGAGAACCTCAAATAATGTCTTGAGGATACTGTGTGAGTTCTATTGTCTTGGTTTGCACAAAAAGCTGAACAGTTCAAGACATCGCGTTCACTGGTTAGTGAGTAAATCCGATAGTTCTTCCCTAAAGAAGGTTCAAGGTTTTTGGCTACCTATCTCGAAGCGGTATCTTCTAATTGAACTCCCTCTTGTATCTGTATGTTTTTGCACATTTTGATTAGTCAATTTTCATTCATGTGGGGGATTGTTGTCATTTGTGATTAAAACAAATGGTGAATTGAATGGAAAAATTGAGGCTTGAATTTTGGTTAAAATTATTCATTAATTTAATTCCAAAATTCTGGATTATTTCCTAATAATCATATCCCTTCTCCGAATGGACATGACTAGTCATAAAGGGTTTTGCATCTTTTCAAATAGGCATGAGAAATTCTATAAATACCAAGTGCGCTGGTATTTTTAGATGATTGATTTCAATTCATTTTTCTACAATATTCATATGCATAAAATGAGAGAAAGAGTTTTACATTATTTGGTTCGTTGTGTTTGAATGTTTTGGAGTGCTACTACGTCAGACAAAAACTGTATCTTAGGAGACTTGCGACATGAGACCGTAAGCACCATAGCGGGACAATAAAGTGTTAAGGAGACTGGATCCAATCTAGGCCTCGGTCTTACCATATCCATTATGCATTTTCTAGTATTATATTACAAGTAAGTTTTCTTTTCGAGTTTAATTTATTATAAATAATAATAGCATGAAATTCTGATTGTGCAATATAAAAATAATCAGTAGAAATATCTACTTTATACAAACACACAAATTATATACACAAATTTATACCAACAATATTTAGATAAAATTACAGGATAATCAGCTGGAGATACAATTGCAGACTTCAAAGGCGTGATGCGAACCCAGCCCACAAGATCATCACTTCTTCCATATCAAACTCTGCTTTCTTCCTCTCTTCACCTAAGAATTCCACTCAGTTTTAGCACCAAATCCCCTAAAATTCTCAACTATAGCTTCTCTTTTTTTTTTTTTTTTTTTCTGAAGAGAAGTCTAACCGACCATTACAATCAGCTTTAAAGATAATTAATATGGGCTACTGGCCATTTATAATCCGAGAGGCAATGTTATCTCTTTTATCTTTCTCTAAACGAGTGCTCAATGCTAGAGGCGCATGGCTCAATTAACATTCCTGAACTATAGCTTGACTTTTAACTATATTCGTGTGTGTATATAGGTAACTAACAATATGAATATATGTAAGGTGTATTTTGTGCCTCCTAAATGAAACTTGAGTGAAGAGGAAAATAAAATATTGGTATAAAAGAACAAGAAAAGGAAAAAGAAAAACAAATAAAATATATTAGACAATAATAGGATTACGGCAATGAATTAATGTCGCCTATATTCCCAGCGCATTTTTCTCAAAATTGCATATACTATAAAGTTTTCATGAAAATATCTTCTACTAACAAAGTGGAGTTCGAAGGCCTGCTGCTATTTTTTGTTTGATTTTTCATTTCCTCTGAGAATCATGCTAGCCAAAATAATCGAATTACGTAGAGGAATTTCGTCAATATAATAAATTTCTCTATAACAGTTTATTTTTAGATGAGGTGGTCATTTAACATAATATCAGAGTCTAGATATTAAAATGTTATAGGTTCAAATCTTTTTCTCCCACCCATTTAAGATAAAAATATTAAAATAGTCAACGTGCAAAACTCAAACAAATCCAGCCTCAACATGAGAAGATGTGAAAAGAAAAAAAAAAAAAAATATATATATATATATATATATATATATATATATATATATATATATATATATATATATATATATATATATAACAAACTTTTCTCTCATGTGAGGTGATCACTTAACAAGATGCTACCCAAAATTATTGAGCTAGATTGATTTTTATAGAGTCTTCACTTTTAGTGCTCCTTATTTTTCCAATTTTTTAAGTTTGCCCACATGGCATAAGGTTCTAAGACAGTATTTTTTATTTTATTTTAATTTTTAGATTTAAGAGAAGTCTAATATCGTACAACATAACCAGTGAGATTTTAAAAAATATATATTTTTGTGGCTTTGTCCATATCTTAGTTAGCAGCAAATAAACTTTTTTATTTTTATTTTTTATAATTAAGTAATTAATGATTAGAACTTCTAACGAGTTTGTTTCCACAAGCGCCATCATATATGGCACATCTGGGCCTGGTCTTCTAGAAGTTCGCATGACTATAGGAAGTAGAAATGATATTCTCCTTCATGGTACAATAAGAAGTTTAAAGATATTCTAATTCATTGTACACTAAAGTCCACTATCTGATTTCATGCTCTATATGTTAATTAATAAGAAAATACTATAAAAAAAATTGAGTCCACTAGCTGATTTCATGCTCTATGTGTTAATTAATAAGAAAACACTACAAAAAAATTGAATTTTACGATGGACCGTTGCCATGTCGTCACCAAAACGGTGATGGTTTAGTAACGGGAAAGGTTAACGCCAGTTTTATAACTAGACGGTGATAGTATAGTGTCAAACGAAAAAAATCGTCACCAAGCGATCACCAATAGTGACATGGGGGGATATGTTGTTAGAATATGTTGTATCATTGATACAGTGGCAATTCCAAAGCATTCACCCAATTCATAAAGGAGAAAGGTCCGCCAAACGTGTAGCTTGTATACGTAGTCAAATTATAAATTGAACATAAATTGTACAAAATTACTGTAAGACGAAGTGTACAACTTGTGACTCAAGCGTAATTACTAGTATATTGATAAATTGAACCTAATCAAATGATTGAGAATATTTAAGTTCATATTGACAGTATAATAGAGAACTAAAGTTATTATAAATTAAACACAAATCTTTTAAAGAATCAATATGAGATCTCTTTTTTTTTGGTCAAGAATCAATATGAGATCGAGTGTCACAAAGTTAGACCCAACTTTCCTAGCAATCCACCATATGTTGCAGCATTTTTACATCTTTTAGCATGAGAGAACTGTACCTGAATGTGACATCGTTGATGATGGAACTAATTTTCCAGTCGATGTGTGAGGCGCTAGGGGACAACGCTTTGATGAATTGCTTAGTAATTATCAAGTTGACAGTAATACTAATAATGTTTACAAAGTTAACATAACTAAATTATATGCGCATCAAATGATAGAATTTCCACTATTGAAGAGATATGATTAGTGCATTGCAGACAATAATATTGACATGATCACATGCTTATGTAGAAATTTCAACTATTGAGGAGATATGATTAGTGCATAGCAGATAATAATATTGACATGATCACGTGCTTATGTAGAAATTTCCACTAAAGAGATATGATTATAGTGGGGAAGCACACCAAGTAATTAAGCTTGTTACTGAAGAAAACATTTGCGAGACCCGAGCATTTCATTATATGTGCATTTATTTGTTTTAAACATTATTTAATAGTATTATGTGCTAATTATGTGTTTAACAATTTTACTACAACGAATTTGCATATAAATTGTATACGTATGAATATATATAGTCATATTTTTACTAAGACCACCGTATTTGACTTAGTCTTACTCTTATATACATATAATACATACATAAATACATATAAACCTATTAGAATATACTTAGCATGATAACTTTGACTTTTTGTCGTTTCGTATTTGACTTCATTTGACCACTAAATTATTTTATACATTATACTTATATAATACATATATGTATACATATTTGAATATGTATAAATACATTAGATATTTTCATTACATACATGTATGCATACTAAAATACATACAAATACATAAGACATTTTGTAAAACACCAACTTTGACTTGGTCTTTAAATATCAACCTATCATTATTTTTGCAAGATAAAATATACACACTGCACTAATTGGGAACATTTATATGGAAAATTATATATGGTTGGAAAGCTCTACGAGTCTAGTTTCTAACGCTTCAAACCGTTCGTGAATTGGAGTTCTCTAGCATAAGTTGTGATCGTTTTAGTAAAAGGTATCAAAGTTGTTTTGTATACACGGGTTTGACCAAACAAATGCTATTTGACTTTGCTTATTAGTTATTTGACTATTGGACTTAGACTATTTATTTCAGTCAAATATTATTTTGCAAGACAAAAACACACACAACACCTAGAACACCTACAAAATTTTGCTATAAGAGAAAAGAGAAGAAAAACTATTTCCAAGCTTGATTCTTCATTCCTTGGTGGATTTGAAAAAAGTTTGATCCACAGAGAAGTTTCTTCTTGCCTTTTCATCTTTATTTCTAGCCTTAGATGCTAAATTAAGGTGATGGGGGTTATGTGCTTGCATGATTTAAATTCTGAAAATTAAATTTAGTTTGAAAAAATGATGTTATCTTGATTCATAATGCTAGATATATGTGTTAGGAGTAGACTTTTGGGTTTGTTGTGTTCTTGTTGTTATATCTTGTATTTATTTTGTATTTTTGAAGATAAATGCTAGGATTTATAGATCTAGGTTGTTGTAGTATTGTGTGATATTGTTTATGCTTGTATTTGAGATTTGTGATGTTGCAGAAACAAGATAGGAAGTGAATTTGCCATGAAAGCTATCAATTATTTATTGGGCAGCTCACTGCTTATAACTTCTTTTACTTTTTAAAAATAGTAAACAACCTTAGAATCTAACGAAATTTTTACAGTAACTAGATTAGGTAGTTGGGAACAAACTTTATGTTTTACAGAAAGTCAGATTCTAACGTTTAGACCTTCCGATTTTTCCATTTCCGATATGTGGCAGAAAAATGTTGCAACTGGACAGTTAGTAGTACTTGCACTAAAATGGCTATAACTCAATGAATTTAACTCGGAATTGAGTTCCGTTTGAACCTAAAACTATCTATATTCAATAAGCTTCGTTTCTAGATAGAAAATAGGGTGTTTAGAGATTATTAACATGGATATAAAATTTGATTAATTTAAGCTTTCGCTAAATTAGGAAGTAGAAGTGCTTTAGCTAAAGGTGGAGATTTTAAGTTTTTGTTTGTATATGTTTACTTTGATCTGTGGAAATCATGTATAAGTGTGTTATAGATGCTTGTATGGATGATTATATGTTGTAGTAGTATATGAGAGCTTAATACATACATATGAATTTATTAGAGATGAAATAGGTAATTATGTGTTAACTCTATTAATTAGAAGTTGAGAATTTGAGTTAGATTTGGTGTTTATGATTATATTTATGTTATTGGTATATGATTTCATGGCTTTAGTGAGAGTTTGGTGAATTTAGGAGTTTATTTTGATTAATTTCATAAAATTCCAGCAACTATGTAATTTTATAGATTTGTTTGTTTAGCTCGTTTAATGCTTGGTTTTGTTGTTGTAATGTGTTCATAATGCATTTTAGTTAGTTGCTATATTGATTGTGTTGAAGTTATGTGTTGTAGAGATTCATAGGAAGGTTTAATCTTGTTAGAAATAGTTGATTTGTAAAGATTATATTCTTTCAAGGTTTAATTGGTGCTAATGTGTAAAGGTCATGTTTTTATGTACTTAGGTGATGTTAATATGTTGTAAAGATCATGTTCTTTGATAGCTGAATGTTGGTACTAATGTGTTGGATATATGTTTAATGATGTTTGGTTGAATTAAAGAATATGTTGTCTTTAAATGTGAGTGTATTGATGCATGTTAAATGTGGCATGATTGCTCGGGTATATGGTTGGGAGTTTGTCAAATGAACATGATACGTGAATATGCTCGGGAGTTCAACCTACTTTGTTGATCTCCTTTATTGGCCATGAATATGTGTTAAATGGTTAATGCGAATGTATGAATATCTTTGATGCTATGTGATGCAAAGCGTTAGGTGGATACCCTTATATTGTTGGGTTGACACCCTTATGTGAAAGCGTTGGTCGTAGTCCCATATGTGAAAGCATTGTGCATAGTCCCTTATGTGATAGCGTTGGGCATAGTCCCTTATGTGAAAGCGTTGGGCGTAGTCCCTTATGTGAAAGAGTTGGGTGTATTCCCTTATGCGAATGCGTTGAATGCATTGGGTGGATACCCTTATGCGAATGTGAATGTGTTGGGTGGATACCCTTATGCGAATGTGAATGCGATCGGGTGGATACCCTTATGTGATATTATGCGATCGGGTGGATACCCTTATGTGATGTTATGCGGATACCCTTATGTGATATTATGCGATCGGGTGGATACCCTTATGCGAAGGTCAACCTTATGTGGAGCTTGGTAGCGTCATGTCGTGCCGAGCGGCATAGGGTTTGCAGGTAATTGCACGACTACCATAGTCTGATACCATTCTCACGTGGTCGGAGTAGGGCCATGGGGACTGGGGTGTCTAGACGGATACATCTGGAGCTTGGTAGCGTCGTGTCGTGCCGGGTGGCATAGAGCTTGCAGGTAATTGCATGACTATCATAGTCTGATACCATTCTCGCGTGGTTGGAGTAAGGCCATAGGGAGTGGGGTGTCTAGATGGGTACATCCGGAGTACCAATATGCGTGAGTGATAAGGAGATATGAAAAGTGAACGTGATGAGTTCGTGTAGGGGCTATAAGTGACGACATCAACAAACAATGAACAGTATCCTTATAACGTGGTTTATGGCTTTAATGCTCAAGTTATATGTTGTTTCTAATGTGATTAATTGATTTACAAGTTATGGCTTTAAAAGTCCCCTTAACTATTTCCTCTCCCCACTGAGCTTTGTTATAAATAAGCTCACTGTAACGCCCCGATTCCTCACGGAACCGGGACTTCTATTAACCATACTAATCACAACCCAATTCCAACTCGGACTCAAAATTTTAGAGGAAAACAGACGGAGTCTCCCCTGTTTATAGGACTAAACTGGTACCTGCAAAAGACACCTATGATGCTAGATCCACAAACAGCAACTCTTACAACCAATCCTCCAAGATTTTTATGGGCCACCCGCGATCACAAGGCCATCCGAGCCTTGGAACAACAATTACATATAACACACAAGCAAGCAAAGCATTTCTAATTTTAACTATAGGTAGTTAGATACAACAATAGCCAAGTTCTACTTCCAAGTTTGTTAATCACACAAGCATGCAAAAGAATAAGTTTATTATGGATTATTACATGTCATTCCACTTTATATCCAACATACAAGATTACAAATTATTACATTCACCATTTATACTCAAGACCCCAAGGTCACAAAAAGGCAATCAACAACAACTCCACGCAAGCTTCTCATTTTAGACAACCTTATCACACAAGAAGTCACCGAAATTGCTTAACTAGCACTTCTTCCTCTTCTTCTATCAGCTGAGGATTCACCTCAGCTTCACCTGAAACATATTAAATGAGGAATGAGCAACAATGTTGCCCAGCGAGGGAGGTGATGCAACATGCCAACGTGCAATATGATATGCAAACACAAGAAAACATATATAATCCACATAAACCAACAAGACAATAAGCCAAGCAATTAATCACTTTAAAAAGGATACGGTTCCACTTCCAAGTCTTCATTCACGAGCCACGAACCACGAGCATCACGAACATGCCGGCAAACCCCAAACACCAACAATTGGGATACTCCGGATGTATCCCGATCCTACGACCCTTTCTCCCGAGGTAGGTCCATGCCTAGCAGGTGAACCACGCCTCTGGGGTAGTGGAGTATGCCTCAGCGAGAAAGGGAATAGGCACCATGGTAGTCGAGGGAGCACGGCAAGCCCGACGCCGCCCGTGTTTCTCGACGCTACCATGTCCGATTTAGGTTGCGCAACCCAATACAAGTCACAAACAATCAATATATCACATAACACGTAAGAGGGACGACAAAGTAGGCCGCCCTCACATATATGCACGATAAAAGTTCATATAAGCACTATATTAACTTTAAGATACCAAAAGTAACAATCAACACAACTAATTCCAATAATCTACTCAAATAACTTAAATACATCTTAAATAATCAATGCAAGGTATTACTAACACACACCAAGTTTCAAATGCAACTAAAATGGCTAAACACTACATTTCCCCTTTCTTTACCCGAGCTTTCTTTCTCCTAAGTATGGTTCGAGATTCCCAATCATACCTTAGTCTTTCTATATTTCTAATTAAGCTCAAAGGTACCCTTTAAAGTCACTAAAACTCATTTTTGAAGCAAAAGTTCGGGAAGGCCCCGAACGGGTTTGAACTATAGCCATACTAACCGAACCCCAATTTCGCGAAACGAAAGCACCAAAGGTGCTTCCTTAGCTCAAGGATACCCAAATCGATGCCCAAACTTGCCCGGATTGCTTAACGTATAAAACCCCCTTTTTAAAGTAAGCTAATTATGCAATTAAGTTCAAATTCGAGTGATTCAACCTAACATGGCTTTTCAACTAACTTCCCTAGGGTCTAGAGCACCTAATTGAGGCATCAATTCAAGCCAATTAGCAAATTTTCTCAAAACCCTAGTTCTAGGCACTATTTATCATCTCTTTGATCAAATTCAACATTCAACCATTAACTTTGTTATCAACCCTCAAAAGTTAGCTCTAGAGACATTAAATAACTCATAGGAAGCATTCATAACAAGTTTTATAGCTAATATCAACAAATCAATAAAATTCAATATATGCACATAAACTTTAAAATCAAGAAAATGAAACTCCCTCACAATTTTTTGAAGATGATGAAGCTTGTAGAAGTCCCTAGGTTGCTCAAAACCCTCCCAAGATCAATCTAGAAGCTCAAGATGCAAGGTTGTTGAAGCAAAATCTCATCTTTTCCTTCTCCTTTGGTATTTTCGGCCTGCTACAGTAATTCCTGCACATTGTTCTTCTTTTTTTTTTGTGTTTTAATGAGCTTATGTGATTTATATAAGATTAAGTTGAGGTGGGGTCAAGTTTGGGTATTTAAAAGGTCACTAGAATGCGCGTTATTAACTTAAAAACGAGCCTAAGATGAAAAGTAATGTTAGTTATTTAAATCTCTAAGTTTGTTACGTAACACTATTCACTTAACTACTAAAAACATTTTCTAAACGAGCTCTCCTATCGCCTCTAGCTCAATTGCACATTTTTTCCACTCCTCTAACAATTAATGTGATTTAATAAAAATGCTAATTCACTAATAGAATATAGTTTGAAAATGGGATGAATAGTAGCTAAAGAAGCCAATTAATAAGGCACAGAAAGAAATGCGCAAACAATAGATGCAACAGTAAATAAATGTACGGCTAAAATCTCGGGCGTCACACTCACCCCTCTGTGATGCATGCTACAGGTGTACATGACGATGATTATGTGTATGAGGAAACTGTTGGAGAACCGTGGAATGAAATCCATGTTTAGCTTGTGTTTGAGTTGAAACATTGTTTAATGGTTTTAGTAGTTTGTTGTAAGAAGTTATGTTTAGTTTATATTTGAAATACTTAATAACTTGTCTATTTTGAAGTCTAGCTTCTTTTGATTGTATATGTAAGTGATCATGGTTGGATTCATGATCACGTTTGGATTTTATGTATGCTCATTGAGAGCCTGGTTTGAGTATTGTGTCTACTTGGATATAGACTTTATATAAATATGTTTGGATATTTTCTGTTTCTTATTGGATGTTCATATTACAGCCGTTATAATGTCCGTGTGTCGTTGCGTCCTGAACTGGTTTACCTAAGACCTGATTTGGGGCGTGACAACATTGGACTAATTACCAACTCAACTTGGCCTTAGAATTAAACCAAAAACCCAACATGATATACCCAATAGTTGTATATTTTCAGTTTTTTGGCTCCCAAAAAAAAAAAAAAAAAATACATTCATGTCAAACAGATCGTAACAACGTGTCACGTTACAAATCAAGAATTTTATAACTATTTAGACTTTTTTCTGATTTAAAATAATTAATCCAAATATATATATATATATTGACTGTCTCATTTATCATGCTCAACTTTGTGGAATTTAAGCATATATATCAAGAAAAAGAATGTGTCACCATTCAAGGCACATCATTTAATTTAACCATGTTTGAAGCTACTTTTAAGTCTACTCGAATGTGTCAATGATTAGCCTTTTGTCTATATTGTAGTACGGAACTCTCTTGGCCCCTTGACGTACCACTTGGTATCGAGTTGAATATGCGCCATCAAAGTCTTGTAGGGACCCATTGGACTTCTAAGATTTGTCCCCAACAAGATATTCTTTGAAATAAATAAATGTAAAGTTTATTCTTCAAGATTACATATCAAAATTGTAATTAATATGCTGTGATTGATTCAAAATTGATTACCACAATTCTGTCCTAATATGACAGAAAGATTTGAGGAAGATGATCTCAAGATCACATTTTCATTGCATAAGATTTTAGCTTTATTAGTTGCAGCTTTTATGGTTGTAAATAGCTTCATCAATTGCATTTGTTATGGATTTTTAGTAAATAGTCATTGAAGAACTACTATAAATTATAACAAATATGTATTGAATAGATACAGAAAAAGAGAAACTTCTCATTATTCTTGTTTCTTTTTATTTGTATTAATTTATCACCTTGTAGTAGAAATAGGATTCAGATTAAGAATAAGAAAGTTTAAACTATTATAGAGTAGTTTATTACATTGTTTATTATCTCTAAACGTGCATGCGAGATTCATTTTTTATTATTATTTAGCCTTGCATGTCAGCCAGTTCTAATATTTCTAAATGGATGGCGATGAGAATTAATAGTATATTAAATCACTATCTCATCTAAAAGTTTAAACTATTAAACATGAGTTTATTATATTATTTATTGGGGGTGAGAACTGAGAAACGAGCTAACATTGAGGGAAAAACAAGTCAGTGAGAGCGAAACGAAATAGACAGATAGGAGACATATGAGTCACGTAGATGAATATGATTGGACCAAAACACAACTCTGATATCATGATTTTTAACATGATATCAATGTTAGGCCCTTAATTTATTTATATTCATCTACATGTGACCTATTATCATTTGAAATCACATACTTGTACATATGGATAAATCAATACATATTCTCCATTGTACACTAATGTCCACTATCTGATTTCATGCTTTATGTGATAATTAATAAATATTTACTGTGTTGTCTTTTAGCTGACACGTAATGGGGGAAAAACCATGAAAGTTATTAGGGATGTGATTGGAGTTTGGTGGGACCCAAAATCAATGTCAAGGCCTAATATATTTGTTGGGGCCTACCAAAGAGGATGTTTTAAGTAGGGAATTGTTATTCAATCAGTTCAAACTGATATCAGTTTTTTCACGTTCAGTGAGCCCTACACACATATAGGATTCACTTTTTTATCTCACAAACTGATATCAATTCAAACTAATTGAAGAGTTTTCCTTAAGTAGGTAATTTTTCAGATGCTTTAAGTACAACTACCAAAAAAAAATACAATTACATTGGTATACCAATGAGCCACGAGATGAGAGTATAATTAATAAATTCGTATTATGAATTTAAGTAATAACTTTAAGTAGTTATTTATTTTATGTCTAGTATATTTGAGGCTAAAATAATTACATTCTAAAGCATATATTATTAATCTTGCTTGCGGACTAAGAATGCTAAGATTCATGATGGGAAAGTTGAAAAGGTTACAACCTTTTACTTTTCCACATTCTCACAGCAAACTTTTGTGTTCCTCCAACACAGGAGTGGTTGTGAGAAAAACAGAATAGGCCCCACATATGTGGGGGCCACTCTATATCTTACAATAGTCCTGTGCGGTTTTGAGAAAATGGAAACTATTAAAAATGTCTGATTCGACAACAATTTAAGCATGGCCAATAACAAGGCGTCATGTGGCGATTTACATAGGATCCAATCACCCAATGACCTTGATGTTTGAGTTGCAAAGTTTACTAAATTACCCTTCATAGGGGTAAAAACGTCCAGACTGTTGGGACAGTCTAGACATTTTTAATAATTTCCCTGAGAAAAATCCCAAACTTTTGATTCTTTAAAGTTCATTCCTTCATTTTAAAAATATGATCTTTTATAATTAACTAAATAAATGACATGCTCTAAGGTTGAAAATATCATAAAAAATCTTTAAAAAAGAAAAGTCCCTTAATTTTAATTACAAAATAGAAATCAGGAATTGCATTCATTATAAGATCTATTTATCTTTTTTTAGAAGATGACATGCCCTACTAGGACTCGAACAGTTTTTTTTCCCCTGACCTTCTGCTAATTATAAATAAATCCATCTGCATGCTTATCATCTTTCTTCTTCATAGTTGAGAGCTTTATATAGCAGAGGCTACAAGAACAAGCCATTTTCTTCACCACTTCGGGGAGAACTTCTATGGGCAGTTTAATGTCATGTATAGGATGACAATGAACTGTCTTTGATTGCAAAGCTACAATATTCTGGCACATCCGGTAACAATGTTTATAGCCAATTCAAGTTTGCTCGTATATTGCATGTTATATCTGTTATGTCGAAAATTTCAACTATCCTTCATTAGATGACCACTTCTTTGGCGCAGCCCATAAGAGCTGAATTTTATAAGACAAACACATATATAGACATTTTTGCAAAATTGACAGTAGTAGTACGAAATTAACATTACTAGACACATGTGCAACAAAATGATAGAATTTCCACTATTTGAATATATGATTAGCGCGTTTTTCATCGTCTCTTATTAGAGACACACTTTTACTAACTAGTCTTTTGAAGACTTACAATTGCTTGATACTTTTTCCTTTCAACTCTTACACGACATTTTGTTTTTTCAACATTTAAATGGCCTTTTTTTGTCGTTCAAGAACCACATAAAATAATTGCTAAATCTTTTCAATCCATCAATCAACATCATAAATTTTAACCCTTTTTGAATTCAATGTTACGCCCCTTGTTGCATCCCTTGCTACAACAAGAACTGTGAAATTAATTGGCTCGTGTTTTGCTAAAATTATGCTTTGACTGAATTTAATCATGGTATATGCATATCTGTTTAGAAAACTTTGATTGACAGGTTTATCATATTTACAAGAGAGTTGAAAAGACAAATTGACATTTACTTAAAGGTGATTGAAGTTTCTTTATTTCAAATAAAGAAGGTTGTCTTATTCAAGAGTTGCTTGGAGACAAAATTATTCCATAAAATCTCAAGGTCCAAGCACGGATTCCCTTGTGGAGATTTAGGCAACTAATTCAGCATATATACAGAGCCTCACACGACTGAAAAGGGTGTGAGAAACAGAGCTGAAAACGAGGATTTATTTGAGAATTTTGAGCTGTCAGGTTTTGACGATGTGCTGCAACATAAGTCAGTAACAGAGGAAATCTGATAATCCATGTATTGCTGCAGCAGACTGTGACACAGACAGTTTATTTATGCTTTCGCTATATTTATTGTTTTAATCTTTGATAGGAAGAGTTTTTGTTTGTTTATTGTTTTGTTCATTTTTTTAGAGAAGAAGGTGTAGTTCTCGGGAGAAAACGTCGCAAGTCGAGGGGACTCGCCAAACCTAGGTTCATTAAGGAGTTCATCATCAAGGCGTCAAAGTTAAGAAGGAGTCTTTACTTGTGTAAGTTCATTGAGATTGTAACTTGTGATTTATTAATAAAACAGGTTTGTTGGACCAGGGGAGGTCCCGTGGATGTAGACCGCACAGTTGAATCATGTTAAATCTCGGTGTCCTTACTTTTTGCATCTGCATTTATTTCTTTTGTTTTAACTTTTGTTACAACAAGATAATAACCAGAAACCTAACAAGTGACATCAAGAGCAGGTTACTGAACTAACTGAGTTAAATCTTTGGAAGAGTTTTTCTGGTTATTTTTGCAAATATGGACACTCCATGTGATAGCGGATCAATCAATAAACCACCTCTTCTCGATGGCACAAACTATTCATACTGGAAGGCACAGATGAAAGCTTTCATTAAAGCTACTTGGAGAGCTGTGTTACGTGGATAGAAACACCCTACTACCACAACTGTTGAAGGCACTGTTGAGAAAAAGTCTGAATTGCAATGGATCAAAGCTGAAGACATGGTAGCCACCAACAATTCAAAGGCATTGAATGCTATTTTTAATGTTGTTGATTTGAATCAATTCAAGCTTATTTCATCTTGTGAAACAGCGAAAGAAGCTTGGAAAATCTTGCAAACAACATATGAAGGTACTGCTGCAGTAAAAGTTTCAAAATTGCAAATACTTGCAACAAGGTTTGAAGAATTGTGAACGCACGAAGATGAAACCATTGCTGAATTTAATGCTAAACTTTGTGACATAGCAAACAAAGCTTTTGCATTGGGAGAAAAGTACTCAGATTCAAAGTTGGTAAGAAAAACATTGAGATCACTTCCGGAAAGATTTTCCATTAAGGTTGCAGCAATAGAAGAAGCAAGGGATGTGGATACCATGAACCTTGATGAGCTTATAGGGTCTTTACAGACCTTTGAGATGAAATTCAAGCAGAAAAGAAAAAAAAAAGGCCATTGCACTTCAAGCAAAAATTCATAAATAAAAAGATGAAGGTTTGTCTGATGATGATGAAATGACAGAATCTCTGACCCTTATGACAAAGAATTTCAAAAAGATGTTTAAAAAATGGAAAAATCAAGCTAAAGTTCTGAAATTCACTAGTTTTGGCAAAAACCCTCATGCTGCAGCAAATACATAAATTTCCAAGAAGCATAACGAAAAAATGGCTGATGGAAAGAAAAAGAATAAAGGAATTCAATGTCGAGAATGCGAAGGATTTGGTCACATTCAATCTGAGTGTGCTAATACATTGAAAAGAAAAAAGAAAGCAATGAATGCTGCATGGAGCGATGAAGAATCAGGAAGTAGTAGCAGTAGTGATGAAGAGCACACAAGAAACTATGTTGCGTTCTGTGTTGTAGTAGCGCTATCAGATGCTGAGATAGATGCTTTGACAGATGCTGAAACAGAAATTGAACCTGTTGCAGCAGAATTTGCAACAATATCAGCATCAAGATTGGTTATGTCAGATAGTGAAATTGATTCCGAATTGGACAATGATGAAGAAGAAGACAAGTTTATAAGGACCTCCAAAACAATGTACCAAAAATAGCTGATCGTGTGTAGGGTAAATCAAGATCAACTAACCAAGATTTTCGAACTTGAAAAGGAAAAAGCTGAGGTGCAGCAGAAAGCCGACATGCTGCAGCAGGAACTGTCACAGATTCAGCGAGGCTTCAAGATGATGAGCTTAGGTACAAAAAAGCTTGATTATATGTTATCCATTCAAAAGTCTTGCAGGGATCATACTGGATTGGGCTATCAAGGAGGAGCATCAACAAGTCAAACTGTGTTTATCAAAGAAGCTGAAAAATCAAAGCTGGAATCGAATGTTGCAACAAAACAGAATGACAAGACTATTGATGTTGCAACAAAAGGTGCAGCAGAGAGTAAAATTCCAGAATTTAAAAACAAGAAATTTGTGCCAGTTTGTCATTTTTGTCACACTCGTGGACATATCAGATCACGATGCTACAGGTACATTGACATGCTAAAAAGAGGTAAGTTTGTTAAACCCTTTGTTCATAATAATTTTAGGAGGCCACCACAAATGAAAGCGAATTTGTCGTAACAAAAAGTGAAACAAGTCTGGGTAAGAAAATCAGTGTTACTTTATCCAGTAGAGCATACAAAGGTCATTTCAAACTATGTTGCAACAGAAAATTAACTAGCAGATATCTTCACTAAGGCACTAGACTTTGTAAGGTTTGAGACCTTGAGAAAAGCCTTAGGCATCTATTCTCTATAAGATAAAATGATTTGTATGTATGTGCATTGGTTCATCACTAGAGTATTGAAAATTATATGTATAAATCAGCTAGTGATTTTATTTGTGGAACAATATTATCAATGCACATCATGTACTTGTCATTCTGATGGATTTTAAATTGAAGTCTCAACAGAAAAAGATTGTGAATTTACTTGACGACTGGGGATCTAACAAAGAGAAGTCTCTTTGAGATTCATTCCTTAATTCTATTCACCTTGCCAAAAGGAAAAATCATATGCAGGATATTGCAGCGAAAGTTGGAATGGAAAAGGCTACCTAAGGCCACAAAGAATGGTTCTAGAGTGAAAGCCACCATACCAAGAGAATTTTTTTTTTGAATGAATGAAAATGAGAAAAAATAAAAGAAAAAGGGAAATAAAAATCCTACAGGGGTGATTAGAGGACCAGGTATGTTAGAACAAATATTGCTTCTAATCGGACCTGGTGTGATGGATGTTGAGAACTGTCTAGATTGACTTGAACATGAAACATACACACACATGGTCTGCTCTTGAAATTCTTGTTTGATTTATGTATGTGATCAGTAGAAGCTTGAGTGGTGACTCAGAGTTCATACTCATGAGAATATGTTTGTTTTTAAATTCTGAATCATTTTCTTAAAGGGTCAAAAGAATCTTGAGGGCTGAACGTCAAAGTGTGGAATTTGTTTAGTTGACGTATGTTGCAGCATAATCTCATATATCAAGGTTTTGACACTAAAGTCTGGTCATAATTTGTTGTAGCACAAATTTTGCCTATTTGTCAGTTATGTTTTTGTTGCATTAAAGATGAAGAACTAATGGTTGTCACAGCAAAGCTTTTCTTTTTGATGAACGGTGCTGCAATAGGAGCTAGAGCAGTTACCACTTTATTCTGATGTTTCATATCTAAAATTTTAAGCGGACAAATCAGTGGCACGTTTAATTGCTTTAAGTTTTTCTTACCAGTTTTATTTCACATCAAGCAGGTACTCAGGGGGAGCGAACTACAATTCCCGTTACTATTGCAGCAGGAGCTGATGCTCAGAAGGAGCATGGTGCTATAGCACCTGGTGGCGTAGGCTTTACCACCAGCTCAAGTGTTGATGTGAGGAAATTGTTACAACAGTTTCAAGCAGCGCTGCAGTAGACAGCACCACCAAATGCTTTACCCCTTGACTTTGTTTGTCAAAAATGGGGAGAATGGACTGTTATGTTTACTAATTATGTTTATGCTCATGCTCTGATCTTGAACAACTCTTTATCTTTGTGTTGTTCTTTTCCTATCATTGTTCTGATCCAATTAGTTTATCTTAGTTGCTCTGATATAGTTAGTTTATTTTGGTTATTTTAAATCTCGACTTTTGCTTTGATACTATGATATATTTTGTGTTATGTTTTCATTGGCTCTGTCTGATACATAGTTACATTGATGATACCTTTTCTTTATCTTTAATGTGTTATTACTCTGATATTCAGTTTTGCCAAAACAAAGCCAAAGGGGGAACTTGTTATACCCCTTGTTGTACCCCTTGTTGCAACAAGTGCTGTGAAATTAATTTTCTTGTGTTTTACCAAAATTATGATTTGATTGAATTTAATTATGGTATGTGCATATCTGTTTGGAAAACTTTGATTGACAGGTTTACCATATTTATAAGGGAGTTGAAAAGGCAAATTGACATTTACTTAAAGGTGATTGAAGTTTCCTTATTTCAAATAAAGAAGGTTGTCTTATTCAAAAATTGCTTGGAGACAAAGTCATTCCATAAAATCTCAAGGCCCAAGCACGGATTCCCTTGTGGAGATTTAAATAACTAATTTAGCATATATACAGAGCCTCACATGATTGAAAAGGGTACGAGAAACAGAATTGAAAATGAGGATTTATTTGAGAATTTTGAGCTATCAGGTTTTGCTGTAGCAGATTGACAATGTGCTGCAACACAAGTCAGTAACAGAGGAAATCTGATAATCCATGTATTGCTGTAGCAGACTACGAAACAGACAGCTTATTTATGCTTCCGCTATATTTATTGTTTTAATCTTTGATAGGAAGAGTTTTTGTTTGTTTATTGTTTTGTTTATTCTTCAGGAGAAGAAGGTGTAGTTCTCGGGAGAGAACGTTGCAAGTCGAGGGGAGCTCGCCAAACCTAGGTTCATTAAAGAGTTCATCATCAAGGTGTCAAAGTCAAGAGAGAGTCTTTACTTGTGTAAGTCTATTGAGATTATAACTTGTGATTTATTATTGAAACAGGTTTGTTGGACTAGGGGAGGTCCTGTGGACGTAAACCGCACAGTTGAACTATGTTAAATCTCGGTGTCTTTACTTTCTGCACCTGCGTTTATTTCTTTTGTTTTAACTTCTGTTTTAATAAGATACTAACCAAAAACTATCATTCAACAAAGAAGGAACGCCAACATAGGTACACAGGCATATAGACACTGGTATTTATCTAGAATGTTGAACTCCCAACAAGTAGGTCTTTCGTATATAAGATACATATATACATGCATGAGTCTTTGTATATATGTACATGTGTGTACATACATATATGTTGGTATTTTTTCTCTTCTAGTTTTAAAAAGGGTTAAGATTTGTTACGTGACTTATGAATTGAGGATATTTAGGGATTGTTTGTGGTGTTCAAAAAAAAAATATCACATAGGACTTACAAAAAGAAAAATAAATCAACATAGGAGTTGGAAGAAAAAAGAAGAGGCCATATAGGATAAATAGTACTGTTGTTAGTATTTTTTTTTTTTTTTTGCTAAGAAAGTAAAATTCTTCTCATTAAGCTCAACAAAAGGAATACAAAGTCATAAATTACAGACACTGAATCTAGCTACGGATGCCTTCAAGGCTCCAATTTCTGCACCTAAGTCTATTTATATCGCTATTACAAATTTTTTTACAAGAATAAATTTTCAGACGTAAATGAGTAGAGTATCCTTTTTATAAAAATATGAGCTCTTCTATTAAAGATTTTAAAGTTAAGCTCCGAAAGATGGGAAACTTTCAATTCGTTTGGATTGCTACAAGTTTTTTACATATGAATGAGACTTACGCGTTTAGGTCTTTTACTTATTATAACTACAATATATGCGCAACAAAATGATAGAATTTCCACTATTTGAAGAGATGTGATTAGTGCATGGCAGATAATAATATTGACATGCATCACATGTTTACGTCTCTACATAAGGGGGAAGCACACCAAGTTAGCTTGTTTCTCTTGCATAAGAGTACATGTGCTTGATTGTTTCAATTTCTTCACCACGCAATATATATTGGTTCCGGGCCACACTGTCTCGTGTTTATTTTTCCTCCATTGTGCCAAATATTCATCCATAGTCATTCTGGCCATGAGATATATAGAACGTTTGTCTCCTTCTATTGAGAATTTTGATGTTTCATTTTAAAGTTAATTGGTGTTAGATGAAGTAACTCAAAATTTTATATATTAATTTTAAAAATTCGGTTATCCATGTTTAACAATTGGATTTTCCAA
The DNA here is from genome assembly GCA_037974665.1 of Ehretia macrophylla. Lineage (NCBI taxonomy): Eukaryota > Viridiplantae > Streptophyta > Magnoliopsida > Boraginales > Ehretiaceae > Ehretia > Ehretia macrophylla. The sequence goes on from CM075773.1 coordinate 46,680,249, forward strand.
CACTTCCTTTATGTGAGACCTGTGATTGATTTGTTCTATAAGAGTTGCATACCAAAATCAAATACAAGAATGAGCCAAACATGGATGGATAATATTGAGGACTAATACCAAATACTCTTTAGAGAAATTTTGATGTTCCATCCTAAAATTCTTCATAAGGATCCATCCTAAAACTAATTGTTAGAGTAATCTAGAATATTATATAATGATCTTGAAAGTTTTAATTCATACATGTAAAATGATTGAATTCTTCAATACCGCTTTCATGTAACTTTTCGCTTGTTAATTATAAATAAACCCTTGTTGTTTCTTGATCTACGACTAATCAATCTGCCTAAATCATCGTCTTTGTTCTTCGTAGTTGAACTTATATGGCAGAGGCTATATGGCCAGTTTAATATCATGAGGGACAAAGGTTTTTGATATATCACTTTGTCAAAAAAAGAAAAGAAAAAAATACATGTCTTGTGCCTTGCATAGGGGTTAACTTTTTTGACTTCATAAACAAATTGGTCCCCCAACTCCTTAGTAACCTTCCGCCCTTCGGTTATTTAACCAAGCCAACGGGTTGTTCCTTTCACTCGTCCTAAATCTTCCATATATCTTCTTAACAAGTCATATTATTTCATGGCCAAAACAAGAACAAACCATTTTGTTCACCAGCTTACTGGAGAACACTTGTATGGCCAGTCCAATGTCATGTATATGATGATAATGAACTGTCTTTCTTTGCAAACCTACAATGTTTTGCCTACTTTCCTTACAATTCTAGCTTTCATTGTCCCTGTGCTGCTCAACTTTTTGCAGTTGAAATACCTAGCCAAGAAGGAATTTTCCTTCGAGACCCACCCAGCAAGTATGCTCATCGCCATAACAAGTCTCCTCATATTTTTCTTGGTATGTTATGTTTTGTCAAGAATGTCATCGATGAGCAATCCCTCCCATTGTTATGCCAAACTTGTTAAAAAAAGTATGAAATCTTTTTTGCTACTCTTGGTGTGGCTGCTTTATACTCCATTCTTTTATCAGACTCTCTCCGTCCCATTCTATATTTGCTTCCCATTGGCTTTTCTGCAGGTGACCTTCTTTACTCCAAATTTTGCTCATTTTGCAGTTTTCTCTATTGGAGAGTTATTAATATCCTGCAGCGGTCACACGTAGGACAAAGGTTCGGAAGAGTACACTTGATTCATCAAACTAGGGTTTTCCCACAGATTGATGCGTTCCAAGTTGATTCACTCCCAGTCTAGTCAGCGTGGGCATCACGATTCTAATGGCAGGAATTAATCCAATATAATAGTCAGTTCTATTTTTAGGTCTACTTCTGTGAAAAGTGAAAGGTGAAGACGGATTGGTTGAGCTTTCCTTGTGGTCAATGTTTGATTTTATTAATTAGAAGTGGTGTTTTTTTTTTTTTTTGATAAAAAAAAAGGTGGGTTTGCACCAACCTTTATTATGTTTAGGGATTCAAATGAAAAAGTGTCTGTGTTTTTTTATATTTTACTTACTGTGTTAGGTGAAGTAACTCAAAATCTCAAGTAGTTTTATTGTAATTGGCTTAGTCTCCCATTATTCAAAAAAAAAAAGTAATTCAAAAACTTATATATTAATTTTAAAAATTCGGTTATTCATGTTTAACAATTGGATTCTCCAATATTTCCTTTATATGAGAACTGTGATTGATGGGTTCTATAAGAGTTGCATACCAAAACCAAATATAAGAATGGGTCAAACGTGAATAGATAACATTGGACTAATCCAATTACTATTTAGAGAAATTTTGATGTTCCATCCTAAAAATTATTTATAAGGATCTATCTTAAAACTAATTGTTAGAGTAATTCAGATTATCCATGCAAGATGATTGAATTCTTCAATACTGCTTTCATGTAACTTTTCGCTAGTTATAAATAAATAACTTTTCGCTAGTAATAGTAACTTTTTTGATATATCATTTGACGAAAGAAGAAAAGAAAAAGATACAAGTCTTGTTAACTTTTTAGTATCCTGATCCGCCGGAAGTAACCTTACTTTCCTTGTCATCCTTTTAAGAAAAGTAATTGTAAGCTTCCAACTATTTAACCAAGCCAAAGAGTTCTTTATACACTCATCTAAATCACTGATCACCACATTCATATTTCTTCCACATCAAAGTAATGGATTATATGTAAGACGAATCGGATCTTTAGCTTATATCTTATAACATTATAAAATAATTAAATATAAAACATATGTTAATAGCGTTGAATCGCCTTAAATAATACAAGATAAAATATATAAGGTTACATATGAATAACTTTTATAGTGTATAACTTGAATTATATTACACACCCTATGACTAACTTGATATTCTCTCCCTTTACTCTATACACTTTTATGTTTGCCAATTGATGGGAAAAACAAACATTGGGTATGACTGAGTGGAGAGAGAGGTACCAAGAATCTTTTATATAGTAATCTTCCAATTAGTTTTACCCATCATGGATTTAATTAAAAATGACCTTTTATATAGTAATCTTCCAAAATGGCCACTAACCCTACTAAATATTTCATAATGTAGAATTATAATAAACCACTAATCGCATAGCACATTAAAGCTACTGAAAAAGGTTAAAAATTTTACGTGACTGATGAATTGAAGATTTTTGGGGATTGTTTGTATGTGGTGTTCGAAAAATAAAAATAAATATGTCACATAGGAGTTGGAAGAAAATAGAAGAAGCCACATAGGATAAATAGTGATATTGTTAGTTAAAGGTGTGTAAAGCACCCCTATGTAAAAATATGAGCTCTTCAATTAAAGGTTAAAATACCATGAAATAGGAAGACTGGTTGAGATGGCCTAAGCGCCAAAATGCGCTAGGCATCAAAGCAGCTACCAAGAAGAGTAAGGAATCTATAGACCCAAGTTTATTAAGGTAAACAATACTTAATTCAAGCAGAAAAAGTGACCGATACATAATGTCAATTTTCGGATAAGTTGATACAACTTGGAAGTACTGAGATTTAGGTTAGGAATCTATAGACCCAAGCTTATTAAGGTAATCCAACAAAACTATCGAAATGTCCCATGTTAGTGGAAAATAGGTAATAAGTGTGTGTTATGTATCTAAATAATAATTTTATTATTTTGGGTTATTAAATTTGAAGTTACGAGTAATTATTTTTTAAATATATAACAGTAGTCTCATTTAAATGCCTGAAGTTCTATACCTAGAGTATTGTAGAATGATATTCAAATTGTGTCTCTAATAGGATGTTAGGTCCTCAACAAGGGGAGGGGGGTGAGGGTAAGTGTAATGTCCTAAATTGGTGCAATACAAGTTAAAAAACCGATGGATGTTTTGTGTTTAAATGATAATTTGAATTAACTATTACAAACAAATAAATTTGAGCACCCAAAGAATTACTTTTTAAGTGTAACACTAGTATCGAATGTGAATTTGAAACTCTAGGCACCAACAAAAACCAAAGTATGTTTGTGGTCCTCTGCGTGCTTTTTTCTGGTCAATGTCGTGTAATATTTTCTTCTTAAATTAAAGAAATTTAAAACACAACCTATCAGAATACAAACACTCCACTCCTAAAACACGTAATAAAAAATCCATCCTTTCTTGGAAGTAAAAAATAATAATAAAATAAAATAAAATCCATCCTTTCTGAAAATGGGTATAAATATATCATCTCATTAGTGATATAGATGAAAAGCTCACTCGTAGCTTTCTTACCTAGAATCAGACATAAACAAGTTCGTACATCAAAATCTAGTCCCATTAATCACTTTAGTTTTTAATTTAAACTTTCACCTAACCGCAACGAAAGGATTGCAATTTGCCCTATTAAAATGCACATCCTATTTACCAAAAGGTCAAAAAATTGAGAATATATACATATATATACTAATACATTGTATATGAGTTTGTGTATGTATATATATATTTTCACAAAATTGACATTAATTTCAATAGGCCTTCAGCTCAAAAGAAGAATATTTGATTAATATATTTAGATAAAATTACAGGATAATCAGCTGAGATACGATTGCAGACTTCAAAGGCGTAATGCGAACCCAGCCCACAAGATCATTATTCCTTCCACATCAAACTCTGCTTTCTTCCTCTCTTCACCTAAGAATTTCACTCAATTTTAGCAATAAAACCCCTAAAATTCTCAACTATAGCTTGACTTTTTATTTTTTATTTTCTCTGAAGAGAAGTCTAACCGACCGTTACAATCAACTTTAAAGATAATTAATATGCACTACCGGCCATTTATAATCCAAGAGGCAATGTTACATTATCTATTTTATCTTTCTCTAAAAAAGTGCTCAATGCTAGAGGCGCATGGCTCAATTAACATTCCTGAACTATAGCTTGACTTTTAACTATATTCGTGTGTGTATATAGGTAACTAACAATGTGTATGTATATATATATTGTGTACTTCGTGCCTCCTAAATGAAATTCGAGTGAAGAGGAAAATAAAAAATTGGTATAAAAGAACAAGAAAAGGAAAGAGAAAAACGAATAAAATATATTAGACAATAGGAATACGCCAATGAATGTCATCTATATTCCAAGCGCATTTTTTCTCAAAATTGCGTATACTATAAAGTTGTCATGAAAATATCTTCTACTAACAAAGTGGAGTTTGAGGGCCTGCTGCTATTTTTTGTTTGATTTTTCATTTCCTCTGAGAATCATGCTAGCCAAAATAATAGAATTAGGTAGAACAAGTTTTGATCAGATGCATACTTGTCGAATCGTAAATCGTATCGTGAATCGAAATGTCATTTTTTTGAATCGTGAATCTAATCGAATCGTGAATCGTACCGATTTGGTTACAAATTTGAAACTAGTTGATATTTGACATATTATGTTTCTATTAACAATTTTTAGTTGAGATCCTTTATTTGAATTAATATTAATATATGTTTTTGTTACTTTTCTAGATTGTTCACTACTTTACTTGTTTTTAGTAGCCCAAACAATTTCTGCATCACAATATCACACTATTTTTTTTGGTCGGAACAATATAACATTTCACAAGTGCCCAAACTAGTACTCAAAAGTTGTTGTAAACACAAGTGGTTCAATCAGTTACAAGTTTTGTGTCCCATTTTTTTTACTAAAGTGGGCTTATTTTGTTATCTACTTTGAAATATTTTGGGCTTCCAAAAAAAAATAATAATTTGACCCAAATCTCGAACAATTAGTGAATCGTTCGATTCACTAACGATTCACACGATTCGGTACCGATTCACTTGCGATTCACGTCGATTCACGATTATCCTATCCGATTTGTATCATTTTTTTAGTAAATCGTATCGAATCATACGATTCTAATTACATTAATCAGATGTGAAGAAGAACATTAATAAATATAATAAATTCTTCTATATCAGTTTATTTTTAGATGAGGTGGTCATTTAACATAATATCAAAGTCTAAATACTAAAAGGCTATAGGTTCAAATCTTTTTCTCCTACCCATTTAAAATAAAAATATTAAAACAGTCAACGTGTAAAACTCAAACAAATCTAGCCTCAACATAAGAAGATGTGAAAAAGAAAATAAATAAATATAAAAACTTCTCTCTCATGTGAGGTGATCACTTAACAAGATGCTTGCCAAAATTATTCAGCTAGATTGATTTTTATAGAGTCTTCACTTTTAGTGCTCCTTATTTTTCCAAGTTTTTAAGTTTGCCCCCATGGCATAAGGTTCTAAGACAATATTTTTTATTTTTAAATTTAAAAAATGCCTAATATTGTACAACATAATCAGCAATACTCGAAAAGAAAGTGCTTTAGTGGCTTTGTCCTTAGTTAGTAGCAAATAAACTTTTTTATTGTTATTTTTTTATAATTAAGTAATTAATGATTAGAACTTCTGATGAGTTTGTTTCCACAAGCGCCATCATATCTGGGCCCTGGTCTTCTAACAGTTCGCACGACTACAGGAAGTAAAAAAGATATTCTTCTTCATTGTACACTAAAGTCCACTATCTGATTTCATGCTCTATGTGCTAATTAATAAAATATTATTTGCCATGAAAGCAGTTAAAATTGACAACTCTTCAAGATATGTACTTTTATTGATGGAGAAAGATATTAAGAAAAAAAAAATTTCTCATTTAGTTTAGCATTCTCGACTTTCGCCTCCCTTAAAATAAAATATAAAAAAAAGAAAGAGGAGGGAGTTGAAATTAGTGGTGTGGGGAAATATATATAGAAAAAATCGGTGGCATGGAAATATTTGTTGGGTCCTACCAAAGAAGATGCGTTAGATTTTTGTAGCATCTACATCCATGGCAAACAAATAATAAGATAGCACGCAAAGAAAATATACAAAGATAACACGTGACACCGGAGTATATGTTGTATCATTAAAAGTATATGTTGTATCATTAAAATGTAGCTTGTATACGTAGTCAAATTATTATAAATTGAACATAATTATTGTAGGACGAAGTGTACAGCCTGCCCTTATATCATTTGTTACGACTCAAGTGTAATTACTAGTGTATTAATACATTGAGACTAATCAAATGATTGAGAATATTTAAGTTTATATTGAAAGTATAATAGAGAACTAAAATCATTATAAATTAAATACAAATCTTTTAAAGAACCAATATGAGATTGAGTGTCACAAAGTGAGACCTAACTTTCATAGCAATCCACCATCTGTTTCAGCATTTTTACATCTTTTAGCATGAGAGAACTGGACCTGAATGTGACATCGTTGATGATGGAGCTAATTTTCGAGTCGATGTGTGAGGCGCTAGGGGACAACGCTTTGATGAATTGCTCACTAATTTTCCAGTTGACAGTAATACTAATAATGTTTACAAAATTAACATAACTACAATATATGCGCAACAAATGATAGAATTTCAACTATTGAAGAGATATGATTAGTGCATAGCAGATAATAATATTGACATGATAAAATGCTTATGTAGCTTTTTGACTCTCTAGAAGAAAAAAAAATACATCTATGTCAAATAGATCGTAAGCCATCAATAGTCAAAAAGTTTTTCCTTGCAAAGGGGCAACACGACACGTTCCGAATCAAGAATTCTATAACTATTTAAACTTTTTTTCTAATTCAAAATAATTAATTCAAGTTATCTCTTATATTTAGAATATTCATTTATCTCTCAGTAATATGGAACATTACACGACGTCATAGAATAAATCCATGACGTATGTTACAGAAAATCTCTGTCTATATGTTTGTATGGACACAGACATAAATGTTGTAATCATATTTCAATTAATATCTTAAGGAGAAATGCTATTTGTAGCCTAGGCAACCCCTCTTTGTGTCTCTCCAATATGTAGTGTCATATTCATATTACATGTACTTTACATACATAGACGACCCGTAAACTAGAGCTATTTAAGCCATATTGGTCCCACGATTCATATACTCTCTAGTCCGGATCCAAAATGAGGCTATTTAAGCCAACGTACACAGTTGTTAAATAGCTAGTCGTATCACTCTTTCTCATTCCATATAGTTTCATAACAAGTATAGAATTATGGCTGAGACAAGAAAAAACTAATTTTGTTCACCAGCTACATTTTTAAAATATAGAGGGTATTCAACTATGTTTTTAAAACACAAGAAGATAATAAACTACGTTTTTAAAACATAAAAGGTAATTAGCTTATTTATAAAACGTAGGGATATTGTGCACTTTTGACAAAATACATGAGGTGTTAAATCGTTTACTCTTCATTACTATGTAAAAGTATTAAGTACAATTACAAAATCATTCAACTTTTATTTCCCCTACCAAAAGTCAAACAACGCAAATGATTTCCTAATCTCCCTTTTCTTTTTTTTTCCTTTAAAAGTGCAATCCAAAACACCATGTTAACGACATGGAGCCAAGATTAAGAAATTCTGGATTTACAAATGAGATGAAAGAAATGCAATCCCAAAGTAGCCAAAAGATAGATTGGAATTTAAGTGGAACTCAAAGATGCATATCTCCACAATCTCACGCCGCTAAGTTGCATACCTCAGGTTTGCTGACGACATTATTTATTATTTTCAATAATTTATTCAAAATAGATAATGTACATGTGTGCGAGACTTTGAATATTTTGTAAAATAAAGGGAACTAATTTGAATATTTTGTGAAACAATAAGGATGAATATATATGATATATATTCAAATGATAGGTTAGTAATTTGTTAATTATGCAAGGACAATTTAGGTATTTTTTACATTTTTCATTAGAATTAATTGAGATTTTGATGGTAGGGACTAAATTAAAAGTATTTAAAACAATAGGAGTAAATTATTTAACTTTAAATAATAGGGATGAAATTAAAATTTGATAAAAATAATAAAGACTAATTGTGTAATTTTTTCTCAGTCTTTTTGTAATATAATCATAATTAGGAAGTCTCTAGGAAGTTTCATTTACTATTCTGACCCGTGGCAGACCTATATGTAGCTGAGGATGTTGGAAAAAAAGAGTCTTTTGTTTTTTATTTTTTTTTAGAAAAATTATTATAGTGGATACTTTGTGCATATTCTGAACTTTTTCATTGTACAAATGTACACCTTAAGTATGGGTGTTTGGGTCCATCACTGGTTCTGACTACGGTATGACTATGACTATTAGAGAATTATATATATACATCACATATACACTAACAAATAAAATAATTAGCTAGTTGTTGTAAGAATAACACTCAAACCGGCCTCTTCCTACCCTAAATTATAAATATATAAAAAGTTATTTAATTATATGTATATATATATATATATATATATATATATATATATATATATATATATATATATATATATATATATATATATATGCGGAATACACATGAATAATGGACATATAAATAAATGAAGTACAAATAAGATGAAGATAAAAGGAGGAAAGACCTCTTACTTGTTATTAACTGTGAATGGAAGTACTGTTACACTGTTGGTTGTACAGGAGTACAATGTTCAAAGAGTGATGCCGAATTAAAATAAAAATTTAGAAAGGAAGAAAATTTGGTGAGAGATAGTTAGGCTTCGAAGATAGTAAGGCTTCAAAGATAGTAAGACTAAGTACGATACAGGGTAGATTATAGGGAAAATAGACTAGTTAATTTATTTTCTTTGTATTAGTGGGAAATACAAACAAAAGCCATAACAGAAAACGGAATACACATGAATAATGGACAGATAAATAAATGAAGTACAAATAAGATGAAGACAAAAGGAGGAAAGACCTCTTACTTGTTATTAACTGTGAATGGAAGTACTGTTACACTGTTGGTTGTACAGGAGTACAATGTTCAAAGAGTGATGCCGAATTAAAATAAAAATTTAGAAAGGAAGAAAATTCGGATCCTATGTCCACACAAACGCTGTCAAGGAAACTAAGCGTCAAGTCAGAGTTTTACCAGTTTTGACTTTATGTCAACCAAATACTCCAAAGATAGTTCAGACAGATGCTTCTGAATTAGGATTTGGTGGTATACTTATACAGATTTTAGAAAGAAAAGAACACATTGTTTGATTCCATTCAGGAACATGGGATAAAGCCCAACAGAATTATTCAACAGTTAAAAAAGAAATTTTGTCCATTGTCAAATGCATTTCAAAATTTCAGGATGACTTGTTGAACCAGAAATTCTTAGTTCGTGTTGACTGCAAGTCAGCAAAAGATGTGCTTACTAAGGATGTTAAAAATATTGCATCTAAACAGATATTTGCCAGATGGCAGGCTATCCTGTCAATCTTTGATTTTGATATCCAGTACATCAAGGGAGAGGATAACTCCATCCCTGATTTCCTTACCAGAGAGTTTCTGACAGGCCACGTGCCTATCACTTAGGATTCCTTCGGGAATACCTTTTCAATTTTGTTTTCTTTTTACAGATCACAGAAGCGGACACCAAAAATCCAGTTAGTGGATTCAGATGGATTGTTTCAAGTCCACCGCAATTAAGTAGATTGAAACACAGTTTCAGATCCAGAAGCGAAATTGATAATTGTTTCAATTCCGTAATTCTTTCTATATATTGTTGCTAACCATTCTGTAGGATCATCATCTCCTCGCACTTAGCAATGGCACCCAAGAAAGAAAAAGGAAAAGCTAAAGCATTAGATATTGCATCCTATGCTCAGAAAGCTAGAACTCAAGCAGCATCCCCAGTCCAATCTTCAACTCCAGTAAAGATTGAAGATAAACAGATAGCATATACACCATATTCTACCCAGTCACCCCTAGGTAGAAACCTTACAGTTTTGGGGACAGTCACCCCGCAAAAACAGCTAACAGATGTTCATGAAGGTATTGCAGGTACATTGTCTTCCCAAACGACAGTCAGTAACAGGTTTCAGCCGCTTGTTACTAAGAAGAAGACAGTAACTCCAGAACCTAAACAAACACAACCACATTTACCGTCACCCACATATATATACAAGAATGTGTTTGATCAAATTCTTGTAACAGAACCTTTCCATTTCAAACAGAATCCCAATATGACCCCCGATGAGTTTGCCAGGGCGTTCCTTCACCCACATTCAAACTACATCCCAGAAAACACCTATAAAGACCAGAAATATTATGAGACAATTCTCATAAAAACAGAATCCATTGAGTTTGTTGCAGATGACAAAAACAAACCTCCAGGCCAGTATAGCCATGTCAAGGCTAAACTTCAGAAGGTGATCACTCTCGATCAATGGGGACAACCCCCACAGAAAACTAAACAGATCCCAGATGACATTCCTCTCAAGGACTATAACTATTATGACTACATTCAGGCATGGTTCAGAGCATTCAATCGCCAGAATGACAATCATGATATGTCATGGTTCTTCATATTCACCAAAACATTTCCATTAGAAGTTCCAAATTGGTTCATCCAATGGTGGGCATCATTTGGCCTAATTACAGACATCTTACCAGAACCAGTCCTCGAAGGATTCCAGTACTTCACAGAACATTGGAAGACACCTGCTCAATTAGCGTATCTTCCTCCATTTTTTGTGTTTTACAGAATCTTCTTTGTCACGTGGATTTTCAGATCAGAATTTGCGTACAAGCATGTTTCTTTCGGAGATCACCAAGACATTTTGGTTTTCAGAAGAGCTCATTCAGTTATGTGGTGGAAGAAGATGAACAATGCTTCATGTTCAACACCAAAGGTCCAAGCATGGCTCGAGACCAATCAGAAACAGAAAAAAGAAATCCAACCAGAACAGCAGGAATTTCTTTCATTCAAGAACTTCCTCACTACACAGTTAGCAGCAGCCACCAGTTATGACGAAGTCAAGGCTATCATGTTACAGTTAGAAGAGCTTGATAAAACCTCATATCAAGCATCAGTATCAACAGATCATGCCGATGACAATGAAGATGACTGTTACGGCATTAATACTCCACTATGAGTATAAATTGGAAACAGACAGTAGTATAGAAAAACAGTTGTAATACTCCTCTATGAGTATAAACTGGGCCATATGAGTTTCCCGGTGTTCTCTCCAAAACCACAGGCCACGTGAGTTTTGTGATGTTCTCTAAAAACATTGGACATATAGGGTTTTGTTCTTCTAAGTTCCTTTCAAAAATTAGGATGAAACGGTAAGACTTCCCCTCTCTGAAGTCACATGGTTACTGAAGAATTCCATGAAACTTCAGCTAGTCTGGGTCAAACGGCAACCGGTAAAGACATATCAAGCCCGTTGATGGGTGTGGCTTTCCCAAAAAGCCAAAGGAAATTTTGAGATTAGTTTATCTTCTAGCCTGTATTTATTTTGTATTTTGCTTAGTCAACTTACCTTTAGCCAACTTACCTTTAGCAAACCTATTTCAACAACCATGTAAGGTCACGGCATTGAAGGAGCAGAAGGCGTAAGACTCCGTGTTGGCCATGTGGCGGTTTGGTGAGAGATAGTTAGGCTTCGAAGATAGTAAGGCTTCGAAGATAGTAAGACTAAGTACGATACAGGGTAGATTATAGGGAAAATAGACTAGTTAATTTATTTTCTTTGTATTAGTGGGAAATACACTTCGATCAAGTGTACTTGTATGTATTTCGCCATTTGTTTGTATGTACCAGACTGAAGAAGTTACAGTATCTTCAGAGCAGAACCAGTCAGATTCAGAGACAATGAAGAAAATGAATCTACAGTCATGATTCTATCAGACATCATTATCACAAGACGACAAAATTACTTTCGGTCACAGTGAAAGTAATCCAGTCAAAAGACAGAATCATCAAGTCACGACAAGAGATCTTTCGGCCACAGTAAAAGGCAGACATGATCATCAAGTCACGACAAAACAAGATTCGGCCACAGTAAAAGCCGATCACTATTCATGAATAGTAAAAATCACTTTTTACTGTTCACTTTAGGAAAAGTTACTTTTTGACTTTTCTTTTTCAGATTTCACTTTTCTTTTTTAGATTCGATATCCTATATAAGACAGAGTCTGTCTCAGTAGCATAGGATCCGAATTTTCTTCCTTTCTAAATTTTTATTTTCAATTCGGTATCACTCTTTGAACATTGTACTCCTGTACAACCAACAGTGTAACAGTACTTCCATTTACAGTTAATAACAAGTAAGAGATCTTTCCTCTCTTATCTCCATCTTATTTGTAATTCAATTATTTATCTGTCTATTATTCATGTGTATTCCGCTTTCTGTTATGGCTCTTGTTTTCTTGTCCGACCTGGGTAGTTTCTGGTATCAGAGCCAGAGCAACTAGGTTGTTAGTTTTGTCCAACTTACCTGTATCGACAACTTACCTTTGCCGCGATAGGTCGTGATAGGGTTAGGGAGTAAGTAAGACCCGAGGAAGGGCAGTGGGCTCCAGGTTTCCCTTGTAGGCGTCGTTGGCTCGAAGATAGTAAGTCGGTTCGCAGATAGTAAGGGCAGGACTAGTAACACAGTTGTAATGGCATCTAGTAGCAGTAATGCGTCAGTAGGATCAGATAACAACACTATAGCAAAAACAGAACAAACATGGACAATAGGAGAGTTAAGTAACTGGAAACCTCCTAAGATGAAAATAGAAGAGATTTACAGAAAAAGTCATTTCGACTTCAAATCTCTACTTACTATTAAATGTAAGGAAGTAGTTGTGCCACTGACCAGTGACCAACAGAGTATCAGACTTTTCTCCCAGAAAAGTATAGACAAAGCCATTAGAAACGGCTATAGGTTTCTACATATTGGCCATGTGCAAGTCGCACTAAAGCCTTTAATCAGAGAAGGACTAGATACCAGTGTATATCTAGCTCTTAGAGATTGTAGGTTACTCAGATACAATGATTCACTACTAGGTTTAGTAGAAACGAGTCTTTGTAATGGACCTATTTTCTTTAATTGTTTTCCAGATCATACTATATCGCTTACATGTCCTCATATCATGAAAGCTTTACAGTTAGACATTAAGACGCATAATTATTATGTTGATTGTGGTACACATGCATATGAAGTTATTTATCGTCTTAATTATAAAATAATGACTACAGGATTAAATCCTAGATCCATAACTAGACATCGTCCTAAAGGTGAAACTATCCTTTGGAACATGGATAGAAACAGATCAATTGTTAACATACCCAGAACAATCATGTGGAACGAAGTTTCACTTCCAAAAAGGTGGGATATTGAATATGCCACTAAACCAGTTGTTCAGGACCAGAACGTCCAGAACTCCAGAATAGAACAAATCATCCAGTACGATGATGGTACTGTTTCCATTAAGATAGATAGAGGAAATAGAGGATCAGTTTTATCCCGTTCAGCCTCTAGTGTCTCTAGGATCAGTATTTCAGACCCTACCCCAGGATTTGTTGATATTTCTTCAACAAGAAGAACTCAGACTCAATCTGTTCCCATAGGAATCAGAATTGAAGAACAGACTGCACGACCAGTCTATCCAGAATTTGAACCAACAGATACATCATCTGTTGACTTCAATCCTTCAGCTTCAGACTTTGGCGTCAACGTTTTATCTGAAATCTTTGAAAGAGATGTTCAAGGATTAAAAGATGAATTCATGTCAGAAGAAAATAAACAGATTAGAGAATAGTATTTTGAAAACCATAACAATGATCAATTAGCAGAATTAAAAAGCCAATGGCTCCAGTATCTGTAACTTGTTAGGTTAAATGTGCCATTTTTCATGTGGTTTAAACATAGGAATAAGCCAATGAACATTAATGTTCTTTTTGCAAGAACAAGAAAATGGAATTTGCCTAATTCCACAAAAGTCATTGAATCGGAGCACCCTCCGTTTCAACATACACAGCTTCCTATATCAGAAGGAACTGTAGATCTTAAACCAGTTATTGTTTCAGAACAACCAGAACTAAAAGACGTAGTTCAACAAAATAATTGGACTAATCTTTCAGTTGTCATATTACAAAAACAGATTCAGAATATCGAAGATATTCTTGAAAAACAAAATATAGTCCCAGTTACTCCAGTTAAGACTGATGAATCAAAACAAAAGTCAACTGAACAGACCACTGTTGCATTGACAAAACCATTTGATTCATTAAGATTAACCAGTTCTAAGGTTAAACCAGCATCTCCAATCAAGGTTTTACCTTTTAAAATATCAAAATATATTCCAAATTTGGAATCTACAGAATAGAAGAATACCAAACTTCTCCAGGAACTGATTTCCAGAACTAAGAAATCAGAACCATCATCCAGCCAATTGGCACTTCAAACATTAAAACAGTCAGACAGTAATTATGATTGTGATTCCTCATCTTCACATAATTCCGGGAGGGATAAAGTTATCCATCTCAAGAGAATTTCTTTTCCAGACACAAAGAATTTCTATCCTAGACCTTCACCTCCAGATCTTCAAATTGAAGAATCACATACCCAAAGATCTTTCTCAGGATCTCAGATCTATGAATGGAACATAGATGGGATGTCAGAATATCAGATTCTCAATGTTACCAAACAGATGATCATAATCGGTAACATTTACAAACAAGCTGTTACTGAGAGAGCAGCAACTAGAAACATCATTCTTGGCTTCAATGGACAGCTCAAAGGATGGTGGGATGACCACCTCAGTGAAGCTACCAAAGAAGGCATACTTAACATGGTTAAAACCAATGAGAATGGAGAACCTGTTCTCAATCAGAATGGCCAGACAGAGTCATGTGCTCTATCAGCCTTAGTCTTCGATATCACCTACCATTTCATAGGTGATCCCACAGTTTATCAGGAAAGAACATCTGAAATCCTTCAGAACCTCAGATGTAGATCACTCCAAGACTTCCGATGGTATAAGGACGTCTTCCTCAGTAAATTATACCAACGATCTGACAACAATGCCAGTTATTGGAAAGAAAGGTTCCTTTGTGGACTTCCAAAATTGTTTGCTCAGCAAGTGAGAGATTCTCTCTCAACAGAATATCCTAATTTAGACTATGATCTTATGACCTATGGAGATATCATTTCCCATATTAATAAGACAGCTTTAAAGCTTTGCACTGACCTTCGTCTCAAAGCTCAGTTAAAGAAACAGTCTAACAAAAGAGAGCTTGGAAATTGGTGTGAACAGTATGGAATGGAAAAAATTAAACCACCCCATACTCAGAAAACACATAAATCCAGAATTTCCGCCAGAAAATATAAAAGTCACTTCAAGTCCATTGGACAGAAGTATAACCAGAAGTATGACAACAAACCATACACTCATAAGAAGAAACAATACCAGAGGTTTCCAAGAAGAAATTGGAAATATCAAAAAGATAATAAAAAAGAACAGAAATCCACAGGATGTTTCAAATGTGGAAAGTCAGGACATTTTGCGAAAGATTGTAGAATCAGATCACTAATTCAATCGTTAGAATTAGATGAAGCTACAAAGAGCAAAATAATCCAGTCCATAGATGATCTTGAATCATCATCCAGTTCTTCTTCAGGATACTCTGACGAAGAAAACATTAATCAAATTGGAACAGATAACTATTATTCCAGTAGTTCTTCCAACTCCATCCAGGAATGTGTGTGCCCCAGTAAAGGAGCATGTTTCTGTCAAAAAGGATTAAATGTCCTTACAGACTCTCATGGTCTTATGATCGATATGATCTGTAAGATCAATGACCCAGAAGAAAAGCAAGCTTATCTTCTCAGACTCAAAGACATTATGGATCAAAAAGAGGAAGAAAAACCTCAATCCATTCCTATCCAGAATAACATCAAGAATACCAACTATTCTGATGTTCTCAGTCATTTTCAGAAGAGAAAAACCCAGCCAATAGGTATCTCTGATCTCCAGCATGAGATTAAACTATTAAAAACAGAAATTCAACAACTCAGACAAGAGTATAGGCAAGAGATTTGTGATCTCAGACTAGATCATGAACACCTCCAACAGGATGTCCAACTCTTACAAATAGAATCCTTAGAACGTCAAGAACATCAATCCCAGAACGATGAACTTGATAAGCAGACCCAGATTGCTTTAGGCAAATTAACAGAAGAAGCTAGTACCTCCAAACCTACAGAAGATTATCTCAATCTTCTAAATAGAATCACTTACCAGAAATGGTATGTCCAGTTAACCATCAAGGTTAATGATTTCAAATTTGAAACCATTGCCTTATTAGACTCAGGTGCAGATATGAATTGCATCCAAGAAGGTCTAATTCCTTCCAGATTTTTCGAGAAAACTAGAGAGAAGCTTTCTACAGCTGACTCTACCAGACTTCATATCCAATACAAATTACCTAATGCACATGTATGCAATCAAGGTATTTGTTTCCCTACCAGCTTCGTGCTGATAAAATAGTTAAATTCCCAAGTCATTCTCGGGAATCCATTCCTTCAACAGTTATTTCCCATGACTGTTACAGAACAAGGTGTATCTACCAAAGTGTTAGGTAAACCGATCCTTTTTGAGTTTTATTTCCCTTCACAGCGAAGAGATATTAACTCAATCCAGCAGAAAGAAAACCAAGTCAGTTTTCTTAAACAAGACATTAAGTGTCTCAGAATTGATGAGCAGATTGCTAAACAGCAAAAGGCTATCAATGATTTCCAGACCAAACTTGAAAAAGAAGTTTGTTCAGATCTTCCTACGGCCTTTTGGACTCGTAAGAAACATTTGGTCTCTCTCCCATATGAGAAAGACTTTTCAGAACAGAATATTCCTACTAGGGCTCGGCCCATTCAGATGAACCAGGAATATCTTACTCTTTGTAAAAAAGAGATCCAAAGTTTATTGGATAAGAAGCTAATCCGACCCAGCAAAAGCCCATGGTCGTGCGCAGCCTTTTATGTTAATAAACATGCAGAACAGGAACGAGGTGTCCCTCGTTTAGTCATCAATTACAAGCCCTTGAATAAGGTCTTGCAATGGATCAGATATCCATTACCCAACAAAAATGATCTCCTTAAGAGATTAAACCAGGCCCATGTCTTTAGTAAATTTGACATGAAATCTGGATTTTGGCAAATCCAAGTTATTGAATCAGAAAGGTACAAAACAGCATTCACCGTTCCATTTGGACAATATGAGTGGAATGTTATGCCTTTTGGGCTCAAGAATGCACCTTCAGAATTCCAGAATATCATGAATCAGATTTTTAATCAGTATACAGATTTTACAATTGTTTACATTGATGATGTTTTAGTCTTCAGTAATGACATCCATCAGCATTGGAAACATTTGCATATTTTCTTTAAAGTCATTAAAGAAAACGGTCTTGTGGTTTCTGCACCCAAGATTAGTCTTTTTCAGACCAAAATTAGGTTTCTTGGTAATTTGATTTCCTTTGGGAAAATTACCCCAATCCAAAGAACACTTGATTTTACAGAAAAATTCCCAGACATTCTGCGTGAAAAAACACAGTTGCAAAGATTTTTAGGATCTTTAAACTATGTCGCAGATTATATATATATATATATATTATATTGCAAGGGATGTCTAAGCCGATATTACATCAAATACAAATAATGTTACATTTGTCGAGTGTTAATTTCGAGACATCTCACACAAAGCGAAAACCATACAACTATAGCAAAGCCCAGTATTACCCTTTCATATTCATTGAATCATCATTAGAATAAGCGACTTAACACCCTCTATATTTTGTCAAAAGTGCACAATACCCCGGTATTTTATAAATAAGCTGATTACTTTCATGTGTTTTAAAAATGTAGTTAAATCCCCCTATGTATTTTATAAATAAGCTGATTAATCCTTGTGTTTTAAAAATGTACCTGAATACCCCTGTGTTTTTGAAAACGTAGCTAAATACTCATTTTCGTTTGAAAAATCGTTCATTTTAACAAAGGATATTCAGTTATGTTTTAAAACACAGGGGAGTAATCAGCTTATTTATAAAACACTGGGGTATTCAGCTACGTTTTTAAAACACAAGGGGTAATCAGCTACGTTTTTAAAACATAAAGAGTAATCAACTTATTTATAAAACATAAGAGTATTGTACATTTTTAGTAAAGCACTTGAAGTGTTAAGTCGTTTACTCTTCATTATTATGTAAAAGTATTAAGTACAATTACAAATTCATTCACCTTTTATTTCCCCTATTGACGAGGGGGATCCTGAGCTGAGGTGGGATGCCCACACCGAGATGAGGCGGGCTAATCCGGGCCAAGCCAAGCATATTCAGCTAATGTTCAACCTGGATACTGATCCAACCTCACCCCGACCCCGAAAAACCCCGACCTCGGTGCTAGCTGCTCTGATGGGACATAAAACCTTGATGGGACATAAAGATGCACTGCATTAAATACTGTCAGCTCATAATTTAGTATAAATAGGGCTCTACCCCTTCATTTCTGAGGTAACTCGTCATTAAATGCTCTTAGCTACTTCTCCAACTCGGATATACTAATCATTCACACACCCAAGAGAAAAATTCAGGTCATCATCCCGCCTTTTCCATTCTTTTCCTTGTGTAGATCAGGTAGCCGACCCGAAAACCCAGGTCGAGAATCTGACCCAAATTTTCAACTCGGTAAGAGTAGCTCCCAACATCAACGTCGAGATTTCGACCTCGACAGTTTGGCGCCGTCTGAGGGAAAGAGTTCTTTCTATCACTCTTTTCACCACTCATTGAGAAACCATCATGGTACAAACGAAAAGCCATAGCTCACCGGTAGAGGATTCGCCCAACACGGATGGGGACCTTGAAACCACGCAGGTGCCTAACCAAAACCCAACCCAAGCCGACGTTGGAACAAGCCAACGTATACACTTATCCATTCAAACCAACCCCACGGCAGATGGAGACCTCAACTCCAGCCTGTCACCGGAGGTAAGGATGATGCTAAGGATGTTTGAGGAACTTAAGGAGCAGGTAGCCCAGCTAGCTAAGGACCCCCCGGCTCCGCAAGCAGCTACGCCGCGGCCCGCGCGTCCACAGTTCCGCATCCCAGCCCTAAGGCAAAAACTGACGCAAGACGAGGAGGGCTTCCTAAAGCCAATGGCGGGACCCAAGGAGGCAAGAGGAAAGAAGGCAGCTCAAGCCGACCTCGAGTAGGCCAAGACCACAGCAGCCATAGCCAAGGTCATTAACTAGCTCGGCGTAAGCCCACTCTCACCCGAGGTACTAGCCACGCCACTACCCACCGGCAACCGGATGCCTAAGCTAGCAGTCTACAATGGGGACGGCGACCTAGCCTGTGACACCCGAGAATTCACCCTAAATTTATTATAATCGTTGCATACTTATGTGCGCATTTCTACGTGCATCATTTTTCTTGTTTAATTGTTTTTATTGTGGGTCACTATTCATAAAATTTTTGACTGTTCCGAAAGCTTGATTTTAAATTTTTCCTAGGTCACTCGACATTTAAAAGGACCCAAGAAATTTTCGTTTTGAACTTTCGAGCTTAGGAGTATGCGTTTGAAAAATAATTTCCGTGAGCCTTGAATAGTGTTACGTTAGAATAGTGATAGTATTTAATTAGAAAGCATTTGTAATAGCAATTGGCTTTAATTGATTAAGTTTTTGAGATTAATTAGCTTAGAATATTAGACATATACTACATATTATATAACTACCTCATGAAATAAAATAGAACATAGCATATTAGTCATCAAAACAAATTCTAAAATTCCATCCATGTCCTCCTGCTGGCCGTCCACTTCAAGGAGGAAAAGAGAGATTTTTGCTTCTTCATCCAAGCACTTTGAGCTCTTAGTTTGATCTTGGGAGGTTATTGAGCAACTTAGGACCTTCAACAAAGCTTCTACATCTTCAAAATTGTGAGGGAGTCTTACTTGTTTGAGTTTAAAGTTTGTTTGCATATGTTCAAATTTATTGAATTGTCAATTATAGCTATATATCTTGTGTTGAATGCTTCCTATGAGTTATTTAAAGCCTCTAGAGCTAACTTTTGTGGTGTGATAACAAATTAAACGGTTGAATGTTGAGTTTGATCAAAGAGACGATGAATAGTGCCTAAAACTAGGGTTTTGAGAAAATTTGATAATTGACTTGAATTGATGCCTCAATTAGGTGCTCTAGACCCTAGGGAAGGTAATTGAAAAGCCACGTTAGGTTGAATCACCCGAATTCGAACTTTAGTGCATAAATAGCTTACTTTAAAAAGGGGGTTTTGCACATTAGGCAATCCGGGCAAATTTGGGCATCGATTTGGGTATTCTTGAGCTAAGGAAGCACCTTTGGTGCTTTCGTTTCGCGAAATTGGGGTTCGGTTAGTATGGCTATAGTTCAAACCCGTTCGGGGCCTTCCCGAACTTTTGCTTCAAAAATGAGTTTTTATGACTTTAAAGGGTACCTTTAAGCTTAATTAGGAATATAGAAAGACTAGGGTAGGTTTGAGAATCTCGAACTATGCTTAGGAGAAAGAAAGCTCGATTAAAGAAAGGGGAAAAGTAGTTTTTAGCCCTTTTAGTTACAATTGGAACTTGTTGTGTGTTAGTAGTGCCTCGCATAGAATATTTAGGATGTGTTTAAGTTATTTGAGTAGATTATTGGAATTAATTATGTTGATGGTTTTCTTTTGGCATCTATTAGTTAATATCTTGCATATATGAGCTTTTATCGTGCATATATGTGAGGGCGGCCTACTTTGTCGTCCCTCTTACGTGTTATGTGATATTATTGCTTGCTTGTGACTTGTATTGGGTTGCGCAACCTATATCGGACATGGTAGCGTCGAGAAACACGGGCGGCATCGGGCTTGCCGTGCTCCCTCGACTACCATGGTGCCTATTCCCTTCTCGCTGAGGCATACTCCACTACCCCAGAGGCGTGGTTCACCTGCTGGGCATGGACCTACCTCGGGAGAAAGGGTCGTAGGATCGGGATACATCCGGAGTATCCCAAGTGTGGTGTTTGGGTTTTGCCGGCATAATCGTGATACTCGTGGTTCGTGGCTCGTGATCGAAGACTTGGAAGTGGAACCGTATCCTTTTTAAAGTGATTAATAGTTTGATTTATTGTCTTGATGGTTATGTGTCTTGTATATATATGTTTACTTGTGTTGCATATCATACTGCACGTTTACATGCTGCATCACCTCCCTCGCTGGGCAACTTTGTTGCTCACTCCTCATCTAAAATGTTTCAGGAGAAGCTGAGGTGAATCCCCAGCTATTAGAGGTAGAAGAAGAGGAAGAGGTTCAAGTAGATCAGAATCAGTGATCTTGTGTGGTGAGGTGGATTTTATGTGCTTCTTATGTGGAGTTCTTGGTGTTAATGTATTTTGAGACCTTAGAGTCTTGTATATATATGTCTAGTAAATGTGTATTAAGAGTTTAAGAAAGTTGTTGGATTGTAATAATGAATTCTAGACTTTATTTTTCTCTTGCATGCTTGGAGTGTTTGTAGATCTTCATATGGAACTTAGAAGTTTATTGTAATTAACTACTTATAACTAAAACCAACTTATCTCGCATGCTTGTGTGCTTTAGTAGAAAATTTTTGCTCCAAGGCTCGAATGGCCTTTTGATTGTGTTTTGCCTTCGGAGTTATTATGGATAAGTTGTTGCTTTTAGTTCGGATGTCTTGAATGAATGTTTGCAGGTATCAGTTTGTCCTTGGTACAGAGGAGACTCTGTCCGAGTGACGGGTCCGAGCCTGACTTAGCGTGGGGTTGGGTTCGGGGCGTTACACCTTAAGTGGTATCAGAGCTACTAGAATGCTTGAAGCCGGGTTAAATTCCTTGGCATGTGGGTAGAGGTCTATATGCGGAAGAGAATTATGTGAATATGTAAATGTTTAATTCTTTAAGTACTTAGATATAAGACATGCTAGCATGAAAAAGAAGGATAAAGCTTAATATGATAAGAATATGAAAAGTTAGTATTGATTGTTGTTAAGTGTTTTATGTGTTCTAATGTGAGTAAAATGTTTGAAAACAATGTGTAAATTATCTTGCATAGTTTATTTGCCTATTATAATATGATGTTCTTCTAGCATTGTGATGAGGAGACGGGGTAGACCACGGGGTGAGCCGGAGGAGGCTCCTAGACAGAATGTACCAGGGCAGGATGCTGGGGCAGCCGGGAATGTACAGCAAGGTCAGGAGCCGAGCACTGCCCAGATTTTAGCTACTATGGCTACTGCGATGAATACCATAGCACAGTTTGTGGTTCAGCAGGGTACAGCAGGTACCGGCGGAGGTAATCAGACTGCCAGAGCAGAGGGCAGTGGTACTGCGGGAGGTAACTTATTTGATAAATTTCTGCATCATGGAGCATACAGTTTTTATGGTGAACCAGATGATATGAAAGCAGAGTTGTGGCTGAGTAAATTCGAGAAAGTTGCTGCAATACTTGAGTGTGACGATGAAAGAAAGATCAACTGTGCTACATTTTTAATGGAGGGTGATGCCGAGGCTTGGTGGCGCACTATTAGAGAAAAATGGGATGCTGAGAGGGTTCAGCATGTATGGGCTGATTTTGTTCGTGAGTTTCGAGATAAATATGTATCGGTTGTAGCCCGTGAGAGGCATCAGGATGAGTTTATAGCTTTGAAACAGGGGAACATGACTGTAGACCAGTATGAGGCTACCTTTACGAGACTATCTCGATATGTGCCAGCTTTAGTTCAGCCCGAGGATGTAAAAATTCAGAGATTTATTACAGGGTTGAGGAGTGACATCATGCTTAACTTGTCTTCACAAGATTATCCGAGCTATGCTGCAGTAGTTCGGGCTGTATCGAGATATGAGAAACGTAAGGCAGATGTGTTAGCTCAGTCTAGTCAGTCAAGCAAATGGCAGTTTCAGTCTCAGAGTCAGGGTTATCAGAGGCAGACTCAGCAGCCTAGGCAGACTCAGAGCTACCCAGGACCAGTTCAGGTACAGTCACAGCCGAGACCAGCTCAGAGCCAGCCACAGGGACAGTCACAGACCCGACCAGTGACTGCTAGATCTCAGCAGGGCAGTTCTGCCACATCTACTTATAGGACCCCTACAGGAGGAGCTGCTACTAGGAAGAATCTACAGTGTACTCACTGCAATCATAAGGGTCACACAGAGGCTGAGTGTTGGAGGAAGCTAGGCCGTTGCACAGGCTGTGGCAGTGATCAGCACAGAGTTAGGGATTGTCCCAAGTTTAGAGGTGGTCAGGGTCAGACTTCAGGCCAGGGTGCCCAGACGAGAGCTTCAGGAGCAGCTACCGTACCACAAGGTCAGGCACGGGTATTTGCACTTGACCAGGAGGAGCTTCCAGAGACGACAGTGGTGGGGGAAGGTACTTTTCTTATTAATAATCAGCCGGTAGTAGTTTTGATTGACACTGGGGCTACACATTCATTCATTACACCTGCATGTGCACAGTCTGCTACATTAAAAGTTGATAAACTGCCGTATGTGATTGAAGTAGGTAATCCTATGGGAACTAAATTTGTTACGGAGTCTGTGTGTAAAGATTGTAATATTTGCATTGAGGGTTGCATGTATCCTATTGATTTGATTATCATGCCATTTCGAGACTTTGAGGTTATCTTAGGGATGGATTGGTTGGGGCAATATTATGCATGTTTGGACTGTAGGAGGAAAGTTTTGACTTTAGAAGTACCTAACCAACCTGTTATTAAAGTAACTGGGAGTCGGAAGTCTACTGGGACTCGTATTATATCATCCATTAAAGCTACTAAAATGTTGAGTAAAGGCTATGATGCATATTTAGCTTATTTAATTAATCAGCCTAGAAATAAATTTAAATTGAATGAAGTACCTGTTGTAAAAGAGTTTCCGGGGGTTTTCCCTGAAGAGTTGCCTGGGTTACCACCTGATAGGGAGATTGAATTTGTGATTGACCTGTTGCCGGGAACTAGTCCTATCTCGAGAACCCCGTATAGAATGTCTTCCCCTGAGTTACAAGAATTGAAAATTCAGCTTCAGGGTTTGCTTGAGAAAGGTTTCATTCAGCCTAGTTCGTCACCGTGGGGTGCTCCCGTGTTATTTGTGAAAAAGAAAGACGGTACACTACGTTTGTGTATAGATTATCGGGGTCTGAATCAGGTAACGGTGAAAAACAAATATCCTTTGCCTTTAATTGAGGAGTTGTTTGATCAGCTACAGGGTGCTGTTGTGTTTTCGAAATTTGATTTGAGGCAGGGTTATTACCAGTTGAGGATCAGGAAAGAGGATGTACCTAAGACTGCATTTAGAACTAGGTACGGCCATTATGAGTTTGTTGTTTTACCATTCGGGTTGACAAATGCTCCAGCCGCTTTTATGGATTTGATGCAGAGAGTATTTCGACCCTATCTTGATCAATTTGTGGTGATTTTTATTGATGACATATTAGTATACTCTAAATCTGAGTCAGAGCATGAAGAGCAATTGAGGATTGTACTTAAAACCCTGCAAGAACACAAGTTGTTTGCCAAATTTAGCAAATGCGAATTCTGGTTGAAACAGGTTGCCTTTTTAGGTCATATCATTTCCCAGGAGGGAATATCTGTTGATCCTGCTAAAATTGATGTAGTCATGTCGTGGAAAAGACCTGAAACTGTCACGGAAGTCCGTAGTTTCTTGGGATTAGCGGGTTATTATAGGCGATTTGTTAAAGATTTTTCAAAGATTGCAGGGCCTTTGACTACTTTAACTCAGAAGAAAACTGTGTTTAATTGGGATGATAAATGTGAAGCTAGTTTCCAGGAGTTGAAAAAGCGACTTACCACTGCACCTATCCTTGCCTTGCCTGAGGGAACCGAGAACTTGGTGATTTATAGTGACGCTTCGAAAGAAGGGTTAGGTTGTGTTTTGATGCAAAATGGTAAAGTCATAGCATATGCCTCTAGGAAATTGAAACCATATGAACTCAATTATCCTACACATGATTTAGAGCTTGCAGCTGTTGTCTTTGCTTTGAAGAAATGGCGGCATTATTTGTGGGGCAACAAATTTGAAATATTTACTGACCATAAAAGTTTGAAATATTTGTTTTCTCAAAAAGATTTGAATATGAGGCAAAGGCGTTGGCTAGAATTGTTAAATGATTATAACTGTACCATTAGCTATTTGCCGGGAAAAGCTAATACTGTTGCAGATGCACTGAGCCGGAAAGCTTCTGTGTCTAGTTTGATAATCAAAGATTGGGAGATTGTGGAAGAACTGTGTTTATGGAAACCGAAAGCTTCTAAATCAGGTATTCAATTTGCTAGTTTACAAATCAAATCTTTATTGTTATCTAGAATCAGAGAAGCGCAACAATCAGATTCTCAGCTGTTGAAGCTTTTAGAGAAGTCAAAAGGGGGAGAGTTCGACTTTAAGATGCATGATGATGGGCTTCTCAGGTACAGGAACAGAATTTGCATTCCTAGTAATTCGACTGTGAAAGAAGAGATTCTTGTTGAGGCTCATGCTTCTAAATACACAATTCATCCTGGAAGCACAAAAATATATAGAGATTTGAAACAGAATTTCTGGTGGAACAACATGAAGAGAGAGATAGCTGAGTATGTAGCTAAATGTTTGACTTGTCAGAAAGTTAAGGCAGAGCATCAGAGGCCAGCAGGATTGTTGCAGCCGTTGGAGATTCCGGTCTGGAAATGGGATCAGGTTACTATGGATCTTGTGTCGGATTTACCGAGATCACCACGAGGTAATGATTCGGTGTGGGTTGTAGTAGACAGGTTGACGAAGAGTTCGCATTTTATTGCTACAAAGAAAACAGATTCTCTCGATAAATTGGCTGAGCTTTATGTTGAAAATATTGTGAGACTGCATGGAGTTCCATCTCAGATAGTGTCAGACAGGGATCCCAGGTTTACATCACAGTTCTGGCAGAAACTACAGAAGGCTTTGGGGACTAATTTGAGTTTTAGTACTGCTTATCACCCGCAGACGGATGGTCAGTCGGAGAGGACTATCAGGATACTGGAGGATATGTTGAGAGCCTGTGTTCTGGATTTTGGCAAGAATTGGGAGAAATATCTGCCTCTAGCAGAGTTTGCTTACAATAACAGTTATCAAGCCACTATTGGTATGGCACCCTACGAGGCACTTTATGGGCGAAAATGTCGGTCTCCATTGTATTGGGATGAGGTAGGTGAGATGAAAACAGTTGATCCTGCTATTCTTCTGGAGATGGTTAAAATGGTGGATAACGTGAGACTTATAAAGAAGAGGATGCTTACAGCTCAGAGTCGACAGAAGAATTATGCCGATAGATGTCGACGGGACTTAGTATTTTCTAAGGGTGATCATGTTTTCTTGAAAGTCTCTCCGCAGAAAGGTTTGATTCGGCACGGCAAAGGAGGCAAACTTAGTCCTAGATACGTGGGACCATTTGAGATCATTGAGAAGATTGGAGATTTAGCTTACAGATTGGCCTTACCTCCGAGTTTGGGTCGTATCCATGATGTTTCCCATGTGTCACTGTTAAGAAAGTATAATCCTGATCCGTCGCATATCATTGTGCCGGAGCCATTGGAGATTGATGAGTCCTTAGCTTATGTTGAGAAGCCTCTTCGAGTGGTTGACCGAAAAATTCAGGAACTTAGGACTAAAAATATTCCTATGGTAAAAGTTCTCTGGGATCATCATGGGGTTGAGGATGCCACTTGGGAGCGAGAAGATCAGATCAGAGAGAAGTATCCGGAGCTCTTTGCCGAATCATGTAAGAATTGCGAGGACGCAATTAGTTTAAGGGGGAGAGGGTGTGACACCCGAGAATTTCACCCTAAATTTATTATAATCGTTGCATACTTATGTGCGCATTTCTACGTGCATCATTTTTCTTGTTTAATTGTTTTTATTGTGGGTCACTATTCATAAAATTTTTGACTGTTCCGAAAGCTTGATTTTAAATTTTTCCTAGGTCACTCGACATTTAAAAGGAGCCAAGAAATTTTCGTTTTGAACTTTCGAGCTTAGGAGTATGCGTTTGAAAAATAATTTCCGTGAGCCTTGAATAGTGTTACGTTAGAATAGTGATAGTATTTAATTAGAAAGCATTTGTAATAGCAATTGGCTTTAATTGATTAAGTTTTTGAGATTAATTAGCTTAGAATATTAGACATATACTACATATTATATAACTACCTCATGAAATAAAATAGAACATAGCATATTAGTCATCAAAACAAATTCTGAAATTCCATCCATGTCCTCCTGCTGGCCGTCCACTTCAAGGAGGAAAAGAGAGATTTTTGCTTCTTCATCCAAGCACTTTGAGCTCTTAGTTTGATCTTGGGAGGTTATTGAGCAACTTAGGACCTTCAACAAAGCTTCTACATCTTCAAAATTGTGAGGGAGTCTTACTTGTTTGAGTTTAAAGTTTGTTTGCATATGTTCAAATTTATTGAATTGTCAATTATAGCTATATATCTTGTGTTGAATGCTTCCTATGAGTTATTTAAAGCCTCTAGAGCTAACTTTTGTGGTGTGATAACAAATTAAACGGTTGAATGTTGAGTTTGATCAAAGAGACGATGAATAGTGCCTAAAACTAGGGTTTTGAGAAAATTTGATAATTGACTTGAATTGATGCCTCAATTAGGTGCTCTAGACCCTAGGGAAGGTAATTGAAAAGCCACGTTAGGTTGAATCACCCGAATTCGAACTTTAGTGCATAAATAGCTTACTTTAAAAAGGGGGTTTTGCACGTTAGGCAATCCGGGCAAATTTGGGCATCGATTTGGGTATTCTTGAGCTAAGGAAGCACCTTTGGTGCTTTCGTTTCGCGAAATTGGGGTTCGGTTAGTATGGCTATAGTTCAAACCCGTTCGGGGCCTTCCCGAACTTTTGCTTCAAAAATGAGTTTTTATGACTTTAAAGGGTACCTTTAAGCTTAATTAGGAATATAGAAAGACTAGGGTAGGTTTGAGAATCTCGAACTATGCTTAGGAGAAAGAAAGCTCGATTAAAGAAAGGGGAAAAGTAGTTTTTAGCCCTTTTAGTTACAATTGGAACTTGTTGTGTGTTAGTAGTGCCTCGCATAGAATATTTAGGATGTGTTTAAGTTATTTGAGTAGATTATTGGAATTAATTATGTTGATGGTTTTCTTTTGGCATCTATTAGTTAATATCTTGCATATATGAGCTTTTATCGTGCATATATGTGAGGGCGGCCTACTTTGTCGTCCCTCTTACGTGTTATGTGATATTATTGCTTGCTTGTGACTTGTATTGGGTTGCGCAACCTATATCGGACATGGTAGCGTCGAGAAACACGGGCGGCATCGGGCTTGCCGTGCTCCCTCGACTACCATGGTGCCTATTCCCTTCTCGCTGAGGCATACTCCACTACCCCAGAGGCGTGGTTCACCTGCTGGGCATGGACCTACCTCGGGAGAAAGGGTCGTAGGATCGGGATACATCCGGAGTATCCCAAGTGTGGTGTTTGGGTTTTGCCGGCATAATCGTGATACTCGTGGTTCGTGGCTCGTGATCGAAGACTTGGAAGTGGAACCGTATCCTTTTTAAAGTGATTAATAGTTTGATTTATTGTCTTGATGGTTATGTGTCTTGTATATATATGTTTACTTGTGTTGCATATCATACTGCACGTTTACATGCTGCATCACCTCCCTCGCTGGGCAACTTTGTTGCTCACTCCTCATCTAAAATGTTTCAGGAGAAGCTGAGGTGAATCCCCAGCTATTAGAGGTAGAAGAAGAGGAAGAAGTTCAAGTAGATCAGAATCAGTGATCTTGTGTGCTGAGGTGGATTTTATGTGCTTCTTATGTGGAGTTCTTGGTGTTAATGTATTTTGAGACTATAGAGTCTTGTATATATATGTCTAGTGAATGTGTATTAAGAGTTTAAGAAAGTTGTTGGATTGTAATAATGAATTCTAGACTTTATTTTTTCTCTTGCATGCTTGGAGTGTTTGTAGATCTTCATATGGAACTTAGAAGTTTATTGTAATTAACTACTTATAACTAAAACCAACTTATCTCGCATGCTTGTGTGCTTTAGTAGAAAATTGTTGCTCCAAGGCTCGGATGGCCTTGTGATTGTGTTTTGGCTTTGGAGTTATTGTGGATAAGTTGTTGCTTTTAGTTCAGATGTCTTGAATGAATGTTTGCAGGTATCAGTTTGTCCTTGGTACAAAGGAGACTCTGTCCGAGTGACGGGTCTGAGCCTGACTTAGCGTGGGGCTGGGTTCGGGGCGTTACATAGCCAGCCACTTGCTCAACTTTGACCACCACATGACTCTGCATGATATGTCCGACCTCATGAAGACGAAGACATTCCCGACCACCCTGGTTGGCAATGCCTTGGACTAGTTCCAAAAATTTCGTCCCGACTCTATTGCAAGTTTTCATCAACTGGCTGAGGCTTTCCTGTCCCGCTCGGCGTGCCACTCGCCACACTTCAACATTACTATCGGTGAAGCAGCATAGAGGAAAAAGTTTGAGGGCTTACACAGCTCGATTCAATGAAGAGTGCTTCATAATCCCTAACCTAGGGGACTCAATGGCATTGATGGCTTACCAAAGTGAGCTCAGGTCGAGCCCCTTTACATCTTCCTTGGCCATTGACCCCGTGGATACCGTAGCCGAGCTGATGGTACGAGCAGAAGGCTACATATACTCGGAAGAAATCCATTAGGCGAAGCGGGATGATAACAAGGAGAAAGAAGCCGGCAAGAAGGTAGAGACCTCCTGAGCCCAACCTGGGGGTAAAGTCCAAAACGACCGTGGTAAGCAGCTTCATTAGCCGAAGCAGAACCCGCAGTTCACTATGTTCACTCCCATTAACACCACAAGGGAGCAGATCCTGATAGAGATCCAACACCAGAACCACCTGCCTTCAGCTCCGAGGATGAAAAGCCGACCTGAGAAGCGCAATAGAACCAAGTATTACCGCTACCATATGGACTATGGCCATACCACCGAGGAGCGCAAAGACTTGAAACAGGAGATCGAAGCCCTGATAGCCTGAGGTCACCTCCGAAGGTATATAGATCAACAGCCGACCCGGAATCACGATCAGAGAGATAGGGAGAGAAGTCCACCCAGGCGCCAGGCTGGGGGCTGACCTTTGGCTGTGATTGAGACCATCGCAGGAGGATTGGCGTAAAGTGGGGAGACCTCGGCTAGCAAGAAGGGTTATGTTTAGGTTGGGAAGGAGTATGGACTGGCACGGGGTCCTGTCCCGAACATGGAGGAGCTCACATTCTCCTCAAAAGACTTGGAAGGGGTAATATTGCCCCATGACGATCCACTGGTAATTAGCGTTGAAATAGCCAACTTCACCGTGAAGAGACTGATGGTAGACATTGGGAGCTCGGCAGAAGTCCTATTCTTGAAAGCATTTGAGCAAATGGGGTTGGACAAGAGCTGACTCAGGCCGTTGAGAGTTACTTTAGCTAGTTTCACCGGACAAGCCGACCGAGCTGAGGGGGTCATCAACCTCCCGTTGAAGCTGGAAGATGGAGACAAGCGGGTTTTGATGCAAGCCAACTTCATTGTGATGGATTGCAACTCCACTTACAATGGGATCTTAGGGCAGGTGGCACTCAACCATTTCAGGGCTGTCCCTTCAACTTATCACCAGACCCTGAAATTCCCGACCTCGGCCGGCATGGCCACCATCCGCGGAGCCCAGCTCTCAGCTCGGGAATGTTATGAAAACTCCCTCTGCCCTAAATATTAGGTTAGCTGGGGACTAGATTTACCCAATGAGAAGAGGGATGCGAAGAGGGGAAGCCCAGCTGAAGACCTTCAAGAGGTGGAACTCTCTGACGAGACAAAGAGAACAAAGATCGGGAGTGAACTCTCTGTCGACCTTAAGAAAGGTATAAGCCAATTTCTTTTGAAAAATGAACACATATTTGCATGGTCTGCCTCTGACATTACAGGTATTGACCCAGGAGTGATTGAACATCACCTCAATGCCGACCCGAATCACTATCCAGTGAAGTAGAAGTGCATGCATTTCTATTATGATAAGCAACAAATCATAGCAGAAGAGGTGGACAAATTGCTAGACACTAGCCACATAAAGGAAATCCAGTACCCAACCTGGTTATCCAACGTGATACTGGTGACCAAGTCCTCAGGCGGATGAAGATTGTGTATTGATTTTACCGACCTCAATAAAGCCTGCCCTAAGGACTGTTTTCCCTTACCACAGATTGATTAGATGGTGGATGTCACCTCCGGGTTCGAGCTACGATGCCTTCAAAGGCTATAACCAAATCAAGATGGCTCCCAAAGACAAAGAGAAGACCGCCTTCACCATCGATAAAGGTCTCTACTACTATGAAGTCATGCCTTTTGGCCTCAAGAATGCTTGAGCTACCTACACTCGGATGGTAAATAAGGTTTTCAAAAATCAGATTGGCCGAAATATGGAGACCTATGTAGATGACATGTTGGTCAAGAGCAGAAGGGCAGAAGACCATGTAGCCGACCTAGCTGAAGCCATTGTCGTAATGGATCACTTCGGGATAAAACTGAACCCAAAAAAGTGCGCATTCAGCGTCAAGGCAGGAAAGTTTCTGGGCTTCATGGTCATAGCCCGCGGAATAGAAGCTAACCCGGATAAGGTTCAAGCGATACTCGACCTGGCACCGCCGACCTGCGTGAAGGACGTCCAAGTGTTAGCAGGCAAGGTCGCAGCGCTAAGCAGATTCATATCCAGGTTGGCTGACAAGTATGCTCATATGTTCAAAATATTGAGGAATCTTAAGAACTTTGAATGGACTATGGAATGCCAGAACGCCTTCCAAGAGCTGAAAAGGTATCTAGCTTCGCCACCCCTACTATCCCGACCTGAAGTGGGGGATGAACTGGTACTATACTTAGCATGCTTGGGGACAGCAGTTGCAATAGCATTGGTCCAAGAGGAAGGGAAAGAGCAGAAGCCGGTCTATTATGTCAGCAAAACCCTGCAAGGGGCCGAGGTGAGGTATTCCTCCTTGGAAAAACTCGCCCTCGCGCTCATCACAACGGCAAGAAAGTTGAAGCCATACTTTGATGCTCATCCAATTAAGGTCATGACGGATGCCCCACTCAAGTCCATCATGCACAAGTCGAAGGCGTTAGGCAGGCTACTGAAATGGGCAGTTGAGCTGAGTCAATTTGACATTACTTACTAGCCCAGAACAGTCATCAAAGCCCAAGCCATCGCGGACTTTGTGGTGGAATGCACTAGCCAAGCCGAGCATGACCCAGAGGACGTGTGGAAGGTCCATATGGATAGGGCCTCAGGGAAGTCTGGGAGCGGAGCTGGGGTAGTCATCCTCGACCAGACCCGACATAAGCACCAATACTCCCTTAAGTTCACCTTTCCGGCATCCAACAATGAAGCTGAATACGAAGTGGTGATTGCGGGGCTAAAAATTACAGCTCAGCTCGGGGCACAGACAGTCGACCTAATCACCGACTCTCAATTGGTTTCTAGTCAAATATCGGGAGAGTTCGAAGCCAAGGACAATACTATGCTGGCCTACCTCAACAGAGTCAAGGATTTTACCTCAGTGCTCAAAAGGTTCACGATACAGCAAATTCTGAAGGAGGAGAATATGAAGGCTGACGCCCTGTCCAGGTTGGCCTTGGGCGAGAGCCAGCCTGTCCTGATCCATGTGGAAGAAGTATCCGAACCAAATATCCAGTTAGGGGTACAGGCCGTAGCCGAGCTCAATTTAAACCCAGATTGGACCAAACCGATCGTGGACTACTTGGAGGGGGTATGAACCCAGAGGATGAAAAAGCAGCTCGGAAACTCATGAAACAAGCCTCAAGGTTTGTCATAATTGTCGAGCAACTCTACAAAAGAACCTACACTTGGCCTCTCTTGAAATGTGTTGAGCCCGAGATAGGAAACTATATACTCTGGGAGATCCATGAAGGAGTATGTGAAAACCACTTGGGTGGCAAGGTTTTGGCTCAGAAGGCATTGAGGCAAGGCTACTTTTGGCCAACCTTAGAGCAAGATGCCAAAGAGTATGTAAAAAAGTGTGACACCTGCCAAAGGTTCGCCAACATACAGAGAAAGCCAGCGGTAGACCTCACGGTGATGATAAGCTCGTGGCCATTCTATCAGTGGGGTCTAGATATCATCGGCCTATTGCCAACTGACGTTGGCCAAAAGAAGCACGCCTTCGTAGCAGTAGACTACTTTACCAAATGGTCTGAGGCTGAAGGTGTTACTAGAATAACAGAAAAGGCAGCTTGGGATTTCGTGTGAAAAAACATCATTTGCCAATTTGGGGTACCAAAGGTCATCGTTACTGACAACGGCTAGCAATTTGACAGTGTATACTTTCGAGGCAAATGTGCTGAGATTGGGATCGACCTCAGATTCTCATCTATTGCTCACCCTCAAAGTAATGGCGAAGTTGAAAGGATTAACCAAATCATTTTGCGGGGTCTGAAAACCAAATTGGAGGAAGCAGAGGGCCAGTGGGTATCGATTCTTCTCTTAGGTGTTGTGGGCTCAACAGACCACCACCAACTCGACATCGGGAGAATTGCCCTTCGAGCTGACCTTCGGTACTCAAGCAGTACTGCCAATAGAGATTGGGTCTCCAACCAGTAGAACTGTAACGCCCCGAACCCAACCCCACGCTAAAGTCAGGCTCGGACCCGTCACTCGGACAGAGTCTCCTCTGTACCAAGGACAAAACTGTTACCTGCGAATAATCACTTATGACATTTGAACCATAAACAACAACTTATACAACTTATCTTCTAATATTTCCAAAGCCAAAACAAAATCAAAAGGCCATCCGAGCCTTGGAGCAACAACAATCTTATTAAGCACACAAGCATGCGAGATAAGTTGGTTATAGCCATAAGTAGTTAGATACAATTAAAATTTTAAGTTCCATATGTAGTACAATAAACACTCCAAGCATACAAGAGAAAATAAAGTCTAGAATCCATTATTACAATCCAACATCTTCCTCTAACATACAAGACTACAACTACTAAACATATACACAAGACCCCAAGGTCTCAAAATACAACATTTAACATGAACTCCACGCAAACTGCACATAAGATCCACCTTAGCACACAAAGTCATGGATTCTGGTCTACGTGAACTTCTTCTTCTTCTTCTACTTCTAACAGTTAGGGATTCACCTCAGCTTCTCCTGAAACATATCAAATGAGGAGTGAGCAACAAAGTTTTCCAGCGAGGGAGATGATGCAACATACCAACGTGCAATATGATATGCAAACACAAGAAAACATATATAAGCCAGGTAAACTAGCAAGGTAACAAGCCAAGTAATTAATTAATTTTAAAAGAATACGGTTCCACTTCCATGTCTTCAATCACGAACCACGAACCACGAACTTCACGAACATGCCGGCAAACCCCAAACACCAACAATTGGGATACTCCGGATGTATCCTGATCCTATGACCCTTTCTCCCGAGGTAGGTCCATGCCCAGTAGGTGAACCACGCCTCTAGGGTAGTGGTGTATGCCTCAGCGAGAAAGAGAATAGGCACTATAGTAGTTGAGGGAGCACGGCAAGCCCGACGCCGCCCGTGTTTCTCGATGCTACCATATCCAAAAAGGTTGCGCAACCCCGAGACAAGTCACAAGCAATTAAGATATCACATAACATGTAAGAGGGTCGACAAAGTAGGCCGCCCTCACATATATTCACGGTATAAGTTCACACAAGCACGAATATAACATTAAGATTCCAAAAGTAGCAATCAACATAAATGCTTCCCACAAACTACTCAAATAGCTTAATTATATCTTGAATATTCAATACAAGACAATACAATCCCACAACAAGTTCCAAATGCAACTAAAACGGCTAAAAACTACTTTTTCCCTTTCTTTAACCGAGTTTTCTTTCTCCTATGCGTGGTTCAAGATTTCTAAATCATATCCTAATCTTTCTATATTCTTAATTAAGCCCAAAGACACCTTTTAGAATCATAAAAAATCATTTTAGAAGCAAAAGTTCGGGAAGGCCCCGAACGGGTTTAAACTACAACTATACTAACCAAACCCTATTTTCGCGAAACGAAAGCACCAAACGTGCTTCCTCAGCTCAAGGATACCCAAATCAATGCCCAAACTTGCCCGGATTGCTCAACGGAAAAAGTCCCCTTTTTAAAGTCGGCTATTTATGCAATTAAACTCGGTTTCGAGTGATTCAACCTCACGTGGCTTTTCAACTAACTTCACTAGGGTCTAGAGCATCTAATTAAAGTTTCAATTCAAGCTAATTAGCAATTTTATTCAAACCCTAAAAACGTGCACTATTCATCACCTCTAATATTCAATCTCAAATTCCAACCATAAACATTGTTATTAAGCATCAAAAGTTAACTCTATAGCATCTATTAAGCATATAATAAGCATGTATAACAAGTTTTAGAGCTACAATCAACAAATAAAAGAAATTCAACAATATGCATAAACTTTAACTTTAAAAAAATTAAGCTCCCTCACATAAACAAGCTTAGTAGAGGCAAGAACAAGCTTGAGCTAGGTTGATAACACTTGTAAAAGTCTTAGGGAGCATCCAAGATCAAGCTTGAAGATGAAAAATTCTCCTATTTTCTCCTAGAGGTGGTCGGCCATGGTGGAGGACATGGAGGTCATTTTTTCTTTTGTTTTAATGATAAGCTTGTGTTATTGTTTTAATTTCATGAGTTGGTTTTATTATATGTATGTGCATGACTATTAATCTAAGCTAATTAGTCTCAAAAACTTGATCAACTAAGGCTAAATGTGATCTCAAATGTTTTTAGTTACAACTAGCACTATTCTTACGTAACACTATTCAAAAGTCATGAAATCTATTTTCTAAACGCACGCTCCTAAGCTCGAAAGCCTAAAACGACAAATTCTCGGTTCCTTTTAAATGTCATATGACCTAGGAAAAATTTAAAATCAAACTTTTAAAACAGTCAAAATTATTATGAATAGTAACCTCTAATAAAAATAATTAAGCAAGAAAGATAATGCACGTAGAAATGCGTACATAGATATGCAACAATTATAAAAAGATTTATGGTAAAATTCTCAGGTGTCACAAGAACCTTCCACCATGACCCAGAAATAAACGGAGCATTGATTCGTGAAGGGCTCAACCTCGCCGAAGAGCTCCGAGCTAAAGCTCAAATCAGGATGCTAGCTAGCAAAGCTGCCATGCAAAGAGCCTTTCCCAAGCAGGTCAAGTCTAAGCCTATTAAGGTTGGCGACCTCTTCCTCAAAAAGCCATCTTTTTGCCGCGCTCGGGTAACAAGCTATCCCCGACCTGGGAGAGACTGTACGAAGTCGTGAAAGAAGTCCGACCTGGGACCTTCTACCTCCGCGATAGATACGGGAAACAATTGAAGAATGCATGGCACGCAGAACACCTGAAGATATATTTTGTGTAACAGCCCCAGAGTTGGAATCTCTTGTAACGACCCCCGAGCTAGAAACTCTTGTAACTGCCCCCGGCCAGAATCTCTTGTAACGGCTCCCGAGCCGAAAACTCTTGTAACGGCCCTCGAGCCAGAACCTCCTGTAATGGCCCCCGAGCCAAAAATTTTTATCCAGGCCCCGAGCCGAAGTCTTTGCTAAGGCTTCGAGCCAAAACATTGCTTGTAAGCGGCTCCCGAGCCTGAGTACTTCATGTACAATTTCAGTACAAACATATTTTGAAAACCAGTACAATGCCCGACCTGGGCTCGAGCGCCTAAGCTACTGAACTACTCCCGACTCGGATTAACGCGGTGGCCACGCTTAATTACGAGCTAATGATCCAAGTAAACTAGCTCGGACAAGATTCCAGCTCGGGTATAGTCAATAATAATTTGATTAGTTTTGCCAGTTCGGATTAAGGTCCAACTCGGTGTAATTCGGCTTCAGGTTGAAATGTTAGTTTGGGTCTAAACTCGAACTCAACATTTGTCAACATTAGTTTGACCAATTTTAAATCAGACTGACGAGTCCAGGTCGGTGACAATTATATAGTTGCCCAATTAACCAGCTCGGATTAGGATGATAATTCATTAATCGCATCCAGCTCGGTTCTTTATATTTAAATTAAGTTTGAATGGTCCATTATATTGGTCCGACCCCACTTACTTTAGAAATTTGCAAAGAGAAAGGTACACATGTACAAACTCGAATGAAACGTAAATAAAACAAAAATATCGATTTCATTAAAAAGTGAAAAAATACAATTACAAGAAGCCAGACCCTTGGCGATTCCAAAATTTACTTAGGAGCGGCGGTAGAGGTGGTAGTATCGGCTTCGTCCCCGACCTGATCCATGCCCTTCTAGACAAATTCAATCACCTCCTTATCTTGGGACGTCAGGTCGGATGGAAGCTCCGGAATCTCCTAGAACTCCTACGACGGAGCCTCAAAGATTTCGATGTAATCATTCTTGGTGGCAGGGAGGAAGGTCTTCGCTCTCTCCTGAGCTGTGACTTGGCCTCGAAAGTAATACTCCAACTCAGCATACATGGCTATCGCCCCACCTTCCGTGGCCAACCAGTCCATAGCCTCTTGACTGGACTTGAAGGCTTCCACCGCCTTCTTCCTTTATAGGCCGACCTGATCTACCAAATCTTAAGCTTCGCCTCGACCTTGCGCTTATCCTTCTTGAAGTGCTCGATGTCCTTGGCCGCGGCCTCGCGTCGGCACTTCTCCGCCTCGAGCTCCTTCTTCAGCCGGTCAATCTCCGTCTCGTCCGCTTTGTGCCTCTGGGTGGCGTCCTCCCTTAGGGCCTCTAGCTCGGTTCGAGAGTCGACGAATCGCTGCTCGAGCTCGACGTAATAAGCCTGGGCTCGGGCGAGTAAGCCAGGAGCCGAAAGGATGTGGGACTCGGCCTACACAAAAGACGACGAAACAATCAGCCAAGCCAAAAAACTTGACCATATCAACACGGTCAAATGTGCCTTACCGTGACTATGGTCGTCCTCAGGTCGAGCGAAAGCTGCTCTGCCGGGACCGATGCCAGCTTGGGATCATGGGTAGCCTTAGCAACCTCCACGAAATCCTTGTTAGGAGGACTCACCTATGTGGCCTTGACTTTCCCAGAATACTCGGGCCGAGGCTATTTCCTATTGTCAGGACGGGATGCTGAGTGCTCAGGGATCGCCACACCCGAGCTCGGCCTTTTGGTCGAGGGGTACGCCAACGTCCCCTTGGAAGAGACCTCGAATCGTTGCCTTTGCTCCTGAGGCACGGTGGAGCCCAAGCCAGACCGAGCCGAGACTTTTCCTCTGGCCTCAGTCCTCCTCTTCATCTGGGCATACGCAAGCTTTCTCGTATCCGCCATATCTGCAAAAGAGCAAAGGAAAGAGGTGAGAAATAACCAAATGCAAACTGAGGAGAACGACGGTAGACAAGAAGGCGGGGAGTTCGGGCATTGATCTTGCGAACTGACCCTCTTTTGAGCCGGAATCTGCATTTTATTCGGGCTCGGGAAGTAGATGGGGGTGCTCCTTCCTCAGGTCGGGTTCTTTACCGAACAACTTTGATTTCCAGATTCTGTCCCACCTGAGGATGCTGTCAATATCAATCAGCATTCCCGACAATGGTCTCAGCACCCCGACCTCGGCGAGCTCCTCGTTTGAGAGCTTGGGGTCGTCGTTCACATTCTTCTTTAGGGAGGGATTCTAATCCACCCTACACCCCGGGTTCACAGCCGGCTCGACCCAATAGTAGTCATTGTGCCAGCCCTTGTTGGAGGAGTGCCACTTGGTAAATATGGCATTACCGGCCTGAGTTGCAAAATGATACCACCCTGGCTGCTTCGGGTTGGGCTTGCACACAAAGAACTACCTGAACTGACGCAGGGTCGGCTCTATTTTCCCCTCTAGGCAGAATACATAAAATACCACCATTACGACCCAACCATTTTGTGATATCTGACCTGGGCTAAGCTCAAAATAGTTCAAAATGCTAGCAATGAAGTCGGGAAGTAGAAGCCGGATGATATCGAATGCGAGGTCGTAGATAGTGAAGTGATCGGGTGGAGGATAGCAGGTGGACTCGTTCCGACCTGGAACCTTCAGCTTGTGATGTTGATCCACCGACCAGTCTTTTAGCCGGGCGTTAGCCATCTAGATGGTAGAATGGCACGTGCGTTTACAATAGGTAAACATCTGCTCTATCCTCTTTCCCCAAGTCGAGGAACCACTGGTCTTAGTTGAGTTCCGAGGTCGGACTACCCTGACTGGGACCGCATCAATCGGTTATGACGTAGAGGCTCCAGCTAAATACTCTTGTTGTAACGCCTCGATCCCTCACGAGACCGGGACTCCTATTTATCACGCTATTCTCAACCCAAATTTAAACCCGGGCACAAAATTTTAGGAAAAACGGATGGAATTTCCCCTATATATAGGTCTATCTAGAAACCTGCCAACAGTCACATACAAGTCCTGAATCACAATCAATCATTCATACAATCTAACTTTCAAAATTCATAAAGTCAACCAGCTCCTCAAGGCCATCCGAGCCTTGGAACCCCACATCATATCACACAAGCATGCAAAATTAAATCCATTGAAGTTCTATCTTTTTATTCCACTTATCATACCACTCTATACTATCAATCAAGCTTTCTTATAATTTGTGTCCAACCAACTAACTAGTTTTCATCGTCCACACAAGCATGCACTACTAAGTAATAAAGTAAAGCAAATAGAAGATATTACAAGCCCACTAGTACCTAATCATCAAACAAACTAAAACTTTAATATTACATTCCTTGATATAACATAAATACATACATGAACACAAAGTCTCAAATACAATACAAGTATATCATGATCACATTCTTCCATGTTTTATACACTGATAGAGCAAGCAGGTCGCACAGGAGGCAATCCAATCTTCAGCTTTTCCTGAAATATATTGAAAAAATGAATGAGTAGCTAGGTTACTCAATGAGGGAGGTGATGCAACATACCGGGCGTGCATTATGATATGCAAACACAAGAAATCATATACGTATAACATAAAGAACAAAATTTAAGTAACAAGTAGTCAACCACATTAAAAAGGATACGGTTCCACTTCAAGTCTTCAATCACAAGCCACGAACCACGAACTTCACGCAAGTGCTGGCAAACCCCTTACTCCAACAAGTTGGGATACTCTAGATGTATCCCGATCCTACGACCCTTTCTCATTAGGTAGGTCCATACCCAGCAGGTGAACCACGCCTCTGGGGTAGTGGAGTATGCCTCAGCGAGAAAGGAATAGGCACCATGGTAGTCGAGGGAGCACGGCAAGCCCGCCGCCGCCCGTGTTTCTCGATGCTACCATGTCCGAAAAGGTTGCACAACCCGATATTCGATCAAAATAATTCAAGCAATGACAATATAATTTAAGAATCACATAAATGAGGGACAACAAAGTAGGTTGCCCTCGCATGTAGTTTATAATAAATAAGCCATATAACAATATAAATAAAAGACAAATGTATATTTAGTCTATTCATATCAAAGTACACGTAATTATAAGCAATCATATTGAACTATATAATTCATGAGCAGTAAAAACAAATTAAGATGCACAAAATAATGTAACTCCCTCACAATATTGAAGATGAAGACAAGTTGTAGATACCCCATAATGCTCCAATCTCCTCCTAGACCAAGCCAAGAGCTCAACTCCAATGTTTGATGAAGAAATTCTCCTCCTATGCCATTTTCGGATTTGCTACAGTGTTTTCAGCTTTTCTCCTCTTTTTTTTTGTTTTTTTTGTTTTTTGGTCTTCAAATAACTAATAAAAGCTAACTAATGACTTACAATGGGCTTGGGCTTGCTAAATGGGCTTAGTTGAATTAATTAAAATGGTAACCAAAGGTCCAAGGTTAGCTAAAATCTCTAAAGGCCCAAATAAAAATTCTACAAAAAGTTACTATTCTTTCGTAACACTATTTATTCAGGACACTAATACTTTTATATCTCACGTTATCGACATGTTATGCATATAGTTCCAATGGACAAAATACGTCTAATAAGGTAAGTAATAAAGGAAAAATATAAATTTTGAAAAATAAAATAGTCAAATTTTACACCCCGAACACTATTCATTTGTTATACTAATCAATTTTCTACCAACCTTCCCGAAATACCATACACATAAAAATTATGAGTGTATGCATGAAAATAAACATATAATGAAAATAAAATTTAAAATTTAAAAAATAACGTACTTCAATAATCACCCCGGACTTGGGCTCATTTTAAAATGATAAAAATTAATTTATTAGACATAAAAAAGTAACATCACATTTTACAAATAACAAAATAAGAGATTAAGTATTTATATAATTTAATTAATTGCTAATTACACATTTAAATAAATACTAAAAGTAAAGTTACTAAATATATATATATATATATATATATATATATATAAAGTTAAAATAAACACTTAAATTCAACCAATCAATTAAATTAACACATAAATATATGCAAATAGAAACTATTCACTACATGCTAGGTTTTGGGTATCACACTTGTGGTATCTCAACCCCCTCCAACCGGTTCAATGGCTCTGCAGACCTTATCTCCCAAGTCTCCTAAGTCGGCTAAAGGATCCGCCTCGACTACTTCTTGCACTTGCCTGACCTCGATTACTTGGCAATCTCTCCCTGAGCCCAAATTGTCGAGCTGATCCTTGAGATGCACCTTCGCTGTCATCACCGCGGCCTCCATCTAAGGTCGATTCCGAGCTCGACGGATTCTCATTCCCTCCATAGGACCTCACCTCCATCGCTTGGGAATCTTCCGACTCCGACCTCCCCATCCTGTTACAAATTAAAATATGTGCAGGAATAACTAAAAGGAGTCGGGACGTACCTACCGCTCTAGTTGTCGAAGATGACCCGATCTAATGGCCTCCGACCTAATTGGCTCCGAGCTAATGGATTCCGAGCTGAATACCCTGAGAAGATATTTACCGAACTAAAAGTGTTCGACCACTCTGGTATTCGACCTGAAAGCTCCAAACTTTGTATGCAAAGTGTGAAATGAATCTTGGATGTCAAGACCCTATTTATAGGCAACTCCTGTAACCGCATCGGGAATCCCAAACGTCGCATCTCGTCATAACTGTCAGGTGACGTGTCAGCCATCTAAAGGGTATGCATCGCTGACGTGGCCATCCCTACTCTGCCGGGGTCGGGCACCTCCAGCTCGGGAACAACTCCCAAATCTAGATCTCACTCTCTCGATCTCGACTTGGGAGGGGGGAGGATTGACGAGAGGGATCCCGAGCTGAGGTGGGATGCTCACACTGAGCTGAGGTGGGCTAATCCGAGCCGAGCCAAGCCAAGCATATTCAGCTAATGCCCAACTTGGATGCTGATCCAATCTCACCCCGACTCTAAAAAACCCCGACTTCGGTGCCAGCTGTTCTGATGGGACATAAATCCATGATGGGACATAAAGCTGCACTGCATTAAATGCTGTCAGGTCCGAATTTAGTATAAATAGAGTTCTACCCCTTCATTTCAGAGGTAACTCGTCATTAAATGCTCTCAGCTACTTCTCCAGCTCGGACATACTAATCATTCCCACACCCGAGGGGAAAATTTGGGTCATTACCCTGCATTTTCCTTCATTTTCCTTGTGCAGGTCAAGAAGCCGACCCGAAAATTCAGGTGAAGAATCTGACCCAGATTTCCAGCTCGGCAAGAGTAGCTCCCAACATCAACGCTGAGATTCCGACCTCGATACCTACCAAAAGTCAAACAATGGAAATGATTTCCTAATCTCCGTTTCCTTTTGTTATTCGTTTAAAAAGTGCAGTCCAAAACACCATGTTAACGACACGGAGCCAAGATTAAGAAATTCTGGATTTACAAATGAGATGAAAGAAATGCTATCTCCACAATCTCATGCCGCTAAATTGCAAACCTCACCATGCACAACATCTCATATATATATATATATATATATATATATATATATATATATATATATATATATATATATATATATATACGTGACGAATACGCGTTGAAAACACGACAAGGCGACATTGCAGCAGAAGACTTGGATGAGAACAAAAAAAAAGGAAAAAAAGAAAGACATTTTTCTTTAATCCTTTGATCATGATTAATCAATTCTCTTTAATCCTTTGATCATGATTAATCAATTCTCTTTTTAAATGGTA
Organism: Ehretia macrophylla; assembly: GCA_037974665.1. Classification (NCBI taxonomy): domain Eukaryota; kingdom Viridiplantae; phylum Streptophyta; class Magnoliopsida; order Boraginales; family Ehretiaceae; genus Ehretia; species Ehretia macrophylla. The sequence goes on from CM075773.1 coordinate 46,723,797, forward strand.
GAGGACTAATATGAACCATAATGACAAATATAAGAACTAAGTTAGGACAAATGATAAAGTTATGAGACTAAAAGTATTTATTTTGAAAAATAAATACTAAATTAGAACAAATTAAAAAAATACAAGACTAAAAGAGTACATTTTGAAAGATAGGGATTATATTGGAACAAACCCTAAAGATAAGATACTAAACTGGGTATTTACCCTATAAAATAATAGTAGATGGCGACACCAACTCTAACTTGATCTCCATAAGAAGCACTCGGGCCGACCATTGCATCAATCATTCTAAGTTGAAAAGGTTGATTATATGATATATGCATTCATTCATATGTGTATATATTCTACTATTGAAGTCATCTTCATATTTCTTCTTAACAAGTGATCATCTTCCATGGCCGAAACATGAATAAACCATTTTGTAAGCATAGTTATTGCAAAAACATTTAACAATTGAATTTATCAGAAGCTATGTAATTATAATAGTAAATAACTAAAGCTACAAGTTATTTACTTGACGTTGAAGACGACATCATGGTAGTGATATTAATAGATTTCTCTACCTTATGGGCGTAAGACAATGAATAATTAATATGTATAAATATGAACATGTTAGTTACTTTCATCAAGTAACTTAATGGATTTGGGCTATAAAAAGTTAATATTTTAATTTAAGTGAGTCGCCCATATCTTAATGAATCACACCAATTCTTACCGTACATAGAAAACAAGTTTTGACTAAATGGAGCTGGATTCATTCTCACTTTGTCTTCGCTTAGTGCCCCTTATTTTTTCCAAATTTTTAAAATTTTCTTGCCCTCATTGCATAAATTTTCTTGCCCTCACTTAGTGTTCTTCTCTTTCAAGATATTATATGCCTACCGACAAACGTTTATATAGTAAATAGTGGAAATCAATGAAGTATATACATGGAAACAATTATTATATTATTTATTATTTCTAAATATATACAAGAGAGATTCGTTCACTCTTTATCATTCCTACCGACTAACGTTTATATAGTGAATAGTAGAAATCAATGGAGTAAATACATGGAAATATTTATTATATTATTTATTTTTTCTAAATATATATAGGAGAGATTCGTTCACTCTTTATCATTCTATATAGTTTCATAAAAAGTATAGAATTATGGTTGAGACAAGAACAAGTAGCCTTTTTGTTCACTAGCTTACTAGAAAACACTTGTATGGCCAGTCCAATGTCATGTATATGATGATAATGAACTGTCTTTCTTTGCAAACCTACAATTTGCCTACTCTCCTTACAATTCTTGCCTTCATTGTCCCAGTGATTCTCAACTTTCTGCAGTTGAAATACCTAGCCAAGAATGAATCTCCCTTCGAGACCCATCTAGCAACAATGTTTATCGCCATAACAAGTATCCTCATATTTTGCTTGGTATGTTATGTTTTGTCGAGAATGTCATCGACAACCAATCCCTCCCATTGTTATGCCAAACTTGTTCAAAAAAAAAATTGGTCTTTTTTGGTAGTCTAGCAGTGGCAAGTATTTACTCCATTTTTCTCCCAGACTTTTTCTGCCCCACTCTATATTTGCTCCCCATTTGCTTTTCAGCATGTGACATTCTATACACCAAATTTTGCTCATTCTGGAGAGCTATGGTTAACATCCTGCAGCAGCTCCCCATGCAACAAAGATACAGAAGAGTACCCTTGATTCACCAAACTATGGTTTTGCCACGGATTGATGCCTACCAAGTAGATTCAGTTCCTGTGTAATCAGGGTGGGCGCCACGGTTCCAATGGTATATAGGTCAGTATGTGTATTCATATTGTGAGAGAAGGATCCAAATACTGAAGTTCTATTTTGTGGGAACCTAAATAAGTATTTTTCTCCTACTAGTGTTGTAGTACAACCTTATCAATGTATTGATTTTCCTATTGTATGTTATTGTACAAATTATAACTGTGGTCAGTATGAGTATTCATATTAATGGATAAATTATATGATTCCACGCTTTGATGGTTTGATGTATCCAATTTTTGGAACTTCTTAGTAGTTGATAGATTTCTTAGTATTTGAAGGTTTGGTTAGTTGTGCACAACAGATAATACTAATGTGGATTTAGATCCTTAAATAACATAATAATATTATTAGATAAATCAATCATGATAGTGAATAACTCAAATCATTTTATTACTATCAATCTCTTTAATAATGTTATTGTTATGTTATTAGATCCTAATCTATTAACTAGTTTTCTTTTTGTCTTAGTCTTTTATGGTTCAAGTATAGCGAGTGACTTGTGGCTAAAAATCTCAAGTTCAAATCAATGTCGTCGTATCACAAATATTACCATGGGCCTAAGCTTATTTAAGATAGGTCATATAACACTCACCAACCTAAGGATTAATATGTGTTATGAATCATGAGATTTTATCTTAAAATAAATTGATGCTAGGTGGTGTTGTCCAAATTCTTATAAAGTCATTTTTGTTGGAGGAGTTGGGTTTTGATATAAGCAAAAGAGCTCTTCACACTCAATTTTTGAGTGGACCCTACTTGATAAAATGGGAAGGTCTGGGTACCACACATTTCTCATTCGAAGTAGATGAATGTTGTATATTTATATGTCAAAAACGGATTAAAGGCGGATGAGAATTTAAGGGCTAAAGTGAGTGACATGTGAGTGCTTTGTCATATCACGTTATTTTCATTAAGCAATTTCTCCTGTAATTATGCCAATGTTATTCGAAAAGGTTTTCCGAAAATATTCATTGAAGTATATATATATTAAGAAAAAGAACATGTCACCATTTAGAGCACATCATTTAACTATGCGTGTAGCTACATTTTGAGTCTACTCGTATATTAAAATCAAGCATTACCATTTTGGCAATTTTCTAGCTAGTACGTACTGACTTCGGCATACCACTTGATCATATCGAGTTGAAATAGCACCAAGTCATTAACCACTGAGACTAGAGTGAGACACTGTTGCACTCTGTCTTATGGATGTAAGTAATAATTTGAACTAATTATTTTGAATTAGTGAATTTGAAGCCAAAGTAATTATTTTTTAAGCATATAATATTAATTTCACTTGCAACCCTGAGATTTTGGACCTGAGGTATGACAGTATGCATGCATGTATGTATTAAAACATAGTTCTTTAGCATGATTGGTGGTTAAATTTAAGTTAGGCCAATTAATAGAGCCTAAAAGACTAGGAGAAAACAAAAATGGGATAAACATGAGAAAAATTGATGGATGCATGTTCATGGATCTAGCAGTGTCAATTTGTAATAATTCTAACTGACTTGAGGATTCGGGTAGTGTTTTCTTAAAGTGGAAGGTGATATGAGTGGATCCAGGAATTGAAAAATGGGGGGCTGAAATTTTTTTTTTGTACAATATTTTTGGACTAGTACAAAAATCTCCAAAATAACATAAAATTGGAAGAAGAAGATTTGATAAAAGATGATGGAGGAAGAGGAAAGTAATGCACACATAACGAAGTATGACTTACATATATAGTTTGGTTTTTAAGGGATAAAAAAAAAAAAAAAAAGCTGGTCTTTCGATTTAAAAAATTTATAGTTACTCAGGAATTAGGTGATGGCTTAATGGCAAGGGTTGTCACCTTGGGCTCGGGAGGTCTAGTGTTTGAATCTTGTGTGGGGGAAGGACTCACGCTACAAAAGTGAACACAACTATTCTCAATCACCAAGCTATTTCATATCTTCTTCACCTTCTAGGGGCGGTCTAGAAGGTGAAGAAGGATTCGTTGCCTTGTGCTTACTTACACAAGTGGGTTTTCACCTACATTTATTATGTTTAGGAATTTAAATGAAAAGTGTAGCTGTGTTTCTTTCTTTTTACGTGCATATTTAGTTGATAGATCGTTTATTAATCACCATCTATGTCTTAGTTAAATTTGTATGTCGATTAGGTGTGCAAAAAGAATATGATAAATGAGTAAGTAAGAAAAAGTCACCATCTATATGCTTATTAAGTTTGTATGTCGATTTGATCAATAAAATGGAAGCAGCACTGCGACCCAAATTTCTTGTTTTATGTTATTTAAGTGTGTCATCCTATTCAATTAGTTTACTGATTCTACCACTGTAGTACTCATTCTGACTTTTAATGTACTTAACTCTGACACAACTTATATTTGAAATAATTTTAATTAGAAGTTAGGCTAAAATTATGGAGAAAAACTTGAAAAACAAGAAAATCCCCAATTTGATTTTTTTTTCATCTAGTCCCATACTCTCCAAATTTTAAAACACAAAAGGAGTGTTTCCCAATACAGGACAAGGTTCTAAAACACGAATATTCATAAATTTACTTTCTTAAAATAACGCCACCAAATCATGGCCCGATCAGGTGGTCCCAAAAAGAATGGATAGTGGAGAATTGTTTGAGGGTCAAAATGATGATACCGATGATTTGTCGTAGGTAGACTATCTACTATATATATATATATATATATATATATATATAGGTAGAGGATGAATAATTAATATGTATATATAAGAACATGTTAGTTATTTTCATCAACTAAGCTAACAAGTTTGGAATATAACTAATTAATATTTTAATTTAAATGAGTCACCGATATCTTAATAGACCACACCAATTCTTACAGTACATACATAACAAGTTTTGACTAAATGGAGCTGGATTCATTCTCACTTTGTCTTCGCTTAGTGCTCCTTATTTTTTCCAAACTTTTAAAATTTTCTTGCCCTCATTGCATAAATTTTCTTGCCCTCACTTAGTGTTTTTCTCTTTCAAGATATTATATGCCTACCGACTAATGTTTATACAGTGAATGGTGGAAATCAATGGAGTATATAGGAAATAGTTATTATATTATTTATTATTTCTAAATATATATATAGGAGAGATTCGTTTTTTCCTTTTACCCTTGCATGTCGGTCAGTTTCAATATTTATAAATGAATGAAGGCGAGAGATGATGATATATTAAATTACTATATCATGTAAAACGTTAAACTATTATACACGAATTTATTATATTATTTATTTTTTTTAACAATTTGTTCTAACCTTGCTAATTATTATAAGTACATGCTCCGTTTGTTTGCCGTAAAATAACTTGCTTGTGGAAAATGTTTTCTTAAAAAATAAAATATTTTATAGGACTCCGTTTGTTTGCCGTAAAATAACTTGTTATGAGAAAATATTTTTCTGGAAAATAAAATACTGAAAAATATTTTTTGGTGTTTAAATGTTCTGTGAGTTCCGTAAAATATTTTCTTCTCTCAAAGGAAATGAAAACATTTTCTTGAATTTCGCAGTTATTGATCGGAAAATATTTTACGATTGACCAATTTTCCGGAATTCCGTAAAATTAAGAAAAAGCAGTCGCAATTGTTGACCAAAAAATATTTTACGATTAACTAATTTTTCGGTATTACCAAACACCGTAAAATCTGAAAAATATTTTCTAACACCGTAAAATCTGAAAAATATTTTCTGAGAAAATATTTTACGGTAAACAAACGCAGCCTAAATGGATAATAAAACTCCAAATGGAAATCAGAAAAAGACACAAGTATATGCTTAAATATATCAAGTCGATCATGCTCAAACTCCTTGCACCTTAAATTGTCTATCAAAAGATCAATCATGATAAATTCTGCACCTTTTTTTTAGTTTTTTTAGTTTTTTTTTTGGTCAGAAAGCTCTTGCACCTATTTTTGCCTATTTAAAGAGTAAAGATCATTAATTAATATTAAAAGTGCTCAAGCACTAATTCCTAGACAACATAATTAAATGGCTTTTGTTAACTAACTGAGGGTCACGCTCAAAAATGATAATTAGATGTAGTACCGCTTTTATGCATGTAGACTCTAGCATGTTTGGAGCTTAAATTCACTCCTTCATAACACGATTCAACCTGTTTTAGTAGTGGGGCGTGCTATCTATTTTCAATCGATCATGTGGGCTCTACACAGAAGTTTTCATTGACGATATTGCAACTAAAATGCATTGTGAGTCTTGATGAAGCCTTGTAAATTCTTTTGAGTTTGGACTTAATGAAAATCTTTTACTTTTCCGGCCAAAAAAAAAAATGTATTGTGAGTCGGCTTCTTAGGCAGAGGCATGCACTAGCTTGTCTATCAACATGTGAGATTGTTGCATCTTGTGGTCTTCCACAGTGTTTTATAGAATCTGATGCTTGTACAATCATCAAACCTCTTTTGGAAATTCATGATTCTGATTGGAGGATTTCCTACATTAGTCAGAACTTTCTATATCTCTTATCTTCTAATTATCACGACCAAACATTTAGATATGTTTTTCTATATCTCTTATCTTCTAATTATCACGACCAAACATTTAGATATGTTCATTGACTAGCCAACTATGTGGCGAATTGAATTGTTATGGCAATTAGGATAGGTTCCCTTCCTCCAAGGGGATTGTAAATTTTCCTTGGATCTATTTTAGTTTTAACAATTAGATGATTAATCTTCTTACGATGGTTAGTGTTTGAGTTAATAAAGTTTTCTTTCCGAAAAAAAAAAAAAGAGTACGTGCTTATGGAAGCAATAATGTTTTAATGAAAAGACAAACATGCAACTAAAACTAAACAGGTAACTTGCCCATTCAAAATTTTTGGAGATGGAAGGTAATGGGAAGAGAACAGGGAAAAGTATTAGTTTATGCGGAAGAATAAGCCAAGATTGCTTGGATTTTTTTTTTTGGTAAAAAGAGGATTCTTTGTGACGCCCGAGATTTTAGCCGTACATTTATTTACTGTTGCATCTATTGTTTGCGCATTTCCTTCTGTGCTTTATTAACTGGCTTCTTTAGCTACTATTCATCCCATTTTCAAACTATATTCTATTAGTGAATTAGCATTTTTATTAAATCACATTAATTGTTAGAAGAGTGGAAAAAATGTGCAATTGAGCTAGAAGTGATAGGAGAGCTCGTTTAGAAAATGATTTTCGTAGTTCAATGAATAGTGTTAAGTAACTAACTTAGTATTTTAATTAGCTAGCCTATATTTTACAACTTAGGCTCGTTTTTAAGCTAGCAACGCGCATTTAGAAGTCCACTTAAGCAACCACTTGACCCCACCTCAACTTAACCTTATATAATTCACCTAAGCTTATTAAAATACAAAACAAAAGTACAAATGTGCAGGAATTACTGTAGCAGGGCCGAAAATACCAAAGGAGAAGGAAAAGAGGAGATTTTGCTTCAACAACCTTGCATCTTGAGCTCCTAGCTTGATCTTGGGAGGGTTTTGAGCATCCTAGGGCCTTCAACAAGCTTCCTTGTCTTCAAAAATTGTGAGGGAGACGCATTTTATTGTTTTTAAAGTTTATGTTCATATGTTGAATTTTCTTGATTTGTCAATTATAGCTATAAAACTTGTTATGAATGGTTATTATGAGTACATTAGAGCCTATAGAGTTAACTTTCATAGCTTGATAAGGAATTCCATGGTTGAATGTAGAGATTGAAGGAAGAAGACGATGCATAGTGTCTAGAATTAGGGTTTTGAGAAAAATTGCTAATTAGCTTAAATTGAGGCTTCAATTAGGTGCTCTAGATCCTAGTGAAGTTAGTTGAAAAGCCCCGTGAGATTGAATCACTCGAAACCGAACTTAATTGCATAAATAGCCGACTTTAAAAAGGAGACTTTTTTCCGTTGAGCAATCCGGGCAAATTTGGGCATTGATTCGGGTATCCTTGAGCTAAGAAAGCACCTTTGGTGCTTTCGTTTCGTGGAAATGGGGTTCGGTTAGTATAGTTGTAGTTCAAACCCGTTCGGGGCCTTTTCGAACTTTTGTTTCTAAAATGAGTTTTTATGATCCTAAAAGGTGCCTTTAGGCTTAATTAAGAATATAGAAAGACTAGGATATGATTTGGAACTCTTGAACCATGCATAGGAGAAAGAAAACTCGGTTAAAGAAAGGAGAAAAAGTAGTTTTGACTATATTTGATGCAATTGGCATTTGTATTTAAGTTATCATGTATTGTATTGAATATTTAGGATATAATTAAGCTATTTGAGTAGATTATGGGAATTAATTATATTGATTGCTTCTTTTGGTATCTTTAAGTTAATCTCGTGCTTATGTGAACTTATATCGTGCATATTTGTGAGGGCGGCCTACTCTGTCATCCCTCATACGTGTTATGTGATTTCTTGAATGCTTGTGTCTTGTCTCGGGGTTGCGCAACCTTTTCGGATATGGTAGCATCGAGAAACACGGGCGGCGTCGGGCTTGCCGTGCTCCCTCAACTACTATAGTGCCTATTCTCTTTCTCGCTGAGGCATACACCACTACCCTAGAGGCGTGGTTCACCTACTGGGCATGGACCTACCTCAGGAGAAAGGGTAATAGGATCGGGATACATCCGGAGTATCCCAATTGTTGGTGTTTGGGGTTTGCCGGCATGTTCGTGAAGTTCGTGGTTCGTGGCTCGCGATTGAAGACTTGGAAGGGAAACCATATCCTTTTTAAAGTGATCAATAGCTTGGCTTATTGTCTTATTGGTTTATGTGGTTTATATATGTTTTCTTGTGTTCGCATATCATATTGCACGTTGGCATGTTGCATCACCTCCCTCGCTGGGCAACATTGTTGCTCAATCCTCATTTAATATGTTTCAAGTGAAGCTGAGGTGAATCCTTAGCTGATAGAAGAAGAGGAAGAAGTGCTAGTTAAGCAATTTCGGTGACTTCTTGTGTGATAAGGTTGTCTAAAATGAGAAGCTTGCGTGGAGTTGTTGTTGATTTCTTTTTTGTGACCTTGGCGTCTTGAGTATAATTGGTGAATATAATAATTTGTAATCTTGTATGTTGGATATAAAGTGGAATGACATGTAATTATCCATAGTAAACTTATTCTTTTGCATGCTTGTGTGATTAACAAACTTGAAAGTATAACTTGGCTATTGTTGTATCTAACTACCTATAGTTAAAATTAGAAATGTTTTGCTTGCTTGTGTGTTATATGTAATTGTTGTTCCAAGGCTCGGATGGCCTTATGATCGCGGATGGCCCATAAAAATCTTGGAGGATTGGTTATAAGAGTTGTTGTTTGTGGATCTAGCATCATGGGTGTCTTTGTGTAGGTACCAGTTTAGTCCTATAAACAGAGGAAACTCCGACCGTTTTTTCCTAAATTTCGTGCCCAGGGTTTGGAATTGGGTGAGAATAGCATGATAAATAAGAGTCCCGGTCTCGTGAGGGATCGGGGCGCTACAGAAGTGGTATCAGAGCTTAGCTAGTTAGCTAGGCGCAAGCCGGGATAGGGTATTCGGCTTGTGGGGTAGTGGCCTTAGTGTCAATGTGTTTAGAAAGTGTATGTGCATGTCTTATGTGATAAGAGAGTTAATGTGATCAATGTGCTTAAGTGATCAACATGTTTTATTTGTTAAGTGAACTAGTTGTGGTTTATATGCTTGTATGATAAGTGGAATGGATGTGATTAACGTGCCTTGTGTGAATTATGTGCTTTGTGTACTTGAGTGCTCGATGTGCTTTATATGACTAATGTGAATATGTGATTAACTTGTTTTATGTGAAGTTGTTGTTTAAATGACTTAGTAGTTTATAATTTGTGTATGTGAACTTGTTGCTTATGTGACTTTACTTGTTATAAATTGCTAACGTGATCAAAGTATTTTATGTGTTAAGCATGCTTATGTGAAACAATGTGTTTTATGTATGAGGGTAACTCGCTTGTATGTGTAAGAAATTGCGTGGACGCAATTTGTTTAAGGGGGAGAGGGTGTGACGCCCGAGATTTTAGCTGTACATTTATTTACTGTTGCATCTATTGTTTGCGCATTTCCTTCTCTGCTTTATCAACTGGCTTCTTTAGCTACTATTCATCCCATTTTCAAACTATATTCTATTAGTGAATTAGCATTTTTATTAAATCACATTAATTGTTAGAGGAGTGGGAAAAATGTGCAATTGAGCTAGAAGCGATAGGAGAGCTCGTTTAGAAAATAATTTTCGTAGTTCAATGAATAGTGTTACGTAACTAACTTAGTGTTTTAATTAGCTAGCCTATATTTTACACCTTAGGCTCGTTTTTAAGCTAGCAACGCGCATTTAGAAGTCCACTTAAGCAACCACTTGACCCCACCTCAACTTAACCTTATATAATTCACCTAAGCTTATTAAAATACAAAACAAAAGTACAAATGTGCAGGAATTACTGTAGCAGGGCCGAAAATACCAAAGGAGAAGGAAAAGAGGAGATTTTGCTTCAACAACCTTGCATCTTGAGCTCCTAGCTTGATCTTGGGAGGGTTTTGAGCATCCTAGGGCCTTCAACAAGCTTCCTTGTCTTCAAAAATTGTGAGGGAGATGCATTTTATTGTTTTTAAAGTTTATGTTCATATGTTGAATTTTCTTGATTTGTTTATTATAGCTATAAAACTTGATATGAATGGTTATTATGAGTACATTAGAGCCTATAGAGTTAACTTTCATAGCTTGATAAGGAATTCCATGGTTGAATGTAGAGATTGAAGGAAGAAGACGATGAATAGTGCTTAGAATTAGGGTTTTGAGAAAAATTGCTAATTAGCTTAAATTGAGACTTCAATTAAGTGCTCTAGATCCTAGTGAAGTTAGTTGAAAAGCCCCGTGAGGTTGAATCACTCGAAACCGAACTTAATTGCATAAATAACCGACTTTAAAAAGGGGACTTTTTTCCGTTGAGCAATCCGGGCAAATTTGGGCATTGATTCGGGTATCCTTGAGCTAAGGAAGCACCTTTGGTGCTTTCTTTTCGCGGAAATGGGGTTCGGTTAGTATAGTTGTAGTTCAAACCCGTTCGGGACCTTCCCGAACTTTTGTTTCTAAAATGAGTTTTTATGATCCTAAAAGGTGCCTTTGGGCTTAATTAAGAATATAGAAAGACTAGGATATAATTTGGAACTCTTGAACCATGCATAGGAGAAAGAAAACTCAGTTAAAGAAAGGGGAAAAAGTAGTTTTGGCTATATTTGATGCAATTGGCACTTGTATTTAAGTTATCATGTATTGTATTAAATATTTAGGATATAATTAAGCTATTTGAGTAGATTATGGGAATTAATTGTATTGATTGTTTCTTTTGGTATCTTTAAGCTAATCTTATGCTTATGTGAACTTATATCGTGCATATTTGTGAGGGTGGCCTACTTTGTTGTCCCTTATACGTGTTATGTGATTTCTTGAATGCTTGTGTCTTGTCTCGGGGTTGCGTAACCTTTTCGGACATGGTAGCGTTGAGAAACACGGGCGGCGTCGGGCTTGCCGTGCTCCCTCGACTACCATGGTACCTATTCCCTTTCTCGCTGAGGCATACTCCACTACCCCAGAGACGTGGTTCACCTGCTGGGCATGGACCTACCTTGGGAGAAAGGGTCGTAGGATCGGGATACATCCGGAGTATCCCAATTGTTGGTGTTTGGGGTTTGCCAGCATGTTCGTGAAGTTCGTGGTTCGTGGCTCGTGATCGAAGACTTGGAAGTGGAACCGTATCCTTTTTAAAAGTGATCAATAGCTTGGCTTATTGTCTTATTGGTTTATGTGGCTTATATATGTTTTCTTGTGTTCGCATATCATATTGCACGTTGGCATGTTGCATCACCTCCCTCGCTGGGCAACATTGTTGCTCATTCCTCATTTAATATGTTTCAGGTGAAGCTGAGGTGAATCCTCAGCTGATAGAAGAAGAGGAAGAAGTTCTAGTTAAGCAATTTCGGTGACTTCTTGTGTGATAAGGTTGTCTAAAATGAGAAGCTTGCGTGGAGTTGTTGTTGATTGCCTTTTTGTGACCTTGGGGTTTTGAGTATAATTGGTGAATGTAATAATTTGTAACCTTGTATGTTGGATATAAAGTGGAATGGCATGTAATAATCCATAGTAAACTTATTCTTTTGCATGCTTGTGTGATTAACAAACTTGGAAGTAGAACTTGGCTATTGTTGTATCTAACTACCTATAGTTAAAATTAGAAATGCTTTGCTTGCTTGTGTGTTATATGTAATTGTTGTTCCAAGGCTCGGATGGCCTTGTGATCGCGGATGGCGCATAAAAATCTTGGAGGATTGGTTATAAGAGTTGCTGTTTGTGGATCTAACATCATGGGTGTCTTTGTGCAGGTACCAGTTTAGTCCTATAAATAGGGGAGACTCCGTCCGTTTTTCCCTAAAATTTTGTGTCCGGGGTTTAGAATTGAGTGAGAATAGCATGATAAATAGGAGTCCCGGTCTCGTGAGGGATCGGGGTGTTATATTATTCCTTTTGGGTATTTTATTAATATCAAAAGAAAAGATTGCTTGGTTAGTTGTAGACGAAATAAGATATTAATTCTTTAAACAACTAAACAAATCAAAGTTTTGTCTAATCTTTGCTTATTATAAGTAAACCTATCTACTTCGTCGTCTGTTAATTAAAACTTCATTCCCTGCAATTCACTTTTACTAGTATATATGTTGCACTCTATTAACAATGACTCTAAATAGCTGATAGAACTTCAAAAGGAAAATAGATAACGAGACAAGTATTTGTTTAAATCAAGTCTATCATGCTAAAACTCTTTGCACCATTAAGTACTCTATGATCATGGTAACTTAATGCTAGCTCGTTTTCTTGTTCGCAAGCAAAAGGTATTTGATATCCACGGGACCACATCATCAACATGCATAATTGTCAAAGCCATGTATTCTTTACAGTTATGGCATAATTAGGCAACATTTTATTATAGAACAAGCCATTTTCTTCACCTGCCTGCTCATTTCATGATCTACGACTACTGCATATGCCTATCTTATCGTTCGTTCGTCTTTATATATGTGACTTTATATGTTAGAATATAAAGTTCTACACACAAATGAACCGAATGAATTTATAAGGTAGACTTAAAATAATTATAATTTGATCCTTATTATTTTAAAAAAATTAATTTAGTCCCTGCACATGATTTAATTTGTAGACTAAATTAAAATTTTTGAAAAAATAATAATGACTAAATTGACTAATGTTGAATAATAAGGACGAATTATTTTTTAAAAAAATAATAGGAGCTAAATTAATTTATTTTGAATAATAAAAATAAATCTAAAATTTTAAGAAAACTACGGAATTGACATTTTCCATTTTTTTTCGTGTCGTCTTATTAATTGCTTTGTCGAAGAAATCTGATCCAGGTCGCTTTGTCGAACATGCTTTCTCTGCCCAACCTAAAACATGGTTCCTCTATCCGTAACCTCTTCTAAACCTTTCCACTTAAGTGCTCCATAGGTCAAAGAAAAAGATATGTGTTGATATGGACATCAGCCTACATGTAGGGCAAAATGGTTTTCTTTATTTTTACAGAAATAAGCGTAAGACAAGGTCTTATGCACCAATTGACTACCAATATACATCATGAGGGAAAAAGGTTTTTGATATGTAGGAAGAAAGTACCCACTTGAAGCTTATTTTATTTTTTCAACGGGAGAATAAAATCACTTTACATTAACTAAAATATTTTACGAAAATAAATTTTGAATTTTTTTACATTTAAAATCATATATCATTACACCAAATCACTTTACATTAACTAAAATATTATACAAAAATAAATTTCAAAATTTTTTACATTTAAAATCATATTATTTTTGTCATAGGCATTAACCTTTTTGACTTTTTAAATAAATTGGCCCCACGATTGTTTCGTTAGGCCCTCGAATTGGATCTATTTAAGCCAGCCTACGCGTTTCTTAATGTACTCTTAGCTCCGCTCATCCATATAGTTTCCTAAACAAGTACTTACCTTATGGCAGAAACAAGAACGTCTCATGTTCACCAGCTTAAGAAACTATATGGATGAGGGGAGCTAAGAGTACATTAAGAAACGCGTAGGCTGGCTTAAATAGACCTAATTCGGGAACCTAACGAAACAATCGTAGGACCAATTTGTTTAAAAAGTCAAAAAGGTTAACGCCTATGACAAAAATGATATGATTTTAAATGGAAAAAATTTTGAAATTTATTTTTGTATAATATTTTAGTTAATGTAAAGTGATTTGGTGCATCCATATGATGATTATGAACTGTCTTTCTTTGCAAACGTACAGTATTTTGCCTACTCTCCTTACACTTCTTGCTTTCATTGTCCCCGTGCTGCTCAACTTTATGCAATTGAAATACCTAGCCAAGACTGAATCTCCGTTCGAGACCCATCCAGCAACTATGTTGATCTACATAAAAAGTCTCCTCCTATTTTGCTTGGTATCTTATGTTTTGCGAAAATGTCATTGACCAATCCCTCCCCACCATATGCCAAATTTGTGTAAAAAGGTATGGTGTTTTTTGGAACACTGGGAGTGGCTGCACTATACTCCATTCTTCTCCCAGACTCTTTCCGCGCCATTCTATATTTGCTCCCCATTTGCTTTTCAGCTGGTGACATTCTATACACCAAAATTTGCTCGTTTTGTGTTTTTTTCTAGAGAGCTGTGGTTGACATTCTGCAGCAGCCACACGTGCAACAAAGGTTCAGGAATGTACCCTTGATTCATCAAACTAGGGTTTTGCCACATATTGATGCGTATTCAGTTGATTTACTTCCTGTGTAACCATGGGCCGAGCGTACACTCATATAATAAGAGTATCATAAGAGGGTCAGTATGTATATTTACACTGTGAGGATGATCTAATATAATAAGTTCTTTTTTGTGGGAACAAAAAATAAGTTTCTTTTCTCTAATATGTTTCTTTTCCCTATTAAGAGTGTTCTCTCGATACACCCTCATGTTGATGTAACTTTACTATTGTGTGTAACTGTAGTATTGGTGTAACAAAGTTAATGGATAAATGATATGCACAAGAATCAACGGAAACAAATAGTGCACCATGGGGCTTCATCAATTTATGCTACTAAAGTTGCATTTTGACAGTAAATATGCACAAGAATCAACGGAATCAAAATTTTCCAATTGATTTACAAACACGCAAAGTGAGAAAAACTTGTTTGTTAATCAAGTGATTAAATATAAGAACAAGTCTAAAGCAGAAACTGACATTCATAACAAGGCAAGTATAAGTGCAATTTTAGCAGTACAAACGAAACTTTAACATACACTCCCTTACTTGCATCAAACAAGACAATATTGAGGAGATGTGTTGAGTGAATAAATCAATACGATAAATAAGTATTATTTGAAATATAAATTTAGACAGAAAGTAGAGAACTTGAATATAAGGAAACAAAAATTACGTTTTAGCACCAGTGGCGACTGTATCCTCCACAAGTTTCCCAACTCGTACCACTGTTTTTGCCGCTTTCTGTAACTGGTTCGGCTGCTTTTTTGACCTTTTCACAAGTCTCCTTATCGATCTTGGCCTTGTAAATCAAGATAATATAAAATATTCATTAGTATAACGAAAACAATAATCAATTCTGGACAGCACTGAGAAAATTAAAACTTAGAAATTTTGTCATATTTTTCCCTCTTTTTCTATGCTGCATAATTCAATTGAAGGTTGAGACAGAGTTCGAAAGCTCATGAATAAACAAATATAAAAATAAGAACTTTTGTTTGTAGGCTTTGTGAAAAATATCGACTAATTCACAGACAGGGAGGAATGAGAATAATCAAAAGAAGTCAAAGCAAACTCATTTAGAGTGTATATATATCTAAATGTGTATATATATATATATATATATATATATATATATATATATATATATATATATATATATATGAGAAATCCTTGAATTCAACTACTAAATTTGCATAAACCTAATTTTCAACTTTTTTCTAAACCCTAAAAACCTCAATGAGGCTTACAATCAAATGAACAGACAAAATAATACATAAAACAGAAACTAATTATTAAAATTCTGAAAGATTTTGATAATCAAGCAAAATCACATATGATACGCAAAAATGCTTCATCAAGTTTTCTAGAAATTTATAAAAATATAATCAAAACAAAAAGTGCTAAAAATAAAAAGTGATGTTCGAAAACAGAGAAGTCATTGACTCACAGTTGATGTTGATAATCGGAGATTTACGGAGGTCGTCAAGGCAGAGGTCTCACGGCGGCGGAGGGGAGAGAGGAGTGACGAGAGAGGCGTGAAAAAGAAGCTTCGAGAGAGATAAAGTAAGCTGCGTTTTGGTGATATTTTCTTCGCGACATATGAAAGGTCAGTGGTTCGAGTCTTGCGAAGGGTAGATGATTTTTTAATCTTTATTTTGACAACCTTTTGACGGCATATCATTAATGTCGCTTTACACAAACTGCCGTAAATAAGTATTGCTAGATTCACCTTTGGCTGCAGTTCATAAAAAGCGCCGAGAAAGGCATCCTTTTATGGCAGTTTTTAAAAACCGCTGTATTTGCAGTGCCACAAAAGCTCAATTTTTTTGTAGTGATAGAAAGATTTTAGAGGTGAAACATTTTTTTTGTTTGGTTTAGTTTCTTGACTTTTGCCTCTCTCAAAGCAAAATAATAATAATAATAATAATAACCAACTGGAAGCTGGCGACAATTATTAAGATGGTCCATAACCTAATCAGAACGCAGCCAATGAAAGCGGAACTTTCCTATGGATCATGCTTAAAAATCGATTATTACATTAGTTTAAAATTGGAAGAAAAATGGTGAGTTATACCCGCTCTTGATCGTACAGGCGTTATTCGATGTGCAGGGCCAAATCGATTATCATCTTTTTTAGGGCTTGGTGCTTTTGCCTCCCTTAAAAATCGATTATTACATTAGTTTCCGGGATTTTGCCTCCCTGAAATCAAAATAAATTGATGTTTTCTTTCTGGAAACATTAGATAAATGGTCCTATTATTTTATCAAAATTTTAAATTTATTTTTTATTGTTAAAAATTAGTGATAACGTATCAGTTTTGTTTTGTAATTTGAATTTTAAAGTGTTGTATTTTGAGTTTTGAAAACAGTGTTTGTTATAGCTTAGGATTATCTTTTTGATAAGATTTTATAGTCCTCTGTTAATATAAATATGTTGTACATTGTATGTTCTCAATTTAATTTTTATTATTTTTTTAAAGATTTTAAATTCATCCCTATTATTTAAAATTAGTCAACTTAATCTTTATTATTTTTTAAAAATAATTTAGACTCTATTATTTCTTTAAAAAATCAATTTAGTCCTTACATGTGATTCTATTTGGAGACTAAATTAAAATTTTTCAGGAAACAATAGTGATTAAATTGACTAATTTTGAATAATAGAGACGAATTTAAATTTTTTTTAAAAAAATAGAGATTAAATTGATTAATTTTGAACAATAAAAATGAATTAAAATTTTAAAGAAACAATAAACTGACATTTTCCATTTTCTTTTGTCTAGCCTCATTAATTGCTTTCTCGCGAAGAAATGTGATCCAGGTCGCTTTGTGGAACAACATGCTTTCTATCCGAAAACTCTTCTAGACCTGTGCTACTTGATTGCACCATAGATCATCATGCTGACTAGTGTCGAACAACTATTTGATGGTCTTAAAAATCTTAATTTATCAACAGTGCATTTATGGTGTGTGTAGTGTGCATTAAACTGTTGTCCATAGAAGATTTTAGTTAAAAGTTATACGGTATATTGTGCATTACACTATATGACTAGTATAAGTTCGTGCCCGTGGAGTCTGCAGCTTTGATCGATCCAAAAGAATGTTAAAAGTTTTGTACATATATATATTAAATATTAATGTATTTTTAGTTAAAAAAATTATTTAGCGTTACTGAAAAAAAAGTGAACTCATATAGTTAAAAAATAATATATTTTAGCCCTCAGAAAGAATTCATAACTACTCCTCTATATCTAAAGATTAAAATTTTTATGTTTTGTTTTCTCTGTCTTTTAGACACCTTGAAAACTTTTAATTGTTCATGTCCACAAAACAAGAAGCATGATGAGATTTTCCCTTTAAAAAAAAAAAAAATTATCATGCCATTCAAACATCAATAGAACAGAATAAGCTCCAATCCAATTGGAAATTCAACATGAATGATCATAGGCCAGACTCGGTGAAAGAATGAAGAAGATTAGAACTGTAGGAGCCCGTGTTATATTCTTGAAAATTGCTAATTAACACACGATGTGGTCCATTCTTATTAAGATGCATGGTCCATTAATTTATTTGAAAATTTTAAATCGTGCTATAACGTCTAGCATAATATAATCAAAACATACACAAAACTTAACTTGGCAACTTTTGATGGGCAAAGTAAGCTTTTTTCTATAGATTTTATTTATCTGCGTCGGGGTTGGGTTAGCTAGCCCTTTAGGTTCCAATATGCTTGATTCCTCAATCAAAGGGGTTGAAGAAGGGATGGATGAAAGAATTTTTGAAAAGGGTAACACGTGAGACACTCTCGTCTAAATGGTTCCATAAGAAATAGTTGATTCACTACCTACACTTTAGTCTATAATGTAAAAAACGAAGAGCTGATTTCAAAACGTACAATTCAACCCTCATATATATAAAAAAAAATTGAACCCGTATAAATAGCTATCGTAATGTCCCATGTTAGTGGGACATAGGTAATAAGTGTTTGTTGTGTGTTTAAATAATAACATTATTAATTATTTTGGGCTATTAAATTTGAAGGTACTAATTATTTTTTAAATTTATAAGATTACTCTCATTCAACATTAGTCTCATTCAAATGTCTGAAGTTCTAGACCTAGAGTACAGTAGAATGGTATTCAAATCGTGTCCCTAAACTGAAGTATGTTTGTGGTCCTCTGCGTGCCTTTCTTTGGTCAATGTCGTGTTAATATTTTCTTCTTAAATTAAAGAAATTTAAAACACGATTGGAGACAGCCCACAAGATCATCATTCCTTCCACATCAAACTCTGCTTTCTTCCTCTCTTCACCTAAGAATTTCACTCAATTTTAGCAACAAAACCCCTAAAATTCTCAACTATAGCTTGACTTTTTATTTTTTTATTTTTTATTTTCTCTGAAGAGAAGTCTAACCGACCGTTATACAATCAACTTTAAAGATAATTAATATGCGCTACCGGCCATTTATAATCCGAGAGGCAATGTTATCTCTTTTATCTTTTTCTAAAAGAGTGTTCAATGCTAGAGGCGCATGGCTAAATTAACATTCCTGAACTATAGCTTGACTTTTAACTATATTCGTGTGTGTATATAGGTAACTAACAATGTGTATGTATATATGTAATGTGTATTTCGTGCCTCCTAAATGAAACTCGAGTGAAGAGGAAAATAAAATATTGGTATAAAAGAACAAGAAAAGGAAAAAGAAAAACGAATAAAATATATTAGACAATAGGAATACGGCAATGAATGTCGTCTATATTCTAAGCGAATTTTTCTCAAAATTGTGTATACTATGAAGTTGTCATGAAAATATCTTCTACTATCATTTAAGAAAGACTTAATACCGTACAACATAATCAGCGAGATTCGAAAAGAAATTACTTTTGTGGCTTTGTCCATATCTTAGTTAGTAGCAAATAAACTTTTTTATTGTTATTTTTTTATAATTATGTAATTAATTATTAGAACTCCTAACGTGTTTGTTTCCACAAGCGCCATCATATACGGCACATCTGGGCCCTGGTCTTCTAGCAGTTCGCACGACTACAGGAAGTAAAAAAGATATTCTAGCCTTCATGGTACAATAGGAAGTTTAAAGATATTCTCCTTCATTGTACACTAAAGTCCACTATCTGATTTCATGCTCTATGTGCTAATTAATAAAATATTATTTGCCATGAAAGCAGTTGAAATTGACAACTCTTCAAGATTTGTGCTTCAAGATTTGTGATTTTATTTATGGAGAAAGATATTAAACGAAAAAAAATTTCTCATTTAGTTTAGTAAAATTTGCTCATTTAATATTTCTGACTTTTACCTCTCTTGAAGCAAAATAAAAAATAAAAAAATAAAAAAGAAAGAAAGAGGAGGGAGCTTGAAGTTAGTGGGGTAGGGAAATATATATAGAAAAAATCGGTGGCATGGAAATATTTGTTGGGTCCAACCAAAGAAGATGCGTTAGATTTTCGTAGCATCTACATCCATGGCAAACAAATAATAAGATAGCATGCAAAGAAAATAAACAAAGATGACACGTGACACGGGAGTATATGTTGTATCATTGATATGGTGGCAATTACAACGCATTCACCAAATTCATACAGGAGAAAGGTCCCCCAAAATTGTAGCTTGTATACGTAGTCAAATTATTATAAATTGAACATAAATTGTACATAATTATTGTAAGACAAAGTGAATAGCCTCCTTTTATATCATTTGTTACGACTTAAGTGTAATTACTAGTGTATTAATACATTGAGACTAATCAAATAATTGAGAATATTTAAGTTTATATTGACAGTATAATAGAGAACTAAAGTCATTATAAGTTAAATACAAATCTCTTAAAAACCAATAAGAGATCGAGTGTCACAATGTGCGACCTAACTTTCATAGCAATCCACCATCTGTTGCAGCAATTTTACATCTTTTAGCATGAGAGAACTGGACCTGAATGTGACATCGTGCAAAATTAATATAACTACAATATATGCGCAACAAATGATAGAATTTCAACTATTGAAGAGATATGGTTGGTGCGTAGCAGATAATAATATTGACATGATCAAATGCTTATGTAGAGATATGATTAGTGCATAGCAGATAATAATTATATTGACATGATCACATGCTTATGTAGAAATTTCCACTATTTGAAGAGATATGATTAGTGGGGAAGCACACCAAGTATGCTTGTTACTGAAGAAAATATTGGACTAATTACCAACTCAACTTGGACTCGGACTTAAATAAAAAACCCAACATAACATACCCTATAATTGTGTAATTTCGGCTTTTTACCTCTTTAGAAAAAGAAAAAAAATACATCTATGTCAAATGAATCGTAAGCCGTCAATAGTCAAGAAATTTTTCCTTGCAAAGGGGCAACACGACACATTCCGAATCAAGAATTCGATAACTATTTAGACTTTTTTTCTGATTCAAAATAATTAATTCAAGTTATCTCTTGTATTTAGAACACTCGCCTATCTCTCAGTAATATGGAACATTACACAACGTCATAGAATAAATCCATTACGTATGTTACAGAAAATCTCTGTCTATATGTTTGTACGGACACATACATAAATGTTGTAATCATATTTCAATTAATATCTTAAGCAGAAGTGCTATTTGTAACCTAGGCAACCCCTCTTTGTGTCTCTCCAATATGTAGTGTCATATTCATATTACATATATTACATGTACTTTACATACATAGACGACCCGTAAAGTAGAGCTATTTAAGCCATATTGGTCCCACGATTCATATAATCTTTAGTCCGGATCCAAAATGAGGCTATTTAAGCCAACCTACACAGTTGTTAAATAGCTAGTCGTATTTAAAATATAGAGGGTATTTAATTACATTTTTAAAATATAAAGGGATAATCAGTTACGTTTTTAAAATATAAAGAATAATCAGTTTATTTATAAAATATAGGGATATTGTGCACTTTTAACAAAATATAAGAGATAATAAGTCATTTACTCTTCATTATTATGTAAAAGTATTAAGTACAATTACAAATTCATTCACCTTTTATTTCCCCTACCAAAAGTCAAACAACGGAAATGATTTCCTAATCTCCCTTTTCTTTTGTTTCCTTTAAAAGTGCAATCCAAAACACCATGTTAACGACATGGAGCCAAGATTAAGAAATTCTGGATTTACAAATGAGATGAAAGAAATGCTATCCCAAAGTAGCCAAAAGATAGATTGGAATTTAAGTGGAACTCAAAGATGCATGTCTCCACAATCTCACGCCGCTAAGTTGCAAACCTCAGGTTTGCTGAGTACATTATTTATTATTTTCAATAATTTATTCAAAATAGATAATGTGCATGTGTGCGAGACTTTGAATGTTTTGTAAAATAAAGGGAACTAATTTGAATATTTTATGAAACAATAGGGATGAATATATATGATATTTATTCAAATGATAGGTTAGTAATTTGTTAATTATGCAAGGACAATTTAGGTATTTCTTACATTTTCCATTAGAATTAATTGAGATTTTGACTGTAGGGACTAAATTAAAAGTATTTTAAAACAATAGGAGTAAATTATTTAACTTTAAATAATAGGGATGAAATTAAAATTTGAGAAAAATAATAAAAACTAATTGTGTAATTTTTTCTCAGTCTTTTTGTACCATAATCATAATTAGGAAGTCTCTAGGAAGTTTCATTTACTGTTCTGACCCGTGGCGGACCTATATTGGGTAAAGATGTTGGAAAAAAAGACTTTGTCTTTTAATTTTTTTTAAAGAAAAACGATTATATTGGACACTTTGTACACATTCTGAACTCTTTTACTGTACGAATACACACCCTGAGTGTTGGTGTCTGGATCCGCCACTGGTTATAACTACGGCATGACTATGACTATTAGAGAATTATATATATATACATCGCATATACGCTAACAAATAAAATAATTAGCGAGTTGTTATAAGAATAACACTCAAACCGGCCTCTTCCTACCTTAAATTATAAAGATTACTTTCTTGAATATTAAAAGTTGTAGATTTCACTACGTTTGGATTGCACAAAGGAAAGGAAAGGACAAGAATAACAAGAAAGTAGGTAGACAAAAAAATAACAAATGAAAGGAATAAAAAGAGGTTATCTGGTTTGGGTTGAAATAAGAAAGAGGAAATGAAATAATTTTATGATTGTTTATTCAGATTGAAGAAAAAAAAATATAATTTTAAATATATATATATATATATATATATATATTATATTTTAAGGAATGTCTAAGCCGATATTATATCAAATACAAAGAATATTACACTTGTTTAAAGTTAATTTCGAGACATCTCATACACAAAGTGAAAATCATACAATTGGAGCAAAGCCCAGTATTACCCTTTCATATTCATTGAATTATTGTTAGAATAAACGACTTAATACCCTCTATATTTTGTCAAAAGTACACAATACCCCATGTCTTTTATAAATAAGCTGATTACCTTCCTGTGTTTTAAAAACGTAGTTAAATCCCCCCATGTATTTTATAAATAAGTTGATACCCCCTGTGTTTTAAAAACGTAGCTGAATACTCCCTGTATTTTTGAAAATGTAGCTAAATACTAGCTTTCGTTAGAAAAATCGTTCATTTTAACAAAGAATATTCAGTTATATTTTAAAACATAGGGGGGGTAATCAGCTTATTTATAAAATAGTGGGGGTATTCAATTATGTTTTTAAAACACAAGGGATAATCAGCTACGTTTTTAAAACATAAAGAGTAATCAACTTATTTATAAAATATAAGAGTATTGTGCACTTTTGATAAAACACTTGAGGTGTTAAGTTGTTTACTTTTTATTATTATGTAAAAGTATTAAGTACAATTACAAATTCATTGACCTTTTAATTCCCCTACCAAAAGTCGAACAACGGAAATGATTTCCTAATCTCCCTTTCCTTTTGTTATTCCTTTAAAAAGTGCAGTCCAAAACACCATGTTAACGACATGGAGCCAAGATTAAGAAATTCTGGATTTACAAATGAGATGAAAGAAATGGTATCCCAAAGTAGCCAAAAGATAGATTGGAATTTAAGTGGAACCCAAAGATGCATATCTCCACAATCTCACGCCGCTAAATTGCATACCTCGGGTTTGCTAACGACATTTTCTAGCAATCAGCATATGATGCCTCTCCTTCTTGGAAAGACTTTCTAGAATTTTTTTGTTTGTTTATATACATATATATATATATAAATATATACACGTGATATGTTCTGACTCAGTACTCAGAATGAATACGCGTTGCAAACACGATAAGGCGACATTTCAGTAGAAGACTTGGATGGGAACAAAAAAAAAATGAAAAAGATCATGATTAATCAATTCTCATTAATCCTTTGATTATGATTAATCAATTCTCTTTTAAAATAGTGGAAGACTAATATGGACTATAATGACAAAGATAATAACTAAGTTGGGACAAATGGTAAAAATACGAGACTAAAAATATACATTTTAAAAGATAGACTAAATTAGAACAAACGGTAAATATACAAAACTAAAAAATTACATTTTGAAAGATAAGGATTAAATTGGAACGTGACATGACATTGAGGATCGTAATTGACTTTATAGGAATAACAAATGAGCACGCAATTGTAACCCAGCAAAAAAAAAATGAGCACGGTAACAAGCAATATGATGCCCAAAAAAAAAAAAAAAAGAAATATATATATATATATATATATATATATATATATATATATATATATATATATATATATATATATACTTGAGTTCTGATTAGGTGGTTAAGAGCTGCCAATATTTTGTAATTTTCTATTTTATAATTCCCAAAGGTAGCAAAGATCTCAGGCCACCTGTGAATATCACATAGACTAGTAAACTTAACGAGCCAAACACAATATTGTAAAAGGTACTTGTAGGAGAAAAAAAAAATCAAAGTTAATGTTTATTGTTAAAATATTTGGAATTTCATGTACGCCCTTTGAATTTACGAATTTCATCTATTCCCTTTCAAACAATTTATTAGTCTTTTTTTTAAAAAAAAAATTTAAGGGGAGTTCTAACCAACAAAATGCATAGGGTTCACCTTTCTGACATTTTAAACAAATTTGTCCCACTGATTCTTTAGATAGGGTAAGGTTAGGTTTAGCTTGCCACAGTACTAAGCTATTTAAGCAAGGCTACGCGTTTCTTCTTAACGAAGTCTTCTTCCATGGCCAAAACAAGAACAAACCATTTTGCTCACCAGCTTATTGAAGAACATTTGTATGGCCAGTCCAATGTCATGTATATGATGATAATGAACTGTCTTTCTTTGTATGGACACAGACATAAATGTCGTTAGTCGTATCACTCTTTCTCATTCCATATAGTCCATAACAAGTATAGAATTATGACTGAGACAAGAAAAACCCATTTTGTTCACCAGTTACATTTTAAAAATACAGAGAGTATTAAATTATATTTTTAAAATATAAAGAGATAATTAGCTATGTTTTTAAAACATAAGGGGTAATCAACTTATTTATAAGAGTAAAATGCACCATATACCCTTGTGTTTTTAAAAAGTTGCATCATAAACCCTGTGTTTTAAAAAGTAGTGCCACAAACTCTGTGTTTTTTAAAACGTTGTAAATAAAACCCTGCTGTTAGTTTTTTCGTTATTTTTGGTATTAAAAAGTAGCGCCACAAACTCTGTGTTTTTGAAAACGTTACAAATAAAACCCTGCCGTCAGTTTTTTCGTTATTTTTGGTATTAAAAATAAAATATAATATTTTGTTGTAAAGAGTTTTAAGGTACATGTGGAGTTTTGTCTGCAATTGTATATCGGACTTGTAGAATTTGTTTTTGCCTTCATTCTCATTTTTATGTATCACAATGTTTTTTGGTTGAGTTGGTTGGTTTGTTTTATTATTTGCAGATATAACATGGATTGTCTGAAGATGGTGAAAATAGTAGGCTTAGATATGGATTGTCTCTATTCAAGGACATCGTGTCATAATGGAGGATGTTGTAAAGTTTTTGCATACAATTCTCTTTTGGAGCTTATCATAGCAGGACAAGGACAAACAAGCCAGTTGGCGTTATGATAGATGTATATTTAGTATTTCTTTTTGAATGTATGTTGGAAGTGTACTTTGTTAATGGTGGCTATTATGATATATTATGGCTTACCTACTTTGGTATAGATTTGTATTCTTTTGAATGAACTTGTAGGTTGTGTAATTTATGAGATTCAATTATGAGGTTTAAATTTATGTTCTTTTGTAATTTAGCAGGACAAACAATATGACGTCACAAACCACCTTTGCCAATTGGGTGGATTTGAGAATCGCCATGAATTTGTGACAAAAAGAATAAACTGTAGGCACACTATTTTTGAACTTTTGCCACGATTTTGCATGAAAATAAGTTTGCGACGATTTTGCATCAAAATAAATTGCCACTATTTTTCCACGAAATATTTTTTGCCACGAAACTGCGACAAAAGTTTTGCCACAATTTTGAAACAAAACTTTTGCCACGTAATTGCGTCAAACAAGTTGCCACTATTTGGCGTCAAAACTCTGCCATTAATTTGCGACGAAATCTTGCCACGATTTGGCTACAAAATTAATTTGTAGCAAATTAGTCACTGTTTGTGGCGATTTTGCGACAACAAATTCCCGGGTTTTTGTTCGTCGCAAATCTATCACAAAGCGATGTAATTGCGACGAAAAACGATTTAGCCACGCAAGGTTTAGCGACAACAACTAATTCGTCATAATTTCGTCGCAATAAATATTTGCGACGAAATTGTGACGAATTCTGGCGTCACAAACTCCACTGTTTCTTGTAGTAGTTATTGTGAACATAGGTTTCTCTCAAAATATCATGTTTAAAACATGAATATAAAATATGTACCTATTTTATTTTTATATATTGTTTAAATAAAAACGGAGTTATTGGACATCTTATTGAAAGTTCTTGAAAAACTTATATCATGTTTCTTGAAAAAACATAATTGAAAATAAGCAATGATTTGTATTCTAGTAGATCATAAAACAGTCTATTACATTTGAGAGATATATGTTTGAACTGTTTTCATATTAAGACCACAAATTAAAGAAATGAAGAATATTTCTATATTATGTCATTTATCTCTTGAAGGCATATCATGAGAAAATTATCACCACTATCTTCTGGTTTATATTAGTCTAGTGGACTCCAATATTATGAATAACCACATGTTATTTTCTTGGCATGACCACTTGTGTCATATGGGTGTAAAATCGAGAGAAAAATTCTTGAAATTCGACATATACACCTAATAAAGAATCACAAGATTCTTTCATAAGTGAATCTTTATGTGCTTCTTATTCCCAAAGAAATTTAATTATATAAGGCGATCCCCAAATAAAGTTGATATTGAATCGTATATATTTCTAAAATGAATTCAATGGGAAATATATGAGTCTAGCAAACTCTTTTATTAATCGCTTATAGCAATTGCTAGACCATTACTTACAAAGTTACCTAATTTTTCTTAGGGACATATTCCTCATTGGTCAAGAACCAAATACCTCATCTCATAAAATATGAGTGCACAATATATGTTACAATGCTCCACCATAGCACACAAAGATGAGTTTACAAAGAAAATTGGGAACTTATATTTGAATCTCCGTCAATATTAAACATTTTAAATCTTTGACTGGAGTTGAATTTATAGAATTTATTGCTAATTGTTGACATAAAGTTCCCAGCATCAGGGGGAGAAAAATAAAAGCTGGACAATAAGAATTTTTATGGAATGCATCAAAATATTGATCCTCGCATACTCAATATGAACTGGAAGTTCAAAAACTTATTTATTTGGAAAGATGCATTCAAATTTAGAAAAAGTGACTGAGTCATAATACCAGGTTTAAATGCTCCTATTTGAAGTAATGTTATTGAAATTAGTCTATTACACGCCTGAAGCGTGGTAGCAAGTTGACATTTTGAAAGTGTTTAATATCTTGATGATATCAAGATACAAAAAAAAAAAGAATATATAACGGAGAAAGAAATACTCCGAGGGAGAATCAAGACCTGAATATGATATGCATATTGAAAATATTGAGAATAATGAAATCTCACTCTGTTATATTACTACTAAAGAAGGAATGGAACAGAAAAAGGAAACTGATCATGATCAAATATTTGAATATCCAGCAGCTACTGATCTTATCAATAAAAGCGAGGATTTTGAATAATAAGTGAATTTAAGAATGTTGACATAGAAATGATTGGCCAAAATAAAAAGATACAATCCAGGCAATCAAATTCACATTAAAATGTGAAGTTTTTGGACCATGAAAGTCAATATACCTTTGTGTATATATGGGATTGAGGGGGAGTGTAATGAAACAATCCTCTATTG
Source organism: Ehretia macrophylla (assembly GCA_037974665.1). Lineage (NCBI taxonomy): Eukaryota > Viridiplantae > Streptophyta > Magnoliopsida > Boraginales > Ehretiaceae > Ehretia > Ehretia macrophylla. The sequence continues at coordinate 46,751,788 of CM075773.1, forward strand.
TTTAAAAAGTTCAATGAATGTATCAACAATTCTCTTGTGGTGGATGCAATTATATTTCTTTTTTTTGATCAAACACATAAAATGTGGATGCAGTTATGTTTATGAGCTTGGAAATTTCTAAAAGGATTTCATATACGTCTTATGAATGTGGTAATAATATATCCTTGTAGATCACTTGATAGTGATATTTATATAGAAGTCCCTGAAGGACTAAACGTGCTTGAAGTATGCAATTTAAAATCCCGGGAAATGTATTCGATCAAATTACAAAGATCTTTGTATAGATGAAAGCATTCTAGAAGAATGCAATTTAATACAATTGTATTAGTATAAATCTTGTAATGTGAGGATATGTTAGTATCCCAATATATATTTTGATACAAAAGAGCCTATTGAAGAGCTCTCATGAGAATAATGGTACATTTATACCAAATATATGATGAAAATCCTCATAGAATTAAATTTTGCCTCGACTTCAAGTTCGAACATTTATTACATAAAATGTTTTCCATCAATTAGCTTATAATGAGAAAGCCTTGAAGTAACAAAACTCATATTTTAGAGTGCACCAATGATTGATACTCGATATTAAAAAGGCAATTTTCATTCTCAAGAATAAATGAAACATTTATGATCCTGAAGTACCATGCTTCAATGAAATTGGTGTATGTTGCTATTTTATTAGCAAGACATATATTACACCAATAAAAGTGCATCGAGGTGCTAAATATGTATTTCATTATTATTTTGGAGCAAATTAATATAAGGATACTCATGATCAAAGTTGATTGTGTATGAAAATGATGAGCTTTTGTTAGACTCATTACAAGCAAGATGTTTATTCTCATATGATTGTACCCCTATATATTGATGTTTTGAAATCAACTATTATTGCTACTTCCTCATAGCATTGCTGATATATTTGTACTTTATGAGTAAGTTATACTGCATGATTGCTCAAGTAAACAAAGTTATACTAAGATGATGGAATCAAGCATATCAGCTAAAAGTTCTTTTTCATGCACGTGTTCCCGAAGAAAGGGTGAATGATGATAGTCAAGTTCACTCAAGTGACAATCTAGCAGGTTTGTTCATGAAGAGATTGTCTGCTACAACATTTGAAGAATTATTTTCACAAGATCGGCATGCGTGAAGTCAACAATCATACTTGATATGCCAATATGAAGGGGAGATAAATATGCACTGTACTCTTTTTCCTTTCGCCTAGGTTTTGTCCCACTGGGTTTTCCTGACAAGGTTTTTAATGAGGCAGTATGAAACGTATAACAAGAATATTGTACTCTTTTTCCTTCACTATGATTTTTTTCCCAATGGGTTTTTTCCTAGTAAGGTGTTAATGAGACATATTCTTAAGAGAGGAATATCCAAGAGGAGTGTTATTAAATTATCTAGATTTATGGATATTCATCCCAATGCAGATTTTAGTTCGTAATTATCTTGACTTTATAGTGATAATATTTATCTAAGCCCTGTGTCCTAATCTTATACAAAGTCTAGCAGTATACAATTTCTCTTGTATCTTTACCTATAAATAGGACTCTCTGTATTATAAAGTTACACCAAAAAATTCAATACAAGTTTCTTATCTCATTCTCTCTATTATATTTTTCAAGTTCTTTTTTTGTCTTTTCGAATTTTATAGTTGCATCAGGCTTAAAAGAATGAACCTTGGGTCCTAACATTACGGAGCAAATTTAAAATATTTACAACAAAAGTTAAATCTAATCATTAGTCAGTTGGTCTAACGGTATGAATCTAACTTTAAATAGAAAAAGTCTTGAGATTTATTATCGTGTATAACATTTTATATAATTTAAAATACTTTGGAACTACTAGAGTTTTGGAACTCGCTATGTATATAAAAGTTTACGAATTTAAGTATCGCTATACGACTTTAGCCGTAAAAAAAGAAAATACTTTAATACTCTCTTAAATAAATAAATAAAAATTAAAATCTAAGTTAAGTATTCGGTGTGAATTAGTGGGACCAAGTCCAAATTAAGAGAATAGGAATAGGCTTAAAAACAACACGCACTGCCCACAACCTTAGTGTCAACGTCCCAGTCGTTTGCAAGACTTTTCAGAAGAAACAGATTTTACGACCTCTAATCATCCGTGTTAGAATATACAGTAAAGTGTTCTAGAAAAGCAACTGTTTCCACGTGCGTCATCATATAATAGTGGCATATCTGGGCCCTGGTATATATGAAACCATCGTGATTTCGATCTAGTGGTAAGTTCCTCATAATAAGTGTGAGATATTTTGATATTACAATTTAGTAATATACTTCTTACAATAAATGTGATATGTTTTAATATTAATGCGATATCATTTTATATGTATTTTACGGTTTAGGGACAAAAAGAAAAACAGTATGTGTGTAAATTTTAATATAATACCTTTCTGTATAGGGCCATGCCAGTACTTTGCCCCCTAAATGTATTTGGTGACCACTTAGCTGCATTGACTAACAGCAGAGTAAACTTCCGTTATATTCATAGATTCACATACCTTTATATTCCAAAAATACCTTTCTTTGTACTATATTTGAATTATTTGGCTTTTAAACAATCCAACCTTGCTTTGTGCACCAAAATGATAAAAATATCCACTATTTTAATTTATAACTGTTAAAGTATATATGTCGATATTACGATAACACCTTATATTTGAGGCCTAGACTAGGCTTGAATTAAGAAAATTTCAAGTTTTCTTATTAGATTAGCTTCTTTCTTGATAAATTTTTTTATTTATAGCAAGGTTTGAAACCCTATTAATAAGCTCTTCTATTGTACTTTACAATATAAAAAAGATACGAGATATAATTGTTATATCTTCTTTTTGTTTAGAGTCACTATTAGCGGTAGTTCCAATTAATTATTTTCAGCATAACTATATGTTATCGTTTTCTTTTTCTTTTTATTATTATAAATGTTAAGAAGAAGATCCAATTAGTGCATTGGCATCACATGTGTCTTGTATATGTTAGATGCAGTATTTTCCGATAATTAGTACTACTTTTGTTTTCTCCTAGTCTTTTAGCGATTGGTCTATATAAAAATGTATACTGGTCTTGCATCCGAATATGCAAACATATCTATACATTTCCCTTTTCCAAAATAAAAAAAAAATCATGCCATTTAAACAGCTATATATAAAGCAAAATGAAGCTCCCATCCCATCCCAATAGAATTTCAACATGAATGACATCAGGACTCATTGAAAGAATAAATAATTATGCATGTTTTGATTCATCTTCACACCTGTAGCATATTCTAATCAGAATGTAAGCAGTTGAATTTGGTGGAAGACAATTTCATCTGTGCGATAAGATATTGTGGTACATTTTATCCGCTCTGCTTTGTGATATTTCTCATATTGCCTTTTGAAGTAACTCATATGAATCTGATTTTACTTGTAATTTATCACCCTTCGAACCCAGATTCTCATACCACATGTAATGTTGATGTTGTACATATAAAAAATAATTATTTGAGTCTCAAATCATTGGACACAAACTAGTTCACCCAAATTCTAACTTAAACTTATAGCAATTCTCACTTATCACTTATCACTTATCACTTCTACCACGATATGGAACATTACATAGTTTCTCTTGGAAAATAAGATTTAGAAATCGAGTGAAAATAATTTTAGGCTCCTGACATCATATTAGAGAAAAAAAAAATCATGTACGAGTGCCACTTTTTTTTTTCTTTTCTTTTATATTATATATTTTTTATTCTGTCTCTCACTTTTCATGAAATTCGAACCTAATCTCCTAATTGTCAGGAGAAATAATCCACCATTAATCTACTCTTAAATCTCAGTATGACACATTTACATGTACATTAATTGTAAATTTGTAATTATAGTTTCTCATTTATTTGGTGGTTGATTTTAAATGTTAAGGGATATGCTATTTGTAGTCTAAGCAAAGCCCTATTTCCCTCTTTCATATGTGTATGACTGCATTCATCGCGCGCGCCCCTCCCCCCCCCCCCCCCCCCACCCCCCCCCCCCCCCCCCCAACCAGAAATATATATATATATATATATTCTTGTGGCAAGCCCCATCCCTAGTAAACGCTTGTGCTTTATATATATAAAGCTAAATCAATCAAACGATATAGCGCGAAGAGAGTTTCAAAAGATGACATTATTGGTTATTCACCTGCAGTTATTTTGCAGCTAGTTGTGATGGCATAGCTAATTTTGTGAAAATAGTTTGATTTATGGCAGCGTTGTGCGACATCAACCTTCATTTTTTATTTTTTTTTGATTTGAAGGCCTAAACTAATATTACATTACATACAAAGAATGTTATACTTATTAAAAATCGATCGCACAATTTCTCGCACATAAACAAAGAACTATATTACTAGAGCAAATACCAATAGTATATACTTCAACCTTCCTTTTGATTTTGTTGTTTTCTCTTTCACTTTTTTTTTAAGTTTTTATTTTTTCTAATTGTTAGACTGTAGGTATATTTACGACATACCCTCTTTTTTTTTTTTTTTTTTTTTTTTTGGTCTATGAAAATCTCCATTCATTGATAATAGAAAAATTACATTATCCAATCCCACCAGATTGTATGACATATTGATAACAGTAGCCCATAAAGTAAGTATTCAAGAAAGAAAGTGCTTTTGTGGCATAATCCGTGCAAATAAAGTTGTTAATTAGTGGAGAAAATAAACTTCTATTAATTGAAGGCAGCTTCGTGTGGCCCACTATGAGGACCTTGTCAAAAGCAGACGGTGAGGTGGCAAATTTTTGGATGGAAAAGATCTGATGGTACCAATATCCAAAAAGTAAAGACCTTTTTCATCGAGGAGTGTTAAAAATTGATTTTTACCTTAAAGTTAATTAATTCTACGAAGAACAGTTAAAGATTTTATATGATAATTTTAAATTTTAAATTTTTTATATATGAGATAATTGTATATTGTAATGTTTCTTTTACGTATAATCTAATTTATAGATGTAATTTTTTAAATGATATGATGCACTGCATGTAACTAGGAATCAGGATTGGAGATGCAGCCATGATGTGCTGCATCACTAGGATCTAAGATGTAATTATAATAAGTTGTGCAACCTGAAAAGAGAAGAGCAACAAGTGTGTGCATGCGTGATTGAACAAGATTATCTCAGGAGCCGACTATAATACAATTTACTAAAAATTAAATAATTCCATCCTAAAATTAATTCATACTAGGTACAAAGGAAAACTTGGAATCTTATTTGTTGGTTTTGGAGTATATAATTTTTTTTGGTTAATTCAGAAAACATCACACATGAGTCAGTTCACGATGTATTGACCAAGATTAGAACTACCATCACAGAAACCTTTAACACCTAGATGGGTCACGTCTGACTTATCATTGTCCGGCCTAATGACTGAGTGTGAACCAAAACTCGAGAGTATACAATGATTTTTACCTTGTGAGTCAAAACAGTTTTTGACATCGATGCCAATTTCAAACGTTGTACATAGAGGTCGCTTTCAATGGTGGTTTGCAAGATTAGCAGAGTCGCTTTGAGAGGTTTTTGTCGTTTATTTTTTTGGTCAGTCTTTGGAAAAGGATACGCTGCCTATTGAAGGTTTGTGAGTTGAAACGTTGGGACGTCATATACAGGAACAAGTGGTCCAAAAAAAACAAGTTGATACATTGAGACCGGTTTTTGCTATTTAAATAGCCCACTTCACTTGCTGATGATTTACTAGTAGTCCATCTGCCTGCTTTATCATTTTTGCTCTTCATATGGTTGAGACTACAAGAACAAGCCATTTTCTTTACCTCTTCGGACAAAACTTGTATGCACAGTTCAATGTCATGTATATGATGACAACGAACTCTTTACCTTTGCCTACTCTCCTTACTATTCTTGCATTCATTGTCCCAGTGCTGCTCAACTTTCTGGAATTGAAGTTTCAAGGCAAAAATGAGTCTCCATTTGAAACCCATCCGGAAACAATGTTTATCGCCATTACAAGTCTCCTCATACTTCGCTTGGCATGTTATGTTTCATCCAGATTTTCATCCACCAATCCCTCCCATTCTTATAATGCCAAAACTTTTCAAAAATGTATGGTGTTTTTCGATACTCTGGCAGTGGTAGCTCTTTACTCCATTCTTTTCCCGGACTCTTTCCGTCCCTTTCTATATTTGCTCCCCATTTGCTTTTCCGCAGGTGGCCTTCTCTACTCCAAATTTTGCTCTTTTTGGAGTTTTTGTTACCAGAGAGTTATGGTCAACATCTACCAGCAGTCACACATGCAACAAATGTTTGGAAGAATAACCTTCATCCATCAAGCTAGGTTTTTCTCACAGAATGATGCGTACCAAGTAGATTCGCTTCCTGTGTAACCAGGAGCGTTCGAGCTACGATCCTAAGTTCAGGATGTATACTTATATAGTATAAGGGATTAGTATGTGTATTCATATTGTCATAATGATCCAATATAATAAGTTCTTCTTTGTGGGAACAAAAAATAAGTTTTTCCCGTATTAAGAGTGTTCCCTGAGTACACCCTCCTGTCAATATAACTTTGCTACTGTGTGTAACTGTAGTATTCCACATTTTGATTGTTTGATCAGCAGGGCAACAAAATGGTACAACAAAACGGTATAATATCCACTTTCTGGAACTTCGATTTACTTGTTGATTGATTTTTTCGTGTTTGAAGGTTTAGTTAGTTGTGCACAGCAGATAATGCTAATTTGGATTTATACCTTTAGTAACATAATAACGTGATAAACTTATCTACTTCTTCATCTGCCAGTAATCCAACAACTTGCTATTCATTCTTGTTTTCCAAAGGTGAGGGAGAGCTTCTATGGCAGAGGCTACAAGAACAATTCATTTTCACCAACTCTTCGGAGAAAATTTCTATATATGGCCAGTTTAATATCATAATTTATATGACAATAAAGTGTCTTTGTCTGCAAAGCTACCATACTTTGGTGACTCACCTTACTATTCTTGCATTCATTGTTCCAATTCTGCTCAACTTTCTGGAATTGAAGTATCAAGCGAAAGAAGTTGCTCCATTCGAAACCCATTCGACAACAATGTTTATAGCCATTACAAGTCTGCTCGTGTATTGCTTGTCGTATATTTTTATTTTCAAAACTTTCATTGAACAATTCTGTCACGTTCCGAGCCCAAAATCTCATGCCCATAAACGCGACTAGTGTTGTACGTATAAGAAATAATCACTTGGGCCTCTTTTTTACTAGCCTAAAATAGTTAACCCAAATTATTCTTTATATCCACAACACTAGTCTTGTCTGTGAGTTTGGGGTTCTAGACTCGAGATATGACAAATTCCTCCCATTCTTATGTGAAAATTGTTCAAAAAATTATGATATTTTTTAGTACCCTGTCAATGGCGTCTCTGTACTCTGTTCTTGTCCCAGACTCCATCTGTCCCAGTTTTTCCAAGTGACCTTCTATACTGCAAACTTTACGAGTTGTGGAGTTTACTATATAGGAGAATCATGGTTGAGATTTGTGGACAATCATAGGTGCCAGAAAGGCTCACAAGACAAACCTTAATCTACCCAAATTGGGTTTTGCCAAACAACGTTAAGGATGTATACAATATAGATTCACTGTGCCTGTTTAACATAGCATAGGTGCAACAAAATAATTAGGGTTAATATTCTAGTTAGTCCCTTTTTTTTTCTCCTATTTGTTAAATAAGTTCTTCATTTTCAAAAGTACTGCATTTTAAAACCACTAACTTTTAAATTATGATATCGTTAGTCTTTTTTGTCCCTTTTCCGTTTAAAATGTTAAGAATAATGCCCAAAAGCCAATAAATTGTATTTTTAGAATTATGGATAATGTGTTATTTAATTTATTAATTCATTTAATATGGACAGTTTATTATGAATGTTTCAATTAAATAAATAAAGTCCTTAGAATATTATCTATAGATTTCATCCTTAGGAGTAAGGATATGAGTGACGGAATCTATATTCACAGATATGTTCTAAAAGTTGTCCCCGATCATAAAATAAATTAATTGGGCGTTAGTTTATCCTGATAGATCAGATTACAGTCTACTAATCAAATAATATCATATATTAGTTTAGGCGATTAGTCTCATATCGTTATAATAGATGTATAAGTATTTGTTGTGAACAAGTGACTGGATTTGACCACCAATATAATGAATTACATGAATTGGTCAATAATTTATTATATTATGTAATTGTGCGATTAATCCTCAGATTTGAGACACCACGGTTATCTCATGATTAGGAATACCATAATTTATTGGTGCAATTAAGCTAGTCCTAATTACGGATTAGATAATGTATTCAGTGGTTATGATTTATTCCATCATGGAGGTATATGCGTGTAGGTACGGGAATTGTCAATTGAGAATCTTATGCGATCTATTAATTATGTAACTAGAAATCCTTGGCCAAGGTAGAATAATGCAAGTTGATCCATAGATTATTCATTAGTTATTAATTAATTAGATTTTGACATATGATTGATTAATAGAGTTTGATGACCCAATCCATGACTCTGGCTTGATCATGATAATTGAGATAGTAGGATTCGATTGCATAGAAATTACTAAATGGGTTCGTATATTTGTACTTCATCTTTAATTGGGTAATCGCGATACACTGCTAGGTGTCACTCACAATTTGCGAATTAATTAGAAAGAATTCTAATTTAATTAATTAGTTTAATTAATTATTAGCTTTCGATTAATCATGAACCCAAGAGGTCACACACAAATGGAATTTGCGAATTAATTGGATTAGAGAAAAGATTAAATTAAATTTAGGTTTGTCCTAAATATTAATTTAATTGGGCTCGTAGTAATTGGATAGTGATCTGGTAATTATGAAGCCCAAGACTGATTAATTTGAGTCCAGTCCACATATGGCCCTAGGTCATATGTGTCTCCTATATATTATAGTATTCTAACAGATAAATTGCTAGCACACTTTTCAAGTCAGAATAAAAATATAGGATTTCTCTAGAAAACCTAGTGGATGTGAAATCCAATTGACAAGCGCGAATTCTGTGTGGATCAATCTTGGAGCCTTCATAAATGGGGAGCTCGTTATTGATTCAACATCGATCTACGCTTCAAGAGGTAATCCTAAATTATTGCTATGATATTTAATGAGATTAATTATTGTATGCATTAAATTTTCATAATCAAACATGAACGGATATATGATTATTTTTCTGCTGCGTAATTATTAATTTTAATTATCATGTATATTTTCCAACAATGGTATCAGAGCCACCGTTCATGCTTATTACGCTATTTTACATTTATGGCACAATTATAACTATCTCTTATATTATTGATTAAATTGTTAATCATCTATGCATAGAAAATTAGCCCGTTATTAATCTCTCAGTTTATGTAAAAAGTGTTTTACATATTTTATGATTTTTCAGCAAAAAGGAGTTTTCTGGAAATTTTTATTTTTATTTTCAGAATATTTAATTTGTTTTATGAAAACATTTTTTAAATTAAAAAAAATAAATTTCCAGCCCCACTTCCTTTTCGCCGGTAGCAAGGAGCTACTGCCAGCAAGAGCAGTGTAGTCGTGTTGCGCTGCTGCGCAGCAACGCAGTGGCACGCTGTACAGCAGTGTACTGCGCAGCGGCACTGTTGCAAAGGCGCAGCAGCGCCATGTGCAGGAAGGCAGTGGCACCGCTGCAAAGTAGATAGCAGTGATGCCGCTATAGTAACAAAAATAGAAAGCGGGGCAGCGGCTGAGGGAGAAAAGAAAAAAAAATATTTTGATTAATTTTAGGGTTAGGGTTTCTGATCCAGATCCAGATCCATTTTGGATTTGGGTCCAAGTCCGAAACCCATGACCCAAAAGGGTTTGGGTTGATAGGTTTTAGGCTTGGGCATTTTTATCTTTGATTGGGCTGTTTGAGTTGTTTTTAAAAGGGGAGTTTTAAAATATTATTGGGCTAAATGTCTTTAAATAGAATTTGTTTTATTTAATTTCAGCCCAACTTTATTTTAACCCAAACTTATTTATTTTAGCCCAAATAATATTTTGAGATTTTATTTAATAAATAGTTTATTAAATTAAATAAATAAAAGGTGTTTTATTTATTGGATATTTTGCTGGTTTGATAAATCGTCTATTAAATAGGCAAAATTAATATAATGAGATTATATAATTAATTATGCCATACTCGTGGATTACCTTTAACTGAATGGTTGTGTGAATAGATAATCATGGACTAGAATGAATGAATGGATGTATGTTTATTTATTTATTCATTTGAGTTTTATGTAATTATTTAAATGGGCCTTGCATGCCTCTTACCTATTTTGATAATGTAAAACCCCTATTCTCAATTATGTATCCCACTAAATTAGGAATCTATGTACATAAATGTAATAAGAAGATCAAGCATGACGCATCAAGGAGTTGGTGGACCCGGTTCGCAGAAGGAGTTTTGTGAAGCCCAACAAGGAGTAGCCCAACTATTGGGCCCTAATTTTATTTTAGGAATTCAACCCAGTGGCTCGGGTTGATAGTGCTCCTAGTCCATAATCATCCTCTTTATTTACATGCATTTATTTATTATGCGATATATATTAAATGCGTGGATGTTTCTAGTTTTTAGTTTCTAAGATAAATTGAAATCAGAAGCATGTGAAAAGTGAGACCTCAATTAAAAACTGGCAAACCTTCCCACTCCAAATATTAAGTCAATAATGATGTAGTCTAGAGTAGATTATATTATTGCCTTCTATTATCGTAGATTAGTTTATGCATTAGGCAAGTAAGTAGATGGCTATGGACACAAAGGGGCTATTTATTTGTATTAATGTGTAAACTAAGTCTATAAAACATGAGATGTAAGAGAATTTGAGTTCTGACTGGCTACCAAAAATTTATCATGTGAGGTGTCGGTATTGCATTGATCCAAATTTCCTAGGATAATGGGTTCGACTTAGACAATTCTTAGAGACCAAAAATCTATAATGTGAGGTCAAAAGAATTGTAGGCAAGAAAATTGAGATTTGTATGAGATACATTGAATAAAGTGTTATTCACCTATTAGTTTTTGATTTACCAAAAATCTATAATGTGAGGTGAAAGAAAAATTAATGGGCCCCCAATCCACTAAGAAACTCATTCATTTGATTTTTTATTTTCTACTAAGGAAGTGTAGAATTCGAAAAAATTTAGTGGGGGTAGTATTTGATTTAAAGACCCAAATTGAATAATTAATAATGCATTATCTAATTTCAATTAATTATTTTCTGCAATTATATGTCAAAAATGAACCCCCTTGCAACTATCTTAGATAAGAACTGTTTGACCGGACCAAACTTTGTTGATTGGTATCGCAACTTGAAAATTATACTAAGTTCCGAAAAGATTGAGTATATGCTTGATGGTCCACTTCCTGAAGAACTGCCTAAGGAGGCAACTGAAGAGGAACTGAAAACCATTAGGAAATAGCGTCATGATGTGTTGAAGGTCAGGAACTATGTTTTGGCTTCAATGTCAAATGAACTTCAACGTCAGCACAAGGATATGCAAGATGTCACTGCAATAATCACACACTTACAAGAGTTATATGGTGTAAAGAACAGGGTTGTTAGATATGAGATATCTAGGAAATTGTTTCGATTGACGATAAGCGAAAGATCAGATGTCAATGCACATGTTCTTAAGATGATTGGTTTGATCTAGCGTTTTGAATCCTTGAATTTCTTTATGGATTCGAACTTGCGAACTGACTTGATACTTCAGTCTTTTCCTGAATCCTTCCGTCCTTTTATTGTCAATTTCTAAATGAATGACATTGAGCGTACCTTACCTCAGCTATTGAATATGTAGGTTATATATCAAGGGCAAGGGAAATGAGCAAAGCAAGGAAATTGTTTCCACTGTGAGAAAGAAGAGCATTGGAAGATGAATTGTTCAAAGTCACTCAAGAGTCTGAAGAGAAATGGCCAAGCCTCTGCAGGTATGTCTCGATTGCTCATGTTTGAGATTAGTCTTTCGATTAATCATGACTCTATTTCATGGATGCTAGACTCTGGCACCACTTCTCATATATGTACTTATGTACAGGAGTTGAGGAGAAGTAGAGCTTTGGAAGAAGGCGACGTGGTCTTGAAGGTGGGAAATGGAGCAACAGTTGCTGCATTAGCTGTAGGGACATGTTGTCTTACTTTGTCATCTAGATTTACTTTAATTTTGGACAATTGTTTGTTCTTGCCCAGTGCTTTGAGAAACATCATTTCCATTTCTGTTTTAGTTCAAAATGGTTTCGAATTTAAATTTATGGATAATTGATGTTTTATTTATTTGCGAAATAAATGTGTTGGCACTGGAAAATTAGTAAATGGACTTTATATACTTGATATAAAGAAAGATGACAATAAAAATGAGCAATGAATGAATGTTCAGACCTTCAAAAGGTCTAGAGATACCCTTAGCTCTAAATATGTATGGCATTTGAGATTATGTCACATAGGAGAAGCTAGAATCACGAAGTTGGAGAAAGAAAGACTTATAAGCCCATGCGACCCGGATCCATTCCCAGCATGTGAATCCTGCATCCTTGGTACGATGACCAAATCACCCTTTGTGGGACAAAGGGAAAGAGCTACAAACATTTTAGAATTGGTACACACTGATGTGTGTTGGCTTTTTGGTGAATTGGCCCGAGGTGGGTTTGCCTACTTCATTACCTTTACTGACAATGTGTCTCGGTATGGGTATGTGTATTTTATGAAACACAAATCTGAATCCTTTGAAAGGTTCAAAGAATACATAGCTAAAGTGGAAACCCGGACTGGAAAAAGAATTAAGGCTCTTCGATCTAATCAAGGAGAGGAATACCTTAGTGCTGAATTCTAGGAGTATCTCAAAGAAAATGGTATAGTCGTTTCATTGAATCCACCTAGAACACCTGAGCTTAATGGTGTATCAGAAAGGAGAAATAGGACCTTGTTGGACATGGTCAGGTCAATGATGAGTTATACCGATTTACCTGTTAGCCTATGGGGCCATGCTCTTCTTACTGCGCCATACATCTTGAATAGGGTCACTTCCAAATCAGTTATAAGCACTCCTCATGACATATGGAGAAATAAGAAACCCAACTTTAATCATATTAGAGTATGGGGTTGTCCTGCTTATATTAAAAGGCTTAAAATTGAGAAATTGGAAGCGAGGTTTGACAAGGTCAGATTCATTGGTTATCCCAAAGATTCATTGGGATACAACTTGTATTCCCCTACTGATAAGAGAGTCTTTGTTAATAGACACGCCATATTCTTGGAGGAAGAGTTCATCCAAGAAGGTGATTTGGGAAGAAAAGTAGAGCTCAAGGAGGGAAACGTTGAGCAACCAATTGACCAGGTAAAAATCCAGGATTTGATCCAACATGAAACTATTCAATCAGAACCTATTGTTTCACCACAGATTCGCAAATCTTTAAGGACTACTCATCCCTCCATAAGATATAGCTACCTACATAGTCAAGGACAAGAGTTGTTCACATTGGATGATGGAGATCATATCGATGATCCCCTAACCTATAAGAAGGCTATTTCTGATAGGGACTCAGATAGATGGCTTGAAGCCATGAAATCTGAAATGGATTCAATGCACACCAATCAAGTCTGGAATCTTGTAGACCCCTGAAGGTATTGTACCTATAGGATGCAAATGGGCATATAAGAGAAAAAATGGGTGCAGATGGGGAGGTAGAGACCTTCAAAGCAAGGTTAGTGGCAAAAGGTTACCGTCAGAGACAAGGAGTTGACTATGAGGAAACCTTCTTGCCAGTAGCAATGCTTAAATCCATTAGGATTTTATTGGCTATAGTTGCACACTACGATTATGAGATATGGCAGATGGATGTCAAAACGGCTTTTCTTAATGGCTTCATTGAGGAAGACATTTATATGGAACAACCAAAGGGTTTTGAATCCATAGGTGAAAGTCACAAAGTGTGTAAGCTGAAGAGATCCATTTATGGACTTAAGCAAGCCTCAATGAGCTGGAACAAGCGTTTTGATGAGGCTATTAAAATGTTTGGCTTCATTAAGTATGAAGACGAGCCTTGTGTTTACAAGAAAGTTAGCAATAAAGCAGTTACGTTCCTTATCTTGTATGTAGATGACATACTACTGGTTGGGAATGACACAGGCATGATGTCATATGTTAGGGTTTGGTTATCAGGAACATTCTCCATGAAGGACTTGGGAGAAGCAACTTACATCTTAGGAATTCGAATCTATAGAGATAGATCAAAATGATTAATAGGTCTTTCCCAGAACACGTACTTAGATAAGGTGTTAAAGAGGTTTAACATGCAGGATTCCAAAAGAGGGTTGTTACCTTTTAGACATGGCATACATCTCTCTAGGGCTATGAGTCATAAGACAGCTGAGGAAAGAAAGTAAATGAATAGGATTCCATATGCTTCGGCTATTGGAAGCCTTATGTATGCCATGCTATGTACTAGACCTGATATTGTACATGTTGTAAGTGTTACAAGTAGATATCAGTCAGATCTAGGTGAGGAACACTAGATAACCGTCAAGAATATCCTGAAGTACCTGAATAAGACTAAGGATATGGTCTTGGTATATGGAGGAGGGGAATTGAAAATTGAGGGTTTCACTGACTCGGATTTTCAGTCTGATGTGGATTATTGTAAATCCACATTTGGATTCATTTTCTTTTGTAATGGAGGAACGGTCAGTTGGAAGAGTTCCAAACAGAGTACGACTGCGGATTCCACTACGGAAGTCGAATACATCGCAACATCAGATGCAGCAAAAGAAGCAATTTGGATCAAGGAGTTCGTCTCGGAACTTGGAGTGGTTCCTTCTATTGAGGTCACAGTGCCTTTACATTGTGATAACAATGGAGTGATAGTGCAAGCTAAGGAACCAAGGTCTCACCAAAAATCCAAACACGTAGAGAGGCGTTACCACATAATCAGAGAAATTATGGGAAGAGGTTACATAATGATGCAGAAAGTAGCTTCAGCAGATAACACTGCTGATCCGTTGACCAAGGCTCTGAATAAGCAGTCTTTAGATTGATACTTAGAGGGGATGGGTATGAGATACCATTCAGATTGACTTTAGTGCAAATGGGGGATTGTTAAGAATAATGCTCAAAAGCCAATAAATTGTATTTTTAGAATTATGGATAATGTGTTATTTAATTTATTAATTCATTTAATATGGGTAGTTTATTATGAATGGTTCAATTAAATAAATAAAGTCCTTAGAATATTATTTATAGATTCCATCCTTATGAGTAAATATATGAGTGACGGAATCTATATTTACAGATATATTTGTCCCCGATCATAGGATAAATTAATTGGGCATTAATTTATTTGGATAGATCGGATTACAGTCTACTAACCAAATAATATGAGATATTAGTTTGGACGATTAGTCTCATATCATTATAGTAGATGTATAAGTATTTGTTGCGAACAAGTGACTGGATTTGACTACCAATATAGTGACTTACATGGATAGGTCAATAATTCATTATATTATGTAATTGTGCAATTAATCCTCAGACCTGAGATACTACGGTTATCTCATAATTAAGAATACCATAATTTGATAGTACAATTAAGCTAGTCCTAATCACGGATTAGACAATGTATTCAGTGGTTATAATTTATTCCGTCATGGAGGTATGTGCATGTAGATACGGGAACTGTCAATTGGGAATCCTATGCGATCTATTAATTATGTAATTAGAAATCCTTGGCTAAGGTGGAATAGTGGAAGTCGTTCCACGAATTATTCATTAGTTACTAATTAATTAGATTTTGACATATGATCGAGTAATAGAGTTTGACGACCCAATCCATGACTCTGGCTCGATCGGGATAATTGAGACAGTGGGATTCGATCGCATAGAAATTACTAAATGGGTTAGTATACTTGCACTTCATCTTTAATTGGGTAATCACGATATACTGTTAGGTATCACTCACGATTTGTGAATTAATTAGAAAGAGTTCTAATTAAATTAATTAGTTGAATTAATTATTCGCTGCCGATTAATCATGAACCCAAGAGGTCACATACAAATGGAATTTGCAAATTAATTGGATTAGAGAAAAGATTAAATTAAATTTAGGTTCGTCCTAAATATTAATTTAATCAGGCTCATAGTAATTGGATAATAATCTGGTTATTATGGAGCCCAAGACTGGTTAATTTGAGTCAAGTCCACATATGGCCCTAGGTCATATGTGTTTCCTATATATTATAATATTTTGACAGATAAATTGCTACCACACTTTTCAAGTCAGAATAAAAATATAGGATTTCTTTAGAAACCCAGTAGGGGTGAAATCCAATTGATAAGCGTGGATTTTGTGTGGATCAATCTTGGAGGCTTTACACGTGGGGAGGTCGTTACTGATTCAACCTCGATCTACGCTTCAAGAGGTAATCCTATTACTGCTATGATATTTAATGAGACTAATTATTGTATGCATTAAATCTGCATAATCAAACATGAACAGATATATGATTATTTTTCTGTTGCGTAATTATTAATTTTAATTATCATGTATATTTCCCAACATAGAAAGTGTATATGTCGCAAGAAAAAAAAAAGTGACTTTACCACAAAAAAAAGATTTAAATATAGCATTTTTTTAAAGTAAAAGACATATATGTCAAGTATGATAAAAATCTGTGACTAACTAAGATATTAATCCACGTAATCACAATTCCACTTTTCGAAGAATCAGTGTATAGTAGCTAGTGCTACCTCATATTTCAAGTCTTCTATCTTTTAATATAGTCTAGCTTATGCCCAAAAGTACAAGAAAGCATAGAGATATTTTTCTATTTGTGGAAAAGAAACATAATTATGTTATTTAAACAAGACTTGATTGAACATGAATGGTGCCAGGATAAACAAAGTGACAAGAATGAACAAGAATATAAAACAGGGAGACCTTAAGTATTTGAGAAAATATTTTTAGTATTATTTTTAACGTATCAAATAATTTTATTTATATTATTGGGAATCACATTTCTTCAGAATGAAAGATCATTTCGTAATTATACACTTTCATTCCCATACCCTATTAGTTGACGGCCTCTTGGATTTGGCTATTTGCTAATACCCATCCGTGAAAAGGAATTATAAGGTGAAAATCATCTGATCTTAATTGTATATTTGTAAGGTCTATGATGTGTATATCCAAATATATATATAAAAAAAAACACGATAACAAATAGTTTGTAGGCTTTGTTGAATATCCTAAAATAGAAACTGCTTAAGTTCATAGGCTCCATCAATTACCCTAAAATAGAACTGCTTTTGTGACATGATCCAGCCAAATCAAGTTTTTGGTCAAGCACCTAAACATTTTATGATTGATTGAAGGCAACTTCCTCGATGGTCTGCCCTCAATTGTTAATTCAAGTCCCTTTTTAGATTTGTCCGAAGAGAGACTTTTTTGATAATTTGACTGACCGTCCCATATATCTTTTATATTGATGTTTAATGAGACTGACCAAATATTTTTTCTTGTCCAAAATAGCAGAATATGCACGAAAGAGGCAAGTTTGAAGAAATAATGGTTCCCTCCAGTTATGCTTCGCCAAGTGCGATGTGAGACACGACATCATCTTTCTTCTTACAGTGTACATGCCATAAATGGAAATTAAAAACTAAAAGTCCCGCAAGTGACGCTTTCCTGCTTAAACAGTCAGATGCGATATGATATTTTTTAAAAGAAGTTTTTCAATCAATCCGGACTGATGAGACTTATACATGTGAGTTCACAAATATGTTGGAGATTGTTATGAGTCCGAACTGATTGACTAAACAAACAAATGATTTTTTTTATGTTTTATTTTTTCACCTTTCGCTAATTATAAGTATTACCTTTTACCTCTTGATCTACACATCTCCCTGCTGATAATCTTTCTTCTTCATCTGTGATATATCTTATATGGCAGACCCTACAAGAAGAATAAGCCACTTTCTCCAACTCTTCGGAGAAAACTTTTATGCCCAGTTTAATATCATAAATATGACAATGAAGTGTCTTTATTTGAAAAGCTACAATACTCTGGCTGCTCAACATACTATTCTTGCCTTTATTGTTCCAGTGCTGCTCAACTTCCTGGAATTGAAGTATCAAGGTAAAAATGAGTCTCCATTCGGAACCCATCCCAAAACAATGTTTATAGCCAATTCAAGTCTTCTCATCTACTGCTTGTTATATTATGTTTTGTTGAAAATTTCGTTGAGCATTAATTTCCCCAATTCTTATGCGAAAATTGTTCAAAAAGTTATGGTGTTTTTTGGTACTCTGTCAATGGCGAGTCTGTACTTGGTTCTTTTCCCAGATTCAACCATCCCTTGCTATATTTGCTCCCCGTCTATTTTGCAACAGTCGATTTTCTATATTGCAAATTCTGCACATTATGGAGCTTGGTATATAGGAGAATTATGGTGAAGATGGGCCACCAGTCAATAGTGCAAGAAAGGCTCAGAAGAGAAAACTTAATCCACCATCAGACTTGGTTTTTGCCAGAGAATGATGCATATCAAGTAGATTCACTTCCTATATAACTACTGTGTGTACTAGTTGATAGATTCACTTCCTTTAAAATATTGGACAAGAAATGTTTCTTTTGATTTGTAGAAACATGTCTTTGATCCTACTTTTTCGGATAAGCTTTGTATTGATATTACTATGAATGGAAAGTTTCACTATTTTGAGCAAAAAAGGTCTTAGTAGTGCACAGCTCTAGTTCTACTTAGGACATCCTTCCAAGTCTAATTGGGTATCTAAATATGGGTGCAGTCTGTCAGGCCGTGTAATAAAAGTGCATCCTACATACAAGTAGGATCTACTCCCACACTCACAATCTCACGTTCATCATCTCGTGTAGAACATTTTTTCCTAAATATGTAAATTGTTGTATATAGACTTTGAGAACTGTGTAAATTAACTTTTACTATTCTCTAAGGTATCAAATATAACATACACACTCAAGAGTTGAATATAATAATCAAATCACATTCTATTTTAATCAAACCTAAGCTATAACTTTAACCACTATTGTACAAGATGAAAACAAATAACCAGCATGATTTGGCCATGCTTATTTATGTAGTCCATTAAATAATTATGCAAATTCTCATTCGTCCAATCACTTGTACCA
Source organism: Ehretia macrophylla (assembly GCA_037974665.1). Classification (NCBI taxonomy): domain Eukaryota; kingdom Viridiplantae; phylum Streptophyta; class Magnoliopsida; order Boraginales; family Ehretiaceae; genus Ehretia; species Ehretia macrophylla. The sequence continues at coordinate 46,771,037 of CM075773.1, forward strand.
TAATATAATAAAAAAGACTTAATTCAAGCAAGAAAAGAAAATGATACATAAATATCAATAAAATATTTTGCAAATTCTCATTCGTCCAATCACTTGTAGCATAATATAATAAAAAAAGACTTAATTCAAGCAAGAAAAGAAAATGATACATAAATATCAATAAAATATTCTGCAAATTCTCATTCATCCAATCACTTGTAGCATAATATATAAAAAAAAAAGACTTAATTCAAGCAAGAAAAGAAAATGATACATAAATATCAATAAAATATTCTTCCTATTACATGCAGCATATCCCAAGTCTAGGATCCATGGACCCACGCTTAATCAGATTGTCCAACAACGTATGACCAATACAAACCAAGTTAAAAAATGTTAACAGAATATTAAACCCAAAGAGTTACGTAAAATGATAAAATAGTCATTTAATATTATAATTAAATAATTTAAGTTTAAATTGCAGTTTATATTTTCTTTATATATATATATAGAGAGAGAGAACACGTCCCTAAACTATTCTTCTTTTTTGCAAAATTGACAGTAATAGTAAAAAATTAACATAACTAGCACACATGTGCAACAAAATGATAGAATTTCCACTATTTGAAGATATGATTAGCGCATAGGCTCATAGCAGATAATATTGCTTAGGACAAGTCATGTTTATGTCTTGTATCTAAAGATGGAAAATATTCATACAATTAGTTATTTTGGTTTTCTCTTAATCATCTACTTCTTACGTTCCGTGAATAGCCAGGATATTAAAAAATATCCAGAAAAATATTTCAGAAATCGATTTGATTCTATCTCTTTTAGAAACTTGCAAACTTTTAGTACTCTTCTAGAGACTTACAATTAGCTATTTTGGTTCTTTCATGCATGTTTACATCTTGTATCTTATAGATATATATATATATTTTTTTCTTTCAACTCCTACATGACATTTTGTTTTCTCAGCTTCCATATGGCCTCCTTTCTTTTATTTTTCAAACATGCATCACGTAAAAATAATCATAAATCTTTTCAATTTATCAATCACATGACAAATGTTTACCCTTCTTGACTTCATCCGAAAAAAGGAACATATATGCAAAAGCATACAAACACACGTATTTACAAACATATACTAGAAAGGATAAGATTAAGAACGAGGTGATATGTGAAAGAGTAGGAGTGGGTCTGATCGATGATAGATGAGAAAAAATTGTCTGAGATGGTTTAGCTATGTCAGAAGATGACTTGTTGAGGCGCCTGTTAGAAGGTATGAAGGTTTAGAAAAAGTACACTAAAAGAGGGATAAAAGTAGATTTAAGATGACTCGGAGACAATTAGACGGGATATTGTGTGTATGGAGCTTATAGAGGAGATAGCTTTCGACAGGAACGAATGGCGTCGTTGGATGATCCATATAGCTGATCCCACCTAATGGGACAAGGCTTAGTTTGGTTTGGTTTAGTTTAATTAACATAAATAGGTTTTTTTGTATAAGATACACATGCGTGAGTCTTCGTATATATGTGTACATATGTGTTGGTATATTTTTTTTTTCCTCTTTTGGCTTTAAAAAGGGCTAAAATTTGGCATGTGACTGATGAATTGAAGATATTTAGGGGTTTTCTGGATGTGGTATTCTAAAAAAATAAAAGATATCACATAGGAGTTGAAAAAAGGAAAAAAATGCCACATAGGAGTTGGAAGAAAAAAAAAAGAAAAAAAAGATGCCATATAGGATATATAGTAATATTGTTAGTTTAAGGTGTGTAAAGTATCCTTTTTGTAAAAATATGAGCTCTTCTATTATGTTTTGAAGCTTTTCTATACCCAGCACATCACCACTTCTTTGCCACTTAAACTTTACAACACGAGCATGAGATATTTAGTGAAGAAAAATGGTTGGTCCAAACGAGCACGTGATTTATAAATTATACCCAATCTTGATAGTATAGGAGCATGTTATTTGATGTGTGTGGCCAAATCAATTAATCTATGTTCTCTATTAGAGCCTCGTGCTTGATTCTAAGTTAGCATTTTCCTTTTTCTGGTCTAAAAGATGCTTGCCCCAAAAACCCTCGTAATTCTTTAATTTCTGGACTCTGCTAATTGTTAGCTAGGACGATCCAAATTCCTAAGGATGGAAAATATGTTAATCTCTCATATATTATTAAAATTAAAATGTGTAATTTTTACATATTATGTGAGAGACTGATCAATCAATTTATACTGATGAAAAAAATATTTTTTAAAATTTATAAGGCTAAAAAAGTTTCGAAAATGGCCCACCATGCAGTTTTTAGGAATTTCAAATGGCCTTCGAAGGCTCTGTATTTGGGTTTTGCCACAGAATGATCATGATGCATTCCAAGTAGATTCATCACTTCCTGTGTAACAAAATCAATAAATAATGGAATTCCAAATTTTTTTAAGGCCCAAACGAAATGATAGAATATCACTTTTTGAAGGTTTTGATATTTGATTAGCTGTGTGCAACAAATAATACTAATTCGCCGCAGATTTGAATTATCTAATAATATAATAAAGTTATTAAGAATTTTTTTTTTTTTTTTTTTTTTACTAGTCAAGCAAAGTATCATTTATATAACTCAAACACCAGACATGTACAATGATCATGCCAAAACATTTACAGTCCTACAAAAAATAGATCAAAGTGAAAATAAACATGCAAACTACACAAGAATATTCTCAATTTTCACTACAAGAAAAATGGGTCTCGGCGATGGGCCGTCGCTGTGCCCTCGCTTTTTGGCGAGGGCTCGGTGAGAGAGGCCTTGCTCTCGCTGAATCGGCGAGGGCAGGCTCTTGCCCTCGCCAAATTGGCGAGGGCCCCCTCTTGCCCTTGCCGAATTGGCGAGGATCGGCTTTTTCCCTCGCCGAATCGGCGAGAGAAGTCACTGTCCCTCGCCTATTCAGCGATAGCCGCCTCTTGCCCTCGGCGATTCGGCGAGGGACATGGACTTCCCTCGCCGAATCACCAAGGAGGTGATGTTCTGTCGCCGAAACATCAAGGGACAGGAACTTCCCTCGCCGATTAGTTTTAAGTGTATATTTAACAATTATGATTATTTCATATTATGAGTGTTTTAAAAGCATTAAATTTAAATTAAATAATATGAATTATTGGTTTTAAATAATTATACATATAGCTACTGACTAATATTTTTCCTTCTTAAAATGTATTGGATTTGCGTGTACATAGCTCGAGTAAAGCTTCAAAATTTCGGCTTTAATTGTAACAATACTTTATTCATCATTACTTACAAAACAAAATATGACTTTTACTATAAATAAAAACATGTTTACATCCTTTAAACAATTTATGGGACAAATTGTTGTCTACATGAAAAATAAATTATATGCAATATTAATATTGAACGTACTGCAAAATATAAACAAATACTTCTTTGTAATCAACAAAACAGAATTATAATTAAAGCATTTTATTATAATAATTAATGCATTACAAACATAAACATAATTTTACTTTGATAATTAATAAAGGATTACATATAATCCTTTTTTAATAAAGCAACACAACGACTTAATACCTAACATAATTAAAGATTATTAATGCTGATACTTTCAACGAGGCTAAAAAGATAGAGATATGAGGGGAAAAAGTTTGGGTACTGAATCCGCATCATTTGGTCTTGAACGAGCTGGCCTACTTAGGCATTCAAAATGTATCTGTCGTAGCTTGGCGGAGCATTTAGATCAAGGGCGGGTTTAACAAACTTGAAGTAATTTGGATACTCCTTCATTGTATCCACCTCTTCTTTAATATTCACTCGAACAGAATCTTTCAAATGTGGTTGATCCTTACTCATCTTTCAAACTTTTTAGATGAAAAGTACAACTACAAATTTGAGATGCTATGAGAAAACGCATTGTCAAGTGCTATTTATAGGATGAAGGTCATTGAATGCGAAGATTGATAGCTTGGTGAGCATATGAAGACAAATCTTTATTTTTTACAAGGGTCAAGATATCAACTAATGGTTCGCGGACATGTGACTGTCCACCATTGGTCTTGGATGGGTCAAATAATTGGGGACATGCGTGCACGCTAGTTTCGAGGTTTAAAAGCTGATGTGTCCATCTCATTTCGAAACTGGGGCCCTATCAGTTCGGACGATTTTCTACCACGTGGCGTGCACGCGAACACAATGCATGCAAAACAGATGTTTCGCTATGTCTATTCCAAAACGGGGCCATCACATTTCATTATATTATGCCCTGTGATAAGTGGGCATGCATGCACGCTAGTTTCGAGGTTTAAAAGCTGATGTGTCCATCTCGTTTCGAAATCGGGGCCCTATCAGTTCGGACGATTTTCTGCCACGTGGCATGCACGCGAACACAATGCATGCAAAACAGATGTTTCGCTATGTCTATTCCAAAACGGGGCCATCACATTTCATATTAGCTAATGCGATTATTATTAACAACTTAAACAACAAGAAAAAGCCAGAAAAAACCAAACTATTAACTAATTAATATAATTATTTTGATGAAAATATTGCAAGACGTGTCCCTTACAAGTTTGGACTCTTTTATGAAATTTTTGTTACGTATAACATATTCTCATAGTACTAATGACAAGATTGATCAATGGTACGTTTCATTCCTCGTGAAAACCAAAGACATGGTGATGGGACTTGACGACATTGATGAAACTATTTACAATTCAAATTTAGTATTTTAACTACACAAAATGCTTTTACAAGTACAACATATTCTATTTAAAAACTATTTAAACTATTTTGTTTATATAATCAATTACATAATATTTATGGATTACAAAAAAAATTTGAACTTGTATAACTTTCACATTATAAACATATATATATATATATATATATATATATATATATATATATATCATTCTACTTGAGAACTAATTCATAAATATAATCGGTTTATTAATGAATGATGTAAATAGAGAATTAAAAAATATAATTAATATAATATTCTCATGTAAAATCTAAATTAGTTATTTAGATTTGTGTGTTTTTTCAAAATTACTACATATAGCAGTAAATTTTTGGATGATAAACAACTTCGCAGAATTATTTATGAATTAAGTTCATTTAGATTATATTTTTATAAGGTTTTAAGTTAAAACAAAATATAATAAATAAAAAGAAAAAGTGGGGGAAGACAAACTAGTAGCTAATTAATATAATTATGTTGATGAAAATAGTAAAAAACATATTAATTAAATTTGTTTAAAGTTTAAAGTTAATAAACAAAACACAATATAATATGTAATTATTATATTAATTATGTTATTCTTTACTTAAACAAATTAATATATAAAAAAGTGAAGAAAATAAAAAAAAAGTGAAAAGAAATAAAGTAATATTAAATTTATATAATATTCACGATGAAAAAAATGTAAAACAAATTAAGTATGAAAAAAAATTGAAAATATAATAATAAAAAAAAATTGAAAAAAATATTAAATAGGAGATGGACCTGCCTATAAATAATCCAATGGGCGAGGCCTGCTGGTTGCACCAATGGGCCTCCCCATTGGTTTCTGGATAGCTGCCTAGTATTACACTGGGCCATTGCCCAGAATAAGATCAGATGTGGCAATCGTGCCTCATCTGATCTCAAATTTCAAAAAAAAAAAAAAAAAACCCCACCCCCTACACTGTGCAGCAAGTACCCACCCTCCCTACCCTTTACCCACCAGACTCGCATACCCTACCCCCTTACCCCTTACCCTTTACCTGTGTACCCTTACTCTCTCCCCCATCCCCCTCACTCCCCCTAAACATCCCCAACCCCCCTACCCGTATACCCTACCCCCAACGTGGTAAACCCACCCCCCACCCACCCTCCACCCCCCACCCTAACCCATCAACCCACCCCCTACCTTCCCTACCCGTCAACCCACCCCCCACCCATTGCATCAAGGGTAATTTTTTTTTAAAATTTTTTGTTATGTATTTACATACATATATAAATTTGTATATGTATATGGGTATATATATATATATATTGTATATATACATATGTAAGAATATATTTTATTTGTTTTTGTGTTGTGTTATTGAAGATGTTAGAAGTGTTGTGTTAAAATAAATTTTATTTTCAACATATAATTTTTGGATTTTTTTTTTTAGTTTCTAGAACTTTTTTTCAGTTTTATTTCAATTTTTATAATCTTTTTTCCGAATTGTTTAGGGAATTTATTGAATTATATTGTTTTTGTTTTTTAACAATATGTTGTGTTAAAATAATTTTTATTTTCAACATATAATTTTCAGACTTTTTTTTATTTCCAACATTTTTAATTTTTTTTAGTTTTATTTCAATTTTTATAACCTTTTTTTTGTCCGAATTTTTTATTAAATTTATTGAATTATCTTTTTTTATAATTATTTATAAACAATTTCTACATTAAAAATAATAGGTAACGTAAATCAATATATTGTAACTTAAATCAATTTTTTTAATTACCTTTTATTATAATATTAATAGCTAATTTCATTTGTTTGGATTTTCTACAGGTAGGATTTGGGGCATTGGAATAATTGGTGGAAACGCTTAAAGATTATATAGGCTCCGGTTAGTTTTATGATTCATATAGTATTTATTGTACAATCTATTTTATTGTGGTTTTAAGTCTGTTTCATTAATTAAAGTTATTCCGTGTAACTTTATGTTGAATATATTGTCTGAATTGAGCCGTTAAAGTTTTGTGAATATAGAGTTTAACTTTCTGTATGAAGGGGTGTGTTGGTCTGCGCAGTTGAATAAGATTTTTCAAACTATTGAAAATGTTGTTTTCTTCATGTTGATTATGTTGCTTGCATTTGTGGTCCACTTTTTAAGTAAAGCTCACTAATGTGAATTAATTTCAGATTAAGTAAGAATATAGTAAACTTAAATTCGCAAGACTTATATTTAAGTCTTACTTCCTTGTTTCTAATTTTAAATTCCTATTTGTTGATCTATATGTCAGTCATAATGGCATAATCACGTGAATGGATGTATAATCGTTGGGTTGATGAATATATCAATGAGGGCTTTGTTCAAGGTGTGAATGCATTTATAACATTCACAAGTAGTCAACAATATTACATGGACGGTGTAAAAATAAGATGTCCATGCATGAAATGCGAAAACTTGCGATATCTTACAACGGACATTGTGATAAAACATCTTTATACTAGAGGTTTCATGCCTAATTACTATGTATGGCTTGCTCATGGGGAATATGTGTCGAACAACATAAGGGTCACTGAACAACACGTTGGTAATAATATGCGACATGACTTAGATTGTGGGAATAATTATCAGACAATGGTCTTTGACGCTGTTGGAGTAGATATAGTAAGGGATCAGAACGTGAGTGAAGAAGTACCAAACATGGAAGCACAAGAATTTTTTAATTTGTTGAATGCCTCGTAAAAACCATTATTTGCGGGTTGTAGGAATCTTACCACGTTGTCTGTTGTGGCTCGTTATCTAAATATGAAATCATAACATAATATAAGCAACGACCTTTTTGACCGGGTTGTCTCAGAATTTATGGAGTTGATGCATGCTGAAGCCATTGGGTTTAGGTTATCAGAAGATAGATGTATGTGTAAATGGATGCCTTTTATTTTATAAGGATAGAAGTTCACTTCAAAGTTGTCCCAACTGTGGCTACCGACGCTTCATGACAACAACGGGGGGTAGAAAAGGGAGTAAGCTTATACCTTACCAACAATTAAGATATTTCCCATTAACACCGAGGTTAAAAAAATTGTACATATCCAAGTCTACGGCTGAACACATGCAGTGGCACAAGAAACACCAAACAGAGGATGGTCATATTGGTCACCCTTTTGATGCTGAAGCATGGAAGCACTTTGATGTTGTACATCCAGAGTTTGCTGATGAAGCTAGAAATGTTCGACTTGGGCTTTGCTCAGATGGGTTTATACTTTACAGTTCCAATGCTCAACCTTATTCATGTTGGCCAGTGATATTAACACCTTACAATTTGCCACCATGGATGTGGATGAAGGATCCTGTCATGTTCTTGACATTGCTCATACTCGGTCCGAAAAATCCTGGTAAGAAAATAGATGTGTATTTAGAGCCTCTCATTGATGAATTACAAGAATTATGGTTGGTGGGAACACCGTGCTATGATGTTTCAACAAAGACAAATTTCCAATTGAAGGCAGCCTAGATGTGGACAATAAATGACTTCCCAGCTTATGGCATGTTGTCTGGCTGGAGCACTCATGGAAGACTGTTGTGTCCATATTGTATAAATAACTCTGATGTTTTTCGGTTGTAAGAAGGAATGAAGAATTTATTCTTTGATTGTCATCATAAATTTTTACCAATAAATAGTTCTATGCGACGTGACACGAAGAATTTCATAAGGGGTAAAAGAGAGACTTGTGGGCCGCCGCCCATATTAGATGGTGATCAAATATGGCAAAGTGTGATGAATTTACCAAAGATATAAGAAATGACAAATGACAAGAAAAAAATGAAGTTGCATGGGTTTGGGGAGTGGCACAACTGGACAAAGAGAAGTATTTTTTGGGACTTACCTTGCTGGAAGACGCATCTTGTACGCCACAATTTGGATGTCATGCATATAGAAAAAAAACATATTCGACAATGTTTTGAACACTATTATGGCTGTCAAAGGAAAGACAAAAGACAATGTAAAAGCAAGAAAAGACATGGCTGTGTATTGTGACTGTCCCGAATTATATGGAGAGTATGCGAATGTGATTGGTGTTTATACTCTCCCCGTGGTAAAGAGAAAACTACTTCTAGAATGGGTTGGAGAATTAAAATTTTTCGATGGCTATGCATCAAATTTAGCGAGATATGTAGACATGCAACAATTAAAGATGTCACACATGAAAAGCCATGACTGTTATGTATTCATGGAAAGATTGCTTGTGATTGCATTATGCGAGCTGATGCCTAAACAAGTTTGGAAGGCTTTTGCACAACTTAGTTTGTTTTTTACCAACATATGTTGCACAAGCTTGCAAAGGTTAAATTTGAAGAGGATACAAGAAGACATTGTCGTGACTCTTTGCAACTTGGAAAAGCTACTACCTCCTGCATTCTTTGATTCAATGGAGCACTTGCCTGTTCATTTGGTACACGAAGCGATTTGTTGTGGACCTGTACAATATTAGTAGATGTATCCCTCTGAGAGGTTTTTGTAGGGCTTGAATAGGAAAGTAAAGAATAAGGCACATGTGGAAGGATCTATTTGTGAAGCCTACCACATACTGGAAACATCAACTTTTTGTTCCTATTATTTTGAAGAGCATGTGGCCACTAAGAGTAGAAGGCTTGGTCGAAATGACCAATATGACGATATAAAATACCCCGATGGATGCTTGGCTATATTTAGTCATTTGGACCGCTCAATCGGGAAATGGAAAGAGGTGACAATAACGGAAGACGACTTGTATTTGGCACACAGCTATTTATTGATAAATTGCGCAGAGGTACAACCTTATGTTAGGTAAAGCTATGACAAGTTATCAATATGTTAATGTGTTGGGCGATAACTATACAAAATCAATTGACTAATATTTGTCTATTTGCTAGCATGTTCGAGGAATACCTTCGCAACCAATATGGCCCATTGACTCTGGGAGAACTCCAACTACATGTTGACAAGTTTTTCCCAAAATGGTTATATGACTATGTAAGTACATGTCTCATAAATGAAATTAATTTTATACCTTACGGTATGTACACCTTAAAACTAGAATGATATATATTTGTAGGTTAAGCACAGGAATGATGTAGATCATCGTGTACAATGTCTTTCAAGGTAGCCTTATAGATTGGTTAGGATATCATCAAGATACACGGTGAATGGATACAGATTTGCTACACACGAATATGTTATATCGATGACCACCAATAATAGTGGAGTATACGTGAAAAGGATAAGCGATAGCGGTACCAGAGATATTGGCTACTATGGTGTGTTGCAGAACATTATTCAATTTGAATATAATAATCCAACGTTACAACATACAAGGTTAGTTCTTTTTAAGTGCGAGTGGTACGATACCACGAATGATAGAGGTGTGAAATACTATCGTAAGTCTAGTTTGGTTGAAGTGAATATGAAGAGAAAGTATCCCAAATATGAACCATTTGTGTTGGCTGCCCAAGCTCAGCAAGTGTATTATTGTAGATATCCAGGGGCTAAAGGGAATTGAAAAAATTGGCAGGCATTAGTTAAAGTACACCCTAGAAATATTTATGCCATGTCTAAAAAAGAAAAAGAAGTGGAGCAAAAAACAAGTTTCCAGTCCGATGAGATGAATGTGTACGTAGAAGAACAAAATGATGAAAATTTGGCAACAATCCATCGTGACTCGGGTGAAAACAACGAAATATTGGAAGATGATACTAATGACAATTATAGGCAGCCTATAATTGATGAAAATGAGAACAAAGAACTTGAAGAATACGAAGAAGAATATGAAGATGAGATAGAGGATGAAGAAGAATATGAAGATGTTACTGAAGCTGAAAAGGAATATGAAGATGATACTGAAAATGACGATAATGATGATAATGGTGATGAAGATGATGAAAATAGTGAAGAAGATGATTGAATATTAGTCTTTGGTAAAGTCATTAGTTATTTTATGAACTTATTATATTTTTTGTTTCATCGCAAGTGATGTTACAGTAGATTTGTAATAAACATTAATGTGCTTGTAAGCTATGAACCTAAGTAATATAATCAGTGAACTAATGATAATTGTGTTTAATTTCAGATGGGAGGTGGTAACGATAAAGACCCCAAATTCCCTAAAAAAATTAAATTGTCAAAGCCATTAGGTAGGCGCAGAGATCGTGGGCAAGCGCTAAACACATCGACAGGTGAGTAATGTAAATTAACTATCATTATTTTACTCATTTAAAATTAATACTTGAGTTCCTTGTTTTGTATCATGGTTGACAACTTTGAATGGTATACAGGAACAAGTGAACCATCTCTTGGTCGAGGACAAACAGTTGGTCAGCCTCCGAGTGTTCATCAATCTATAGGTACACTTAGTTTACTAGTGCATAACTCGAGCTCAGCCTCCATTGGTATGGAGTAGTGGGTGGCAGACACTCCACTTCCATAACAAGTAATGCCTCGTCAACTTTCATACTCATCCGGAGTTCCTGTTGACCATGTAGCTAGGCATACGACTCCAAACCTTCCCCATCACCCTCACGCAATAGATTCCCAAACCACTACCTCATCCGAATTGTAACAAGGTTTTGATGATCTACATGTCGAGAGGGATGATACTCTTGCACATGGTGACACATAATGTCCCCCGATGGCTGAGTCATCGAGAACTGCAGAAAATCAAGTTGATGGCATTCCTGACTTGATGACATATGGATTCTCATCTATGGAAGAATTTACAACATGGGCCACTGATTCACGCAAGCATCTGAAAGTTCAAGGTGCTGGGTAAGTAGAAGTATTCGGAACACATTCTTTTTTTTAAAGTTAAGTTTCATACCATATAACACAATGGTTTATTTTATAATATGTAGATAGGATCCATATAACACGACAAGGGTTATTCGGAAGTCACTACATGCAGGATAATTAGAGCCTTGGACAACTTGGGGAGAGATTCTGCCCGATGTAAAAGATAAATTTTTTGATTACTTTAAGGTTCGAAATACATATTCAATTTATGTATTATACAAACATATTATGTACTTGAGATATATATATGATGTACTTTCTATATTTTTATTATATGATTCACAGAGGATGTACAAGTGGTATCCCTACCAGGAAGCAACCATTTACAAGAGGTTCAACAATTTCGGGCAAAAACGAGTAACAGATAACTTAAGCAAAGCCCGTAAGCTAGATAAGAAGACATCGTGGATCTCACAGAATGTATAAGATGGAATGAAAGTGAAGTGGAGTTCCCTATCATGGCAGGACATATCTAAACGAAACTCTGATAATATAAGGAAAAATCCGTCAACACACCATTTGGGATGCATTCCCGGACATGAATGGACAAAGAAGATGGCAAGAATAAAACTAACTATACTACAATAAGTGTTAATTAGCCTATAATTTTAGCTTCTAACTTTTATGTCGAATTGTGTGTTTTGGTGATTTTTTTATGTAGGTCGAAGAACGTGGGAATGAAGTGACTTTTGTTGATGTTTTCAACAAAGCTCATTGCAAGGTTGCTGATGGACCTTACACAGACACTCGGGCAAAACAGACAGTGGTAAGCTAGTTTGTTTAAACTTTACAACGTTTGAAGATTGATATATACAGAGTTTCAACAAATGTTTTATGCAAACTAACGTCAAAGAACTCCAAATTTAAAGAGAATTTGTTAATTGTTCATTGTACCCCTAATTTTATGAAATCTAATGATGCCAAGTAGATTATTGAACTTAGGATAGTGTGTTGATTGGAAAAAAATTTAGTAATCTCGCATTCTTGTTTGATAGTAAGTTAAAGTCGGTTCAACGATTTAATATCTAAGAAAGTTAAGTAAAGAATATTAGAGTGGCATAATAATGAGGATTATAGCTATAGTATTGTAATAGCAAATGGAAATGCATGAATGAATGTCTAATTTTGTTTAGTAGAAACGCTATGATGACCTTAGGAACTTCTTTAATATTCATTGAATTTATGACAGTCAATGTTTGTATATTACGTTGTGGATGTCTCTTCTGAGTACAGGTAAATGGGTAGTTCACGGTACATAGGAGACTCTGTCCGTTTGTCGGGTCCAAATTTTTTTGGGAATTTGTTAATTCTTGATTACAAGCTTAATTATATGACATGTAATGATGCTGAAAATGTTTTTGAACTTAGATTCAAGTTTTTAATGGATAAAAGTTGAGTAATATTACTTTCTTGTTTGCTACTAAGTTATAGTTAAGAAATTTGAATTTAGAGTGGTATGATAATCGGAATTATAGCCATAGTATTGAAATAGGTAATGGAAATGCATTCATGAATATAATATTTTGTTTAATATTTCAAGGTATTTGAGTGTGAAAGATAGAGATATTGTGTTGTGGCTATTTCTATTGAGTGCAGATAAGTGGTTAATCTATGGTATAGAGGAGACTCTGTCTATTTTTCGGGTCCAAACGTACCCTTTCAGCTTGGGGTCTTGTCAGACTGTGACATGTTATAACAGTATATGTATATTTTTCCTGATGCTTGTTCTGTTTGTGTCTCTAATGGTTATGTAATTTTTTTTTTGTGGTATCACAACTAACTTGTCAATAATATTCATGTCTTTAAGTGTTGATATATGTGCGTAACAGGCTCGATACAAAGAACTGCTCCAACAGTCATCACAGCCAACAGAGGCATCCGAGTCCGATTCAGCTCCAACACTTGTTGATCAGAAACACAATATTCTTAGAGGCAGTTGGCAGACCACACAAGGGTCGTTTTTACAGGGTAGGATCACAGGTCCTTGTGGCATCTACATCGACCAGTTACCCGGCTGTCGGAAGCCACATCACTCCCAAAGATCTCCAGGATGCAATTGCTCAAGCCACAACAACTTTGGAAGGCAAGGTGGAACAAAACAACGAGGCATACAACAAGCTGGAAGACAAGCCAGATAAGCAGAACGAGGTGTACAACAAACTCCAACAAGAAACTTTATCGCAGCTATGTGAACTTCAAGCACAGCTAGCACTACTTGTGTCACGCCCCAACACGACCCCTCCTATGATCAGTCAGGACGCAACGGAATTTCGGCAGTATAACGACAGTAAATAGGACACCGAGGTTCCAAACCAACCTCATTAAACATCATACATTCAGCAACTCTTTAATTCAAACAACAACATACAACACAATCATAATATACAATAAACCATCCTCGTTATACGCCTCCGTTCCAACATAACATACAATACCTCAACCTTATCATACATTTCAAAAATAAGTTGAGACATATTTACAACTTAACCATAGACAAAAGAAAGCCACTAAGTTAACACCATTTGGATCATCATCTTCCAACATCTATTACAATAAGAACCACAAAGCATATAAAAGTCTATTAAGCTAATATACATGACATTAAACAACATATAAACATGGATAAGACTCGGGAACATATGACTCGTCCACGTAAAGCACATTTTCCACATTCTCCTCTTCAGGAGGCACATACCCGTAATCCGGCTCTGCAACACCTGTAAGCATGCATTAATAGAGAGTGAGCTTATATACATAAGCCCAGTGAGGATCCGATAGATCTCGACAGTATTCACTACGCTCCTTGGATTTAGTCCTTTGAGCAAGTAAACACACAACAACAATAATAACATAAATAATGCTATCATCACATAACTATATAACCAATCAATAAGGATACTCTATTTGGTGTAGCTCCAAACGCCATCACGATCTCAACCGTTCTTCTTATAACTCCCCATTACTCACGCACCCGAGGTACCTCACTAGCCCCTCCCTCCATGACACCTCCGTCATGCGAGCTGGGGGTAGCCTATGGCAGTCATGCCGTTATCAACCCGACAGCCCGACGCTGCCCGAGAGGTGGCACACACATACCAAGACTCCATAATCATCAATCATCAATCAATCATCAATCAATCAATCAATTGGGAGATCAGCAACAAGAGTGCCCGATTCCCGCATTCAATAATAATCAATCAATAACATCAATATAACATCAATATTAAATTAAACAACAAACAACGTAGTTAGATGACAAAGTAGGCCATCTAACCGGACATGCATAATATACATAATTAAACTCTAAAATTACTCATCAACAACTCACCATTCATCACTCGAACACTACCCAACCATCTAAAGGCATCGTTCAAGAAATTAAAGAATGACAACCTAAACTTCTAAAATTCATAACTTACAATCTACTAATCCAAACATTGCCAAATCAGTTCCTATCACTCACCCATTCAACCTACTACATTAGCCCTCTCAGAAATCCACCATAACACCTCCAAATCATGCCCGATAACCCTAAAACCCTAGGATGTCTTGGCTGGATTTTCCGGATTTTCACACGAACAATGTAATCGAAAATTCGGCATTACAACAGCGCTAACACGTAATTATCAAGTATTTAGAAATCGACGGCAATCGATTTCGATCAACACAACTCATTTAATTCAACTTTGAACATTTTAATCAAAATTAAATACCCGGAAAATAAAATTATGCTACATCCGACAGAAATTCGTAGTATTAGTATATAACGATCCCTAGCATGCAAGGAGCAATAATCTATCATCAGATTTCAATTCTAACGGTTAAATTTTCATTTATGAGCAAAAACATAAAAATGACATTTTGAGATCTAGAATTTTTCTCTCACCTTTGATGCGATAAAAGCCTAGGAATGCGTGCAATGCGTGCCCAACAAGCGGAATCCAAGTCGGTGCGAAGTTCTACGGACAAAAACTAGGTTTTTCTTTGAAAAATTGGATTGAAAGCTTGAGTTTTTCTCTTTCTTTTTCTCCCTCTTTTCTCTCGGCCTTGTGTGTGTGTGTGATGGTGTTTTTGTGTTGTGTGAGTGTGTGTTGAGGACATTAGCTTATAAGGTCAAATAATTAATTAAAGTCAAAGTTAATTTAAATTAGTATTTTTGTGTTTTAATGACTTTAAATGCATTTTATTGATCACCAAAGTTCAAAACAATTATTCAACACCCAAGCTAGCTCAAGTAAATTATTTTTAGGTGACAAGAAGTTTTACAATCAAACAATTCTACCCGAGTCGGCTTAAAACTCGATTTTCGCAAAAGTCGGTGTAAAAACCCTAATAAATTCTTAAGCTGATTTTAAAACCGTTTTCATCAAACACAGGTCTATTAAAGTCCATGGACTAGGTCTAGAAGGGTTAAAAAGACTAGTTTCAAAATTTTAGCGGACGTGTTTCGAAAACACTATTTACTGAAAATCGACGATAAAATTTCTGACTCCGTTTTTAATGAAAATTTCATGAATGCACATTTAGTATGTATTAGGAGTATTGACATCAAAATTATAACATTCTAGGTCATATAGCACATAAACAGGTCAAATGCACGTAAAACGAGATAAAATACGTAAATCGAGTTAAAGCAGAAAAGTGGGGTTTCACATTCTCCCCTCCTTAAAAAAATTGCATCCGCGCAATTCTCGAACTGACATACAATTAAATCCTCAATCGTTACACTTAATAATACTTCTCTTAGTTCTTATTTATCTCCTAGGATGACACTTAACCAAAGACCTCAAAAGAACCAACTCTGTTGACTGCAAGTTGATGATCATAATTCCAAGACAATCTCCAATTCATAATTCTCTCCTACCTAATATCTTATTGCATATGAAAGAAATCACAACTCCAAAGTCCTAGCATGACACCACTAATTATCAATCATCTCATACTACACAAAAGAGCTCTATGAACACCCCGAGGGTTTAAAAACTCAATCACGATAACATGAATGATTACTGATCAAGGAAATATCTCAAAAGTGACATTGGTCAGAATATGGCTCTTATGACATTTACGAGGAATTAAGAATATGGAAAGTCATATTTGAGCCAACAATCAAGGGAGCAAGAGGTCAAACAAGTTAGAGAATCAAGAGGCTAATAGTTTAATAAGGAAGCATGATAACTAAGATAAGAAATGTCTCAGCACCTATCAGTTAAATAAGTACGAACAAAGGATGATGACGAGTCAACACAGTGCTGAGTATGTTAAACAAAAATTCCTGAACAAGTAGATATTTCAATTCTCAATGATTGTTCAAGGAACCAACAAGTAAGTTGTACTTGAGGTGAAATAAAATTAAGAGATAAGAGATGATTAATTCAATAGAAAATATGAGTGTCAAGATAATGAGTATCTCAGCACGCAATAACCAAAGAAGTATTAATAAGAAGGACAATGCCGAGTATATTGAATGAGCAATTACAAGCAAAGTAATGACTCAAGATTTAATAATGAAACAATAGGATTAACAAGGATCAACAAGAAGGAAAATGATGAACTTAGGTAGGGAGTACATCAAGCAAGTGGAATTCGAACAAATAAAATGGTATACCAAAGGAAAAATTACTTTCAAATGAATAGTAATAGGATGAAATGAAATATTGAAATCAATGGCTGGATATATAGAATGAAATATAGAAGTCTCAAACCTTAACTCCAATAAGTGACATTGCTATAAGAAGCAAATATGAATGTTAAGAATAGAAACAATGTCAAATGAGTATAGGATCCATTAATCCAATAAGCAAAACTTTCAAGAAACAATTGATATGCTAGAAAAGTGTAACTCTCTCTCAAATAAGTGAGAATAGAGTAAAAGATAATAATAAGACTGATAGAATTATGAAGCACAAGAAGGGTGTCCCACCTACACATTTGAACACCAACAAGTCAAATCCTATAATCTATCTTCCTCCAAAACAAGATACTAAGGAGATCTAAAGAACCTAAGGAGTCATAACAATCACCAAACAAGATAAATCACTCCAAAATTTTACATTCCGTACCAGACCAATCACTAAACAAGATAAATCACCGATTACCCAACAAGATTAACTAATGAAGACTCCAAAATCTGATAACACAATACAGATTCATGCTAACCCATTATAACATAGGAGAATCTCCAATCAACAATTTAGAGAGTCATACCACCTAGAACTCAAAAGCTTGATGTAGGTAAGTAAATGTTCAGCCACCGAAATGCATTCTTATTTCCTCAAATAATTCTATCTCCCAACAATTACATCCTCGAATAAAGTAACTTTAGTCAGGAATCACTCCAATTGTCTCCAAGGCTTAAAGATCAAAACTCCAAAATATCCATTAATAATATAGCAATCTCAAATAGTAGAAATATTCACATGTTATACCACACTTCATTCCATTCACAAATATACATCACTAATTCCTCAAATAAATTCATTCTAAAATAACCTCAAGAAAGTATAATCTGAGTTGAGACTCCAAAAGTGTCTAATCACAGCCTCACGGAAACCTCAACTTATGATTCATCTCCAAGTAATAATAAGTTAAACATGGCAACAAAAGTGATTATAATCATCAAGATACATTGCTATTTCCCCGAACAATTTCATTCTCGCTAAAGGAACATCAAGATCAATCCACTAAACCGAAACTAAAATCCATAAATATAACAATTAAAATCTAACTGATAAACTACTAGAATAATAATAATTCAAAATCATGGCCTACCACTATTTCCGAAAACTCTTGCAGTCATCCTAACTTCACCTAAAAGAATCACCCACAGTTATAGAATATATACAATTACATCACATGAAAACAAGTACAACGTAATGCATGATTATCATATAATATAACATTATCACATAACACACAATTCAGCATATAAGAAGCCAACATCACATAAACAGGTTATATCACAGAAGTAAGTTATAAACAATTAAAGTCACATAAGCAACAAACTTCACATAAGACAAGTTGATCACGTAACTCACATTGGTCACTTAAAGTACATTGAGCACCTAAAGCACGTTGTTTCACATAAGCTAGTTATAAACAATTAAAAGCACATAAACAACTAACTTCACACAAGGCACAAAATCACATAAAACACAATTGTCACATAATACACATTAATCACATAATGCACATTAATTACAACACATTGAATACGTATAACACGTTATCACATAAAACATATTGACCACATTAGTTCACTTAACACACAAGTCATACTAGTCACATAGAAAGTTAGACACATAAGTAAATTAATCACATAAACATATTAACATATGTTTCACTTTTCTTTCACTTATTACATACTTGCATGCTTAGACCACTACCCACATTCCGAGGATACCCCGGCTGATAGCTAACATGCGCTCTGATACCACTTAAATGTCACGCCCCAACTCAACCACTCCTATGATCAGTCAGGACGCAACGGAATTTCGGCAGTATAACGACAGTAAATAGGACACCGAGGTTCCAAACCAACCTCATTAAACATCATACATTCAGCAACTCCTTAATTCAAACAACACCATACAACACAATCATAATATACAATAAACCATCCTCGTTATACGCCTCCGTTCCAACATAACATACAATACCTCAACCTCATCATACATTTCAAAAATAAGTTGAGACATCTTCACAACTTAACCATAGACAAAACAAAACCACTAACTTAACCCCATTTGGATCATCATCTTCCAACATCTATTACAATAAGAACCACAAAGCATATAAAAGTCTATTAAGCTAATATACATGACATTAAACAACATATAAACATGGATAAGACTCGGGAACATATGACTCGTCCACGTAAAGCACATTTTCCACATTCTCCTCTTCAGGAGGCACATACCCGTAATCCGGCTCTGCAACACCTGTAAGCATGCATTAATAGAGAGTGAGCTTATATACATAAGCCCAGTGAGGATCCGATAGATCTCGACAGTATTCACTACGCTCCTTGGATTTAGTCCTTTGAGCAAGTAAACACACAACAACAATAATAACATAAATAATGCTATCATCACATAACTATATAACCAATCAATAAGGATACTCTATTTGGTGTAGCTCCAAACGCCATCACGATCTCAACCGTTCTTCTTATAACTCCCCATTACTCACGCACCCGAGGTACCTCACTAGCCCCTCCCTCCATGACACCTCCGTCATGCGAGCTGGGGGTAGCCTATGGCAGTCATGCCGTTATCAACCCGACAGCCCGACGCTGCCCGAGAGGTGGCACACACATACCAAGACTCCATAATCATCAATCATCAATCAATCATCAATCAATCAATCAATTGGGAGATCAGCAACAAGAGTGCCCGATTCCCGCATTCAATAATAATCAATCAATAACATCAATATAACATCAATATTAAATTAAATAACAAACAACGTAGTTAGATGACAAAGTAGGCCATCTAACCGGACATGCATAATATACATAATTAAACTCTAAAATTACTCATCAACAACTCACCATTCATCACTCGAACACTACCCAACCATCTAAAGGCATCGTTCAAGAAATTAAAGAATGACAACCTAAACTTCTAAAATTCATAACTTACAATCTACTAATCCAAACATTGCCAAATTAGTTCCTATCACTCACCCATTCAACCTACTACATTAGCCCTCTCAGAAATCCACCATAACACCTCCAAATCATGCCCGATAACCCTAAAACCCTAGGATGTCTTGGCTGGATTTTCCGGGTTTTCACACGAACAATGTAATCGAAAATTCGGCATTACAACAGCGCTAACACGTAATTATCAAGTATTTAGAAATCGACGGCAATCGATTTCGATCAACACAACTCATTTAATTCAACTTTGAACATTTTAATCAAAATTAAATACCCGGAAAATAAAATTATGCTACATCCGACAGAAATTCGTAGTATTAGTATATAACGATCCCTAGCATGCAAGGAGCAATAATCTATCATCAGATTTCAATTCTAACGGTTAAATTTTCATTTATGAGCAAAAACATAAAAATGACATTTTGAGATCTAGAATTTTTCTCTCACCTTTGATGCGATATAAGCCTAGGAATGCATGCTATGCGTGCCCAACAAGCAGAATCCAAGTCGGTGCGAAGTTCTACGGACAAAAACTAGGTTTTTCTTTGAAAAATTGGATTGAAAGCTTGAGTTTTTCTCTTTCTTTTTCTCCCTCTTTTCTCTCGGCCTTGTGTGTGTGTGTGATGGTGTTTTTGTGTTGTGTGAGTGTGTGTTGAGGACATTAGCTTATAAGGTCAAATAATTAATTAAAGTCAAAGTTAATTTAAATTAGTATTTTTGTGTTTTAATGACTTTAAATGCATTTTCTTGATCACCAAAGTTCAAAACAATTATTCAACACCCAAGCTAGCTCAAGTAAATTATTTTTAGGTGACAAGAAGTTTTACAATCAAACAATTCTACCCGAGTCGGCTTAAAACTCGATTTTCGCAAAAGTCGGTGTAAAAACCCTAATAAATTCTTAAGCCGATTTTAAAACCGTTTTCATCAAACACAGGTCTATTAAAGTCCGTGGACTAGGTCTAGAAGGGTTAAAAAGACTAGTTTCAAAATTTTAGCGGACGTGTTTCGAAAACACTATTCACTGAAAATCGACGATAAAATTTCTGACTCCGTTTTTGATGAAAATTTCATGAATGCACATTTAGCATGTATTAGGAGTATTGACATCAAAATTATAACATTCTAGGTCATATAACACATAAACAGGTCAAATGCACGTAAAACGAGATAAAACACGTAAATCGAGTTAAAGCAGAAAAGTGGGGTTTCACAACTTGCTTCAAGGTTATCTGTTCCTACTCCTGCTATCAAACAACAACAGTGTTCGTCATCTTTGTCTTCATCTTCGAATGATGGTTAGAGGAAATAGAATTTCAAACTTTTATAATGTTATGACAATTTACAATCAGACTGTAATAATTTTTGGATTTACTGTGAACAATTTATTTACTTTTTATTAGCTAAATGTATAAATATGTGGTTTTTAATTGGTTTTGCAATACAAAATATTTAATTGACAGGTGAAACAACTTATTATAGTAAAAATTATAATGGAAATTTTGAAAAATATAAGTTCATATTTACATGAGGGTTGGACGAAAAACTCGGCGAGGGTACGGAGAAGGACAAAATTAGCAAGGGTACGGAGAGGGACGAAAATGGTGACGGCACGGAGAAGGATGCAAATGGAGAGGGCACAGAAAGGGACGAAAACGGCGAGGGCACGGAGAGGGACGGAAATGGCTAGGGCACAGAGAGGGATGAAATCGGCGAGGGCACGGAGAGGGACGAAAACGGCGAAGGCATGGAGAGGGATGAAAACGGCGAGGGCTTGTTTCCCTTGCATAGTTGTCACCGAAAATGTCACTCGCCGAGTCGTCGTCTAATGGCGTGGGGTCGATAAGGGACCACAATTCACTGACGAAGGTTTCAGCGAGGGACGATTCCCCTCGCCGGGCCCTCGCCGAGACCCTTTTGGCGTTGACCTGGTGAGGGTAATCATCCCTCGCCGAAACCGATTTTTCTTGTAGTGTTTCTAGTTCCTACAAATTTTCATGTTAAGAGTACTCCTACTGAATTTGTTATTACACCCAATCTTCAAAAGAACCATCTCATCAACTCTCCTACTAATATCATCTTCTGTGTTAAACTTCTGCTGATGGATGCGGAGATTCCATTCCCTCCAAATTGAGTACACCACAGAGCAGAAGAATAAACGAAGCAAAGAAGCCTACAACCCCTTACCCAAGCAGAACCTTTTAGACCAATCATCAATATCCTCCCAAGCTTGGATAGACCGCACAATGTTAAGCTTGTTAAGTCCATTCTCCAAAATCCTTTTGCTCAACCCATATTGAAGGTATAAGTGATGCCTATCCTCCACTGCCAAGCCACACATAACACAAATATCGTCATTAATAACACCCCAACTATGCAGTCGCTCCTTTGTTGGGAGTCTATCAAGAATAGTCATCCAGGTAATCATGCTACATTTAGGAATAAAACCTTTTGCCCAAACAAGCTCATACCACTGTACCTCTTCCCCTCGAGTACGAACACAATTCCAAGCCGAAGCAACAGAAAACGAGCCATTAGTATGCTCTTTCCATTTGTATCTATCCGCCAAATGGGCTATTAAAAAATTACGCAAATTCTGATTTGTCCTATTACAACTAGCATAATCCATTCAACAAGACTTAATTCAAGTAGGGAAAGAGATCAACACAAAAAAATGTCAAAAAATAAAGAATAAAAAATCTCTGAATGGTTGGATGGAGAGTTAGGTAATGATTTGTTGTAATTAAAAATTTTAAATTCAAATTAATGTCAACCCATCACAAATATTACAAATTTAATCTTAAATACAACTATAGCGTGTGTCAGGTAAGATGGATCGGATTAGACGTGTAATTATTCATTGTGACTAAAATTCTCTAAGTTTGAACACATATTATATGACATAAATATTATTTAGTTTTTAACTAACTTAGAATAAGTAACCAATTAATTCCTAGCTATTCTTCATTTAGTCAAAAGCAATGAGTATTTGTGTCATATCACTACCTCAAAATGAAAAAAGAAAATGAAAAAAGGATGATCAAAACTTACTATGGAGTGATTAAGTTTTGATTAGGTCATTAACAGCTGACAATATTTTGTAATTTTCCATTTTATAATTCCCCAAGGTAGCAAAGATCTCAGTTCACCATTGAATATCACATAGACTAGTAAACTTAACGAGCCAAACACAGTTGTAAAAAGGTTCTTGTAGGAGAAAAAGAAATTCAAAGTTAATGTTTATTGTTAAAATATACTAATCATGGTTAACCAGAAATATTATCCTGGAAAATGTCTCACACTTGTTGTCATCTTATAGTAACAGAATGAGGGCTACAGGTGATTAGTAAATGACACATAAATCCAAAAGTTGGCACAATTTACTGATCATATTCTTAATTAAAGATCCAGTGTGAAAATCCAGATGAGTAATAATACTCTCATAACATCATAAAGTTGTAAAGTGTCCACATTATTTTATTATAATTTTATTAACAAGTCTCAATCGTTTTAAATTTCTTCATAAAGTTGTAACATTATCAATATATCCGTCTCCGAAAAAGAGAGTCTGGACCATATGATTTTTCTTTATTCTTAGTAGAAATAACAGTGAGGGAAGATCACATGTGAAAGAATAAGATTTTCAATTAATTAAAGTGTAACTTGTAAGTATCGAGCTCTTGGCATTGATCATATATACTGGATTGTACTGAGAGTTTGTTAAATAAAATCAGAAATGATTTACTAAATATCTACAAACATTATTTGTGGAAGTTTGAAATGTGAATAAAAGATTTTGAATAAAATACTATATATGTTGGTGATGATATAAGTCTGAAATAACTGTTGTCCTTGACAATATGCACCAATCGAAAAGAAAGGTTTCTTAGAACAAATAGTATTAACATTTTTATTTGTAATTTTTAGAATTTAGATGGCAACCAAAATTAATAAAAGAAAAAAAAAGTTGTTGGTCCACTTCTTTGAGAAGATTCTCCATGCAAAGAAGGAAGATTTATGGAGACAGGGACGGCTAAAAGTTAAAACATAACTCTTTAGCATGATTGGTGGTTAAATTTAAGCTAGGCCAAATAGAGCCTAAAAGACTAGGAGAAAACAAAAATGTGATAAACAAGAGACTTCACAAGCATTTTTGTTGATGGATGCATATTCATGGATCTAATGTCAATTTGTAACAATTCACGTCCAACTTATATTTGGTAGGTTGTGTTTCTGTGCATGACTACATGTTACTATGTTTTATGTTACTTAAGTGTGCCATCCTATTCAATTAGTTTACTGATTCTATCACAATAGTACTCATCTTGATTTTTAGTGTACTCAACTCCGATCCTGTTTATATTTGATTTTTTTTAGTTAGAAGCTAGGCTAAAATTATGGAGAAAAACTTGAAAAACAAGAAAATCCCCAATTTGTTTTTTTTTCATCTAGTCCCATACTCTCCAAATCTTAAAACACAAAAGGAGTGTCTCAATACAGGGAAAGTTCTAAAACATGCCTGCATGGAAAAATCGAGTACTGTTTCAAACATTCATAGATTTACTGTCTTAAAATGACCCCACCAAATCTTGCCCGACAAGGTGGTTCCAAAAAGAATGGGTATTGGGTAGTCGAAAAATGTTAGAGGGTTAATGTTTTTCTAATGCCCCTTTGTTTGCTTGTGAATGGGGCGCATTAGTTCATCTTCTTTTTTTTTTCCTTAAAAAAAGATGAACTAATGCCGGGCATGTGCCTTTGTTTGCTTGTGAATATTACTCTCAATTTTTGTCTTTGTCATTCAATGTCGCCTAATAGGCCATTCACGGTAAAGCTCCAATAATAAGCATAAAAATTAACTGATGTTAATCATAAGATTGAGAGAACACATGACAAATCAAATTTCTTAAGAGAGTATACATGTTCTAATATATATATATATATAAGCTCTGATACTATATGTAAGCATAATTATTGTAAAAACATATAACAATTAAATTTATTAGAAGCTATGTAATTATTACAGTAAATAACTAAAGCTACAAGTTACTTACTTGACGTTGAAGACGAAATCATAGTAGTGATTAATAGATTTCTCTATTGGGCATAGGGCAATGAATAATTAATATGTATATATAGGAACATGTTAGTTACTTCGATCAAGTAACCTAATGAGTTTGGACTATAAGTAGTTAGTATTTTAATTTAAATAAGTCACCGATATCTTAATGGATTACACCAATTCTTACCGTACATACAAAACAAGTTTTGATTAAATGCCAATCAGTAATGGAGCTGGATTTATTTTCACTTTGTCTTCGCTTAGTGCTCCTTATTTTTTCCAAATTTTTAAAATTTTCTTGCCCTCATTGCATTAATTTTCTTGCCCTAACTTAGTGTTCTTTTCTTTCAAGATATTATATGCCTACTGACTATGTGCTTAAACCTTTCCAGATTGATGGAAGGCCCTTTGTATGTGCGCCATCAAAGTCATGCATGTCGGGGCCGTTTGGACTTCTAAGAGTTCTAAGTTTCCCCAACAATCTTTGAAATAAATAAATGTAAAGTTTGTATTAATTAAATTATCACCTTGTAGAAGAAATAAGATTCGGATTAAGAATAAGAAAGTTCAAACTGTTAGAGGGTATTTTATTATATTATTTGTTGTTTTTAAACGTATAAACGAGATTCATTTTTTCTTTTTAGTCTTGCATGTCGGCCAATTTCAATATTTCTAAATAAATGAAAGCGAGATTTAATTCTAAAAAAATTAAACTATTATACACGAGTTTATTACATTATTTATTATTTTTAACAATTTATTCTAAATAGATAACATGTGTATGCATGTGCATGTGTGTGAGACTAATTTGAATATTTTGTAAAATAAAGGGGACTAATTTGAATATTTCATGAAACAATAATGATGAATATATATGATTTATATTCAAATGATAGGTTAGTAATTTGTTAATTATGTAAGGACAATTTAGGTATTTCATACATTTTACATTAGAATTAACTGAGATTTTGACGGTAGGGACTAAATTAAAAGTATTTAAAAACGATAGGCGTAAATTATTTAACTTTAAACAATAGGGATGAAATTGAAATCTGAGAAAAATAATAAAGACTAATTGTGTAATTTTTTCTCAGTCTTTTTGTACCATAATCATAATTAGGAAGTCTTTAGGAAGTTTCATATATATACATCGCATATCCGCAAACAAATAAAATAATTAACAAGTTGTTGTAAGAATCACACTCAAACCGGCCTCTTCCTACTTTAAATTATAAAGATTGCTTTCTTGAATATTAAAAGTTGTAGATAAACGTCACCATGTTTGGATTGCACAAAGGAAAGGAAAGTTCAAGAAAAACAAGAAAGTAGGTAGACAAAAAAATAACAATTGAAAGGAATAAAAAGAGGTTATCTCATTTGGGTTGAAATAAGAAAGATAAAATGAAATAATTTTATGATTGTTTATTTGGATTGAAGAAAATAAAAGAAAATATAATTTTTAGTGAAAAAATTTTAGTCCACCACAGACAATATTCCAGATATCATCTGAACACGCGCGCACACACAGAATTATGGTGAAGATGGGCCACCAGTCAATAGTGCAAGAAAGGCTCAGAGAAGAAAACTTAATCCACCAACAGACTTGGTTTTTGCCACAAAATGATGCATATCAAGTTGATTCACTTCCTGTATAACTAGTGTGTGTAGTAGTTGATAGATTCACTTCCTTTAAATTGGACAAGAAATGTTCCTTTGATTTGTAAAACCATAACTTTGATCCTATTTTGTCGGATAAGCTTTGTATTGATATCACTATGAATGGAATGTTTCACTATTTTCAGCAAAAAAGGTCTTAGTAGTGGACAACTTTGTTCTGCTTAGGGCATCGCAAGTCTAGTCGTGTATCTAAATATGGGAAAACTATCGCAGTCCGTCAAGCCGTGGAATAAGGGTAGAACACTTTTGTTTAAATATGTAAATTGCCTTATATAGCCTATGAGAACTGTATAAATTTTCAGTACTAGTCTCTTAGTTATACAACTACAACACATTGTATAAATTTTCAGTAGTCGCTTAGTTATACAAATACAACACACATATACTCAAAAATTTGATAGAATAGTGGAGTAACATTCTATTATAATCAAATATATAAGATGAAAACAAATAATCAACATAATTTGCCCACGCTTATCTATGTGGTTCATTAAATAATTATGCAAATTCTGCTTCGTCCAATCACATGTAGCATAATATAATAAAAAGGAGTTATTTCAAACAGGAAAAGCGAATGACACATAGATATCAATAAAATATTATTCCTATTACATGCAGCAAATCCTAAGGGTTTGTTTGGATTGAGGGAGGAAAAAATAATAAAGGAAACGAGATGATTTAATAATAAAGGAAAAGAAAGAAAAGGATTAACTCTTATTTAAATTTTAAAAAAAAAAACATAAAGGAAATGTTTATAAAAGATTTTGTGTATTTTTTGTTTGAATTGGAAATGAAAGGAAATGAAAAGATAAGTTTTATAAATAAATTGACAAATTTGCCCTTTTATAATATATTGGTTGTATGGTGGTAGTGCTGAAATTTTTGAAATATGCTAAGGCTAATTTTGTCATTGAACATTTCAAATTTTCCCTTCCCTCCTTTTGACCCCAATTTGGGGTGATTTAAAATATAAAGCCATGAATGATTTTCAAAATCTTCTCAAATCATTTCTACCCATAACACCCCCCCCCCCCCCCCCCCAAAAAAAAAAAATCCAAACAAAATGTCTTATTAAAAAATTACCCCGAAACTATTTCCTCTCATCCAAATCACTCAATCCAAACACAGTGTAAGTCTAGGATCCATACAACTCTCACCGATACAAACCAAGCTAAAAATTGTTAACAGGACATAAAACCTACGAGTTAATTAAATGATAATGTGGTCACCCACTAGCAAACATTATAAGTTTAAATCGCAGTTTATGTTTCTTTTATATATATAGATATATACGTACATATATATAACACGACATTTCTAGAGAACACGTCCCTTAACTATTCTTCATTTTTGCAAAATTGATAGTAATAGTAAAAAATTAACATAAGTAGCAGACATGTGCAACAAAATGATAGAATTTCCACTATTTGAAGAGCTTTAAAAACGGCTAAAATTTGGTATGTGACTGATGAATTGAAGATATTTAGGGGTTTTTTGTATGTGGTGGTCTAAAAAAATAAAAAATAGCACATAGGAATTGAAAAATAGAAATGTTATGACAAACCCAAAGAATCAGAGAACAAATGGGTCATAATATACATGTGTAGAACTTAATTATTGACCCAAAAGCTTAAGCTATTGGGTCTTGAACCTACACATATTTATTAATAGCTGATTCTCCTAATTTTTCTATGTGAGAGAAATCATTTTCTTTACTTTTTAATTCACCATATGAAACTCCTAAAAGGAAATAAATGTCACATAGGAGTTGGAAGGAAAAAAAAATGTCATATAGGATAAATAGTAATATTGTTAGTTTAAAGTGTGTAAAGTATCCTTTTTATAAAGATATGAGCTCTTCTATTAAATGTTTTGAAGTTATGCTTTAAATTTTGTATTAAACCATGTGTAAGTTCTAAATTACCTTTTTCCACAAAAAATAAAATACTAATAGAAAAAGGGTAAAAAAAAAATGCACAAGATTCACCCCTTCCATTTTTTTTTCTTATTTAGGGGAAGCCTAAGTATGTATGGCAACGGTTCAGATATTCGTGAAAAATGAAAAAACTATGACCAAAATCATTTAGTAAACTAATAACTATAACCGTAACCAAAACCTAAAGGTTTTCAAAATCAGTAATTTCATTTTTTTCGTTTTCATATTGAAAACGTAATAAGAATGAGAGGTGCAATTCTGACCCCCAGTCGGAATGGTTTGTGGGTTCTGAACAGCTTTAGCAGCTGAATCTAATAAGATAGCAATTACAACCGAAGAAGTAATAAGTACTTGACCATGGACTTGGAAACCCCCTATTTGCCAATAGAAATGTTGGCCTACTTCTACATCGGATATATCGTATAACCCTTTAAGTGTGTTGATGGAACATGATAGAACATTCATATTGCCCTCTAAAAAAAACATAACCATAACCTTTAAGGATTCAAAAAATCGCGATTAACCGTAACCGTAACCGTAACTATTTAACTAAAACTAATTAGTTTAAATTTAAAAAAAAAACCTAAAAAATGTAAGAAAAATTAGTTTAACTGTAAAGAAACAAAAAATAAAAGAATTCAAGCCAATGATAAAACTTGAAATAAATTACATAATAATTTTATGAACAAAAATCAAAATCAAGAAATTATGCAAAAAGAAATTCATTCTCAAGTGCCAAGCGAGAAATGTCTAATCTTTTGTTTCGGCAAGTAAAATTGAAATTTTTTAAAAGTATAAGTATTGGTCTAATAGGTTTAGCCTATCTATTTTAATTGAATTTAGTTCACTTTTTTTTAATTAAGTTTAATTTAAATTTTTATCATTTTAATTACCAATTTTAATTAGTCTTCTATTATTTTAAGTGTATATATATATATGTTAGATTTTTTTTTTATTAAACTCATAAATCGGGTTTCATGTTTCCTTTTTTTTAATATCAAAAATAAAAACCTATCAGTTACCAATCGATTTTTCTTTATAAAACCCAAATTCTAATGAATTCTTCATCGATTTTTGTTATCGGTACCAATTGTCATCCCTAAGCCTAAGATCGTACAAAATAACCAACAAGATTTAAACTCGTAACCTCTTACATATATAATAAATAACCAAAGCCCTAGTGACTTCATCCCTTCCTTTTCAATACCAAGCACATCACCATTTTTTGCCACTTAAAAATTGAATGAAATATATAATAAAGTCAAAAAACCGTGAATAGGGTTCATGCAAAGGTTATGTATAGTTCATTTTCCACGGGCTTTTCTAAGAATCATGTATATCACTGGGGGTGGATTCTAGTGTTTTTTTCTTTTGCTCGGTTGGATTCAAATTTTTCAACAAGATTTATGTAACGTACACTTTAATAATCATTTAAATAATATATTATTTTATAACTTAATTTTTTTAGTTGGAGACCTTGTAATTTTAAAATTTAATTAGTTGATCAGTGGAGTTAAAATTCTCACTACTCTTTCTTGGGGACTCCAAGTGGATCTAATTGCAGTCTTTGTAACATGTACACTAAGACAAGAGAACTCTTGTTCTTTGAGTGTGATTTTTCAAAGTGTTTGTGGTGGAGGATGTTGCAGCTTTCTTAGGTTGAAACTAAAATTTGCAAATGGGAAGGTGTATGAAATGGCTGTTGATTTTCTGCAAGTGAAATTGTCTCCAAGCTGCAATCATCAAGACGGCCTTCTGTGCAATATTGATTGACCAAATTTGGCAAGAGCGGAACCTGTGATTGCATAACAATAAAGCCAGAACAGAGGAAGAAATTCTCGACAGGATCAAAACTGACATTAGTATCAAATTCGAAGGCAAACCACATTTCTGCCATATAGACATTAACATTAAAATTTGTAAATTATGAAATATTAGTGTTAGTGGCAAATAATCTTAAGAGGGGGATGGTGAATTAAGATTATAGCACAATATTGCTATTTTAAAATTTACTACAACCCACAAAAACCTCTTTGAGACAATTTATCAAACACTTTGTATGAATAACTAGATAAGAGTTAATATGATGAATAATAATCACACACAAGAGCAAGATAACTACTCTAAACAATAAATATGACAATAAATGTAAATAAAGTAAGGAGAGAGAAATCAAACTCGGTATTTTCAAGTGGTTCGAACTCCTGAAAGCCTAGTCCACTACCTAAGGTCTTCATTCCCTTAGGATTTCCACTAGCTCCACTAGTAGTGTTTCTTCATAAGTTGGTGAAACACAAACCAACCATACAAATCCACTCTTGAACCCACAAGAGCGAATACAAGCTTTTTCAAATGTAGGTAAATTAAGTTCCAACCTACTATCCCTATTCCTTTGAGTCTACAAAGGATTTTTCCATATTCTTCTCTTTACAAGGATTCTCTCAATCCTAATCTAGAGCCCATGAGTGTATACAATACAAAGATTTGAGTATTTGAATGATAGTACAATGAAGAACAATCAAA
The DNA here is from genome assembly GCA_037974665.1 of Ehretia macrophylla. Classification (NCBI taxonomy): domain Eukaryota; kingdom Viridiplantae; phylum Streptophyta; class Magnoliopsida; order Boraginales; family Ehretiaceae; genus Ehretia; species Ehretia macrophylla. The sequence goes on from CM075773.1 coordinate 46,802,418, forward strand.
ACTCCTCAATGAGTAGATAATACTATTGAAATCTTTGAATGCTCAATAGGTTTGCAAGTTATAGCTCAAGCTTGGTATATATTGATTGAAATATATGAAATTTGAAACTTATAATCAATATATGATGTTTAGGAGTTATTAGAAGAGTTGTTTGATGAAATGAGTTGGTTTGGTATAAAAAGAACAAAAAGAAACGGCTCTTTAACATCTATTTTTTCAAACTTCAGACCAAGTTGGTTGAGGGAGTCGGTCGAGTCGAGTCGAGTCAGATTGGAATAGTGTCATTTTTCAGCTTTACGAAATTGAGCCCGAAATCAATTTTTTTAAGGTTAAACACTTGGACACTTCAAAGACATTTCTTCTAAAGTATTTCCAATCTTTTTAACACTTCAAAACATTTTTTAAATTCTTATGGAAAGATTAAAACCGATTTTTATAATTAAGAGTTTAAAACACATCTTCTACCAAAAATTCAATCTTTTGAAGATAAATTATTTGGACCTTTAAAGAGCACTTTTTCAAAAGATATTCCAACCCAATTAACCTTTTAAAAACTTTTCAAAACTCTTGAGGAAATATTTAACAACATTTATGAAAGTTTACAAAGAGCTTGAACCATAAAAATGTGTACCTAAAACAAACGACATTTTAAGCCGCTACCCTTTATGTCGCCACGTCTCCATCCTTATAACACCACTTCGTCTTCATGTCTTCAAGTCTTAATTCTTGGAATATAGTCTTCATTTCTTCAACTCTTCAAGACTTCAATTCTTCATGCTTGTGGTGATCTTGCTCGTGTATACAAATAATGGTCAACATAATTTGCATCTTAAATCTTGCATCTATTCTCTAGTCACAACCATTTACCTCTTTCGTGCAAGATAGTCTTCCTCTTTCTACACCAAACATCCATAATATATTTTGGCTCATAATATCATTAGTACAATATATCCACATAAGCCAAAACATTAAAGTACAATTTGGCTTAAAATAATACATACATTTAATGCACAAAAGACAACAAGTGTGTATTTTAAACATGTAAACACATTAGCACAAACACACTTACAAATCCAATTATATTTGATTTGTTATCATCAAAATCATATCTTTTGAAACAAGGCCAACAATTTCCCCCTTTTTTACGATAGAAAATCACTCTATTCTATAACAACAATAATATACAACTTAAGCACATATAGCATGAATATGGAGTCTTTAAGGCATGACTCCCTCTCACATATGCATTCAATATATTATATGCCAAGCACTACAAGAAAAACTGTCAAAAGTGACGGTCCGTCACCTTTTCGTCACCAAAAAAGTGATAAAAATGAGGCGAAACTTTCGTTACATGAATAGTGACCATTTTGAGACGGTTTGGAGACGGCTTAGGTGTGTCGTCTCCAAACCATCTCCAAATGGAGACGGAACATGAATGTCGTCTCCAATTCGTCTCCGATAAGAGACGAAAAGGAGATGACATGTTTGAAGATATGTTATCCGTCTCTATTTCGTCTCTTTTTTGGAGACGAAATGGAGATGAACCGTTGACATATTTTTTTCAATTTGTTCAACTTTTTATTTTTTAAAATTAAAAAAAAATTATCAAAAGGGAAACGGATACAAAGTTTCGTCTCTGGTCATCTCCAAAAGGGAGACGGAATGGATGATCCGACTCCAAAAATATATTTTTTTTTTGTTTGAATTTTTTGGGAGGAAATTTAAACAAATTTAAAAAACATTTATATGGGTTTGTCTCTATTCCATCTCCCTTTTGGAGACGAACCCTTGACATTTTTTTTTTCAATTTGTTTAAATTTTTTCCCAAAAAATTCAAATAAAAATATATATTTTTGGAGACGGACCATCTATTTCGTCTCCGAAAGGGAGACAGAACCAAGGTTCGTCTCCGAAATTGGAGACGGAATGGATGGTCCATCTCCAAAATTTAATAATTTTTTTTTGTTTGAATTTTATAGGGGAAAATTTAAACAAAGACAAAAAAATATGTCAAAGTTCGTCTCCATTCCATCTCTAAAAGAGAGAAAAAATGGAGACGAATAACATATCTTCAAGCATGCTGTCTCCTTTTTGTCTCCCTTCAAAGACGAATTGGAGATGACATTCATGTTCCGTCTCCAAAAGAGAGACAGATAAAAGATGAAAATTAGTGTTGAATATATAATGTTACATAGGTATGAATTTAATCTTTCCTTTTAATAATTAAATACAAAAAATTATTTTAAATAACTAAATAATCTAATAATGATACTAATCAATTAAATAAAAAAATTTATATACTAATTAATAATTTATTGTAATTTAGAATTTAATTAAACTATACTAATTAACAATTAAATTACTACATAAATAGTAAATAAATTAATAATGATAAATAATAAATTATAACAAATCTTCAATAAACAAAAAATATTACTAATAAAATTTAAAAAAAAAATAAACTTTAAGGAGACGAAGCACGTCTCCAAAGCCAATTTAAAAAATTGGCAAAGGAGACGGACCACTTTGGTCCATCTTATTTGCCAATTTTTTTAAATTGGCTGAGGGAACAGATCGTGCCCTCAGGCACAGATCGTGCCCTCAGCCAATTTTATATAAATGAAACCCAAACCCCCTCCCCTATATACAACACCCAATCCCCCACCCCCCACCCCTATCCCCCCAACCCTCACGCCCCCCTACCCCTCATTTCCCCCCACCCTCCACCCTCCACACCCCACACCCCACACCCGACATTAAGATTAGATATATATGTATATTTTTGTATATGTATATGTATATATAGATGTATAAATATATGTAGGTGTAGTTGTAAATATATATATAGATATATAAATATGTAGATGTAGTTGCAAATGTAGATATATATGTATAGTAGTATGTATGTATATGTGTTTATATATATATATATATATATATATATATACATATATATATATATGTATATATATATATATATACTTATTTACTGTTGGTAGATGTATGTTTATTTTTTATTTTTGTTTTTATTTTGGGATTTTATTTTTTTTTTCAGTTTTATTTTTCTTTTTATACATATATAAATATATAGTTATACATATATATAACTATATATATGCATGTATACCTATTTTTTGAATATGTAGATGTAAGTTTTTTTATTTTCATTTTTTTGGGGTAGATGTTTTATTTTTTTTTCAGTTTTTTTTTTCTTTTTATACATACATATATATATATATATATATATATATATATATATATATATATATATATATATTAGGTATATGCATATATACCTAAATTTTGATGGTAGATGTTAGTTTTTTTTTTTTGTGGAGGGTTTGTTTAATTTTTTATTTTTTTAGTTTTATTTTATATTTTTTTTCCTTTATTTGTTATTTATATATTTTTAAAAATTTCAGCTTTGTTTAGTTTTTTTTTCCATTCATATATAAATATATATATATATATATATATATATATATATATATATATATATATATATGTGTGTGTGTGTGTGTGTGTGTGTGTGTGTGTGTGTGTGTGTGTGTAAGTGATAGATTTAGGTAAATATATGATTTTTTGTAGTTTTATCATGAGTTTAGGGTTTTTTTAAAAAAAAAATTCACATTTATTTTTGTTTTTCTTTCATATTTATATATATATATATCTATACAAATCTATACACAATATATTTACATATATGAAAAGATAAATAAATAAATAAATAAATTTGAAATAATATATAATCAACTTATAGTACATCTATATACATCTATATATATATATTGTATATATAGATGTACTATAAGTTGATTATATATTATTTCAGATTTATTTATTTATTTATTTATCTTTCATATATGTAAATATATTGTGTATATATATATATAAAAATTTCGATTTTTATAGAAAATTTGACATAATCCGAATTTAATAATTTTTTTATTTTAAATTATTTTTTAAAAAAGAATTAAAAAAATGTGACAGAACGGAGACGAAATGTGAGGGAGACGGAACGAAGATTAAATGCGAGGGAGACGGAAAGGTGATGAAATGTGAGGGAGACGGAAATGTGACGAAATGTGAGAGGGACAGAAAGGTGACGAAGTGTGAGGGAGACGAAAATGTGACGAAATGTGAGGGAGATAGAAAGGTGACGAAATATCTTTTCGTCTCCAACATAAAAGGAGACGGGTTGAAAGGTGACGTCCGAGTTTTGTCTCTGTTCCGTCTCCTTTTCAGATTGGAGACGGAACGAAGATGGAAATGTACCATCTCCGAACTTAAAATTTCTTGTAGTGAAGTGAGTAAAGATTTTAAACAATGTAACACATGGAATCTTTTGTACAAGAAACTAGTGAAAAAGCTCAACTCAGAATATACTCACTTTGCTTGACATCAATGTAGGGCTATGAATTACAAATTCATCTGTTTGAGGATCAAACGTTGCAGTGGTTTCAAGACCTTGTACATTGGAGCCATGACCAAGATCTGTTTGTGCATAACAACCAATTATTTGCATCTTGTAGGCAAGTGGCAACCATTGTTTCTGTTGTTCCTCGGTTCCCTGCCCCTTTATGGCAGGGATGAACATTCCCTGCAGAGGTCCACCCTAGCAGTTCAGCCAACACAGCAAAGAACAGAACTCGAGATTTTTGATAGTCCTGATACATTAAAAAATAAAATTGGGGACACATTATAATAGCTACCAACTGAAAATTAGGATCTCAAACAAACAACTAAAGTTCAATGCCAGATTTTGTTCACATAGATATGTGATATATATAATGAAATAATGCAAAAAAATTATAAGCTAATATGCAATAAATCTAGCATAACAGTTTAAAACTTTAAATTAATAGTAAAAGTTACCCAGTGAAGATCAGTAAAAGCCGGTTCATCCACAAAAAAACCTCAGTTTGGATGCTTCTTCCTCTGCAAATGAAAGTTACAAAGTCATAGAATGAAGCAAACATTATTAAGACTCAACCAAGGAAATATTTATAGAAGTACTAAACCTCAATGCTTCTAATGAAGCCTCACCAGCTAAACGTAATTCATTTATTAGTTTCCACGCATATGCTGCTTTCCTAAGCGTGTTTTTAAACAATTCCTTCCTTGCAAGCATAGTTCTGTTCTCTTTTCCGAAGGCCTGTATCCATGATAAAACATGATAAGAATGTGACACCCAGAAAACAAAAAGGCTCTCGTAAAGCCAATATCAAGCCTTACAGCCACCTTTCCTCGGGAATATACAGACACACATAGGTACATTGTGTGCTTAATGTTTTGGTGAAGAGAATTTATGGTGGGAAAATAATGTTCTGGTAATTTCTTTTTGAAATAGTAATTGTTTTTTTTTTGCTTGTTATTGTGTGCTTAATGTTAAGCTTATTTTGTGCTTATTCTGTAGCTATTCAGTGATTATTATGTGCTTTATGCTATGCTTATTGGTGTGAGAAAATCTGGTTTAATGCATAATTAATTCAAAGGGAAGTTAGAAAAACGTAAACATAGTGCATCGACAAATAGTGAATGCATAAAGTCAAAAATAATCGGCTATTCATTTTAACAGGATTTAAGTTTTAAATTCTATAATTTTGATAAATGTAAAAGTTCGGATGAGTTTGAGATTTTACAATAAGTACAAAAGGCAGAAGGGGACGCTTGACAATTTTTTTATTTTTGTATACTTTATTCTTTTAACTGTTAAATAGAATAGTCCACTAAACTACTTCTCAATTCAAAGACCGGGGGACAGTTAAAACTCTTTGATTTCAACTTCAGAATAAAACTTTTGAGTACAAGTTATTCATCTAAATTTTTCTTTCAAGGTATTTTTGAACTCATTTTTAGTATTTTTACATTTGGGAGAAAGAAACCATCCGCTAGTATAGGTAAGTTATTATAGTAAAATTGAAATAGGAATTCTCTAAAATAAGTGATTTATTAAATATAGGGTAGATGTTAGAGTAAAATTGAAATAGAGAATTTTAAATATAAAGAAGTGCTCCAAATTTCCTATTTATCTCAATTAACATCATTAATTAATATTGGTCCAATACTATTGCCTAGTACTCCATACTAATGCTCTTTGAGCATTTGCCAAGTATAAGTAGCCCGCTCCTACTTACTCTTAACATCTTTCTTCTTCATAGGTGATCTTATATGGCAGAAGCTACAATAACAAATGATTTTCTCAACCTCTTTGGAGAAAACTTGTATGGCCAATTTGATGTCATGCATATGACAATCAAATGGTTTTGTCTGCAAAGCTACCATACTCATTCATTGTCCCAGTGCTGCTAAACTTTCTGGAATTGAAGTATCAAGAGAAGAATGAATCTCCATTCGAAACCCATCCAGAAACAATAATGTTTGTAGCCATTACAAGTCTGCTCATGTATTGCTTGTCGTATCATGTTATTTCAAAAGTTTCGTTGAGCAATTCCTCCCATTCTTATGCGAAAATTGTTCAAAAAGTTGTGTTTTTTGCTACTCTGTCAATGGCGTCTCTGTACTCGGTTCTTTTTTCAGACTCCGTCCGTCCCGTTCTGTATCTGCTACCCATCTGTTTTTCAGCAGGTGACCTCTTATACTGCAAACTTTGCACGTTAATGTAGTGCACGTTATTATACTGGAAAATCATGGTTAAGATTGGTCGCCAATCACAAGTGCAAGAAAGGCTCAGAAGAGAGGTCTTATTCCATCAAACTTGGGGTTTGCCACAGATTGACGAATACCAAGTTGATTCACTTCCTGTGTAGCTACATCATAGGTGCAACACATCGGATAGAATTACATCTTATGATTATTACCTTTTGTATCTAACGATCGAAATTTTTTCAATTTCTCTTTTCTGAATTATTACACTATATATTCGAACTAATTTTATAATAGTTTAGGTTCAACAAAGCAAGAAGCATGAAGATATTTTCCTATTTAAAAGAAGGGATAAATAGCGTATTATCCCTCTGTGTTTTACTAACAATGCATAATCCCCCTTGTGTTTTGCTACAAGTGCACAACCCCTCCCTGTGTTTTAAAAATTAGCTAATTACCCCCTGTGATTTGCTAAAAGTAATTGATTACCCTCTTGTGTTTTATAAAAGTAGCTGATTGCCCCCTTATATTTTCTAACAAAAGCGTTAATTTTTAAAAAGAACAAGGAGTAATTAGCTACTTTTATAAAGCATAGGGGGGTAATCAGCTAATTTTTAAAACACAGAGGGGGTAATCAATTACTTTTAACAAATCACATGAGGGTAATCAACTAATTTTTAAAATAAAAGAAGTATTGTACATTTTTAACAAAACACAGGGAGTAATATGCTATTTACCCTTAAAAGAATAATCATGTCATGACCAATAAAACAGAAAAAGCTCCCTACCCCACAAGAAATTCGACATGAATAATCACATGCCAGAATCAATAAAAGAATGACTTAACGGAGATTCTCGTACACGGTTAATAGCCAAAAATTTTAGAAAAGTAAGAGCCCACGATGTGGTCCATGCTTATTAAGATGGTCCATTAAATAATTAGTCGAATTCTGGTTCGAGCTATAACATGCAGCATAATCTAATCAAAGCATACACGAAACTTACCTTGCCTGGTTTCTAAATGAGAAAGCGAAACTTATTTCAAAGTAAGAAGGAAATCAACTACAAGATGTTACAAGACACTTATTATTACCCAGGGTTAAAAACAAAAGTTCTTAAAGATTGTACTGCTTTATTGGGTAAATTGTTTTTATAGTCCTTCAATTATAGTGCAAATGATAAATTAATTTCAATCTCTCAAAATTAACATTTTGGGCCCTGGACTTAAAATATTGTGGCGCTAGTTTTCGTCACCTCAAATCCCATCTAAAATTTAAGGTTTTGACATGAGAACAACACATGTTTGTCAAATTTTGTATAGAAAATGGGTCAAAATGGTCAATTTTTGGATCAAATTTTGGTCACAGACTAACATCACATAATTGTAAATTCATGGACCAAAAGATTCATTTTAAAAAATTAGTGACTAATTTTTTGGATTAGTTCTCTTATGTCTACTCTCATTAGACTGGATTTTTACTTGTTTTCAATCTCGTGTTGTACTTGGACTTGAACCAAAAATCCAACACTCTCATACCGAGCACAACATCGTTTCTCTGCCACTATAGAATGATTGAAATATATTTTAGGGAAAATATCACCTTTAGTTCCTATTGTTTCAAAAAGATTTAAATTTGGTCCTTATTATTTAAATTTTTTCAATTTAATTCATATTATTTTTAAAAAGTTATCAATTTCATCCTTATCATCTATATATGTAGTGCGTACTTGTAACGTGCATTTGTACTACTACTAAAAGGAGAAGATGGAAGTCTCTTTCCCAAAAGGAGAGAGTTGGAAATGGTTTGGTTGCTTCGTGCTTTCCAATTGGTCAACGTTTTCTACTTTAATTAGAAGCGGTCTTTGTGTTTAACATTTGCTTTTCTTTTTTTCAGGGAGCTAATGGAACTACTACTAAGGCTCCGTTTGTTTGCGGTAAAATATTTTTTCGGAAAATATTTTTTAAATTTTACGATATTTGATAATAAAGAAAAATTAGTTAATCATAAAATATTTTTCGGTCAACAATTGTGGCTGTTTTTTTTTAAAATTTTATGGTATTTAGTAACACAGGAAAATTGGTCAACCGTAAAATATTTTCCAGTCAACAATTACAGTTAGTACAAAATTCTGAATTTTTTTTTTTTTTTGTTGGAAGAAGAAAATATTTTACAGAACTCACAGTACATCCAAACACCAGAAAATATTTTTTAGTATTTTATTTTTCGAAAACATATTTTTCTTCATAAGTTATTTTACAGCAAATAAACAGAGCCATATAAAATATTTTATTTTCCAAAAAATTATTTTATACAAACAAGTTATTTTATAGCAAACAAACGGAGCTAAGCATGTTGAATTTAGATGAAGCTTGTGGTGAAAGGGAGAAAAAAGACGCGGGTTGAAAAGAAAGAAAAGGAAAAATATATTAGGCAATACCAATGCCACAAATTAAAAAAGCTTTTGAGAGGGTCAAGTTGGCTTTTTCTTTCATTTTTTTTCTTTTTTTCTCGTTGAGAATATCATCTATATTCCAAATGCATTTTTCTCAAAATTCCGTATACTACGATAAAGATACAACTAAGGGTGGATCTTTTCTTAGTGGGGGTTATACCAATAAATTTTTAACTATACGAATATATTTTTTTTAGTGAAAATTAAATAATTTGTGACTAAAAAATACATAGATATTATACAATCTTTTTTTTTCTAAAAAAATATATAATTTTTAATTTTATTATTGGGCCAGCGCATCCAATTAGCTCCGTCACTAAATGTAACATATATACTCCTGCATGCGGATTAAATTATAAAAATATATTCTAAGAATGGAGCTAACTTAGATTGTGGGGCTAAGATTCATTTTCATATAGCTAGACTTCACTTAATTAGTGCTCCTTATTTTTCCAACTTTTTAAAGTTTTCTTGCCCTCATGTCATAAGGTTCTAACTTCTCAGAGAATATTTTAATAGAGAGCAGCTTCCAAGATGCTAAGACACTTCCAAGACCATGGGCTTGTTACAGAGGACCAAATTGTGATGTTGATTCAGGAAGATATGATGATGAAAATGCTTGTCGAGAAACAGTATTGTGACACACATAAAAATAAAACTTTTTGTGACCATTGGGACCAAAATGCAATACTTGTTTAGTTTTGAGTTTATGTTCGATCCTGTTTTATTGTAAATGTGTGTATTTTTGAAAGGAATGAAATATTTTACTAGCTTAACTGGAAAAAAAAAAAAAAAGAAAACCTTTAAAAGTATTTGAAGGTTTGGTTAGTTGTGCACAGCAGATAATACTAATTTGGATTTATACCCTTTAGTAACATAATAATGTGATTAGAGAGATCGATACATAGTAGTGAATTACTCAAACATTTTATCACTATCAATCTTCTTAATAACGCTATTATATTATTAGAAAATTCGAATCTATTACCTAGTTTTCTTTTCCTCGTAGTCTTTTGGAAGACTACAAACTTTTAGTAGCTAGCCTTAAATACCAAACAAAATACACAAGGCATAGAGACATTTTACTATTGAAAAACAATTGACCATGCCAGTTATAAGCAAAACAAGCTCCGATTCCACTTGAAATTCAACACGAATGACGCTAAGACAAACTCAAAGAAAGAATGAAGAACACGATGTAAGGCCATGATTATATTAAGACGGCTATTAAAAAAGTTACGCAAATTCTGATTTGTCCTATTACAACTTCCACAAGACTCAAGTCTAGTAGGAAAAGTTTGATTTTGAGGTTTTTATTTTTTTATTTTATTTAGCTCTTTAAAAAATTGGTTAAATAGATTAATTTCTAAATTCACCGAAAGCATTTTTAAATAATTAAAAATTAAGCCAAACACGCCGTAAAAGACTAGGAGAACACAAAACTAGGAGAATCTTCCATCATTATATACAAAACGCAATTAAACATGAGATTTCATACGCAGTATTACCTGCTGAGTATTGGTCAAATGCTCAAATATTAGAAATTTTATCATTTTGTCGCATCCATATTATAATATAATGACACAGGAATTAAATCTACGTAGTATGAATCTAACACGGGCGTTGCTTAGGTTGTCCCATGACCACTGCTTCAATACGCAAAGAGAGGAGAAAGTTGTTTAGGGCATCAACACGGTGCTTTGTAAATTTCTTCGAACCTTCAATACGCAAATAGATTTTTAGTTTCCATAGTGCAAAACCTTATGTCTTTAATTTATAGTAATGAAGCTATGTTCAGGCCCATGAGGACTAAGATTTTACTACGTGCAATTTCTTTCAAAAGCATGTAAACCACGTAAACCAATTGTAATGTCTCACATGGTGGAAAAAAAAAATATATATATTTTTATATGTAGGTTTTGATAATTGTTTAAATAATAACTTGAGTTAATATTATGGGTTAGTAGATTAGAGGCTTAAATACTTTTTTGTTAAACTTATGACACCAGTTTGGCTATCGGGTGTACAATTTTGGGCTCGAAAATGGTAAAATGGATGGAAATGCTGTTGAATTTTTGTGAGAAGAAAAAAAGAGGATTGAATTTTTTTTTATGGAGAACATTTTTGTTTCCAAGTTGAGGACAAATAGAAGGAAAATAAGTAATAGTATTAACAAAACCAATACCCTATATCTTTCATTGTTGGTCTTGAATATTCTAGTAAATAAACATCTAATTATCATTTCCTTTGTTTCCTTGAATCTTTACAAGAAATTATAAGATTCTTTCATTTTCTTTTTCTTCTTCGATTTTCACCATCCAAATCAAAAAATTTGTCTCCTTTTTTCATTTGCCTTTTGGGTCTTCAACCACTATAGGGAGAGAACAATTTAACTATAAAAAAAGAGATAATTTAAATATTTGTCTACAAAGTTTAATATTTTCTGGTATTTGGTTGTTATAATAAAAAACATTTGTCGATATGATTGGGGGTGACCAAGGGGAGGGGGAGGGGTGTTGAGAGGAGGTGAGGTGAAGTGTGAAATGGAAAATGTTTTCATCATCTGTAAAATATTTTACACACCTTACAACTAGTTTTTTTTACACTGACTAAAAATATTTTTCAATTGACTTATTTTACGGTATTACAGAACACTGAAAATCAGGAAAAAAAAAATTGCAAGAAAAAAAGTTTACGGCAAACAAACGGAGCCAAGTGACACGCTATTTGTAGTCTAGGTAAGATCATCTCCAAGGCATATCCCCATAGAAGATTTAACTCATTACCTTTCTTTTCTCTCCATAGAACCCCAAAAATCCTCTTATTAAATAATTCTTCAATTCATTGATAAATTTTTCCCCCTTTCAAACATCAATCCAAATAAAGAGAAGAATTCCCTAATTCCTCCGATACATTTTTTTTAAAAATTTTGTTCTCTTTAGAAAGAGCAATCCAAACATTATGTTAACTTTCTAAAATTCAATTGCTAGTACAACATAATCCATCCAAAGGTTTTATGTTGACTATTGAGTCTGCCTGCATACCACCACGTTGTAAGTCTTCTCTGCAGCTACGTACATATTGCTGCCAAAAACCCGATTCTTGGCCCTACAAAGTAATTACAAGCAGAAGCAATTTTCCGACGAAATATTCGTTACCGTATTCGTCCAAAAAAAAAAAACATTCGTCACCCTACAGAGATAACAAGCAGAAAGCAATTTGCTGACTAAGGGCAAGTTTAATAGAGTCTCTAAATTTAGAGACTTTTCAAATTTAGGTGTTTCAAACCTATTTTTAGAGTCTCCAAACCTAAAAAGTAACACTATTCATGACAACAGTACGTAAAGTCTACCACTTTTAGTTTAAAATATGCTAAAATAGAGCCCCAATCTAAATTTGGGACTCTAAATTTGTTGAACAAAATAGAGCCCAAGCTCTATTTTGGCATCTTTTAAGCCAAAAATGGTAGACTCTACGTACTTTTATCATGAATAGTGTTGCTTTTTAGGCTTGAAAGTTCTAAAAACAGGCTTGAAACACTCAAATTTAAAAAGTCTATAAATTTAGAGCCTCTATTGAGAATGGCTTAAACATTTCATCTGAGTGTACTTCCTTATTATGTACTGAGCTCCGGACAAAAAAATAAAAAGAACAGTGCTCCAGCAGTTTCTCTGCAGCTTCATTTTAGAGGTAATGATGCTAACTCCAACATTCGTTATAAATAAGCTTTCTACTTCTTGATCTACTACAAGTTTTATAACAAAAAAAGAAATCTAATACAAATCCTCATCTCCTCTAACCGAGCATTTTTATCTTCATAGGTGGTCTTATATGGCAGAGGCTACAACAAGAAGTTATTTTCTTCACCTCTTCGGAGAAAACTTGTATGCCCAGTTTAATGTCATGTATATGATGACAATCAAGTGTTTTTCGTCGCAAACCTACCATACCCTAGCTGCTCACCATACTATTCTTGCATTCATAGTCCCACTGCTGCTCAACTCTCTGGAATTGAAGTTTCAAGGCAAAAATGAATCTCCATTTGAAACCCATCTAGCAACAATGCTTATAGCCAATGCCAGTATGCTCATATATTACTTTTCATACCATGTTCTGCTGGGAATTTCATTGAGCAATTCTTCCCATTTTTATGTGAAAATTGTTCAAAAAGTTTTAGTGTTTTTTGGTACTCTGTCAATGGCGTCTCTGTACTCTGTTCTTTTCCCGGACTCCATATGCCCTGTTCTATATTTGCTGCCCGTCTGTTTTTCAGCAGGTGACCTGTTATACAGCAAACTTTGCACGTTATGGAGATTGTTATACTGGAAAATTATGATTAAGATTGGTCGCCAATCACATCTGCAAGAAAGGTTCAGAAGACAGACCTTATTCCACCAAACCTGGGTTTTGCCACAGAATGACGCATACCAACAAACTTGGGTTTTGCCGCAGAACGATGAACACCGAATAGATTTGCTTCCTGTTTAACACAATATAATATTTATGTCTTGTATCAAAAGATGGATAATATTCCTACAATTAGCTATTTTGATTCTTTTTTTTTTTCATAGTCTTTTAGAGACTTATAATTTGGTATTTTGATTTTTTCATGTTTACATCTTGTATCTTACTTGATATTTTTTCCTTTCAACTACTACATGACATTTATGTTTTTCAACCTCTACATGGCCTCCTTTTTTCTTTTCTTTTTTTCAGACATGCATCACGTAAAAATAATCCCTAAATCTTTTGAATCTATCAATTACATGACAAGTTTTAACCCTTTTTGAATTCAACAAAGAAAAAATACCAACATTTATAGATACATAGGTGAAGAATTTTAAATACACAATAATACGGATTCTTTATAAAAATCGTAATTTAATTGGTACTAACCTCGTAGTAGATGCGGAATAGTTTACAGGAATTTGTCACGTTAGTTCCACCGTATAAAGTCACGAATCGTAATCCAAAATACGAGATAATGGATTAATTAGCTATGACTTAAATGCCATATTTGATTTGATATTTACATGTAGTAAATGGTAGAGAGATTGAGAGAGGGGGAAAATCTAAGAAGAAGACTCATTGGCTTCTTATTTTCTGATTTCCAGAACTTAATGTATATCGGTTCTATTTTTTCTTAGACTCACTGGCTTCTTATTTTCTGATTTCAAGAACTGAATGTATATCGGTTCTATTTTTTTTTTCTAATTCCTATTTTAGAAATAGGGTTAGGAGTTATGGGAATAACTTCCCATAACTTATATAACCCATATAAATTGGATCAGATCGGGTCAACCCATATTGAACAACCCAATCCAAAATCCAACAATATTAGGCATATACACAAATGTATTTATTAGAATGTTGAACTCACAACAAGTAGGTCTTTCGTATAAAAGATACATATATATACAGGGTGAGTCTTCTTATATATGTACATTTAGCGGAAAAATGAGATGCAACAGGCCTTCATCTTACAATATCATATACCATAATAACTCCTACAACAAAGGTTGTTGGTCCCGCTCTTGAAGTTTTTCATAGAGTCTCGCAGTGGGGTCAACATTGATGCAACTTTCTTTAATTCTTACAACTTGTGCATGTTTACAACTTTTCTACGTTTACAACATTTACAGGTATTTTATGGGTTCGCTTCAAAGCTTATGCTATTTAAATTCACCATTTCACTTCTTGATCTACAAGTACTCCATCTGCCTTCTTATCACTTTTCATCTTCATAACTTATTACTTTATATGGCAGAGGCTACAAAAACAAGCCATTTTTTCACTTTTCCGGAGAAAACATGTATGGGAAGTTCAATGGCATGTATATGATGTCACGACTCCACTTTTTGCTAACACAGTCTCTAATACCATAAAGAAGGAGAACAATATCTAAGCTTACAAGAACACTGAACAACCTGGGATCGTGATGTTACGGGCTTAAGAAGATCACTCCTACTAAGTCCACTAAGGCACACTACACTAACCCGTACACTAATATCCATAAAACAATACAACCAACCATTGAAACATCTCAAATACATTCAAGAAATCATGGCAACAAGCCTTCCTGCCAACATTTTAACCCCAAATAATACATCTCAATATTCATTCTCCAATACATCAATATATACATCATATGAACACCAAGAAAAGACATTACAACATAATCTATATAAACTCCTCAATTAATAATATACATCATACAAAATAATCTTCAATTACATCATACCTATAACCACAAATAATAAAACATCATCCAAAGCAAGATAACAAGGAATTCACTCTCAATCTCCTTGAGGCTCTAACTCGGCTCCACTTGAAATATGTTATGAAATGGGGTGAGTTTCACAAACTCAATGAGGAGGGGACAATGCACGGTAAGTTTTAGAAAATATTTTAATTTTGAAAACTTCTTCTGAAGGCATGCCATCACAGAATAATATGAAACAAGAATAAACAACTTGAGCAATATAAGATAAGTAAATACTTGAAATAAAGAATAAACATCACATATAAATGGTGCGAAAATGTAAAGTAAATAACCATATATGCTTGTAGCACTTATACTTGTTATATTGATATCGTTCCCTTAAACCCCATTCCGAAATCTTTCCCCTATACACCAGATGCACTTCGGATGTGTTGGGATTGGTATGCCCAAAAGACCACTAGCACTTAGTTATTAGAACATCTGGATGGTTTGCAATAAGTTAATTAGTGACATCATATTCATATGGGTATATTTATCTCATTATGTGGATTGACATATATATATATATATATATGTGTGTGTGTGTGTGTGTGTGTGTGTGTGTGTGTGTGTGTGTGTATGTGTGTGTGTGAATATAAGACCCTTACTTTAAGGAGTGACTTAGGTGCGGGGTGGTTATGCACAGAAGGTCTAAGTCATGGTCACTTGAATAAGCAAATTAACTTTGTTCGTGACTAAGTAGTAAAGTTGGGCACTTTACTATGGTAAAAGTCATAGTGGAGTAAGTTCCCTTTGGAGAAGGGTGATCTACCATCATGGATTTATTCCAGACTTATTATACTTATGCATATGTATGCATTGGACGGACCCCGTAGGTGTGAGCTTTGAATACGTACTATCAAAGAAGGAGTTCACCTAAACCTACAAGCTTCTAAGTAGACCATAGCTCTTAATCTTGAGCATATATAGATGAACCGACGAAGTTGAGTGCCTGCACTTTGATCCATTATAGGTGTGGTCTTAATAGTTAGATCACCTACTCTGTGATTTGGGTGTATAAGACTTGATTAGAAGGGACGTGCATATGCAATAAGGAGTCTATACATTAATCACTCCTTTAAAATGATCCAATCTAGATCATCCTGAATCTGTGGTTGTAGTAACACTTGAGGTGTTGAATGTTACACTTAAGGGTAGATCCCTTAGGCTATCCTCAATGGGGGGCTCTAAAATGTAAAACTTTATATTTTTGGGCATTTTTGTACTTTTTTAGAGCCACATACCCTAAAAAGTAGCACTATTCATGAAAAAGTACGTGGAGTCCACCACTTTTGAATTAAAAGATACTAAAATAGAGCCCATGCTCCAAAATGTTCAGCAAAATATTTTGGAGCTTGGGGCTATATTTTGGCATCTTTTAACCCAAAAATAGTAGACCTCATTTACTTTTTTCATAAATAGTGCTACTTT
Source organism: Ehretia macrophylla (assembly GCA_037974665.1). Taxonomy (NCBI): domain Eukaryota; kingdom Viridiplantae; phylum Streptophyta; class Magnoliopsida; order Boraginales; family Ehretiaceae; genus Ehretia; species Ehretia macrophylla. The sequence continues at coordinate 46,819,174 of CM075773.1, forward strand.
TTAAGATATGAGACTCTAAAAAAATATAAAAATACCCAAAAATAGAAAGTTTTATATTTTAGAGCCCCCCATTGTGCTTGCCCTTAGATAAGTGGATAACTTAAGGAGGATGGTTGAATTATGGATTAGAGGTTCTAAGGAGACAAGATATAGTCAAAGAGATGATAGTACACTTTGGGAACCTGTCTTTGGCTATTAGTGAGTATATAGGGGCATTATGGTCAATATAATACTTAGTTGGTCAAAAAGACAGAACGTCATGTATAGATTGACTACTCCTATACTTACAGTAATTATCCTTGAGTTCAACCAAAGTCTTTTAGTAGAGTAGACTTGATTGAAATGGTAAAGTATTGCTAGGGGACTAGCGAGAATATTTTATTCATTTCCAGAAGAAAGGTTAATTATGTTTTTGGTCCCTCTTCTAGCCATCTACCTTGTTAAGTATCTAAACTTAGTTAAGATATATTATTATGAGAGAGGATATAATCCTTTGACGGTTAGAATCAAAGTAGACTTTCCAATTTGGGAAGGAGTTTCTATTTTGAGAATTGTCAAGATATTGGATTATGTAATTAATTGATTAATTAAAGTCTAGAAGACTGTTGAGATAGTTAAGATAATTTTTTCACTATTGAAAAAATAGATTATTCTTAAATAGTAGTTTGGATTTAGACTTTTGGAATTAATCAAGGAATATTTAATTTATTGGAAATTAGATATTTAAAAATGGACTTTCTATTTTATGGAAAGAGATTTCTATTTTTTAATTATTGTCAAGATTAAATTAAATTGGAGCAAGCTGGCTGAACCAAGACCATGTCTCACAAGCCAAGGTTGGACACAGGAGGTGGGACCTACCCATCTTAGGAAAATCGGCTATGGGGAGGAAAAGAAGGGAGAAGGAGAAAAAATAAGAAATTACTTGTGGAAGAGATTTAGATTTTTCTCTGACCAAATCCCACATCGGAATTTCAAAAAAATTTCTCTAGATCTTCTACCTATAAATAGACCTATTCTCTAACTCTGAAAAATGTTCTAAACACCATCTCTTATGAGATTTCTCTTTTCTCTCTCTTGAGTAAGCTTTGCCTTTGTGAAGAAACTCAAATCTAGTCTATATCTTTTTGTTTAGAAAAATCTAGTCCCACAACTAGATTATACTTTAGAAAATTTTTGGTCATAGAGAAGAAGATCAAAGTAGAGGAGTGGAAGCAATATCTCCCAGACTTGTAGATCAAGGTGGTTGGTGTTATTGCATCGTTCTTCGCAAGAGGTATGTTTAGATCCTTGTTTCAATTGGGAATTAAATTGTAAACTGTTTTTGATTTTACTATCGCATTTTTTATCGTAGTAAGATCCTACATAATTATTTCCGCCATGTTCATAGAAAATCACGTTTTTCTTATAGTCTTTTAGACACTATATGCAAACTTTTAGTAAACCGTCATCATATATTCTATTTCTTTTCTAAAATTATTCTTTTATTTCATCTATTCTTCTTTTCTTTAAATGTTGTTTATTTTTTAATAACATCATAAGAATTAAAATTAATACTCCACTTGCTCCAAAACATTCCATTTCAATATTTCACCAATGAAATTCTAAGGACCATTGCAACATAGAAATATGTACCTTAAAAAGAACCAAAATCATATCAAGCATGAAATATTTCTCAGCAGTCATATCAAACCACAGTTGGGTATTTCAATTACATTTAAATGTTGTTGAAGCGACAATGTAGAATGAAAATGAGAGAATTCCAAGCAACCAAAATTAGAATCATCCAAAAATCCTTTCCTTAAACAGATACAGTCATCCAAACTTGTCATTCATTCAATTGTGTTAAGGCAATTAAATTGATTAGGATTTGATTGGCTATGTTTTAACAAAACTTTTGTTATTACCATATTTATGTTATTACCTTTTGTATTCTGCAAGAAACATATTATGGTAACTTACCATAAAAGAAGGAGTTTTGTGATGATTAAGGAATTGCATTGATTGTCTATTCATAAGGAAATGAAGAATAAAATGAAGATTAGGATTTCATGAGTCAAGGCTTTTCTTGCAGCCCAAGATGACCTACAGCAACAATTATGTATATATATATATATGAAGAACATGTCACGGGGTGATTAGGGCAGAGAGGTGCAACAACAAGAAAATAAAAGGGAGTTTTGTCCAGTGTTTCAAGTGATGTTGCAATATGATTTGTGTGTATAAGCTCCTGATTATCTCAGTGTTACAACTGTATGTGTCATGAGCGACGTGTTAGTGATTCGATAAGTTGTTTTCTTTAATCATTCTTCTGGAGAAAAAGTTGCAGTTCTTGGGAGAGAACATTGTTTGTCGAGGGGAGCTCGTCAAACCAGAATTCACTAAGGAATTCTTTATCGAGGCATTAAAGGTCAAGAGAGAGTTTTTACTTATGTAAGTCCATTGATGATGTAACTTGATATTTCTTAATAAATTAGTTTGTTGGACCAGGGGTTGGTCCCGTGGACGTAGACCGCACGGTTAAACTATGTTAAATCTTGGTATTCTTAATTCTGTTACAGCTTTATTTTATTTTGTTGCTTTATACGTTCTCTGTTCATGTTGCAACATTAAGTGAAACCAATTAGTCAGTTACAGAGATAAATTGAATGTTTCAGTTAATGTTACAACGTCATCTATAATAGTTTTCTTTCACGTCACAAAACTCCATTAATTAATCAAACTATTTATACTTACACTGCAATAACTCTAACAAATTGCATTTCACATAACATGAAATTTATGTAAAGCTTGATTCCCCTTATCTCCAGAGATACTAGTGTAACAGCTTTCTGCAACTTGTCATCCACTTTTTGCATTTCACGAGGAGATGCATCACTCATGGAGCATTTATAGAAAAACAACTATTCTACTTCATGTTAAACGTACACTATTAGATGTAGCCATTGGAGGTGGTATATACAACTCGAGTAATTCTTTGATCAACTCGAGCTAACCATCAGTCCACTTACATAAAAGTGGACCTCACGACATGTGAGGCTCACCCTATTGGTCAATTCGAGTGACCAAAGAATTTTAATACAACTCAGGTGTGCACAGACACACCTGAGTTGGAAATTCTTTTTCTTTTTAGTATTAAATAAAAATAAAAATTGTGGAGTCTTAATTAGACGGGTGATTGAATAGTATTTTTTATTCGATTGAGATGAAATTTGGTCAACAGATTTGCAACTTAAGCTTCTACAATCTGAATAGTGGGGATCAATGTTAGAGCTTCTTAAGGTCGGTGGTTTTTTTTTTTTTTTTCTCTTTTTGGTAATTTCCTTCATTATTCAAATAAGTTTATTCATGTTATTTTTAATGTATAGATTATCATTTTTATTACATTATTGCTAAAATTTGCTTTGATATTCAAAGATTTTTTGTTTAATATTGTAGTTGCTTTTGATATATGAACATGATAGACGTTTGTCATTTTTGTGTAGAGTAAATTGGATTTATATTCTGAATAAAATTAGATGGAGTCATGCCAGGAAAACTCAATTATGCTATAATATACTTAAATTAAGTATTAGTTTAGTTATAGCACATTATAATCTATCATCATAAAAAACATGAGTTTATATATAAAGCCAACAATTTTATCTATAATTTATATAAAAAGTTGGGTAAATATCCAATTTGGTCCATTATCTTTAGAGTTTGTGTTATTTTAGTTCTTATATTTCAAAATGTACAATTTTAGTAATGTATCTTTACCATTTGTCCCAACTTCATCCTTATTTTTTAAAATGGTGAAGAACTAACATGAATCATAATGACAAATATAAGGATTAAATTGGGATAAATGATAAAGATACGGGACTAAAAGGGTACATTTTGAAAGATAAGGACTAAGTTGTGACAAATGGTAAAGATACAGGGCTAAAAGAGTACATTTTAAAAAATAATGACTAAAATGACACTAACACTAAAGATAAGGGACCAAAGTGAGTATTTACCCTAAAAAATTTATCCATAAATGAGGACTTTCGAACATAGGCGGAGCTATGTATACCCTAGTGTATGCACATGCATACACTAGGGTATTTTAGTAAATTAATGTACATTTATTTAATTTAAAAAAATAGATGCACCTTTTTTTTTATTGGTAACAACTCGATGCAGAGTTAAGCCTCGATCAACAGATTGAGGTATAACTAAGATCATTCCTTGACAGGAAAAAAAAATAGAGATCATTTCGAATTTTGATCGAGCAATATTGGCCTATAATGCTCCTTAATCTTTTTATAATTGCTAGTACTCAACTACTTCTATAAATTTAAGTATTATGCTACATTTATTATTTTCTGATTCAAGTTCATTATGTAAATATACAATAATTCGTAACTTAGATTATTTAGCATGGTAACTTTATATTAATCATTATCTATCACTCTATTGGTTTGGCTTGATTCGTAAACGGTTCTTGCATTTCTATTGTAATTATTTAATTGATATCTTAAACTTTGTAACTGTCTATGTAAAAGTTAAAAAAAAAGACATGTGATTTACTACTTGTAAAATTTATTTTCTCTAAATAAAACTATAAATAAATTTGGAGTGGGTTGTTGTGCGTTTCATATATTGAAAAAAGTTTAATCATAGTACACAAAAGAAGGAATTTTTATTTGATGAATTTATTATTTAATGTTGTTAATTATTAGGAGTGTAATTATATATATAATTTCACTGTGTGTGTTATTGTGAGTTTATTTTGTTTATTTTAATTGATACAAGGTAGTTTTTGTATTACTATAGTCATTTATTATTATCTATTTTATTTGTTATGTCATTATTGTATGAGGAAAGTTATGTCTTGAATACTTTGTATATACTTAACTGCTTACAATTTATAATTGATATAATGTACATAAATTAAATATTAGTTTATGTATAGATGAGTGTTCTCGAACCGTTTGTTATTAATTGTCACTTTTAGAGGTAAAGCCAAACACCAGGTTCCTACACTAACCCCCGATGCCTGCCTCCGCCCCTGCTTGCGAACTCCGGTTAACGAAACCAACACTATAATGCCCATCATGACCTTTGATAATGTCGGATCGGTAGCATAGCTTGAAATTCTTATAAAAGGTTTACTTAGTAATAGATGTAGTCAAGGATAATAGTCTCTCGGTTTGCTGAATGCACTTGTAGAAACTACCCGATAACTTCACTAAGAATTTTCCATGTCGCTTTCTAACGTACTGCCAAACCCTGTTGAAGATAATAAATAATATAATAAACATCTCTTTAATAGCTTAAATTTTTAGATGAGGTGGTCACTTATTATGGTATTAGAGCCTAACTACCAAAAGGTCCTGGGTTCAAAACTTACCGTTACCCATTTAAAAAATATTAAAATTATCCAAGTGCAAGGCTAAAAAAAAACTAACTCCACCTGCCCTTGCGGAGGCGTGTTGAAGATAATAAGTAATATAATAAACCTCTCTTTAATAGCTTAAGTTTTTAAATGAGATGATTACTTATTAAACCCTTCTCATTTCTCTGTCAGTCATTGCTTTCAAACTCATCACATAGTCAGCAAAGTCACCATCGAAGTCCTTTCTGTTCACCACATCGCTTCTTAGACAATAGCAAAGTCATTACTGTAGAAACCACCAATTTTTTCAATGCTCATTCACCAAAAGAATTTGGGAACATTATGCGAGGAGGCTGAGATGAAGGGAAATTCACTATGAATGGAAGTCCATTGAGGATAAGCTGGCTGGTATAAGTACGAAGAAATGCTTGAAATCGGATCTTATTAAGGCCACGACTTGTGCTTGTGTTTATAATATGTGGATTGAACGTAACAACAAACTTTACAATTCGACCGCGAATACAAAAGAATAAATTATTAAGAAAATTCTTTTGGATGTTAATGGAAAAATTTGTTTTCAACATAAATATAACAATAGCATTGAAAATAGTATTCTTTGTACAAAATGATGTATTAGTATGTGATGATCCCATACTTTTGGTAATTATTTTTTGAAGTGATAAAATGAGTTACTTGGTTGCTTAGCAAAAAAAAAAAGCAAAGTCAGTAAAGTTAAAAGGTTTTGGCATTTGAGGTTTGCTTTCTAAACCCTTTGCTATTTAAGTACACCATTTCACTTCTTGATCTACAAGTAGTTCATCTACCTTCTTGATCATTTTTCCTCTTCAGAACTTAGTACTTTTTATGGCAGAGGCTGCAAGACCAACCCATTTTCTTTACCTCTTGAGAGAAAACTTGTATGGCCAGTTCAATTTCATGTATATGATGACTATTAACTGTCTTTGTTTCCAAAGCTACCATACTCTTGCTACTCACCTTACTATTCTTGCATTTATTGTCCCTGTGCTGCTCAACTTTCTGGAATTGAAATATCAAGGAAAAAATGAGTCTCCATTCGAAGCATGTTAATGCTGATGTTAAGGCTGCCTATACGTTTTGTTCCTTCAACATTCAAATCAGAGAAGGTGCTTGCAATAGCATTTATAATGGTGCTTTACAACACATTATGATGGAATTTTGATGGCCAGATTTCTAATTCTTTTTTCTCCTATATATACTAGGTGATTCAAGGTTTTTGAGAATACAAGAGAAAATAGGGTTAGAAATCTTAGTCTAGTTTTCACTGCATTGTATTGAGAGAGTTTAGGCACTTTTCTTTTCACAAGCTTTTGTATTGGAGTGCTTCCTTTGCAAGAGGATTAATCGTTATATCCTGAGAGGTTTGAGCTTAAGAGAGATACAACATAATAGCCTGACAATAAAACCTTAAGGACATCGTGTTGAACATGAGTCTCGGTTTGTATAATTGCAACTATTCTAATTTTCTTTTAGTCTTTCATTCATGTTATATAATTTATATTATTTTATTTTCTGATTTAATATTTCAGTTTTCAGTCTTGAATTACACCATCAATTTATATTATGCCAACAATTGTCAATCCTGACCTCCGGCCTCTAACTTCACCACTGGTAGCATAGCTCCAAATTCTTATAAAGGTTTACATAGTAATAGGTGTAGTCAAGGATAATAGTAGCAGAGCTCCAAATTCTTATAAAGATTTCACTAAGAATTTTGCTCCAGGTCGCTATCTAAGGTATTGCCAATTCAGTAGTGCATATGTGTTTCATGTCGTTTTTTAAATTCTTACAAACAAAGAATTGAGAAAATATTTTAGTCAGGTAACGTTAAAGGTGTTGGCGTCTGAGGTTTTCTAAACAAGACTACAAAATCAGCGAAGCTTTAAGGATTCTGAAATGGTTTCTATTTAAGTACACTATTTCACTTCTTGATCTACAAGTAGTCCATCTGCCTTATCATTTTTCCTCTTCATAACTTAACTCTTTATAGCAGAGGCTACAAGACCAACCCATTTTCTTTACCTCTTCGGAGAAAACTCATATAGCCAGTTCAATGTCATGTATATGATGACAATTAACTGTCTTTGTTTGCAAAGCCACAATAATATTCTGCCTACTCACCTTACTATTCAAAACCCATCCAGCAACGATGTTTATAGCCAGTGCGAGTCTGCTCGTGTATTACTTTTCATACCATCTTCTGTTGAGAATTTCCTTGAGCATTCCCTCCCCTAATTATACCAAAGTTGTACAAAAAGGTATGGTGTTTTCCGGTACCTTGTTAGTGGCGTCTCTGTACTCGGTTCTATACTTGCTGCCCATCTGTTTTTCAGCAGATGACCTGTTATACAGCAAACTTAGCACATTATGGAGATTGCTATCCTGGAAAATTATGATTAAGATTGGTCGCCAATCACGTCTGCAAGAAAGGCTCAGAAGATGAACATTATTCCACCAAACTTGGGTTTTGCCACAGAACGATGAACACCGAATAGATTTACTTCCTGTTTAACACAATATAGGTGCAACAAAATGATTACAATTCCACTTTTTGAAGAACTAATCAGTGTACAATAGCTATTGCTGCCTAATATTTCAAGCCCTGTATCTTCTCTTTTCAATAATTAGGTTTCGTTTTCTCAGTGTCTTTCAGGCACTCTATGTTAACTTTTAGTAGTCTTATGCCCAAAAGTACAAAAAGCATATAAACATTTTCCTAATTATAGAATAACATAATCATGTCATATAAACAAGGCTTAATACAACATGAATGACAACAATACAAAATCAGAGAAAGAGTGAAGAAGAACAAAGAACAGCGAGAGCTCATTTATGCTCTTGAATATAAACAACACGATCTTTCTAAAGAGTATGCCTCTAATCTATCCTTCATCACAAGACAACTTCTTTACACAGCTGGGATTGGATTATGGCTAGAGTTCATGCTTGAGCTGCTTGAAGAAGGATTGGCATGAAAAGCTGACTGCCTTGTTGTGCCTTCAACTAACTTTAATGAGAGAGAAGGCGGTTGTGCAACACCAATGGATTCCCTCAAACTCAGCTTTTGAAATGCCAAGCAGCTCATCAACATTGATTGGGCTCTTTGAATGAACTGATGTTGGCTTAAGCACGCCATGTGTCCCTTCTTTTGCCTACTCTACATTGCACCCAGGCCAAATTGGAAAAGACAATGGGAAAATTGGTGCAACATAGGCAAGATATACGACTGGATCGGATAAGAGTTTTGCGGCTCTCTGGGTCAGGAACGACAATGCTTCAGCATCAGTAGAGTTGGTGGAATCCATTAATTAACCTTCGTCATCCTTAGGGAGAGCAGCAGGCAACAGGTCATTGTTTTGTGTCTCCATTTGTTGAGAGTTTACAGAGAGAAAATCCGTTGATAATACTGGGGTGTCGATCGACCACAGAATGAAATGGAGTCAATTGTCACTAAAAGGTTTGATACATCATAAGAAAGGATGCATATAAGTGAACCATTATCGTTTCAAGTGATTGGAAAAATATTTCTAGTGAAAATATTTTAGTCCACCACAGACAATACTCCAGATGTCATCCCAACACGCGCACACACACACACACACAGATATACACAATCTCCGAGCATTTGTGACAATCATACACATAGTACCAAACAACAGTATTGTGTTCATAGAGATTACCAGTAAATTAAATTCACGACCAGTTCAGTAATGTACAGAGCACGCACAGACAGCAGTATATATGCACCAAACGAATTGAGAATCTCTAAATACTGGAAAAGGTAGTCATGGTATCAATGCGTTACAAAGCAGGGACATAGCATAGACAACCTTAAAATGGGGCATCGTAACTGCAATTTTTTTTTTTTTAAAATTCAGTATGAATATATCGTCTTATTAATCATATCAATGCAACACTGGTAATTAGCTTTCTCACCTAGAATCAGCAAAAATCAAATTCAAATAAAAATTTGCCCCATTAATTACTGAGTTAATTCTATAAGTAGAACAAGTATCAAAATACACATCCTATATACGAAAAAGCAGAAATTGAAAATACAAAGTATATATATACATAATATACTTCACAAAATTAACATAAAACTGAATACTTCTTCCAGCTATTACAAATATGATTATTACGAATTGCGATGACTTCAAATGTGAAGTAAGAATTCAGCTGAAAATAAGAATTATTTGATTAAAATTTTGAAAAAAATTACAAGATCATTCCCGACAAGCTGGGAAGGCGTGACGCCGACCTTCCCAGACGTCGATCTTCATGCTGGTTTGCATCAGCAAATTCTTGACTAGTTTAAAACCATGGCTCTATCCATGGTCTAAGTCCATAGTTTAGTCATTAATACTAATAATTGATAATAATACTTTTTCATCTCCTGCATACCACAAACAACACATAGACATTTTGACTTTTTGCAACAAGGTCGTATTTCTTTAAATAACTAAAACATGAATGATGAGTGTTAGGTGTATTATTGATATATGATTTCAGCACTTTTTCACTTAAATTTGGTTAGTTCTTGAGTAATTTATGAGCAATTTGATTGGTTTCGTGTTTGTTTTGTAATATAGGTGAATTACATGAGAATGCATAGATTTTGAGGCAAAGATTGAAGAAAAATGACTAACGGAGAGCTTTCATGAGACTTGTGACACAATTGAAGAGAAATTAAAAGTAGCGCAGTCATACCGCAGCTGCGCAGTATCGGAGGAAATTTAAGGACAATTTTGTAAAAGGCGCAAAAAGAAGAAACCCTATGTTAAAAAGAAGACATCAGACGTTAGAAAAAAGAGCTTTTTGCTGGCAGCTGGTTCTTGGGAGAAAAAGCAACGTTCCAGAAGGAGAGAAAGAGAGGATTTGCGAGTTGAAGACAGAGAACAATCCAGAGACGGACTTTTACCATGATTCTTCTCCAAATCCTAGTTTTCACTATCTCTCTTATCATGTTTTACGTTACAATTAAGATTTTAGTTAATTTATTTATGATATTCTAAGTTATTTTTCTAGGGCTACGATGTAGCCAGAATATGAATATTTGATACTTTTGGTTTTAATTGATTGATAAACTATTCCATATATGCGTTGAGTATTTCATGTTAAGTTTAATGGTTGTGATTGCCTGATTAACAATTGCATGATTCGTGGTTTGGTTTGAGACTAAGAAGTGATAACTAAATTAGACCACGTGTAAAATACCATTAAATCATCATAAGCTAGAGATAGTTATGAGATCTAGTGCAGCACTTGAATTTCTAGGACTTAATGCGTTCCATAAGTTCACAGTTATCACAGAGATGTAGTTAGTTTGCTAGGTTATTGATGCTTGAGAAATATTAATATCTACCTTAGCGAAATTGCTGGCAACGTAAGGAATAGGCGTCAATTTATTTAGATCAATAGTTTCAAATAGGATTAATCTTAGTGAAATCGGAAGCCCTAGAACCTTTTAATTATTGAATTACCATCTTTTGTTAATTTCGTAATTGTTTAGTTGCTATTTTTTTATAAGTTTCATAGTTTCTTTAGTCGTTAGTCACAAATTCTCAATTCATGATTGTCCAAATAAAATTAGAGCTACACCAATTTTGGTAGTTAGTAATCACAGTCCTCGTGGGAACAATCTTTACTTATTACTTTATTAGTTGTTACGATACGTGCACTTGCGTTAGAAAACATACAACAAGTTTTTGGCGCCGTTGCCAGGGACTGTGTCAATTACTAATATCGATATCAAATAATTTTAATTTTACTTTTGATTTTATTTTGTTTTGTTTTGTTCTCTTTTATTCGTTACATGTGTTTCAAGAACATATTCCTTTAGGTGCATGCGAAAGTTGGGAGGTTGCAATTTGTTGCCTTTTGATCCTGAGATAGAGCGAACCTGTAGGAAAAACAAAAAGGAGAAAAAAGCTACTATCCACAATTGCAAGAAAACATGGCTAAAATAGTGCAAGTATAAGGTGAAAATAACCAGGAAAATCCACCTAGAACACTGAGAGATTATGCGTTGCCAACCACTAGAATTCAACTTGTGATTAGAGGCCAGCGATTCAGACGAATAATTTTGAGTTGAAAATAGTGACGTTGCAGTTGATTGAGAATATCCCATTCCATGGACTGCCTTTTGAAGATCCAAATCAGCACATTGTGACTTTTTTAGAAGTATGTGGTACTGTTAAGTACAATGGAGTCATTGATGAAGCTTTGCGTCTTCGCTTGTTTCTTTTCTCCTTGAGGGATCAAGCTGAACTCGCTACCTTCGGACTCAATCACCAGTTGGGAGGATTTGGTTCACAAGTTTCTGTCAAGATCTTTTCCACCTGGGAAGACAGCGAAGATCCGAATTGAAATCAATGAGGTTGCGAAACATGAAGGATAAAGTCTGTGTGAAGCGTGGGAAATGTATAAGGCAATGTTGAGGAAGTGTCCTAATCATGGAGTACCCAAGTGGATGCAAGTTCACAATTTTTACAATGGGTTGGTAAATTCAACAAGAGCATTGATAGATGCATCGGTAGGAGGAGCTCTAACGAATAAAACTGGAGATGAAGCCTATAAGTTACTTGAAGATATTGTTTTGAATAATTTGCAGTGGTCAAGCGAGATAGTCACACCGAAGAGGACAGCTGGGGTCCATGAGATTGATGCTATAACCGCCTTGACGGCGAAAATTGACAATCTCATGAAATAGTTGCAGAATAAACAAGTGACTACTAATACTATTCAAGCGGTAGTGGTGTGTGAGTTTTGTTATGATCCACATTATAACGCATAATGTCAGGTTGGCAATCCATTTGCACAAGGTGTGATAGAACAAGCACAATATGTGGGGAATTTTAATGGGCAACAGCACAATCAATACTCTAACAAATATAATCCAGCATGGCATAATCATCCAAATTTATCCTAGAAAAATACTCAAAATGTGTTGCAGTCTCAGCAGAATAAGCCCCCACCAGAGAATAAGGTAAACTTGGAGGATGCATTGGCCCAGTTGGCAACTTCGCAAACTCAGTTCATGAATAAAACTAGAACGAATTTCCAGAATCAATCTGCACAAATAAGGAACTTAGAGGCGCAATTCAGTCAGTTGGCTACGATGTTATCTGAAAGACAACAAGGAACTTTACCTAGTACTTCTGAGGTGAATCCCAGAAGAGATGTCATAGAGCATTACAAAGCGATCACTTTGAGAAGCGACAAGGAGTTAGAGGAGCCAGTGAAAACCAAGAAGGTTGAGAAAGGTGAAGCAAAGAATAAGGCAGAAGATAAAGAGAAAGTAGAAATTCAGCCACAACCTATGAAGGAGCCGCATGTGGTTGTGTCATTCCCTCAACGATTGCAGAAAAATAAGCTTGATAACCAATTTGCTAAATTTCTTGAAGTCTTTGTTGGGTGTAATATTGATATATTATTTCAGCGTCTTTTCACTTAAATTTCGTTAGTTCTTGAGTAGTTTATAAGCAATTTGATTGGTTCCATATTTGTTTTGCGATATAGGTGAATCATATGTGAAGTCATGGATTTTTGAGGCCAAGATTGAAGGAAAATGACTAAGGGATATCTTTTATGCAGTTTGTGAAGAAATTAAAGAGAAAATAGAAGTAACACAATCATAGTGCAGCTGCGCAGTGTCGCAGGATTTTTAAGGGTAATTTGGTAAAAAGGCGTGAAAAGAATAAAACCCTACCATAAAAGAGGATATCAAACGTTGAAAAAGGAGTTTTTTGGAGGCTGCTAGTTCGGGAGAGAAAAACAAAAGTTTGGAGAGGAGAAAATGCAAGGAAACGACAAGATTGACGGGGAAGGACGAATCAAAGACAAGATTAGCCACGATTTTCTTGAGATTTTTAGAGTTTTCTTTCTCTTCCATCATGAATTTTAATAGAATTTGGATTTCGTTTACATTTATTATGAGTTGCTAGATTATTTTTCTAGGGCTACGATGTAGCCAAATTTTGATTACTCGAATTATGTAGAATTGATTGGTTGATTGATTATTCTATTTTTATGCTGAGTATTTCACACTATACTTAATGCTTGTGATTATCTAGCCAATAATTACTTGTTTTGTGGTTTAATTTGAGACTAAGAAGTGATAACTAAACTAGGCCATGTGTGAAGTATCATTAAATTGTCATAAGCTAGAGATAGTTATGAGATCTAGTGCAATGTTTAAATTTCAAGGGCTTAATGCATTCCATAAGTTCACAGTTATCACAGAGATGTAGGTAGCTTGCTTATTGGGATAGGTTATTGATGCTTGAGAAAGATTAATATCTACCATTGTGAAATTGTTGGTAGCATAAGGAATAGTCATCAATTGGAGTTAATCAACAGATTCGAGTAGGATAAATCTTGGTGAAATCGTAGTCCCTAGAACTCTCCAATTATTTAATCAAATTTTCCATCAAATTCGCAATTGTTTAGTTGTTATTTTCATTAGTTTTGTTATCTCTTTAGTTTTTAATTACAAATTCTCAAATTTTGGTCATCTGAATAAAATTAAAGCTAAACCAATTTCGGTAGTTAATAATCTCAGACCTCGTGGGAACGATCTTTATTCATCATTTTATTACTTGTTGTGACACATGTACTTGCATTAGAATTCACACAACAGTCTTCAAGAAGCTTCACATTAATATCCCATTTGCAAATGCACTTGAACAAATGCTAAGTTATGTGAAGTTTATGAAAGACATTCTTTCAAATAAGAGAAAGCTTGGAGATTACGAGACAGTTGCACTTACTGAAGAGTACAACACCATCCTACAGAAGAAGCTATCACAAAAGCTCAAGGATGCATGGAGTTTTACTATTCCATGTTCAATTGGGAATGTTATTTTTAAGCGAGCTTTGTGTGATTTGGGTGCTAGTATTAATTTGATGTCTTTATCTATTTTCAGGAAGCTTGGATTGGGTGAGGCGAGGCCTACAACTGTTACACTACAGTTAGTTGATCGTTCGTTAAAGCACCTCAAAGGAGTTATTGAAGATGTGCTAGTCAAAGTCGATAAATTCATCTTTCTTGTAGATTTTATAGTGCTAGACATGGAAGAAGACAAGGGAATTCCTATCATTCTTGGAAGACCTTTCCTTGCAACTGAAGGAGCACTTATTGATGTTCGAAAATGTGAGGTTAGATTGCGAGTACAAGACGAAGAGGTAACCTTTAATGTGTTCAAATCTTACAAGTACCCAGAAGCGAGTGATAGTTGTTTTCGCATTGATGCCGTAAAAGCTGTAGTGTCTAACCATGGGAGTCAATTGGATCCCTTGGAGGCTAGCTTGTTACAAGATGGTTCTTTTATTCCAGTGGGATTGGAGCACAAGGAATAATGGTCCGCTACACAACTAAATATGGGTGTGCGAGCAGTGGGTGAGGAAGAATTGTTGCAATTGAATGAGCTGGAAAAATTATGTGATAAAGAAGATGAAAATGCAAAAAGTTACAAGGAGATGACAAAAGAGTGGCATGACGAACCCATTTTGGGAAAAGATTTCTCTCCTGGGCGACAAATACTTCTTTATAACCCACGGATTCCTGGAAAACGTAAGTCAAGATGGTCTGGCCCCTTTGTTGTGACTAAAGTGTTGCCCTATGGTACCGTGGAAGTCACCCATTTAGAGAAAGGGACGTTCAAGGTCAACGGACAACGGTTGAAAACTTATTGGGATGATGAGTTTGATAAGCCCAAGACCATTGTCCACCTTAACTCGTCGTGAAGAAATTGCTCTGTCGGGCTGTCGACGTTAAAACAAGTGTTTTTCGGGAGGCAACCCGAATTTTTTTTTACTTTTATTGATTTAATAGTTTTAGTTATTTTTCTTTAATTTTTGAGTTATAGTTGTCGAAGTTAATTGTTGATTTTTATTGTCATGATAGGTTTAAGAAAAAAGTTTGGGGGGAACTGAGGCAAGGAGAGGTTCTACCAAGTCATTTAAGGGAGAAAATATGAATAAATTCATGTTTAGAGTGAAAGGGATGCGTGCATGGAAAAGAAAAACAAGAAGAAACAAAGTTGTATAGTAGCGCTTTTGCTCTAAATTCTAGCGCAACTACGCTGGCGACCTTAAAAGTTACGTTCCTGATAGCTATGAAAGTAGCGTTGTTGTGCCAAAATGTAGCGCAGCTACACTGACGCTGTTTGAAGTTACGTTTTTTGAAATAGCGCTGTTGCGCTAAAAAATGGCGCTATTGTGTTGGCGTCCCTAACATTTTGAAAAAAAAAAAAAAGAAAAAGAAAAAGGAATCACCACGCCGCCGACGAAGCAGTACCACCTCGGGCTCACATCGACGACGATACTATTCAAGGAAGTCTTATGGTTGCTTTAATTTCATGTTTTCGCATTGAGGACAATGTTTCTTTCTTAGTTTGGGGGTGGTGTTTACTTGTTTGTTTGCAGACTTTTTCTTTTCATATTTGTTATAAGTGTTTTCTTGTTTTAGGTGTTTTCTTTTCATGAGTTTTGTTATTTTTATTTGTTTCATTGAGTTCGAAAAAAAAAATTGAAAAATTGAAAAAAACTTGAAAGTGATATTGGAAAGATAAGAAATAGGCCGATGATGAGTAGCGTATGAATGACATGATAGTAATGAGGATAGTTGACTGAAACATAGTTTTGTTTTACGAAAAATCCCCATCTAATGCACACTTAGCCTCGCCTAATTATATTGTTGCTTAGAGAAGGTTTATGTGAGTTTAAGTGAACATAAAAATGATTATAGGACTTTATAACTTACTTGATTGTCACTCGAGGCAAAATCCTAGGTTACGTAGCATTAGAGAAATGATTTGGGCCATCTTTGGATCGTTTGATCCTTTCAAGCCAACCCTTGTAATAATTAAATATCCCTAGTCCACCCCTTGAAGCCTAAGTTAGCCTTTTCTTTCTTATGCAACTTACAATTAATATCTTCCTTAACTTGTCAAGTTTGATTTTTCCAAATTATAACCCTCCTACCTGTAACATATGATTGTTCTAGAATGATTATATAGAGCCATGTTTTGTATGGAATGATGAGAGGTTTGATTATTTGGTGATGTGTTGTTTTGTTTCAGAAAAAAATGAAATATTAAAAAAAAGAAGAAGAATGAAAAAAAAGAGCCACACTCCATGTAGTTAATATCAAAATGCAAGGTTGGGGGAGTATAGATTCTTTATGTGGTTATAAAGGTTGTGGATGAATGTTGAGGAAGTGAAATGAAAGAAGAAAGAAAAGAGATATGTTGAGTAGCTATGGTGGTAAGAAGTAGAGTTGGCATGTGCTCCATTGAACATCCTTGAATAATTGTGTGCTTACGGGTAGTTTAGCCTTGTTTTATATCCATTATCTTACCTTGACTCTAGCCATACGTTACAACCAAATGTAAAGTCCTACTAATCTTTAATGTTATGATTAACTTACATTAGTGGAGAGTGGCATGAAAAGTGAGCCTATAAAGTCCTAAGTAATTGAAAATAAAAGATCCACATTGGAAATTTGCTTGGCTTGCATAAACTTATCCGGGTATAATTGATTAGGATAAAGGCTATTCACACACTCACTTGGAGGATTTAAAGTAAAATGCAAATTATGTGAAGTTAATATTCCTTATGCTTATAATTGAAAGTCACCTCTTGAGTTGTGTAATAAAACTATTGAGGCCGTGGAAATTTACTATCTTACAACATTGCTTTCATGAATTGTCTTGTGTCAAGTCTTTAGTTTTTAGGTTGTTTCTTTCTTTAGTTGTGTCTTTTGCTTGAGGACAAGCAAAACTTAAGTTTGTAGGTGTTTGTTAGGTATATTATTGATATATGATTTCAGTACCTCTTCACTTAAATTTGGTTAGTTCTTAAGTAATTTATGAGCAATTTGATTGGTTTCGTGTTTGTTTTGCAATGTAGGTGAATTACATGAGAAAACATGAATTTTGAGGCAAAGATTGAAGAAAAATGAGTAAAGGAGAGCTTTCATACGACTTGTGAAATAATTGAAGAAAAATTAAAAGTAGCGTAGTTATAGCGCAGTTGCGCCGTAACGCAGGAAATTTAAGGGCAATTTTGTAAAAGGCGCGAAAAAGAAGAAACCCTATGTTAAAAAGAAGACATCAGACGTTAGAAAAAAGAGCTTTTTGCTGCCGGCTGGTTCTTAGGAGAAAAAGCAACGTTCCAGATGGAGAGAAAGAGAGGATTCGTGAGTTGAAGACGGAGAACAATCTGGAGATGGACTTCTATCACGATTCTTCTCCAAATCCTAGTTTTCTTTATCTCTCTTATCATGTTTTACGTTACAATTGAGATTTTATTTAATTTATTTATGGTGTTCTAAGTTATTTTTCTAGGGCTATGGTGTAGCCAGATTATGAATATTTGATACTTTTAGTTTTAATTGATTGATAAACTATTTCATGTATACATTGAATATTTTATGCTAAATTTAATACTTGTGATTGCCTGATCAACAATTGGATGATTGGTGGTTTGGTTTGAGACTAAGAAGTGATAGCTAAATTAGACTATGTATGAAATACCATTAAATCATCATAAGCTAGAGATAGTTATGAGATCTAGTGCAGCACTTAAATTTCTAGGGCTTAATGCGTTCTATAAGTTCACAGTTATCACAGAGATGTAGTTAGTTTGCTTAATGGGATAGGTTATTGATGCTTGAGAAAGATTAATAACTACTTTAGCGAAATTGCTGGCAACGTAAGGAATAGGCATCAATTGATTTAGATCAATGGTTTCAAGTAGGATTAATCTTGGTAAAATCGGAATCCCTAGAACCTTTTAATTATTGAATTACCATCTTTTGTTAATTTCGTAATTGCTTAGTTGCTATTTTTTATAAGTTTAATAGTTTTTTAGTCGTTAGTCACAAATTCTCAATTCGTGATTGTCCAAATAAAATTAGAGCTACACCAATTTCAGTAGTTAGAAATCACAGTCCTCGTGGGAACGATCTTTACTTATCACTTTATTACTTGTTGCGATATGTGCACTTGCGTTAGAAAACATACAATAATGAGGATAAAACCGTTGACCCGATCTCCATTTAAACCATGATCCGATATCTATTTACACTATCCAAATGGAAGAGCATGAACTATCCCATCACGCCAATAATCCATCAGATCGGGCGGACCCGACCTGACGCTCACTAGGAAGGTCGGGGCTCGAAGTCCGACCAACTCCTGATCTGATGATTGGGCCGATAGAATCCCACAAAATTCAAAAATTTGTTAGAAGGAAATGTATAAATAAGGAAGTTACATCCCAAAAAAGGTAACTAATCACACATACACTAGACACTACACTTTCTAAATTCCTATCATTTCGAAAAGGAGGATACTAACTTAAGAATCGGAGTGCTTACGTGGGCAACCCCCACACCCCTTCTTTTTGTAGATTGATGTGGGAAGCACCCGACCAGATTTGATCATCAACAATGAAGTTTCTTCCTAACCTTCTGCTATTTATAAATAGACTTTTTCTTTTTCTTCATCTCCTGCAAATCCAATTGCATGCTTCTTATCAGCTTTCTTCTTCACATGTGATCTTAACAATATAGCAGTATGGCAGAGGCTACAAGAGCATATCATTTTCTCCAACTACTCGGAGAAACTTCTATATATGGCAAGTTTAATGTCATGTATATGACAATGAAATGTCTTTGTCTGGAAAGCTACGATACTTTGGTGACTCACCATACTATTCTTGCATTCATTATTCCAATTCTGCTCAACTTTCTGGAATTGAAGTATCAAGCAAAAAATGAGTCTCCATTCAAAACCTATCCGAAAACAATGTTTGTAGCCATTACAAGTCTGCTCGTTTATTGCTTCTTGTATCATGTTATTTCGAAAATTCCGTTGAGCATTAATTCTTCCAGAGGCGGAGCTAAGCTGGGGCCAGCAAGTGCCCCGACCTCTCTAATATTTTTTTCTCAAAAAAATATATGTAATATTGTTAAAAAAAATTATTATCGTTAAAAATAAGTTAACGGCGCCACTTATTTTTTTTTCCTTTGTCATGAATATTCTTATTTAAATCTTGGCCCCTCAATTTTAAAATCCTGACTCCGCCCCTGAATTCCTCCCATTCTTATGCGAAAATTGTTCAAAACGTTATGGTGTTAATTGCTACTCTATCAATTGGCGTCTCTATACTCTGTTATGCCCTTTTGTTTTTCAGCAAGTGACTTGCTATACTGCAAATTCTGCACATTGTGGCGTTTGTTATACTGGAAAAGGGAAAATCTCAGGACAAGTCCCCATTGTTTTATTTTGTCCTAAACTAGTTCCCATCGTTCATTTTGTCCTAAACTAGTCCCCAAAATTTGGAAAAAAAGTCCCAAAATGATCCCCACATCCAATATTCTGTCATATTTGACGAAAAATGCTATTGGCGGGAACGCCTCAATCTACTATTTGAGGGCAAAGTTGGAAATTAGGAAAAAATAGCCAAAAAACAAAAAAAATTACTGACAATATAATATAAATATAAATATATTAATGACACTACTTCTTCCTTGCATCTAATAGTAAGTAGAGATTTTAGGTCGATGAGACCTTTTTGGTAAATCTCATTTATGTTCATCTTAGGAGGTTTCCAATTACTTAACTCTCCTATTGTCCATGTTTGTTCTGCTTTAGCTATGGTATTATTATCTGATCCTACTGAAGCATTACTGCTACTAAAAGCCATTACAACTACTAGATTAGTCTTAACCTTACAATCTGCGAGCCTACTTACTATCTTCGAATCTACCTCGGCCCAAGGGACTTACGGAGTCTGTTGCCCTTCCACGGGTCTTACTCACTCCTAACCCTAGCTAAGTTGATAAAGGTAAGTTGTAGACACAGGTATGTTGCTTAAGACTGACCTAACAGTTACTCTAGCTCTGATACCAGAAATCATTAGACAAAGCCAAAAGAAATGGCTATAGGTTTTTTCATATTGGCCATGTGCAAGTCGCACTTAAGCCTCTAATCAGAGAAGGTCTAGATACTAGTGTATATCTAGCCCTTAGAGATTGTAGATTACTTAGATATAATGATTCATTATTAGGATTAGTTGAAACTAGTCTATGTAATGGTCCAATTTTCTTTAATTGTTTTCCAGATCATACCATATCGCTTACATATCCTCATGTCATGAAAGCACTTCAGTTAGATATTAAGACGCCTAACTATTATGTTGATTGTGGTATACATGCATATGAAGTTATCTATCGTCTTAATTATAAACTTATGACTACGGGATTAAATCCTAGATCTGTCGCTAGAAAACGTCCAAAATGTGAAACTATCCTTTGGAATATGGACAGAAACAGATCAATAGTTAATATACCCAGAACCATTAAGTGGAACGAAGTTTCACTTCAAGAAAGGTGGGACATTGAAAATGCAACCAAACCAGATGTTCAAGACCAGAACGTCCAGAATTCCAGAATAGAACAGATCATCCAATATGAGGATGGTACTGTTTTGATTAAAATTGATAGAGGAAATAGGGAATCAGTTTTATCCCGATCAGTTTCCAGTATCTCTAGGATCAATATTTTTGACCTAACCTCAGGCTTTGTTGACTTACCATCAACAAGTAGAACTCAAACCCAATCCGTTCCTATGGGAATTAGGATTGAAAATCAAACTACTCGCCCAGTCTATATAGAATTTGAACCAACAGATACATCTTATGTTGACTTCAACCTTTCAGCCTCTGACTTTGGCATCAATATGCTATCAGAAGTGTTTGAAAGGGATGTTCAAGGTTTGAAAGAAGAATTTCTTTCAGATGAGAACAAAGATATTAGAAACTGGTATATGAACTCACATACTAGTAAACAATTAGCAGATTATAAGGACCAATGGCTCCAGTATTTGTAAATTGTCAGATTAAATGTATCATTCTTTCTTTGGTTTAAACACAGAAATAAACCAATGAATATTAATGTTCTTACTGCAAGAACAAGAAAATGGAATTTATCCAATTCCACATCTGTTATTGATGCGGAGCACCCTCCGTTTCAACATACACAGATCCCTACCAAGGAGGGAACAGTCGATCTTAAACCAGTTATCCTCTCTGAGGAACCAAAACTAAAAGATTTAGCTCAACAAAATAATTGGACTAATCTTTAAGTAGTTATATTACAAAAACAAGTTTAGAATATCGAAGATATTCTTGAAAAAAAGATTGCGGTCTCCATAACTCCAAATAAACCAATTGAATCAATCCAGAAGTCAAAAGAACAGACTCCTATCTCTTTGACAAAACCATTTGATTCACTCAAGTTAACCAGTTCAAAAGGTAAACCAGAATCTCCAATCAAGGTTTTGCCTTTTAAGATATCCAGTTTCATTTCGAAGTTGGAATCCACAGAAGAGAATAATACTAAACTTCTCCAGGAACTGATTTCCAGATCAAAAAAATCAGAACATTCGTCGAGCCAACCGGCTCTCCAAACATTAAAACAGTCAGACAGTAATTATGATTGTCAGTCCTTATCTTCACAGAATTCCGGGAGGGATAAAAGTAATATTCACATTAATAGAATTTATTTCCCTGATACAAAGAATTTCTATCCTAGACCTTCGCCCCGAGATCTTCAAATTGAAGAATCCCATTCCCAGAGGTCCTATTCAGGAACTTAAATCTATGAATGGAATATAGATGGAATGTCTGAATACCAGATTCTCAATGTTACCAAACAAATGATCATCATCAGTAACATTTACAAACAAGCTGTTATTGAAAGAGCAGCAACTAGAAATATCATTCTTGGCTTCAATGGCCAACTCAAAGGATGGTGGGATGATCACCTCAATGAGGCTACCAAAGAAGGAATTCTTAACATGGTGAAAACCAATGAGAATAGTGAATCCATTCTTAACCAACAATGTCAAACAAAGTCATGTGCTCTATCAGCCTTAGTCTTCGATATCACCTACCATTTCATAGGCGATCCCACAGTTTATCAAGAACGAACATTTGAAATCCTTCAGAACCTTAGATGTCGTACACTCCAAGACTTCTGTTGGTATAAGGATGTCTTCCTCAGTAAACTATACCAAAGATCTGACAATAACGCCAGTTATTGGAAAGAAAGATTTTTATCTGGACTTCCAAAGTTATTTGCTCAGCAAATGAAGAAAACACTTTCACTTGATTTTGCAGGATTAGACTATGATCTAATGACATATGGTGATATCATTTCCCATATTAACAAGACTACTTTGAAGATTTGTACTGATCTTCATTTTAAAACACAGCTTAAGAAACAGTCTAACAGAAAAGAATTAGAAAATTGGTGTGAACAGTATGGTATGAAAAGTGTTCGACCACCCCCATACTCAGAAAACACATAAATCCAGAATTTCCTCCAGAAAATACAAGAATCACTTCAAGTCCATTGGACAGAAGTATAACCAGAAGTATGGCAACAAACCATACACCAAGAAGAAACATTACCAAAAGTTTCCACGAAGAAATTGGAAACCAAACTACCATAAACATAGTAAAGAATAAAAAACCACAGGTTGTTTCAAATGTGGTAAACCAGGACACTTTGCAAAAGATTGTAAGGTCAGATTACTAATTCAATCATTAGAATTAGATGAAGCTATAAAGAGTAGAATACTCCAGTCCATAGATGATCTTGCTTCATCATCCAGTTCTTCTTCAGAATATTCTAATGAAGAAAACATTAATCAGATTGGAATAGACTATTATTCCAGTAGTTCTTCCAACTCCGATTAGGAATGTGCTTGTCCTTCCAAAGGAGCATGTTTCTGCCAGAAAGGACTTAACGTCCTCATAGACTCTTATGGTCTTATGATCGATATGATCTGTAAGATCAATGATTCAGAAGAGAAACAAGCTTATCTTTTCAGGCTTAAAGATATTATGGATCAGAAAGAGGAAAAGAAACCTCCATCTATATCTTCTCAGAATGATGTCAAGAATACAAATGATTCTGATGTCTTCAGTCGTTTCCAGAAAAGGAAATCCCAGCCACTTGGGATCTCTGATCTCCAAAGGGAGATACATCAGCTGAAAATTGAGATTCAACAACTCAGAAGAGAACATGGTCAAGAGATTTGTGATATCAGAATTGATCATGAACATCTCCAACAAGATGTTCAACTCTTACAGATAGAAAGTTTAGAACATCAAGGGCATCCTTTACAGGATAATGAGCTTGATAAACAGACTCAGATTGCTTTAGGCAAACTGAAAGAAGGAGAAACAGGTACTTCTGCCCTTGCAGAAGATTATCTCAATCTTCTAAACAGAATCACGTACCAGAAATGGTATGTCCAGTTAACCATCAAGGTTAATGATTTCAAGTTCGAAACCATTGCCTTATTAGACTCAGGTGCAGATATGAACTACATCCAAGAAGGTCTTATTCCTTCTCGTTATTTTGAGAAAACCAGAGAGAAGCTTTCTACAGCTGACTCTACCAGACTCCAGATTCGATACAAATTACCTAATGCACATGTGTGTAACCAAGGTATTTGTTTCCCGACCAGCTTTGTGCTAATCAAACAGTTAAATTCTCAAGTCATTCTTGGGAATTCTTTCCTCCAACAGTTATGTCCCATGACTGTTACAGAACAAGGTATATCCACCAAGGTGTTGGGTAAATCAATCATATTCGAGTTTTATTATCCTTCACAATGAAGAGATATTAACTCAATCCAACAAAAAGAAAACCAAATCAGTTTTCTTAAACAATATATTAAAAGTCTCAGAATTGATGAGCAGATTGCTAAACAGCAAATGCCCATTAAAGACTTTCAGACCAAACTTGAAAACGAAGTTTGTTCAGAGCTTCCTACGACCTTTTGGGCTTATAAGAAATATTCTGTCTCTCTCCCGTATGAGAAGGACTTTTCATAACATAATATTCCTACCAGGGCTCGGCCCATCCAGATGAACTAGGAATATCTTTCTCTTTGCAAAAAAGAGTTCCATAGTTTATTAGATAAAAAGCTAATCCGACACAGTAAAAGCCCATGGTCATGTACAGCCTTTTATGTTAATAAACATGCAGAACAAGAACGAGGAGTCCCTCGACTTGTTATTAACTATAAGCCCTTAAACAAGGTCATACAATGGATCAGATATCCATTACCCAACAAGAATGATCTCCTAAAGAGATTACATCAGGCCCATGTCTTCAGTAAATTTGACATGAAATCAAGATTTTGGAAAATCCAAGTCTTAGAACCAGAAAGGTACAAAACAACATTCACCATTCTATTTGGACAATATGAGTGGAATGTTATACCTTTTGGCCTCAAGAATTCACCTTCAGAATTCCAGAACATTATGAACCAGATTTTTAATCAGTTCACAAATTTCACAATTGTTTACATTGATGACGTTTTAGTCTTCAGTAATGACATACATCAGCATTGGAAGCATTTGCATATTTTCTTTAAAGTTATTAAAGAAAATAGTCTTGTGGTTTCTGCACCCAAGATTAAGCTTTTTTAGACAAAAATCATATTTCTTGGAAACATGATTTCTTTCGGGAAAATCACCCCTATATAAAGAACCCTTGATTTTGCAGAAAAATTCACAGACATTCTGCGAGAGAAAACACAGTTGCAGAGATTTCTAGGATCTCTAAACTATGATGTAGATTTTTATCCAGGCATTCGCCACTTGTGTAAACCTCTTTTTGAACGTCTTAAAAAGAATCCTCCAGCATGGTCTGATGCCCATACCAAGGCTGTTCAGGAAATTAAGCGTCAAGTTAAGGTTTTACCAGTTTTGACTTTATGTCAACCAGACACCCCAAAGATTGTTCAGACATATGCTTTTGAATTAGGACTTGGTGGTATTTTAAAACAAATTTTTGAAGGAAAAGAACACATAGTTTGTTTCCATTCAGGAACATGGGATAAAGCCCAACAGAACTATTCAACAGTTAAGAAGGCAATTTTGTCCATTGTAAAATGTATTTCAAAATTTCAAGATGATTTGTTGAATAAGAAATTCTTAGTACAAGTTGACTGCCAGTCAACAAAGGATGTATTTACTAAGGATGTTAAAAACACCGCGTCCAAACAGATCTTTGCCAGATGGCTGGCTATCTTATCAATTTTCGATTTTGATATAGAATTTATCCAGGGAGAGGATAATTTCATCCATGATTTTCTAACCAGAAAGTTTTTAACAGGCCATGTGCCTATTAGATAGGATTCATTCGGGAATACTTTTTTCATTTTGTTGTTTTGCAATTCACAAAGGCGGACACCAAAATTTATTTAGTGAATTCAGATGGATAGTTTCAAGTCCACCGCATCAAGTAGATTGAAACAAGTTTTCAGATCCAGAAGATGAATTGATAATTTTTCAATTCCATTTTTCTCTTTAAATTGATGCTAACCATTTGCAGGAACCATTCACTCCTGTTTTAGCAACAATGGCACCCAAGGAAGATAAAGGCAAGGCAAAAGTATTCGACATCAGTTCTTATGCCTAGAAAGCCATTACTCCAACATAATCATCAACCCTAGTCAAGGTTAAAGATAAACAGATAACCCATACACAGAAATCTACCCCTAGGTAGAAATCTCACAGTTTTAGGGTCTTTCACCCCATAGAAACCATTAACAGATGTTCATGCAGGTTTTGCAGGTACATCGTCTTCACAGACAACAGTCAGTAACAAGTTTCAGCCCCTTGTTACAAAACCTAAACCAGTGACCCCAAAACCTACATAGTTATCACCATACATTTACAAGGACGTCTTTGACCAGATCCTTGTAAGAGAACCAAAACACTTCAAACAGAACCTAGATATCACAACAGATGATTTTGCTCGTGCATATCTCCACCCTCAGTCAAATTATATCCCAAACAATACATTCAAAACTCAAAGTTACTATGAAGCAATTCTCGTAGCAACAAAGTCATTTGAGTTTAGCCCAAATAGAAAAGACATTGGACCAGGTGAATACTGCCATATTAAGGCTAAACTTGAGAACATTATCACCTTGGAACAATGGGGACAACCCCCACATAGAACCAAACAACTTCTAATTGACAGATCAGACAAAGACTATAACTATTATGATTACATTGCGGCGTGATTCAGATATTTCTATCACCAAAATGATAAACATGATATGTCATGGTTTTTCCTATTTAAACACAGTTTTCCAATTGAGGTCCCAAATTGGTTTATCCAGTGGTGGGCGTTATATGGACCTATCACAAACATATTACCAGAACCAGTCCTCAAAGGATTCCAGTATTTCACGGAGAATTGGCAGGCACCAGCACATTTAGCCTACCATCCACCATTTTTCGTGTTTTACATAATTTTCTTTGTAACATGGGTTTTCAGATCAGAGTTTGTTTTCAAGCACACATCTTTCGGAAACCAACAAGTGATACCGGCTTTCGGAAGAACCCACAGAGTAAAGTGGTGGGATAAGATGAACAACAATTCTTGTTCACCTCCCAAGGTGCAAGCATGGCTCGAAGCCAACCAAAAACAGAAGAAGGAGATTCCATCAGAACAACAGGAATTCCTCTCCTTCAAGAGTCAACTCCATACGCAGCTTGCTCCTACTACCAGTTTGGATGAGATCAAGGCCATTCTTCTTCAACTCCAAGAGTTCAATTCAAATCAAGCTTCAGTTTCAACAGACTATACTGATAACAACGAAGATGACTGTCACGACATATATACTACACTATGAGTATAAACTGGGCCAACAGAGTTTCTTCGTGTTATCTACCAAAAACATGAAACAGATGAGTTTTCTGATGTTCTCACCAAAAACATTAGGACAGAACGGTGCAACTTCCCTTCTGAAGTTGAAAAGAATAGGGTTTTGTTCTTCTAAGTTCCCTTCAAACACGAGGATGCAACGATTAGACTTTCCATCTCTAAAGTCATATGGTTACTAAAGAATTCCATGAAACTTCAGCTAGTCTAGGTCAAACGGCAACTGGTAAAGACATCTCAAGTCCGTTGATGAGTGTGGCTTTCCCAAAAAGCCAAAGAAGATTTAAAAACTTATTTACCTTCTAGCCTGTATTTTATTTGTATTTTGCTTAATCAACTTACCTTTAGCCAACTTACCTTTAGTCAACCTATCTCAACAATCTTGTAAGGTCACGGGATTGAGGAGCAGAAGGCGTAAGACTCCGTTGTTACCTATGTGGCGGTTAGATGAGAGATAGTTAGACTCCGAAGATAGTAAGGCTTCGAAGATAGTAAGA
The DNA here is from genome assembly GCA_037974665.1 of Ehretia macrophylla. Classification (NCBI taxonomy): domain Eukaryota; kingdom Viridiplantae; phylum Streptophyta; class Magnoliopsida; order Boraginales; family Ehretiaceae; genus Ehretia; species Ehretia macrophylla. The sequence continues at coordinate 46,846,838 of CM075773.1, forward strand.
CTAAGTTAGGTACATAGAAAACTATAGGGAAAATAGACTAGTTTATTTATTTTCTTTGTTTTAGTGGGAAATTTACACCACTCAATGTACTTGCATGTATTCTACCATAAGTTAGTATGATCCAGACATAAAGAAGTTTTACAACATCTTCAGCACATAACCAATTTTAGACTCAGAGATGAAGAAGAAGATGAATCTAGTCAAGATTCCATCAGACATCATCATCACAAAATGACGAAATTACTTTCGGTCACAATGAAAGTAATCCAGTCAAAAACATTATCATCATGTCAAGACAAAAGATCTTTCGGCCACAATAAAACCCAGACAAGATCAATACGTCAAGACAAAATAAGATTCGGCCACAGTTAAAGTCGACATTATCCAGATACTATTCATTTGTACATTTCACTCTTGTTTTTACATATTCGATATCCTATAAAAAGATAGAGTATGTCTCAGAACTCAAAATCCGAATTTTCTTTCTCCCGTAGAAGAATTAGAATTTCAAGATCCTATTCAGGATCTAATTTTTTTTTTCTCTTTATTTTTCTTTAATTCGGTATCACTCTTTTATACATTGTACTCAAAAATAGCATTAAAACCATTGTCATTACATGAAATGAATCTCCAAAATAGCATACAAAAACCAAAAGCATCAAACCTATTACAATATTCAAAACCCATAAGGCAGTAATATGCATTGGAACAAAATGGCAACCCTCATCAATATCTCTTTAGTTAAAGAACTCGGAAAACACCTCCAAGGCAGTAATATGCATTGGAACAGAATCTATAGCTTCTGTATTTGGACCATCTTCAGTTGGTGCATCATTAACATATGGAACTGGAGTATATGGTATTGGAGCATGCATAGTAGGAAAATCTTGATTTGAAGCATCATTTTTGTATGCATGTGCAGCCCATAAAAATAAATAGGTAAGCAATATACGTATACATCAAATAAATAAGTTTGCATCCTAAAAAATGGTTCAAACCTTTTTAGTAAGCCTTCTTGGTGGCCAGGTGCATCCCTTTTATCTCACGTACGGAGTCGTAAACAGAGCAAAACAAGGTTAAGACTTTGCATTTTCCACGAAAATAACCCCTTCTAGGATGATGTCGCATGCTTTCATCATTTTTTTTCTCACAACTACTAGATAACAACAATCAAAGTGGTTGAAATCACTAATATTTCATAGACTTTTTCAGTCTCTTGCTTGTTAGCTACTCTCTGAAGTTGGCTCTTTTTTGTGATGCTTTTAAGTGAATTGATATATGATTTCTTGATGATGCTAAACAAAAGGCTGATAGAGGTTGCATCTAACGGCTTTGACTTTCTAAGTGATCTGTAGATGTTTTACACATGTTCTCTTTTCTTCCATCACCACTTGTTTCACCATTTCATTTTAAAAAAGAAACTGTATATATCTTTTGATCCTTTCGGAGCACAAATTCTTTCAATTACATTCATGCTTGAATGTCAGCAACATTCTTGTGGCTTGTTTCTCATTCATTATAGCTATAGTTGCTAAGAGACTAGTATAAATTTGAAAATTGTGGAATAATAATAGATTTTTTACTAAACAGCTTGTCGAATGAGATTGAGAAGTGATGATCCAGTGGGAATGAAGAACTTTATTCTAAATTCCATCCAAAAAATCAATTAGGGAAAATCAGAAACCCTAAATCGATTTGGGGTTTCTGATTTTCCCTAATCGGGAATCCTAAATCAGCCCTAAATTTATGAGTTTATTATAGATTAGGTTAAATTTATAAACATACCGTACTTATGTGGATGCGAAGTGAGTCTTCGAACATAAGCCATCGCGATGATGATTGACGATGATGGCGGACGTCGGGTGTATGAACGTTGAGATGACAATGGCACGCGGCGTTGGAAATGATGATGGGTAGGGGTGTCGATTGGTATACGCGGGTTTAGCAGCCTGGGTAAGAAAAAGTGGACAAAAAAGTTCAGGGGTTAATCGAAAGGGTGTGGGTGATTTAGTCTTTTCAACTGTTTTCCGTCAAAGATGACAAAATCTTGACCGTGGGGATCATTTTAAAACTTTTTCCAAACTTTGAGGACTAATTTGGGACTAAATGAACAAGAAGGACTAGTTTGTGATAAAATAAAATAATAGGGACTTGTGCTGAGATTTTCCCTACTGAAAAATTATGCTCAAGGTTGATTCTTTTCCTGTGTAGCTACAATATATATAACTGCAACAAAAATGGATACAATTTCTATTTTTTGAAGATCTAATCTGTGCACAGCAGATAGTACTGCTTATGACATCACATGTATCTAAACAGGGGCGGATGTACGTTTAGGACGGTGGGACTGCAACTCCTTTTGGTTTAGAAAAACGTTAATAAATTGGTGAATATTTTTTAAAAAAATTAAATATCGATGTATTTTTATTTTAAAAAATTAATTAGTCCCCATCGAATAAAAATGTACTTATATAATTGAAAAATAATATGTTTTAACTCATACTGAGAAAAATGTCTGAATATGCCCTATATCTAAAGATTGAAATTTTCCTATTTTTGTTTTCTCTGTAAAACTTTTTATTGTTCACATCCACAAAACAAGAAGCATGAAGACATTTTCCTGTATATATATATAAAAGAAATATCGTGCCATTCAAACCTTAATAAAACAAAATAAGCTCCCATCCAACTGGAAATTCAACATGAATGATCACATGCCATTTGTGCAATTTTCCCTTTCGATTACATTCAAATGTTGTTGAAGCACCAAGGTAGAATGAAAATGAGAGAATTCCAAGCAACCAAAATTAGAATCATCCAAATCTCTTCCTTAAACAGATACAATCATCCAAAATTGTCATCCATTCAATTCTATTTCACATAACATGAAATTTATGTGAAGCTTGATGCCCCTTATCTCCAGATACTTGTGTAAAGCTTTCTACAAATTGTCATCCAATTTTTGCATTTCTTGAGGAGATGCGTGTATCAGTCATGGAACATTTGTAGAAAAACAACTATTCTAATTCATGTTAAACACTACCAGATGTAGCCATTGGCGATGGTATATACAACTCCGTGCACAGACATACCTTAAGTTGGAAATTCTTTTTTTCTTTTTAATGTTAAAAAAAAAACTGTGGAGTCTTCATTAGATGAATGATCGGATAGTATTTTTTATTTGATCGAGATTAAATTTGGTCAAGAGGTTTACAAATTAAGCTTGTACAATCTGAATGATGGAGATGAATGTTGGAGCTTTCTAAGATTGGTAGTCCATTTTTCTTTTTTTTGGTGATTTTCATCATTATTCAAATAAATTTATTCATGTTAGTTTTTAATCTATAAATTTTTATTTATTTCATAATTGTTAATTTTTTCTTTGATGTTCAAAGATTCATTGTTTAGTATTGTAGTTGATTTTGATATATGACCATGATAGGCGTTTGTCATTTTTGTGTAGAGTAAATTGCATTTATATTCCTTCTGAATTAAATCAAAGGGAGTCATGCTTTGAAAACTCAATTTGTGCTATAACGTGCTCAAATTAAGTATTGGTAAGTCGTTTTTTTTTTAATATATAGTGATAGAGTACAATATGTTATAACATTATTATATTAAAAAAAACACGACTTTAGACATACCAACAGTTTTTATTTATAATTTATATAAAAAATTATCCATAAATGAGGACTCCCGATCCTTGGTTAGTGATACTAACACTACAGTGTCCACCATGACCCTCGATACTTAGGTTACACTTAACTGCTAAATTAAACTTTTAATAAATAAAAATATAAAAACTTTCAAAAAAAAAATGTAAATAATTCATTTTATACATATGCGTCTTAGTTTCAGCTGGCGCCTCAACTGCATTATCCAAAGCTTGATAACAATGTTGATACTTGTCAAATAAAAAAGATAACAATCTATGCCAACCTTATAAAATTTCATAAAATAACTCGGATTAATGCAAAAGACATCCAACCCCTCTGAACTTAGTATACTTCCCAAATATCTATCTAAAGTACCACAATTATACAAATTCTTAACTAAAGCTTAATGGGGTTGAATTTTTCGTTAGTCAAACTTCTGACATCATGTTGGCGGAGAAGGTATTACCATATACGCTGAATTCAAAAGAAATTCATAGTTCTGACCAAAAAAAGTTATAGTAGAAAAAGAAATAAATTAGTCTAAAGAGATTGACGCATTTTTTTTATTTGTTACAATACTTAAAATTGTTGCAAAAAAGTTGAAATTATTGCTGTTAATGACTTTATGGAATGGTTGAAAAATCATTCATATGGTCCCATTGCAAAGATTTTAGTGCAATCGTTTTTTGTAAATAATAAGCAATAGTTTTAACAAATTGTTGTAATTAAAGGATAATTTTAAATTATTTAAAAAATAATCGCATGAACAATTATTACTAAAAAATGATAAAATAATTATAATTTTTGCAATTACATAAAATCATTATAAAAACATTTATTAGTTAATAATACAAAAGTTCAAAAAACGTTGCAATAAGTTATCAATTGCCCACAATCTATTATTTTTAAATTTCAGTTTTCCAAAGAGTTAAAATGTCCCATTCAAAGCACAACAGCGTTTCTCTTCGACTACAAAAATATATGAAATATATTTAATAAAGCCAAAACAACAATGAAAAAGCTCGTGCTAGGTCTAGCTGGTTTGTTATTTTTGTAAATATTAAATATATTCAATGTTCTTTTTCTAAAAGTATTTTATATATACTACAATAATTAACTAATAAATGTATTTGCAATTATAGCCCTTGGTTTGAGGGTTTTTCAGAAGAGATATTCTACAATTTCTCGTTTAATATTGTATTTCCACAATGATTGGTGATGTAGAATGGAGTACGAATGGTACGGATTTTAATTAGCCACAAGCCAAAATTATCTTGAATTTGGAGACCTAATCGATTATATCAGTAAATATAGAAGTGACACGAATCAAGTTACTCATGTACTAACGAAATGATGTTTTACCCTTCTATCATTTTCCCAAAAAGATATCGAGCACACTAGGTGCTTGATTAATAATGTTTTCTGGCAGAGGATGCCGTATGCCAAAATTTGTGGACAAATTTGCACATTATTCAACTCATGATAAACATGTCTTTCAAAAAAATCGCTTATTTTGCAGCATCATGCTTTTATAGTCATCTAGCCTAGCTCTTTTATGGAGAATATATTTACAAAATAGGAAAATCACCAATCTAGTCTTTTCCATCTAGTTGTGGCATTGTTCAAGCCATGTAACTTAATGCTCCAATTTTCTCCCAATTTTGAATTTCTCTTTGCCCTCATGGCAGAAGGCAATATTTTAATGCAAAACAGGTGGTAAGATGCTAAGAAACATGTATTAAAAAGACTCTTGGATGTCGATTGCATGTAATTTGACCGTTTTTCCAAATGACGTCTATCCAAAAATTTACATCATATGATGTATTCAAATATGACTTGATCTCCCCAAAAAAGAAAAAAAAAAATCTGACTTCATCACTCTTTTCCAGCACAGCTCTTTTGTCAGTTTTTTCTGAGGGCCTTCATATCAATGAGGGTAAGATGTGCCGAGATTAAAGTATGTAAACGACGTTTCCGCATAAATTACATCATTAGAATAAGTCGTCCAAAACCTTCGCTGTCCATTGGTCGCGCACATTATTATTATTATTATTTTATTTTTTATGATTAATAGAGGGTAACCTTTCAACCTGTGACCTTTGCTGATCATGATCATGTCCACCATCACAACTTTCGCCCTTTTCCGAAGTTCGTCAGCTTGTAGTTTTAAGATAAGGTAGTCCCACAGTGACGCTTCGCTCACGTACGACAAAATATTCTTATAAACAACTAAACAAATGAAGGTTTTTTCCTAACCTAGCCTTGTCGTAATTATAAGTAAACCTCTGTGCTAATTCTTCAGCATGCTCATAAGTTTTCTTCTTCATAGGTGATCTAATATATATGGTCTATTCCTTGATCAGTGAATAGACCATGAAATTAAGGCTAGTTATCCATTGGGCTTACACTTCCATTCAATCCCCAGGGAAAGAAACTACACAACCCCAATCGTGCTTGAACTGCTCTGAAGGTGAGAAGAGTTAGATATCTATGTACTTTTGGTTAAAAAAATTAATTAACCCACTAAAAGAAAATGTGTTCATATATAATAAAAAAATTATAAGTTTTAACTCTCACTGAAAAGCTGCTAAACAGTTTGGCAACCGGTGTATGGACCACAGTCATACTTTCCAATAATTATCCTAATCTAATATTAGCTATCCAATCTACACATATTCGCTCTCAATACTTATACGTGTCACCTTGAAACCTGGATTCTACCATAAACTCTTTGTTGTGTCATCGGATTTTCCCGTTCGCATCTGCGAATGGGATCTAAGATACTCAGAAAGTTACATATATGATCAAGGTGGACTTGTATTTTTTCTAATTGACTCTACGCAGAAATTACATCATTAGAAGAAGTTGTCCAAAACCTTCGCTGTCCATTGGTCGCGCACATTATATTTTTTTATGATTAATAGAAGGTAACCTTGCTAATCAACCTGTGACCTTAATTTGCTGATCATCAGTGCATCATCACAAGTTTGGCCCTTTTTGGAAGTTAATTTGCCAGTAGTCCCACAGTGACGCTTTTTTTTTCGGTCAAGACACAGTGACGCTTCGCTCACGTACATTTTTCAGACGACAAAATATTCTTATAAACAACTAAACAAATGAAGGTTTTTTCCTAGCCTTGTCGTAATTATAAGTAAACGTCTCTGCTAATTCTTCAGCATGCTCATAAGTTTTCTTCTTCATAGGTGATCTAATATGGCAGAGGCTACGAGTACAAACCATTATCTCATCCTCTTCGGAGAAAGCTTCTATGGTCAGTTTAATGTCATGTATATGACCATGAAGTGTCTTCGTTCGCAAAGCCACCATGCTCTGTCTACTCAACATACTATTCTTGCATTCATTGTTCCAGTGCTGCTCAACTTTCTGGAATTGAAGTATCAAGGTAAAAATGAGTCTTCGTTCGAAACCCATCCACAAACAATGTTCATAGCCAATACAATTCAAGAGAGGCTGAGACGACGACAAACCTTAATCCGTCGAACTTGGGCTTTGTCGCAGAACGATGCATACCCAGTAGATTCACTTCCTGTGTAACCATATATGGCACAGGTGTAAGAGACAAAATGATAGAGTTTCCATTATTTGAAAGGTTTGATTAGTAGTGCGGAGCAGATAATTCTGCTTATGTTATCACCTGTTTTGTCTTGTAAGTTGTATCTATAGATGAAAAAGTTTCCTACAGCTTAGACCCAATTGTATTAGGATAGTCCAACCAAAACTATCGCAAACACGATCGGTTTCTAATTAAAGAGCATACGTCATCAAACGCTTTCTTGTCCATAATATCTGCATATATCAATCCTAAATTAGATGTTAGCAAAACTATAAAGAAAGATTTACAAAATGCATGGGAAAATCACCGATTTAGTCATTTTCATCAATTCGTCACTAAACGCTTTCTTGCCCTCTTAGCATGAGCGGCTCAACTTTTCTAAAGACAGGAATTTAATACAGAACAGGTTATGCTAAGAAACTTACATGAAAAAACCGCTGACTTCTTTGAAAAACTACAAATTTTTTTTTGGTATTTTTTCCAAAAAACTATCACACTGGACACTGTCGTTATATGATGGCACATCTTGACATTTTCACCGTACGAGTACGTCCGTCCGCCACTTGTTTCATATCCTTAGAAAGATGACATAAGTTAGAGATCTACATTAACATGTGTCAAATCATTATCTTACCAATATTCAAACACTCGTGGTCGGCTTTGGCATGCGAGCAATAATATACAAACACAATAATTATATACATATATATATTTTACAAAAATGATATGGCAAAAATATGTTGAATTCTAAACAAAATGAATGGCAAAACTATGTTGATTCCTTTTAGAATTCATTGGTCAACCTCACGATACAGGAAGAGAGGAGAGACACATTAATTTCATGTGAGGATTTTTTGTAAGATTCGTTTGTAAATGTAGTATTTTCTTTGGCATTATAACTCATTATCCTCGTATACTACCATTTTGTTAGTATTGTATGCTTAGTTAATTTCAAATACTTGGTTGACTTGGTCCTAACAAGGTTCGACCAATGATGACTTTGTACTGGATTGAGAATAAAATTTAAGATTAGAAAATAGATATAAAAGAATTAGGGTAATTTTAAGATTCAACTCTAATTCGAAAGGATCAAAATCCTTTTGAAATAAAAAAATAAAATCTATTACACAAATCCACTACAACAATGAGAAAACCTCGTCCTGGATATAGCCTGCCTTTCTTTTTTCTTTTTCTTTTTTTCAAATATCATTTATGTAATATCCTACGTTGATATGTGACTCAATATGAGATTATAGTTAAGAAATTCATATTAAGTAACAACTCCAAGTGATCTATTTTAGGTCCGGTAAATTTGAGGCTAAAAAATAATTAAATTTTTAAAAAGATGACATTAATCTCGCGTGTTGACTAAGAGTGCTAAGCATGAGTCATGATAGTTTATATTTGATGTGCCGAACTGGAGTTTGAGAGCTCGTAGCAATTTCTCTCCTTTTTTTTTTGTTTCTTAATGAATGGTGGAAATAGAATGGAATTATATACATGGGAAAGTTGAAAAGGTTTAAATTAGAAGCTACACAAAGAGAGATAAATAGATATATACATATATATATATATATATATATAGATGAGCCCCAACTTTTCTAAACTTTCACAAATGGAGAAAGTTGCCAACCTCCCCTCTTAACATGATCCTCACTTTTCTCAACAACTTTTTCCCTTTCCCGATTCTCACAGTAAAATTTGATTCTTTAAAGTTCATTCCGTAAAACACTATAGAGAAGTCATGGGGGGCAAAACCATGAAAGTAAAAGAGTTAAAAAAAAAAAAAGGTGTGACTGGAGGAGGTTGCTTGAAGTTAGTGGGGTAGGGAAATAGATAGAAAAAATCGGTGTCAAGGAAAAATTTTTTGGGTCCTACCAAAGAGGATGCTTTAGATTGTGCTAGCAAAAACATCCATGTCAAAGGGAGAATAAGATAGCAAGCAAAGAAAGATACAAAGATAACATGTGACACAAAATAGGATAAGAGGGTTAAGTTCAGTGGGAGTAACTCTCACTTGAAATCTAAATAGTCTTGAGTTTGAGTCATTTAGGATGTAAGTGAAAAACTTCTATTGATCTCCTTTAAGGAAAAAAAAAAAAAAAAACCTGTGACATGAAGTATATGTTGTTAGAATATGTTGTATCATCATTGATATGGTGGCAACTACAAAGAATTCAATCAATTCATAAAGGAGAAAGGTACCCAAAAAGTATAGTTTGTAGTCAAATCATTATAAATTAAACACAAATGGTATAAAATCAATGTGGGACGAAGTGTACAGTCTGCTCTTACATCACTTGTTACGACTCAAGTGCAACTATAAGTGTATCAATATGTTAAGCCTAATCAAATGACTGAGAATATTTAAGTTCATATTAACAGTAATAGAGAATTTAAAAATATTATAAATTGAACACAAATCTCTTAAAAAACCAATTTATGATCGAGTGTCACAGAGTTAGACCTAACTTTCCTAGCAATCCCCCATCTGTTGCAGCATTTTTACATCTTTTAGCATGAGAGAACTGGACCTGAATGAGTCCTGTTAGGAGTTTCTTGACATCATTGATGATTAGTGCAAAGCAGATAATAATATTGACATGTTTACGTCTCTATATAAGTGGGGAAGCCACCAAGTAAGCTTGTTACTCTTGCGTAAGAGTGCATGTGCTCGATTGTTTCAATTTCTTCACCACACAATGTATATATATTGGTTCCGGGGCATTCTGGCCACGAGATAGAACGTTTGCCTTTTTTTTTTTATTGAGAATTTTGAGGTTCCATTTTAAAGTTAATTAGTGTTAAGTGAAATAATTCAAAATTTTATATATTAATTTTGAAAATTTGATTCGTGTGAGACAATTAAATTTTTTATCACCCCTTAATGTGAGACCTATGATTGATAGTTTTTAAAAGAGTTGCATATCAGAATCACATACAAGAATGAGTCAAACATGGATGGATAACATTGATCTAATACCAACTCTGATTCAAGGTTCATCTTAAAACTAATTAATTAGTAGGGGAGTAAACGACTTAACGCCCTTTTGTGTTTTGTCAAAAGTGCACAATACCTCCTTTATTTTATAAATAAACTGATTACCCCTCTGTGTTATAAAAATGTAGATGAATCCCTCTTGTATTTTTAAAAACGTAGCTGAATATCCCCTTATATTTTATAAACAAGCTGATTAACCCCTGTGTTTTATAAATAAGTTGAGCACTTTTGTGCAGACTTTTATGCCCAAGCATGTGCCACTCACATGATTTTACCGTGAGAGTTTTAACAAAATTCAGCTTTAGGACTAAAGGAGGTATAAATTTAAATGATAAAGGACAAGTAGTGTCCTTTTGAAAGATAAGAAACTAACTAGACGCCAGCTATAAAGATAAGGGGTCCACAAAATAACTAACCCTAATTAATATTAGATAGAGTAATCCAAAATATTATATACTGATCTTGAAAATTTTAGTCCATCCATGTATGATGATTGAATTCTCCAATACCCACTGCATTCATGTATGTTTACATAGTAGGTTAAAAAAGGTTTTGACGGGAGTGCTCGGCATCCAACTAAATTGTTTTTCATTGTAAAGTTGTCCTAAAGTTTTAACGGGGATGCTCAATCCAACTTTTTTGCTATCGTTGTACAAAGTTGTAATGGGATTCCGATCCTTTGGTGGCGCTTTTCTGCTTTGCTCAACTCTGGACAATCTTAAACAACTATTTTTTAACAAATGAACTTCTTCCGATAGTCAAAAAAAAAAAACTTCTTCCGCACTAATCAATCTGCGCATAAATCATCGTCTTTCTTCTTCATAGTTGAACTTATAAGGCAGAGGCTACAAGAACAAATCATTTTCTTCACCTCTTGGGAGAAAATTTCTATGCCCAGTTTAACATCATATATATAAATGTCAATGAAGTATCTTTGTTTGCAAAGCCACCATGCTTTGGCTCTACTATTCTTGCATTCATTGTTCCAGTGCTGCTCAACTTCCTGGAATTGAAGTATCAAGGGAAAAATGAATCTCCATTCGAAACCACTCCAGCAACAATGTTTATAGCCATTACACGTTTGCTTATACATTGCTTGTCATACCATGTTATGTCGAAAATTTTGTTGAGCAATCCCTCCCATTCTTATGCAAAAATTATTCAAAAAGTTATGGTGTTTTTTGGTACTCTGTCAATGGCGTCCTTGTACTCGGTTCTTTTCCCAGACTCCATCCGTCCCATCCTGTATCTGCTGCCCATTTGTTTTTCAGAAGGTGACCTGCTATACTGCAAATTTTGCAAATTGTGGAGTTTACTATACAGGAAAATTATGGTTAAGATTGCTCGGCAGTCACATGAGCAAGAAAGGCTCCGAAGACAAACATTAGTCCACCAAACTTGGGTTTTGCCCCTGAAGGATGTATACCAAATCGAGTCACCTGTGTAAGCAGGAGACTTCAGCAATGCTTTTTGTTTTTGTTTTTTTGTTTTTTGTGGCAAGTCCTAAAAATTCGATAACAAATGGGCCTTAACACACATATGTAGAGTTTACTATTATCCAAAAACTTAAGTTATTGGATTTTGAGTCTACATATATCTATTAATAACTCGTTATTCTCTTAATATTTTAATGTAGAAGAAATCATTCTTTTTATTTTTTAGTTTACTATGTGAAGTTCCTAACATTTTTAATGATGCGAGAATGGTTTAGGTCAATCAATTCTCAATCCGGTCATTTTTAGTTGCTGGAGCCTGTCCACAAAATTATTGTGCAGAACCCAATATCCAACTGGGAAGAGTCCATGTTATGCTCTAGAAAATAACCAACACGATGCGGGCCACGCTGATTAAGATGGTATATTGTAAAATAGTGTTTATTTTGATTCGTCTTTTTACATGTAGCATTATCTAACAGAACGCAAACATGACTTGATTTGCCAACTTTCTAGATGGCAAAGCGAAACTTTTCCCATGGACTATATTACATTAGTTTAAAATTAGAAGGAAATGAAATACAAAAAAGTGAGACACACGCAGCCCATTGTTACTCATAAGTTCTCCTCCTTTTCAGATAAATGTTCAAAACTTTATTATAGGAATTATACCATCCAATTTGACAGATTATAAAAGTAATAACTTTTTACTTAGGACTTATTTATTTCTTAACCTAAAAATCTTATAAATTTTATATATTTAATAGAATCAATAAGGCTACAGTCTCTATTAACCTCTTATTAAATTAGTCCCTATATACCACAATATTAACTAAGCATATTTGCAACTATAGCCCTCGTTGTGCATGAGGTTTCTTTGGAAAATATTTTCTACAGGACAAAGTGGTAAATGAAGGCTTATAGCAATTTGAATTCTCGTTTAATGTTTTATTTTCTACAATAAGTGGTGATGTAGAGTGGAGTGTAAATGGGAATACTTTAATTAGATACTAGCCACAATTATAGAGAAAGATTGGCAAAACAGGAAAATCACCAATTTGGTACTTTGCATCTAGACTTAACCTACTGCTCCTTATTCTCCCAATTTCTAAGTTTTCTTGTCCTCGTAGAGTAAGGTCCAATTTTCTACGGCGGTAGGTACTTTAATGCAGAATAGGTGCTAAGATGCTAATATATATTATTTTGGGTCTAAAGGGTCGATTTTTGCGAATTTACATATGCATCAGACTCGATCATGCCCTCTGGATCTCTAACATCGTACCAAATTCTATCCGGGTAAAGTTTAAAAAAAAATACACTGTATTTTATCAAAATTGTATGTACATTATATTTCTTTGTGCTATAATTTAAAATTTAGGGTGAACAACACATAACTTTCTCTGCTTTTTGAAAAGTGCACAATTCCTCTTGTAATACAAAAACTACCAAATATCTCCTATATGGTTTTATAAACGCATCACATGTGCTCCAATCCTACCTTTTCGTTAATTGAGATAACTAAACTTGTTCAAAGACCCATTTGGCCTTTTTTGTGGGGGGCTAACGAGGTGGTGGTGGTGGTGGGGGTGGGGTGGGGGTGGCGTATAGTTGGGGAGCTAGTTGTGGGGTTAGAGATGATGGCATTATTTTTTTATTATTATTTTTTGGGTAATATTTTTTTTTTTTTGGGGGTAATTTGGAGAAACATCCCTACTTAACCAGTTAACGAAACATAGATCAGATTAACCACTACCCACTTATATCAGATGAGACACGTAGGCATCTTTTCGTTGGCCTAACGACTGAATGTGAACCAAAATTCCCGTGGTATAGTGGCTCGACTCAAGACATGTATCAGGTAAGTTAAGGTATAATCCCCAACGGTAGTAGTATATTCAAACTCAGGACCTCCTTGCAAAGGAGTTTGACTACTACCACTTATAAGGCAACCCTTATTAACAATGATCTATTTGTGAATAAAAAATGAACAATTACATGAAATGCGAGTTTGATACACTCTCAATCAAAATAAATGGACTTTTTAACTATCGGGGAGGGGTATTACACTTAGTTTAACAACCCACAAGGTAGGTGTTTGACAATTTTTGTACCACACGAGAGTATTATGCACTTTTCAAAAAGCATAGAGGGTCATGTATTATTCGTCCTAAAATTTAAAAACCCTTATAACAATCAGAAAATCTCTGTCTTTATGTGTGTATAGAGACAAACATACATATATACATAGGGTTGATATTCAATTAGTTCGGATTGATATCAGTCATGTCACATAGAATAGATGTCACACACATGTAAAATTCACTTTCTCTCTCACGAACATGTCAGTCCGGATTGATAATTAGAAGAATTTCCAAATACATATTGTAATCATAGTTCCTCATTTTAATGGTGGCTCAATATAAATCTTAAGGAGATATGCTTTTTTGCAGCCTAGCCAACCCCTATTTTCCTGTCCCATACGTAGTGTATATATTCATATATAGACCTACAAAGTAAAGCTAAATCAATCCACGCACTTCTTCAGAATTTTGAATAGTATTAACCGTGTTCATGAAATTTCTAAACCGGGGATGGAGCAGAACGCATATTACTTAAACTCTCAGTAAAATGGTTCATTCACATAATATCTTGATTGAATGAGGAAAAAAAAAAGAAAAAAAGAAAGAAGTAATCAAGCGATCACTCATTTTTTTTTGTTTGTTTTGTCTAACAAGATCCTAAATTTTAATTTCTGTTATCTTCTCTTTTTAGGTTCTTTCTCAACTGTTGTAAGAGACATTTACAATAATTAGTTTTGGGCTTTGTTTGGCCTATCTATCAAATTTTAGTTTTTGAGCTGTAGAGATTTTGTAGTAGAACTTTGGTTAGAAGTACTGTTGAACAAAAGCTGTGGACTGTTTGGCCTATATTGGGCAATATTGAGCTTTTAGAAAATTTGAGGGCAATATTATATTTTAAAAAATATAAAGGGGTATATTTGAAAAAGAAAAAGAAAACAACTTCCAGCATTATATAAAAACAATTTCTCAAAAGCCTATTTTAAAAAGTTCTAATTTGGAACTTCTTATTTTTTAGCTTCAGTTTTTGCCTAAAAGCACTTTTAGAAATAGGCAAAACAGGTGAGATCAGCTTTTAAACTCACATGAAACACTTTTGAATGTCAAAAAGTTAGGCCAAACAGACTCTTAGACTGTTTATTTGTGAAAATAAATGTATAGCTAAAAACATGCAAAAAAAAATTGTATGTTGGTTCTTTGAAACAATTTAGATCATTTTGATAACAATTTGTTTGATCCGTTTTGGTTAATTACCTTAAGTGATCTCAGCAAGTGTGATGACGTTACTAACTTTTTGAAAGTAGTATCATTTATGACGGGGTTGTGCGACTTCAACCTCAGACTTGTTTTGATTATATTTTTCTCTCATTTTTTTCCCCAAGTGCTGAAGAAAGAGAGTGCATTTATGGCATAATCTGTGCAAGGCAAGTTATTAATTTGTCGCGGGACCAATAAATTTCTATTGATTAATTGAAAGCAGTGGCAGAGTCAAGGACCAAGAGTCAGAATAGGCATTACAATGCTAGTGTCAGTAAATAAGAGGTTAGGAGCCCTCATTTATGCATAAATTTTTTTATATAAATTACAAATAAAAATAGTTTGATTTTTGCTGAAAATCATATTTTTGATGATGGGAGAATATAATATGTTGTAACTAAACTAACATTTAATTTAAGTACATTATAGCACAACGAAGGAATATAAATCTAATATGTGTTTGTACATAAAAATAACATACATCTACCATATTCATATATCAAAACCAAGTATAAGACTAAAAAAGAATCTTTGAACATCAAAGCAAAATAATAAACAATTATAAAATAAATAAAAATAATTTATAGATTAAAAACTAACATGAATAAACTTGTTTAAATAATAAAGCAAATCACCAAAAAAAAAAAGATTATAGCCTTAGGAAGCTCCAAAATTCATCTATACCCTTCAGATTTTAAAGCTTTAACCACATTTTATTTTGATTCGATGAAAAATCACCATCCGTTCATCCATTTGATAAAGACTCCAAATTTTTTTTTCTTACCTTTTAACACCAAAAAAAAAAAATAATTCCAAGTCAGGGTGCGCGCCAGCAAGTTATACTGCGTAATTCTATGAGTACTTAAATCAGCCAATATCCGAATTGGGTTGATCAAGTGAAATAGTTAAATCAGCCAATATCCGAATTGGGTTGATCAAGTGAAATAGTTAAATAATAATTTATTATATTTCAATATTCTGTTCGTAACTTAGTAGGGAATCCCATTGGGAAGCCCTGGTTTAGAGGGATTCCTTTATCACACGTGCAACAAAGGTTCAGAAGAGTAACATTGATCCACCAAGCTAGGTTTATTAGATTCGCTTCCTATATAACCAGGGGCTGAGCTACTATCTTAAAGTAAAAGTGTACATTTATATAATAAAAATGGTCTGTATGTGTATTCATATTATGAGAATGATCCAACATAATAAGTTCTTTTATATGAGAACAAAAAATAAGTTTTTTTGCTGCTAATTAAGGGTGTTCCCTGAGCACACCCTCACTTCATTATTGTGTGTAACTGTAGTATAGGTAATAGGTGTAACAAATTATGGATAAATGATATGATTCCACGTTTTGATGGTTTGATTAGCTGGGCAACAAATTGGTACAATATCCACGTTTTGAAGGTTTGGTTAGTTGTGCACAGATAATACTAATTTGGATTTAGATCCTTTAATAATATAATAACGTTATTAAATATATCAACGGTGGTGAATAACTCAAATCATTTCAGCACTATGAATCTCCTTAATAATATTATTATGTTATTAGGATATCTGAATCTGTTAGCTAGTTTTCTTTTCATCATTGTTAAAAGTTGTGCAGTATAAGTTTAGATTAATTTCGAAGCAATATGACTAATTTGCTTAATCGATGAAGCTCTGTGATGAAAACTAAAACAGATGCAATAACTTGGTGTAAACTGATTCTGTTACAAATATATTACAGGTGATGTTGCAACATTAACTGGAATATCATATCTATCACAGACCGTAAACAATCTGTTTCTCTAATTGCTTAGTTAGTTTATTCCACTTAATGTTCCAACATAAACAATAACAATAACTAGCAGCGGAAATAAAAAGCTATAACAGAAATAAAGAACACCAAGATTTAACGTGATTCAACCGTGCAATCTACGTCCATGAGACCTCCCTTGGTCCAACAAACATGTTCATTAAGAAACAATAAGTTATAACATCAATGGACTTACACAAGTAACGACTCATTCTTGACCTTTGACGCCTAGATGAAGAACTCCTTAACGAACTTTGGTTTGGCGAGCTCCCCTCGACTTGCAACGTTCTCTTCTGAGAACTACACCTTCTTCTCCCAAAGAATGAATAAAGAAGACAGTAATCTAATCACTCAAAAACTCATACAAATCGATCATGACTTACTGTCAAACAAAATTGCAACAGTTAATACAATCAAACACTAGAACACAGATCGTGTTGCAACATTAATTGGAACACTGGACAGAATACTATCTTGTATTTTATCTTGTTTCTCTCTATTTTCTGCCTCCCTCTGCCATGACCTTATGCTCCATATAAATATTTAATTGCTGCTGCAGATTGTCTTGGGCTGCAAGAAAAACCTTTACTTATAAAACCCTATTATTCTTTTCCTTGTGAATATGCAATAACTGTCATTAATTAATTAGCACAAATCTTCTTCTCATATGGTAAGACACCATAAGTTTTTCTGCATAATATAAAAGGTAAAAAATACAAGTATGGTAATATCATAAGTTTTGCAAAACATAGCCAATCAATTATTACCGTA
The DNA here is from genome assembly GCA_037974665.1 of Ehretia macrophylla. NCBI lineage: Eukaryota > Viridiplantae > Streptophyta > Magnoliopsida > Boraginales > Ehretiaceae > Ehretia > Ehretia macrophylla. Next base: position 46,864,409 of record CM075773.1, read on the forward strand.
ATAATCTCCAATCAATTAATCAATCGCCAATCAAGCTAATTGGCTCAACGATCTCCCCCTTTGGCTTTGTTTTGGCAAAATCCTGATATCACAGTCATTGTAACCTCCTACTGCCCAAGTACAACAAGAAAGATGCAACAAATGAAAATCCTGGTGTAACATTAAGTAGAACAGCAATATTAGAGCAATGATTAGCCTGTTGTAACATGTAGTGGAACACAGATTAGAAATGTATCAGAGCCGAACAAATAGTGCACCTGTAAAAGATAGCAATCATGTTGCAACAGATACTAAATAACAATGCAGTACACTAGTAGAAACACAAGCAAATCAGTATCTAGCAGCACAGCATACTCCCCATTTTTGCCAAACCAAAGGCAAAAAAGCATAGTCAAACTAACAGAGCAATAAAGCTAGCAAAATAAGTGATTATCAACACAGATAAGGATGTATCAGAGTAAAGATGGTCCTGTTTCAACAGTCACTTACAGCATAATGAAAACATAGATAAGGAAGTATCAAAGCAGCAAAGATAATGACCCTGCAAAAGATAGTAACCTAAAGATGATAACCCTGTTGCAACAATCAATAAACCATCCCAACAAGTCATAGCAAAATCAATAGCATATTCTTCCCCTCGAACAACAATCAGCATGCAGTAATAGCAATATCATAATCTCCCTCTTTGCCAAAAGACACCAAAGTAGACACGCAAAGTACCAGACCAAAGGACTTAGCAGAAATCAGCAAGCACAAACATGGACCCAAAGTAGAGCAACATAATTTAAACTTAGTAAAGTACCAGAGCAGAACTAAAGTCAGTGAAGTATCAGAGCAATAATCATTAAACAATCAACATTCAAGCAGTGTATTTGAAGACGAAATTGAGTAGGGTCTGTTGTTTGTGAATCAACGTCCCGAGATCAGCCATTATCTTCTCCTGATTGACTTTAACAATGGCTTGATCGTTGTACAACTCATGGACTTTATTCTGAAGTTATTGCACCTGTTGCAACAAAGCAGCAGTAGTTGTTTCAGAAGCTGGTTCAACATTGGCTTCAACTCGAGCCTCCCCCTGAATATCAACTTCCTGCAAAACTTGTGAGAAAGATGGAATGGTAGAGACAACTTCACAAGGGATTCAACCCATTCATGAACAGCCTTTTGAGCAGTTAAGTAGCACAATTGTAGCAACTAAACAACACAATAGTAGAATAAAAACAATTAAGCATGTAAACAGTAAGTCTCATGAAGCAAAGACAAAGAGGCAAATTGTAAGCAAAATAGTAGAAATTGTAAAACAAATTGTTCAGCAATCCAAACAAAAAAAACATCATTGACATAAGATGCCTCATATTATCCAAAAGCAATTTAGAACCGATGTTGCAACAATATTTTCTACAGTATCTCCAATTTGTTCAAAATCCCCTGAGATTTCACTTTTTTTTCCTGAAAATTAAAAACAGAATTAAAATGCATGTTATGTTCAGGAAGCATGAAGTCACTCAAGAAAGTTTATTCATTAATACTCAATTCAGTCAGGGATTTAATCAATGACCCATGTGTGTGTGTGAGGCTGAATTTTGAAACAGATAGCTTTCACCATCAAACCTGCAAGGTGTAGGAACTTTCCCAATCAGCTCAAACATACCTGATCATCTATTCATCTTGCACAAAAAGACAATATTTTTCTTGTGGCAGCTCATGTTGTAACTGGTAGCTTGCACACTGTATTTCTTTTCACATGTATTTTTTTCACTATTTCAGCTAATGTTGCAACTGGTAGCTTTCACACTAATCTCTTTTATTTTGGATTAGGTAGCTCTTTCCAGTGCTTGATAACCACATTATTTCCTGCCCCTTTTTTTTTTCTTCAAGGATGAATAGAATACAAGAATGGATTTAGAGAGACTTCTTTCTTTATCCCTAGTCATCAGAAAGTTCAAGCTCCTGCACTTACAGACCATCAAGATTAGCTTTCTCAATCAGTATTCAGTGTGTACAATGAAGTATGGTTCACTAACTAAATCACAAGTTGAATTGAATATTAGACTTTCAAATTTCTCAAGCTTCTTTCAAGTTCCTGTAGCAATCCATGATGCAACATTACATACTACAAATCCCTAAACCTTTTCTTAGGGTTTCAATTCTCAAAGGATCTAAAGCTTTAGTGGAGATATCTGTCAATTGATTTTCTGTTGCAACATGTTCTAAAACAATGGTTCCAATTTCAACAAGTTCACAAATAAACTGATTCAATTCCTTATGCATAACATTTACTCAAAATTCATTTTCTAAAGCATCTTTCACATTTTTGGGTTCTAAGAGAGAAGTGTAGCACATATACCTTACTATGTCCCAATAGTTCAACTTGGATTTACCTTTAGTTCAGATTTCATCATGTATTAATCCAATCACATCCTCTGCAGCATGATATTTGTAAACTTGAGGCATTTCAGATTGAATTTCTTTAGTGCTAACTTCTGTTGTTACACTTCTTGTTGTACCATCGCACGAACCAATGTCTTCCTGCTCAGTTTCTGGCATTGCAATAGTATCTGTCACAGCAAATTTCTTCATATGTGTTACAACACCATCTGCAACATTAGTATTCATCTTCCTGGTGCTTCTTTCTTCTATCGATTTTCCTGTCTGCTTGCTCCTTAGCTTTGACACACCTCGAACTGAACAGGTATTGTTGTACCACGATAATGATTGTTCATGAGATAGTGTCAGCATATAACAATTGTCAGATGATCTTTTCCCTGTAAGCACACAATTATTAGATACATCTAACACATGATAACCATCTTTAGTGAATTTCACAAACAAACCCTGATCACACAATTGACTGATACTAATAAGATTAGCCTTCAGCCCTTCAACATGCTGTACTTTTTGAGCCTTGGAAACCCTTTAATCTCAAGTGTTCCTCTTCCTAGAACTTGTCTTTTAACACCATCTCCAAAAGTAACTTGGCCCTCATTGCGCTCCTTGTAGCTGCTCAATGCTTCACACATACCTGTCATATGTCTAGAACACCCACTATCAAAATATCAAGAGTTAGCAGCACAGGCTTGTGTAGAAATATAAGCAGCAAAACAAGTTAAATCAGATTTCTTCACCCATAAACGTTTTACCTTGTGCTGTGAAAACATATGTGAGGATCTCTTTTGCTGATTGAGAGACTTACCTTTTTCCTACATTCTTTGGAGCCTGAAGCAGTGAGGTTTGATGTGTCCAGGTACAAAGCAGTATTGGTAGATAGGAACAAACTTGTTCTTTTTCCATTGTTTCTTTTGCGCTGTTGCAGTCCATGTTGTAACACCAATAGTTGAAAGTTCTTCTCTGACCCTCTGTAAAGTTGCGACATCTTGTTTATGTATAGGATTTTCTGAGCTTTTGACAAAGACAGTTTTTTCCAAAAGATTCTTCTCCATAAAAACCAAGTCCAGTATGATCAATGCTTGATGTTTGAATGGATAACATGTGATCCAATTTTTCAGTTCCAAAATTCAGCATTTTAACATAACACTGCATCTGTTTCAATTCATGTTCCAACACCTGAACTTCCTGCAGTCTTTCGGTAGCCAATTTTTCCAGTTCTGATTTTTGTTTTTCCAAATCCAGAATCTTCAGCTCCAGTCCCTGGTTTTTCTTGCACACAAACACCTATTTTTCGTACATGTCTTTGTACGTTTTCATGACTTCTGCGCTATCTAAGTCGCCATCACATTCTAACTCAACACAGTCATCTTCACTCAACTCTTCTTCTATTTCACTCAGTGTTGCAGTACTTGTAGCATCTTCTTCTTCGTTCATTCTGATTTCTTGCTGGACTGTTGCAACATTGAATGCAACAAAGTTACTGATGGGCTCTTCGTCGCTTTCTATGCATTCTTCTGACTCCTCATCACTCCAGGTAACATTCATTGCCCTCTTCTTTTTCTTCAAGGTGTTTGCACATTTAGATTGAATGTGACCAAAACCCCCACATTTATGGCATGGAATTCCTTTACCTTTTTTCCTTCCATCAGTCAGTTTAAAATCTTGTTTTTTCAATGTGTCAGGCGGTGTTTCAACAAAAAGCTTCATTCCACCGTTTGATTGTCCAAAGCCCTTTCTTCGCTTGTCCCATTTTTTCAAAATATTGTCAAAATTCTTGGTAAGCACGGCCAAAGATTCAGAGATTTCAGAGTCCTCATCATCCAAAGAGCTTATTGTTCCTTTTCTTTCTTCAGCCCAAAGAGCAATGCATTTTTCCTTCTTCTTTTGCTTAAACTTCATCTCAAAGGTTTGAAGTGACCCCATCAGTTCATCAATCTTGATTTCATCAACATTTTTTGATTCTTCTATAGCAGCCACCTTGATTCCAAATCTGTTTAGGAGAGATCGCAGAGTTTTTCTTACAAGCTTAGCATCAGAATATTTTTCTCCTAATGCAAAAGATTCATTAGCAATGTCGCACAATTTGGCATTGAAATCGCCAGTAGTTTCATCCTCCTGCATCTTCAGTTCTTCGAATCTAGTGGCAAGCATATGCAATTTTGATCTTCTGACTGATGTTGTACCCTAATACGTTATTTGCAATATCTTCCAAGCTTCCTTAGCAGATTCACATGTTAAAACTAACTTGAATTGATTCAAGTCAACAGCATTGAAAATTGCATTCAGTGCCCTGGAGTTCCAACTTGCCAAAAGATCTTCATCCTTGGTCCATTTTGTTTCAGGTTTTGTTGTAACATTGCCCTGAGCATCTGTTTTGGTAGGAGATGTCCAACCAGTCAAGATAACTTTCCAAGCCTTTTCATCAATCGACTTGATGAATGCCTTCATTCGAGCCTTCCAATAAAAGTAATTTGCACTATCCAACAGCGGTGGTTTAGTGATTGAGCCTACTTTACGCAAGGTATCCATACCTATTCCTGCAAGACAACAACTCAAAACTCCCAAGAATCTAACCGAATTAGTACGTAACCTGCTCTGATACCACTTGTTAAAAGTTGTGCAGTATAAGTTTGGATTAATTTCGAAGCAATATGACTAATTTGCTTAATCGATGAAGCTTTGTGATGAAAACTAAAACAGATGCAATAACTTGGTGTAAACTGATTCTGTTACAAATCTGTTACAGGTGATGTTGCAACATTAATTGGAATATCAGATCTATCACAGAACGTAAACAATCTGTTTCTCTAATTGCTTAGTTAGTTTATTCCACTTAATGTTCCAACACAAGCAGCAACAATAACTAGCAGCGGAAATAAAAAGCTATAACAGAAATAAAGAACACCAAGATTTAACGTGGTTCAACCGTGCGGTCTAGGTCCATGAGACCTTCCCTGGTCCAACAAACCTGTTCATTAAGAAACAACAAGTTACAACATCAATGGAATTACACAAGTAAAGACTCCCTCTTGACCTTTGATGCCTAGATGAAGAACTTTTTAATGAACTTCAGTTTGGCGAGCTCCCCTCGACTTGCAACGTTCTCTCCCGAGAACTACACCTTCTTCTTCCGAAGAATGAATAAAGAAGACAGTAATTTAATCACTCAAAAACTTATACAAATCGCTCATGACTTACTGTCAAACAAAATTGCAACACTTAATACAATCAAAGACTAGAACACATATCGTGTTGCAACATTACTTGGAACATTGGACATAATACTCTATTGTATTTTCTCTTTTTGCTCTCTATTTTCTGCCTCCCTTTGCCTTGACCTTATGCTCCATATAAATACTTAATTGCTGCTGCAGATTGTCTTGGGCTGCAAGAAAAGCTTTTACTCATAAAACCCTATTATTCTTTTCCTTGTGAACATAAAATAAATGCCATTCCTTAATTAGCACAAATCTTCTTCTCATATGGTAAGACACCATAAGATTTTCCTGCACAATATAAAAGATAAAAAACACAAGTATGGTAATATCATAAGTTTTGCAAAATATAGCCAATCAATTATTGCTGTAATAATCTCCAATCAATTAATCAATCGCCAATCAAGCTAATTGGCTCAACAATCATAGTCTTTCAGAGACTACAAACTTTTAGTAGTTTTAAATACCAAAATACACAAGGCTTTTGCTATTGAAAAAACAATTGATCATGCCATTTAAACAGTTATAAGCAGAACATGAATGACGCTAAGACAAACTCAGAGAAAGAATAAAGAACACGATGTAGTCCATGATTATTAAGATGTGTTATTAAAAAATTATGCGAATTCTGATTTGTCCTATTACAACTAGAATATATAATCCACTCAACAAGACGAGTCTTGTAGGAAAAGTGATCGACACATAAATGTCAAAAAATAAAGAATAAAAAGCCATAGAGGGTTGGAAGGAGGCTTGGGTAGTGATTTGTTGTGGTTAAAAAATTTAAGTTTAAATTAATGTCATTCTATAACAAATATTGCCATGAGTGAAGCTTATTTAAGACAGGTCAACAAATAACACTCACCAACATAAAGTGACAAACTGCTTGAATTAGGATTAGTATGTGTTAAGAACAAGGGTTCTATCCTAAAATGAATTGGTGCTAAATGGAGTAGTTTAAGATCTTATAAGATAGTCTTACAGTTTATGATTTTTCGTAAATGTATATTTTAACATTTCTCCCTTACGTGGATAGAGACTTACACATGGTGGATAGATGTGACTTACGGGTTAATAAATCCTTACACATTGCTGATTAAAAATGTTAACGCCAAAATTGGGCTTAGACCCATGGTCCAACCACGACGGGTCACTTGACCCCGATCGACGCGCTGTTATTAGGCCAAGGCCCATATACGATGCTATAAGTTACGGCCTACTCACAAGTTATGTCTGATAGAAGCCCAAGGCCCTTGCTAAGCCAGCGTAGCAGCACCATCCTATGTGAACTACTGAAGAAGAACTCGAGTATAACTCAAACTCTATTGAAAATCTTCGGATAGACGATCAATGAGACATTCAATTGACTGGACTACTAGTAGCGGATAACGATCGACAAACTCGAGATAAAGATCAACCCTATCCTACAGGATAAGTGATTACTCGATTGAAGTAGTCCACTTGAGATACAAGTCCCAAATGATAAACTACCCTAGACTTATCACAATTGCCCAGCCTACGAGAAGTGGACGACCACCGAAGGACTTGGGATAAAGACTACTCTATCCTACGCGATAAGTGATCACGTAGTTTACTAAGAATACAAGTCCCAATAGTCCGTAACTCTTGACTTACCCACGCCTATAAGTAGGCCACACCTACACAAGGAGGGGGGATGGAACACTAACAGCACTAACATTACTTCCCCTCTCCCCTCTACATCTCCGCGGCCTACACTCCTAATATCGACGCTGATACTTCGGTAGTCTCTGTCTTTCCCCTCTTATTTTTCTTGTTTTTTTATCTTTTCCAATAACCTACTGACTTGAGCGTCGAAGTGTCTTCGGCCGGCACCACACTAGTGTCCCAAGACTCACGCTGCTTTTCGCCTTCTGTCCTTATAAGTTGCTGGTGGCCCGAAATTCGTGATTGTGGATTTTAACGTCTACAAAAAACAAGAGTTTTATAAAGCTTTGGCGACAAAACGTTTTAAGCACAAGTCAATATTCTTCTAAATTAAACACGATTAAATCACAAAAAAGGACCTATCAGAATATAAAATACACATACTAATCTATCAATCCTTTCCAAAATTGAGTATAAATATCTTCATCTCTTCAGCATCAAACTCTGCTTTCTTCCTCTGTTCAGCTAAGTAATCTGATTTCTCCATTTTCAGTCAATGTTAGCAATAATTTTACCACAAAAACCGTAAAATACTTGAGTATAGATTGACTTTTCACTATATATGGACATGTATGTATGTGTGAGTGTGAATACCAATACGTATTTATATATGTAAAATAATGTGTAGTTATGGAGTACATAAGGATTGATTTTGTTTTTTGTACGTTCGGTAGCCTTGGAACTCGCGTTGGTTGTTTCGCGCTTTCCTATTGGTCAACGTTTAGTTACAAGAGGGTTCCTCGGGCCTTTTGTTATGTTTAACAGTTTAAGGATAGGTTGAATTTACATTTAAATCCTACTAAAAAGATAAATAAAAAAAATAAAAGACTAGCCACTCTCATTTTAAGTAGGAGTGGTCTCAAAATCAATTATTGTGTGTAACATTTTAAGTGATGTAAAATAACTTAGACTATTTGAATCAATCAAAATAAAAGAGAAAAAAAATTGTATAAAACTTATTAAATAAAATCATAACAACAATCAAAAAACCTAACCAAAAAGAAAAAAAGAAGAAAAGCTCGTGAGAGGGAGGTTCTAGCCTGTTTGTTTGATTGTGTTTATTTCTATGCTTATTCACTATTTTCTTTGAATATACAAAGCATTTTGTGCATATTGAGTACATTTTCAAAGTGTTTTTTTTTTTTTTGAAATAGTAATTGTTTTTTGCTTGCTATTGTGTGCTTAATGCTATGCTTATTGATCTGAGAAAATCTGGTTTTGTGCATAATTCAATAGAGAAGTAAAAAGAACCGTAAATATAGTGCATCAACAAATAGTAAATGCATAAAGTCAAAATAATTGTCTATTCATTTTAACCGATTTAAGTTTTATGAGAAAATTTTGGTAAATGTAAAGTTCGGGGGAGTTTGAGATTTTACAATAAGTACAAAGGGCAGAAGGGGATAGTTGACCTTTTTTTTACGCTCCTTCTCCATGATATTTTTTTATTTTTTATTTTTTTATTTAAGGGAGTCCTAATCCATTTTACTTCAGTTGATATATTACATGAGACTTGATTTAGAAACTTTTCGCATCTAAAACGAGAATCATATCATTGGACCGAATGGCTAGTGGTACTTTCATGAAATTTGAATTTTGCTCTTCCAACTATTAGAAAAAGTAGTCTACTATATAATCTCAAGGGACCGGGGAACAATTGAAACTTTTTGGTTTCAACTTCTGAATAAAACTTTTGAGTACAAGTTATTCAACTAAATTTTTCTTTACCCTACATGGTGTTAATGTTTAAGGGATTTTTAAATTCATTTTCAGCATTTCCACATTTGGGAGAAAGAAACCATCTGCTAATATAGGGAAGTTATTAGAGTAAAATTAAAATAAAAATTCTCTAAAATAAGTGATTGATTAAATATAGGGTACCTGTTGAAGTGAAACTGAAATAAAGAATCTCTAAATATAAAATAGTACTTCAAATTCCCTACATATAAAAAAAAAAACTGTTAGAGTTAGCCTAACTTCTTTATATGTCGTATAGATTGTGTACATAAGTGTGAAGCATTACTTGTCCTGAGAGAAGGAAGTACACATAGTTTCTGAATTTGGATGAACTGCTTGCCAAGATCAATTATTGAAGGTCTAATTAATGACGTGACAGAAGAAGTAACAAATTTACAAAAATTGCATATTAAAGTCAAAGTTGGAAATACATGTTGCATGGGGGTGGAAATCATTGGATCAAGACCTATCTCTAATACTATACTAGTTGACTTGAAGTTTTATCCTGACCACAAAAAAAAAAAAAAAACTTAAAATTTTATCGTAAAATTAATTAGTACTAGATGAAATAGATCAAAATCTTATACGCTAATTTTAATGGTCCTGATTTATCCTTATCGAGTTAGATTCGCAGAGAGACTTTACTCTCCATATTTCAGAAAACAACATATGCTGAAATCCAATTTTACTAGTATGCAATCTAAGTGGATAATAGAACTTCAAAAGGAAGATAGAGAAAGACCGAAGCTTTTCTTTCTGTCTTTTTTTTGGTCAAAGCTAAGTACATACTTAAATTAAGTATACAAATAGAAAGCACGGGGAAGATCCTCTTTCGTGGGAAATCATGCTAGAACTCTTTAAACGTTCAATTGTCTGTTATAACGTACAATTTAATAATCATTTAAAATATAATTTTTCAAAAAGAACTAACTTAATTTTTTTAGCCAAAATGCTTGTAATTTTTAAATATTTAGTGGGACTATGTATAGCAATGAGAATGAGTTTTGCAAGTATCCGCCCCTTCTCCTTTCCAAATGGGGGTACTATTAGATCGGGAATAGACATTTTCTGCCCCGCATATTAATAAAATTATTTAAACTTATCAATGTTGAAATAATTAATTGTATAGTATTAAGAAATATTTTTATTTCCTAATATATTACTCTAATTATAAGGAGTTTAGTTCCTCTATGTCCTTATTTGTATTAGTGCTACTGTGCTAACGCTATATTTTAATATTGTAGTAGTAGTCAAGCTTTAATCATAGCCATGAAATCCAAATTTTCAAAACCCATATTCTTTTATCTACATGTAATAAACTGTAAAATTACCCCTCCTATGATTATAACTTATAAATATAGAATACCTCTACCAAGCCACCATTATTCCAATTTTTAAGATTTCATCTCAGGCACTATTTTCAAACTTTTTTTTATATATATAATATTTTCTTTATAATTTTCATTCTTAATGCCGTTGTTAAGAATTTTTTTAGATTCTTAGAACTAAGTTATTACAATGAGTTACTTTTAATTGGAAAGCTGAAACTTAATTTATAATATATATATTTGATTATAATTTAATATCTATAGTTAAACTATTTATTTATTATAATTTTAGTTTATATCTTAAAATTTGTGTATTGTAAACTAATATCAATGCTTAGTTTAAAAAATAATAAAAAATATCGCGGGAATTTATTAACGGGATGGGGATGGGGGTGGAGATGGGGATGGGGATGGGGGTGGAGGTGGGGGTGGGGACGGGGGCAAAAGAAGCTGGCAGGAGAAGGGCGAGAGACGGGGTATCCTTCCAAGTGACCGGACAAAATGTGAGAATATGACATGTCTTACATAAACGTTGTTGGTCCCACCTTGAAGTTTTCTCACCACTTCAACAATCACGATCGGGTATCATTAGGACAAGTCTCTTACCCTCATGTTACACGAATGTTGTTGGTCCCACTCTTGAAGGTTTTTCTCCCCCTCAACTTTTGGTTTGGTTGTGTTGACTTTAGGAGTTAGTGAGGGTAGATATGTTATTTTATAAGGTTTTAATAAAAAAATTAATAGATTTTTGATAGAAATGATGTAACTCTTATTTTTTAAAAAGTATGAACTCTAAGTTTCATATATGTAAAAGTGGAAGCGATTTAGGTAAAAAATACATGTATTTATTATTATATACCACCTTATTTTCATTACTAATTTATCACATCTCATATGGATGCTTAATTAAATTCTAAAACAAGAAATTTTTTTATTTATCTTTTTATGCAAACTAAGCATTTACATAGAAATTGATAAATTAGTAATAAAAATAAGATAGTATCAACATTAGGCATATTCATATTACTTGTACTTTACATACATAGACCCGCAAAGAAAAGCTAAACCAATCCAAAAAGGAAAAATAAATTCAACAGATATAGCCAATAAAGTTTCGAAAGTTGAAAATGGCCCCTCGCAGTTCTCCAGAATTTCGAGTAATATTCAAGTTGATACATTCCCATTGCTAGTAGAATCAACCAATCGTTCATGTAGTAAATGTAGGCGGAGGTAGCCATGAACATAGATGCTGTAGGCGTCCACCTTTCTTTGCTTTCTAACTAGAAATTTCAGTGAAGCAAGGGCATGTAAACCCAAAAAAAACAAAAAAAACAAAAAAATCATATGCACCAATCATTAACTGCCAAAGCATTATCAGGGAATAAGGTTTTTAATATGTAGGAAAAAAGGTGGTGCCCATATTCCCCGACAAACTCCACCAGGTAGTAGACTACCCTACCTCTTACACCAAAAGTTGTTTTACTTGTCCACCTTGAAAGTTTTAACTCACCACTTCAACAATCTCGATCAGGTATCATAATGACATGTCTCTTGCACAAATGTTTTTTTGCTAGGAGCAAGGAGGATGTCAACTTAGTTTGGATGGTCGTAGGTCTCACTGTTGAAGGTTTTTCTCCACTTCAACTTTCGTTAGTTTCTGACGTCATGCTATTTAGACGCCATGTCACTTCAACGTCATGCTATTTAGACACCATGTCACTTCTTTTTTTCTTTTTTTTTGGTAGTCCCATCTTCGGCTTTCCCTTTTTCCTCTTCACATGGCAGAGACTGCAAGAACGAGCCATTTTCTTCACCTCTTCGGACAAAACTGGTATGCGCAGTTTAATGTCATGTATATCATAACGAATTCTCATTGTTTGCAAAGCTACAATAATATTTTCCCCCGCACTCTCCTTACAATTCTTGCATTCATTGTCCCAGTGCTGATAAACTTTATGCAATTGAAGTATCAAGCAAAAAATGAATCTCCATTCGAAACCCATCCAGTAACAATGTTTATCGCCATTACAAGTCTGCTCCTTATGTTTTGCTTGGCATATTATGTAATGTCAAAAACTTCATTGAGCAATTCCTCCCATTCTTATAATGCCAAAAAAAATGTTCAAAAAGTTATGGTGTTTTTTGGTATTCTGTCAGTGACAGCTCTATATTCTGATTTTTTCCCAGACTCTTTCCTTCCCATTCTATATTTGCTCCCCATTTGCTTTTTTGCAGGTGACATTCTATACTCCAAATTTTTCTCTTTGTGGAGGTTTCTATACTGGAGATTTATGATTAACATCCCCCAACAATCACACATGAAACAAAGGTTCACAAGAGACAAACATTGATCCACCCAGCTAGGTTTTTGCCACAGAATGATGCGTACCAAGTAAATTCCCTTCCTGTGTAACCAAGGCTGAACTACGATTTTAAGATCAGAGTGTACACTCATTTAGTAAAAGGAATCAGTATGTATATTCATACTATGAGAATGATCCAATATAATAAGTTCTTTTTCGTAGAAGTTCTTTTCTCCTAATTAAGAGTGTCCCTTGTACACACTCATGTCCATGTAACGTTGCTATTGTGTGTAACTGTAGTATATGCGTAACAAATTAATGGATAAATGATATGATTCCACGTTTTGATGGTTTGATGAGCAGGGCAACCAAATGTTACAATATCCACTTTTTGAACGAAGGTTTGGTTAGTGGTGGACAGCAGATAATACTAATTTGAATTTAAAGCCTTTAATAACATAATATCATTATTAGAGTGAAGAACTCAAATACCAAACAAAATACACTAGGCATAGAGACATTTTACTATTGAAAAAGCAATTGATCATGCCATTTAAACAGTTATAAGCAAAACAAGCTCCGATTCCACTTGAAATTCAACACGAATGACGCTAAGACAAAGAGAAAGAATGAAGAACACGATGTAGGCCATGATTATTAAGATGGGCTATTAAAAAAGTGATGCAAATTCTGATTTGTCCTATTAGAACAAGCATAATCCATTCAACAAGACTTAAGTCTTGTAAGAAAAAGTCTTGCAACTTCTTATTTTTTAAATTTTTTTATCTCTTAAAAAATTGGTTAAATAGTTTAATTTCTAAATTTACTGGAAGCGTTTTTAAATGGTTAAAAACTAGGTCAAATAGGGCATAAAAGACTAAGAGAAAATAAAAGTAGGAGAACATTCCATCTTTATATACAAAATGCAATTAAACATGAGATTTCATACGCAGTATTACTTGTTGAGCACTAATCAGATGTTCAAATATTAGAAATACAATTTTTCGCATCTATATTATAATGAAACAGGAATTAAATCTACGTAGTATGAATCTAATATAGGTGTTGCTGAGGTTGTCCCGTGACCACTGCTTCAATACGCAAAGAGAGCTAGAAGAAAGTTGTTTAGGTCAACACGTTGCTTTGTAAATTTCTTCGAACCTGTAATAGATTTTTAGATTTCTTAGTGCAAAACGTTATGTCTTTTATACTAATGAAGATTCAGGCTCATGAGGACTGAAATTTTACTACGTGCAGTTTCTTTAAAAAGCATGTAAACCACATAAACCAATTGTAGTGCCCTACAGTGGAAAAAAATAATAAATTTTTAGTTATAAGTAGGTTTTGTTAATTGTTTAAATAATAACTGGGGTTAATATTTTAGAATACTATATTACACGCTTAAATAGTTATTTGTTAAGCTTATAATAATAGTCTCGCTATCGGGTCTAAAATTTTGGTTCCGAGAATGGGTAAAATGAAGGAAACGCTATTTAGATTGATTTTTTGTGAGAAGAAAAGAAATAGAGGGATTGATTTTTTTTTTTTTTTTGAGAACATTTTTGTTTCTCCCAAGTTGAGAACAAATATAAGGAAAAGCAAGTAATAGTATTATCATAACAAAAAAATTACCCTATCCTATCTCTTATTGTCAGTATTGAATGTTTACTACGTAACTTTACATTTAAAATTATCATTTCCTCTATTTCCTTATCCAATCTAAACAAGAAACTATTAAATTCTTTCATTTCCTTTCTCTTGTTCAATTTTTACTATCCAAATGAAAAATCTTCTCATTTTTTCATTTCCTTTGTGTTTTTTTCTTCTAAATTCCCTTCTTTCCAATCTCTTGCAAATTAATCCAGATATACTATAGTACAAGTCTTTAACCATTAGAGCGAGAGAACAATTAAAATAAAAAAGGTAGTCTTTTTATTTTTTTTATTTTATCTAATTTACATATACAGACATGGTAGAATCAGCCTAGCATTTTGGTCAATTCCATTGTACTGACCGTATCGTACGTGGACATATTGATCGCTTAATACTGAGTTGACTTAGACCGCTAAGTGTTTGAAAATGCTTTGAGAATGAAGCAGATTCATATATCTTTCTATGCATGTAGAAGGGAAAATAGTTCATATGGTTCTCATTGTTTTTCATTTTTTTACATTAGTATTTATTGTTTAAACTTACCCAAATTAGTCTTTAATATTTTAAAAACAATTTCAAATTAGTTTTCACAATATCAAATAACTAAAATACCCCTAAACCATTTAAAAAATAAAAATAAAACCAACCCCCAAAACCTCCAGCCCCTTCCCCGATGATTCACCCGCACCCCCAACCCCTCACCCACCTTCCCCGACGACCTACCCCACCCCGTAACCTTTTTACCAAAGCCAGTCCCAAATACCTTGCTGACTACGTGTCCTAGTTGGTTACAGCTTAGTGGAATGTGTGATGTATGGTGATAACATATATAAAGAGACTCAGTAATTGTATGAGCAAAGACTAACTTCATCTTCTTTAATTTTCTTCTTATTTCTCTGTAATTTCCTCTCCTATAAAGCTCAAAATACATTAAGGGGTCTTGTTCTCTTCATTCTGTTTCTGTGAAATTGCTTGAGTCGTTACAATGAAATTGATTTGTGTTTGAGTTTATGTGTGTTGTATGTAAATTGTTCTTTTTTTGCGACAATGGCCATGGCGACAGCGGCGGTGGTGGTATTAGGTGAAAGAAAAGATAGATTGCTTTTACTATTTTATCCCTATAAATAGTGTTTATTTATGTTAAATTTAATACCAAATTTAATAGAGCGGACTAATTTGGGAGTGTTTTTGAAACATTGAGATCAGTTTGGGTGAGTTCAAACAATGGGGACTAATTTAGAAAAATGAAAAACATTGGGGGCTATCTGAACTATTTTCCCCATGTAGAATTTCTTACATATGTGGAAGATATCACAAATATATGGTTTGTAAGTAGATGTTGTAAGTTTAAGTGATAATTTGAATTAATTATTTTTGGGTCAGTGAATTAAAGGTCCAAGTAGTTATTATCTATAGCCTATAACAGTGTCTCACTTGTAGGCCTAAAGCATGACAAAATGTTATTAAACTCCTGTCACCACCAAGTGTGGAAGCTAAGTGTTGTATAGTACCAAAGAAGGCAATACATTTCTTAAACTTGGAGAAGCAAACAACTAAAATCCTACACTACCAAGTAGTAGTATTTGTGCCCGTTATGAGCATAGGCGGATTCACTTGGGGGAGCAACACTATATGAAGGAGTGAGTTGGAGATATATTTTAAAATTTTGTGTAATTATATGGTATTTTTAGGCTTAAAAAATTAATTTAATCCCTCTGGAAAAAAAAAGTTATCCACTTATAAATGTTAAATTATGCGTTTTTAATCCACACTGAATGAAAATCCTGAATTCGTCCTTGTTTACGAGTATATCACATCCTTAACGGAGATATGTAATGTCCCACATTAGTGTAAAACAATATAAGTGTGTTGTTCTTAAGTATGTATTGTGGATTTGAATAATAATTTGAATTAATTATTTAATTTGAATTAGTGAATTTGAAGCTAAAGTAATGCAAGTGTGAGGTTCTGATGTTGGGAAGTGACAATATACTATGCGTGCAGGTATGTATTAAGTGTACAATTATTAAGGACAATTAAATCTTTTCACTTATTACCTTTCCTTTCTCACCATAAACCCCCAAAAATCTATTATTAAAGGATTCTTCAATTCATCAATAAATTTGCACTTCCAAAAGTGAACCCAAATAAGAGAAAGATTTCCCTAATTCTACCTATTATCTTTTTTTTTTTTTTTTTCCAGAAAGTGCAATCCAAACCTCTGTCCTTCGGTTTTATGTTGACAACTTGACCATGAGTCTAGTTCCTTATAGTGAACGGGGCAGCATAAGTTTTCTCTACAGCTTCGACCCAAATCTGCAGCTTGGATACAAAGGGGTTTGTTGATTGTATATGACATCTAAACATTTTCACGAGCATTGCCTGGTGGAAAGCATGAATGGATCCAGAAATTCCTTTTAACTGGAGTAAAATACATAATTTTTCAACTATATGAGTATATCTTTTTTTCAATAGGGGCTATGAAGACGACATGCTCTCCTTTTTGCTAAAGACTTGGGATGAAATTTTTAGCACTCGTTTTATAAGTACCCTTTCAATTTCTTGATCAAATTCCAGTCCTCAGTCCTCTAACCGACCATTTTTATCTTCACAAGTGCTCTCATATGGAGGAGGCTGTCCCGGTGCTGCTCAACTTTCTGGAATTGAAGTATCAAGGCAAAAATGAATCTCCATTTGAAACACATCTAGCAACAATGTTTATAGCGAATACGAGTCTGCTCATATATTACTTTTCATACCATGTTCTGCTAAGAATATCATTTAGCAATTCCTGCCATTCTTATAATGGCAAAATTGTTCAAAAAGTTATGGTGTTTTTTGGCACTCTATCAATGGCGAGTCTATACTCGGTTCTTTTCCCAGATTCAATCCGTCCCTTGCTATATTTGCTCCCCATCTATTTTGCTGCAGGTGATTTGCTATACTGCAAATTCTGCACGTTATGGAGCTTGGCATATAGGAGAATTATGGTGAAGATGGGGCATATCAAGTAGATTCACTTCCTGTATAACTACTGTGTGTAGTAGTTGATAGATTGACTTGCTTTAAATTGGACAAGAAATGTTCCTTTTGATTTGTAGAAACATGACTTTGATCCTACTTTGTTGGATAAGCTTTGTATTGATATTACTATGAGTGGAAAGTTTCACTATTTTGAGCAAAAAAAAGGTCTTAGTAGTGCACAGCTCTGTTCTGCTTAGGACATCATCCCAAGTCTAATCGTGTATCTAAATATGGGAAAACTGTTGCAGTCTGTCGAGCCGTGTGATAAGGGCATCTTCAATGGAACATGTAAAATAGAGTTTAGGTCTTTAAAAGGTTATAATTGAGATTTTTAAAGACCTTATGAAAAAAAACAACTCCAATGGATCTCTAAATATACGTGAGGTCCACTAATTTTACTATTTGGCTTCAAAAATCACAAAATTTTGGAGTTATTTTATTTTATCTTTTTACGCGATCACAAAAAACCTCAATTATAACCTTTTGAAGATCCAAATTATAGAATTAGAGGCCCAACCTCTTTTTTACATATTCCATTGAGGATGCCCTAAGGATGCATCCTACATACAATTAAGTGGGATCTACTTCCACACTCACAACTTGACGTTCATTAGCTCGCGTAGAACAATTTTTCCTAAATATTTAAATTGCCGTACATAGACTTTGAGAACTGTGTAAATTAAATTAACTTTCACTAGTCTCTAAGGTATCAAACACAACACGCATACACTCAAGAGTTGAATATAATAATCAAATCACATTCTATTATAATCAAACTTGAACTATAGCTTCAACCACTATTATATAAGATGAAAACAAATAACCAGCATGATTTGGCCATGTTTATTTATGTAGTCCATTAAATAATTATGCAAATTCTCATTCGTCCAATCACATGTAGCAAAATATAATAAAAAAGACTTAATTCAAGCAAGAAAAGAAAATGACACATAAATATCAATAAAATATTCTTCCTATTACGTGCAGCATATTCTAAGCTATTATAATCAAAAGTTTTAAGTTTAAGTTGCGCTTTATATTTCTTTTATATATATATATATATATATATATATATATATATATATATATATATATATATATATATATATAACACGACATTTCTAGAGAACAGGTCACTAAACTATTCTTCATTTTTGCAAAATTGACAAGTAATAGTACAAAATTAACATAACTATCACACATATGCAACAAAATGATACAATTTCCACTATTTGAATATACGATTAGCGCAGCGCATAGCAGATAATATTGCTTAGGACATGTGATGTTTATGTCTTGTATCTAAAGATGGAAATATTCATACAATTAGTTATTTTGGTTTTTTCATGGTCTTTTAGAAACTTGCAAACTTTTGGTAGTCTTCTAGAGCTCTGTTGTCGGAATCGTACGATTCGCGATTCGAATCGTACGATTCGATACGATTCAGTAAAGAATCGATACAAATCAAATGAGAGAATCGTGAATCAACGTGAATCGTATGTGAATTGTATGTGAATCGTACCGAATCGTACGATTCACTGAATCGTTCGCGATTCAGGCCACACTCACAAACTGCAAATTAGAGTCATAAGAAAATATGACAAAGCAGATTATCTACGGTTGGGTGAAAAAGCTTTGAAGTTGAACAAAGTGTTAGCTATTAGTGGTCCATTATTAATTGGCCTAGGTGCACTTGGGTCTGCCTTTGTCGGTTCGTCTTCTCATGGCTCCTGGGCAGTTATGTTAGGAGTCGTTGCTGGTGCTTTGGCAACTGTTGTGAACACATTTGAACATAGTGGACAAGTCGACATGGTTTTTGAAATGTACAGGAGTAATTCTGGTTTCTTTAAATTCATGGAGGAGTCAATAGAAGCAAACTTGTCAGAAAAAGATGTGGAGAAAAGAGAAAATGGTGAATTGTTTTAGATGAAGGTGGCTTTACAGTTGGGAAGAAGCCTATCAGAATTGAGAGATCTTGCAGCTTCTGCTTCTAGTAAGAGGGAGAAATTGATGAGTTTGCAAGCAAGCTTTTCTAGGGCTAAAATTATATTAGCTTGTTTTATTTTATTCTTTATCACCAGCAATGATACTATATATATATATATATTTTTTTTTTATTTTGAGATTCATAAGCAATCGTATGTGGTCTTTGTAGTTTGGACATAAAATTGCTTTGGAATTTAATTTGCAAGATAGTGATTATTAGAAAAATAACAAAAAAACATATATTAATATTCATTCAAAAGAATAATTTTAACTAAAAACTGTTAATAGAAACATAATATATCAAACTAATATAGTTTTAAATTTATGACCGAATCGGTACGATTCACGATTTGATACGATTCACGATTCAAAAAAATAACATTTCGATTCACGATACAGTTCACGATTCGACAACTATGTTCTAGAGAGTTACAATTAGCTATTTTGGCTCTTTCATGCATGTTTACATCTTGTATCCTAATAGATATTTTTTTCTTTCAACTCCTACAGGACATTTTGTTTTTTCAACTTCTACATGGCCTCCTTTCTTTTATTTTTCAAACATGCATCACGTAAATATAATCCCTAAATCTTTTCAATTTAATCACATGACAAATGTTAACACTTTTGAATTCATCCAAAGAATATGAACATATATACACAAGCATACAGACACACGTATATATACTTGTGTGAGTCTACGTATATTTTTGTGCATATGTGTTGGTATTTTTTTCTCTTTTGGCTTTAAAAAGGGCAAAAATTTGGCATGTGACTGATGAATTGAAGATATTTAGGACATGTCATGTATATGGTGTCTGTATGCTTTTGTATAAAAAGGAAAACAAATGCTACATAGGAGTTGGAAGAAAAAAAAAACAAAAGATGCCATGTAGGATAAATAGTAATATTGTAAGTTTAAGGTGTGTAAATTACACTTTTATAAAAGTATGAGCTCTTCTATTAAATGTTTTGAAGTTAAGCTCTAAATTTTGTATTAAACCAAGTGCAAGTTCTAAAATTACCTTTTTCCACAAAAAAATAAAAAGAAATAATATACCAGTAGAAAAAGGGGAGGGGGGGGGGGGGGGGGGGGGGGGGGGGAAGAAACACAAGATTCACCTCTTCCTTTATTTTTATTATTATTTTTAATTCAGGAGAGGCCTAAGATCGTACAACATGACTATTGAGATTTGAGTTTAGAAACTCTCACATATATAGCGAAAAACCTTACCACTTGACCAAATCCCTAGTGGTTTCACCCCTTCCTGTTCAATACCAAGCACATCACCATTTTTTTTTGCATTTAAAAATTGAATGAAATATATAATAAAGTCGAAAAACCATGGAAAGGACTCATACAAATTAAGGTTCTGTATAGTTCATATTCCATGGGCTTTTCTAAAAATCATGTATATTAGTGGGGGTGGATTCTATTTTTTCTTTTGCTCGGTTGGATTCAAAATTTTTTAAAAAGAATTATGTAATGTACACTTCAATAATTATTTAAATAATATATTATTTTATAACTTAATGTTTTTAGCTAGAGACCTTGTAATTTGAAATTTATAGTTGATCAGTAGAGTTACAATCCTCACTATTCCCTACTAAATCCTCCCCATACGATAATAACAACTAAACATATCTTGGTATGAGGACCCTTTAGAAAATATCTTCCACTTGCAAAGTGCATGGTGTTTGAGGGCTTGTAGCATTTTTCTTGATGATTTAATATTTTATTTTTTACAATGAGTTAGGCATATGGTGTATAAAATGAAAAGCTTTTAGTTAGACACTACCAACAATAATTATAGAGAAAATTTTACAACATGAGCATGTGGCATTTAGTGAAGAAAAATGGTTTGTCCAAACGAGCAGGTCAATCTTGATAGTATAGGTGTTATTTGATGAGTGGGGCCAAATCAATCTATCTTCTCTGTTAGAGCCTGGTGCTTTTTTTCCTGGTCTAAAAGATGCTTATACGAAAGAACCTCGTAATTCTTTAATTACTTAATTGACTCTGCTTGTTAGGATGATTCAAAAGATGGGAAACTCATACGTGTGATTTTTACTTATTATATGAGAAATTTATTTATTAATTTGTACTAAAATATTTTTTAAAAAATATAGTGCAGAAAAAGTTTCAAAAATTACCCACCATACAGTTTTTCAGAATTTCAAATAGCCTTTCACATTTATGGATAATCAATCGTTGCCTTATCAATAGCGACTCTGTACTTTAGTTTTTGCCACACAATGATCATGATGCATACCAAGTAGATTCATCACTTCCTGTGTAACTACTATATATATATATATATATATATATTTTTTTTTTTGTGTTTTTGTCATGGTGTAACTACTATATAAGGTGCAATAAATAATGAAATTTCAATTCTTGGGAAGGCTTGATTTGTAGTGCAACGAAATGATAGAATATCCACTTTTTGAAGGTTTTCATATTTGGTTAGTAGTGCACAACAATTAATACTAATTTGCTGTCAATTTAAATCATCTAATAACATAATATCTACAAACAATATTTGTAGAAGTTTGAAATATGAATTAAAGATTTTGAATACAACTATATATGTTGGTGATGATAATAGTCTGAAATAATGTTGACCTTGACAATATGCACTGCTTTTCAATCCATCAAATATTTGTGGAGACACGGATGGATATCAGAAGATCAAGAATATTTTACCTTAAGGATGTGATCAAGAATCATAATTGGCATCCCACTTTTAAAGTTGGCATCTGCCGGGACGGGGTCAACATTCATGCAACTTTATCTACAGTTACAACTTTCTTTACTTATTACAACTCTTTAATTGGCATTGCAGTCAGTACTGCTTACGACATGATATGATTACTTACTTTTTGTATCAAGAGATGGATAATATTCCTACAATTATCTATTTTGGTTTTTTGCATGTTTACATCTTGTATCTTAATTACTTGATATTTTTTTCCTTTGACATTTTGTTTTTTCAACTTCTATAAGGACTTTTTTCTTCCTCTCTTTCTGTCAAGCACCACATAATCCCTAAATCTTTTTAATCCATCAATTACAAGACAAATTTTAACATTTTTCTCATAACATTATAGCATTATCAATATATTTTCTCATATTAAATTCCCTCGTCAATTTTAAGAAATGGGTAAATCCTATTTTAACTCCATGTGTAATTTAATGGAGAATTTCAAATTTTCTCATGAACTCTTTTCTTTACCCCCAATGGACATTTTTTTTTTTTTGGGTCAAGCAAAAGATTCCTATGGACAGAACTATCTCCACGTGGTATTGCATGGAGAATTTGGACGTCATTTTCGGCACCTCAGGTTGATAGTTTTTCAAGTCCATCATATGCAGTAAAGTGACTGGGGACTCAATGCGCCACTCCATAACTTGCTTTCCATGGCAGAGGCTACAAGACCAACCCATTTTCTTCATCTTTCAGGAGAAAACATGTATGGGCAGTTCAATGTGATGTATATGATGACAATGAACACTCTTTGTTTGCAAAGCAACAATAATATTCTGCCTACTCTCCTTACTATTCTTGCTTTCATTGTCACATCAAGAAAATTTTAACTTTTTTCTCATAACATCATAACATTATCAATATATCGGTCTCCAAAAAAGAGGGGCTAGGCCATATGATTTTTCTTTACTCTTACTAGCAATAAGAGTGCAAGAACGTCTATTTAAGCAAGGCTACGCGTTCTTCATATACTCATCTAAATCACTCCCCTCATTCATATTTCTTCTTAACAAGTCCATCTTTCATGGCCAAAACTAGAACAAACCATTTTGTTCACCAGCTTACTGGAGAACACTTGTATGGCCAGTCCAATGTCAGGCATATGATGATAATGAACTGTCTTTCTTTGCAAACCTACAATGTTTTGCCTACTCTCCTTACAATTCTTGCTTTCATTGTCCCCGTGCTGCTCAACTTTTTGCAATTGAAATATCCAGCCAAGAAGGAATCTCCCTTCGAGACCCACCCAGCAACTATGTTCATCGCCATAACAAGCCTCCTCATATTTTGCTTGGTATGTCATGTTCTGTCGAGAATGTCATCGACGAGCAATCCCCCCCATTGTTATGCCAAACTCGTTCAAAAAAGTATGGTATTTTTTGGTACTCTAGCAGTGACAGTTCTATACTCCATTCTTTTCCCAGACTCTTTCGGTCCCATTCTATATTCACTCCCCATTTTCTTTTCAGCAAGTGACATTCTATACTCCAAATTTTGCTCATTCTGGAGAGCTATGGTTAACATCCTGCAGCAGCCACCCATGCAACAAAGATTCAGAAGAGTACCCTTGATTCACCAAACTAGGGTTTTGCCACAGATTGCTGCGTACCAAGTAGATTCACTTCCTGTGTAACTAGGGGCCAAGCTATAACTTATTTTTTTTTCTTTGCCCTATTAAGACTGTTCCCTAACACATCCCCTCATGTTTATGTAACTTTAGTCATGTTGTGTGTAATTGTAGTATTGGTGTGACAAAGTTAATGGATAAATGATATGTTTTGAAGTTTTGATGGGTTTATGTTTTTGTGTTTGGTCAAACGTATTGCTGGTTTGATGCATCCACGTAGATTGGTAGTTGGTAGATTTTTTAGTATTTGAAGGTTTGGTTAGTTGTGCAGGGTACAGCAGATGGTACTAATTGGGATTTACTGCTTTAAACCTTATAAGATCAATGATAGTGAATAACTCAAATCATTTTATCACTATCAATCTCTTTAGGTTATTGTTATGTTGTTAGATCCTAATCTATTAGCTAGTGGTGAAAAATCTTTATTATAAGTAGCTTATATATTACTAATAATGTTGACCACTTTTTAAATTCCCGAGTTAATATTTCTTTGGATTCAATTGTATAAAATATATTACTATTTACAATTTATAAATACGAGTTTTCACCCTAAAAGTAGCAAATGGTCTATTAAACAAATAGCTTTGATCTAAAAAAGAAAAAGAGCCTTTAAATTCGACAAAACAAACATAAAGATTACCATTACTTAGCAAAAAAAAAAAAAAAGAAACCTAATACAAACGGATAAACTAAGCACGAAATTTCAAAAGGCAAAACTTGACAAACTAAGTACAAAACTCCAAAAGGCAAAACTTTTACCTTACTCTTTTCTTTCTCTCACCACAAAAGCTACTCTAATCCACTCTATTGTTCTCCAATCCACACACTTTCGCTTAGAATCGATTCGAGGTTTTTTTTTTTTTTTGATAAATATTCGTAATGCCATGGTCTTATATCTTTTCAAAGCAAGATTTACTTAGTTACTTTAATATTATAAAAAGGGACTTTTTCTATGTACAATAACTATAGTTATTTTTATTTTTTTTGTTTTATATATTAAGTCGTCATTATATATGCATTTCTGCTTACATATTTTTAATTGTTATAATGTGCGTCAAATGAGAGGGAGTTACTTGAAGGTCTCACTTATGCAATAATATGCTTAAATTAAGTATTGTTTTATGCATAGATGGGCGTCATCAAATCCCTATTATTGACTTGTCGCTGTAGTGCACCCCTAACCCCGGGTGCCTGGCGCCACTGTTTAATGTAATAGCTTTTCAACTTGAAAATACCTATATATGCTTACACAATATTGTTTCAATTTAAATAACTAAAATATTCCAATTATTTTCTCAAGTAAAATTATATTTTGATTATGAGAAAGGAAATTAAGGATGTAATTGCAAGCCTAAAACCACAGAAAATATTATAAAAAAAAAAACTTATCATTCCAAGCCATAAGTCCCTTTTATATATAAAAATGTTTTTTTTTTTTTGCCACTATGAATTTCAATAATTTGGTTAGGCACATATGAATGAGAGAATGACTTTCAAATGTAATAAAAGAAGAATCCTGCATACGCGTTTTCTTCGATAATACGCAAGTTGATATGTGCGTTAGTTTTTTTTTTTTTTTTTTGGGACAAAGACACGCACTAATTGAAGAGTTGCATTGTTCATGATCAACTACTTTTACGTAGTCCAACGTAGTCGGAAGTGACAATATTGTTACTTAAGTGGGCTGTGTCACAGAATGTTGTTATCTCGGAGGGACCGCGATCGACGGCTACAGGTGATAATATAATAACACATAAATCCAAAAATTGGCAATGACAGATTTAATAATTATTTATCAAACAAAGACAGTATCGGCTATTTCATAATCAGATCGAACTAATCACAAGCAAAGGCACATGAAAAATCAAATTTCAAATTTCAAATTTCTGATACATACGATTTGTATCATAATTTGCATTGCATTCATATAGAATGTATACATATTTCATTTAACTCTCAATTTTCGTCTTTCTCTTTCAATGTCGCCTATTTCACTATAAAGCTCCACTAATAAGCATAAAAAAATAACTGATGCGTAAATCATAAGATTGAGACAACACATGAAAAATCAAATTTCTTAAGAGAGAATACATGCATGTTCTGATATATAGGCTATGATATTATATATGTAAGCATAGTTATTATGAAAACATAAAACAATTGAATTTATCAGTAATTATGTAATTATCACAGTAAATCACTAAGGCCACAAGTACTACTTGACGCGAAAGACCAAGTTATAGTAATGATTAATTGATTTCTCTACCTTATAGGTAGGGCGATGAATAATTAATATGTATATATAGGAACATTAATTACTTTTATCAAATAACCTAGTGAGTTTGAACTATAAGTAGTTAATATTTTAATTTAAATGAGTCACCGATATCTTAATGAATCACACCCGTACTTACCGTACATACAAGGCAAGTTTTGATTAAATGCTAGCTAATCAATAATGGAGCTGGATTCATTTTCACATAGCCTTCGCTTAGTGCTCCTTATTTTTTTCAAATTTTTAAAATTTTCTTGCCCTCATTGAATAAATTTTCTTGCCCTCACTTAAGTAGCGATTGGTACATTGGAATAAATTTGGACAAGAATGAAATGAGCCAAGGAATGGAATGAAATTGGGAATGGAATGAACTTGAGAATGAGAATGACATGTTTGGTATGC
Source organism: Ehretia macrophylla (assembly GCA_037974665.1). Lineage (NCBI taxonomy): Eukaryota > Viridiplantae > Streptophyta > Magnoliopsida > Boraginales > Ehretiaceae > Ehretia > Ehretia macrophylla. The sequence goes on from CM075773.1 coordinate 46,890,801, forward strand.
TCTACGAATTAAGAATAGTAATGTAAATGACTTGTATAATACGACAGAATTACTATTTTATTATTATATTATTAAATATAAAAATAAATATAAACATAACCGTAAACAATATAAACATAAATAATAATAATTATTAAAAATAATAGTAATAATAATAATAAAAATAACAAAAATAAATAATAATAATAATAATAATAAAAATAAAATAATAATTATTATTATTAATAACAAAATAAATAAAATAAAAATAACAATGATAATAACTACAACAATTATTATTATAATTATTAAATTGGTATTATAATTATTTTTATTTTCGTTTTTATTTTTATCATTATTATTTTTTTTATTTTTTTTTTTATTTTTATCATTATTATTTTTCTTTATTATTATTATGTCTATTTTTTATTATTATTATTTTAATCACTATTATTATTTTTTATTATTATTATTATTTTATTATTTTATTTATTATTATTATTATTATCATTTTTATTTTTATTATTATTATTATTATTATTTTTATTTTTATAATAATATTATAATATTTTTATTATTTATTAGTATTTATTATTTTTTTTAATCACTGTCATTATTTTTTATTTTTGTTTTTATTATTAATTTTATTTTCATAATAATAATTATTATTATTTTTATAATAATTTTTAAGGGGATAGTAGTTAAGGTTATTCTCAAACACATGGGAATTAGTCATTCTCATGTATTTAGTTTGGAATGACTATTCCCATATATGTGGGAATAACATTGTCAAGTTCATTCCCTCATACCAAACATGAAAATTAAAATAGAATTGGAAATGTCATTCTATTCCTAACTCATTCTCACGTACCAATTACTGTCTTAATGTTATCATCTTTCAAGATATTATATGCCTACCGACTAACGTTTATATAGTGAATGGTGGAAGTCAATGGAGTATATACATGGAAACAGTTCTAGTTAGAAGCTTGGAGAAATATTTACAGAACAAGACATATCTTCGTTATGGCATTCAATTGATGATGTTTCAACTTTGTGGAATTGAAATATATAAATATTAAGAAAAAGAACGTGTCACCATTCAAGCAAATCAGTTAACCATGTTTGAACCCACTTTTAAGTCTAATCGATTATTAAAATCCACTATTAGCATTTTGTCGATTAATATTCTAGTATTAAACTGTCTTGGACATACCACTTGATATCGAATTCAATATGCTGGAGTAAAAGTTCTCGAATCTATGTGCTTTTAAACCTTTCATGATTGATGGGAGGACCTTTGTACTTGCGCCATCAAAGTCATGCATGTCGGGGCTGTAAGGTCCCCGATGTGTATCTTAATTTTTAGCCAACTAATTCAGACCACTATTGAAATGGTTTAGTTGGGCAAGTGTAACAAGTAGTAAGTGGTGGAAGTTTCTCAATAAAGGTTAAATTTTGGGACTAAAGTGGAATAATAGAATTTTAGTCAATTAAGAAAACTTGAAATTTGTTTGTCAATTCCAGAAGAAAACAGCCGTTAATTTTTTTTTTTTCCATCTTATCTCCAAAGGCTCAATCTTGTCTTCAAAAAAAATTAAATTTCGAGTAAAGATTTTCAAGGAGGAATCAAAGCTTTAAAGTGGGTATATTCTAGTCTTCATCCATTTTAGTGAAGAGATTATAAAATTCAGGATTTAGAGTCAAAAACTTGTGATTGTGAATTATTGCTTCGAAAACAAGGGATAAGTGGAACTCTTTTTCCTCTACTCCTATTAAATTTAAAATCATGAAAGTTTTGCAACTGCTTGCTATATACCAATCTATACTTGTCGTGATGATCCGATTGTGCTATGCTTGCTAGTGCAAGAATCTCTCCTCTTCAATTCCTTTTTCCACTTTTGATCTCATTTATATATTGTTGCTTCTCCAATGATATTTGGCATGAGTTGTGGTATCTAATTCACTCTTGATTGACTTTTCAAAGAGAAAGAAGAGACTGTGTGGCTGATTGTAAAAAGAAAAAAGAATAAAAAGTAAGATTTACCCAGAAAGGGACATGATAGTTTCCTTTCCTTTCTTTCTTGATTTTATGTGCAGTATTACCTTTTGATTCTTTTGTGTCATATCCTATTTTGCTGCAAATAGTAAAAATACGAGACTAAAAGTGTATATTTTGAAAGATAAGAACTAAATTGGGACAAATGGTAAAGATATATGGCTAAAAGGGTAAATTTTGAAAAATAATAACTAAAATGGCACTAACACTAAAGATAAGGGACCAAAGTGGGTATTTACCCTAAAAATTTTATCCATAAATGAGGACTTTCGAACATAGGCGAAGCTACATATACCCCAGTGTATGCATGCATACACTGGGTTATTTTCGTAAATTAATGTACATTTATTTAATTTAAAAAAAATAGATGCACCTTTTATTTTTGGTTGGTTACAACTTGATGTGCACAGAAGGTAATGCTAATTTTTATTTATACCCTTTAGTAACATAATAACGTGATAAACCTATCTACTACTTCGTCTGCCAGTATCCAACAACTTGCTCTTCATTCTTATTTTCCAAAGGTTAGAGAGAGCTTCTATGGCAGAGGCTACAAGAACAATTCATTTTCTCCACCTCTTGGGAGAAAATTTCTATGCCCAGTTTAAGTCAAATGTATGAAAATGAAGTGTCTTCGTCTGCAAAGCTACCATACTTTGGTGACTCACCTTACTATCCTTGCATTCATCGTTCCAATTCTGCTCAACTTACTGGAGTTGAAGTATCAAGCAAAAAATGAGTCTCCATTCGAAACCCATCCGGAAACAATGTTTGTAGCCATTACAAGTCTGCTCATGTATTTCTTGTCGTATCATGTTATTTCAAAAATTCCGTTGAGCATTAATTCCTCCCCATTCTTATGCGAAAATTGTTCAAAAAGTTATGGTGGTTTTTGCAACTCTGTCAATGGCGACTCTGTACTCTGTTTTTTTCCCAGACTCCGTCTGTCCCGTTCTGTATCTGCTGCCCTTTTGTATTTCAACAGGTGACTTGTTATACTGCAAATTCTGCACATTGTGGTGTTTGTTATACTAGAAAATTATGGTTAAGATTGATCTCCAATCGAATATGCAAGAAAGGCTCAGAAGAGAAACCTTAACCCACCAAACTTGGGTCGTCTTCCCACAAATTGATTCACTTCCTGTGTAGCTACAGTATATATAACTGCAGCAAAAATGGATACAATTTCTATTTTTTGAAGATCTAATATGTGCATGGCAGATAGTATTGCTTATGACATCTCATGTATCTAAACAAAGGCGGATGTACGTCGTGGAACTGCAGTTCTTATTGGTCCAAAAGAACGTTACTAAATTGGTGTATTTTTTTTAAACAAATTAAATATTGATGTATTTTTATTTTAAAAAAATTTAATAGCCGCCATTGAATGAAAATGTATTCATATAATTAAAAAATAATGTGTTTTAGTCCCCTACTGAGAAAAGTTTCCGAATACTGCGTATCTAAATATTGAAATTTTTTTAATTTTGTTTTCTCTGTAAAACCTTTTATTGTTCACGTCCACGAAACAAGTAGCATGAAGACATTTTCCTATTAAAAAAAAAGAAATATCGTGCCGTTCAAACCTCAATAAAACAAAATAAGCTCCAATCAGAGGCGGATGCACCATGGGGCTTGCGGGGGTTGTAGCCCCACTGACTCCACTTATTTTTTCATACGTATATGTAATTTTGGGTAAAAAAATAAATTTATCCCCACTGAAAAAATAATTTTTGTAAAGAGAATTATAATGTGTATAACAATATTTAAACTTTTTATGATACATCATTTAACTATTATATATTGTTTATTAATTAAAAATTATCTGTATAGTTTCGACTAGTCAAATTGTTCGTTATAGTCCCTATTGAAGAAAATTTCTAAATCCGCCTCTAGCTTCAATCCAACTAAAAATTCAACATGAATGATCACAGGACATTTAAGCAATTTTCCTTTCGATTGCATTCAAACGTTGTTGAAGCACCAAGGTAGAATGAAAATGAGGGAATTCCAAGCAACCAAAATTAGAATCATTCAAATCTCTTCCTTAAACAGATACAATCATCCAAAATTGTCATCCATTCAATTCTATTTCACATAACATGAAATTTATGCAAAGCTTGATTCCCCTTATGTCCAATACTTGTGTAAAGCTCTCTACAAATTGTCATCCAATTTTTGCATTTCACGAGGAGATGCATGTACCAATCATGGAGCATTTGTAGCCATTGGGGATGGTATATGTTAAGAATCATGAGTTTTTATTTTAAAATCAATTAGTATCAAGTGGAGTGTTTAAGATTTTCAAGTTTCTCGTATAAAAGAACCTATGACAGAAATTTCAACTGGCACTACAGTGTATCTGCCATAGAAATTTCTCTAAAACTTAAGGGGGGATTTACAGATTTCTCTCTGAGATTCTGTATGAATACAGTAGGAGGGTTCACTCGTGGAGAGCTCGAATTGTATCAGAAACTACATTGAACATCAACTTTTAAGGTAATCCTCAAATTCGTAATTATTAGATAATTTTGTTTATGTGTAGAATCATATATGTTGTCATGAACGGGTTTTATTTCTACTGCATAATTATTTGATTTTTTTTTTAATTTTTATTTTTAGAGGCGAAGTCAAACACCGAATATCTACATTAACCCCCGATTTCTAACTTCACCCCTGCTTCCGAAGCCCGGTTAACGAAACCAACACTATAATACCCATCATGACCTTCAATAATGCCGGATCGGTAGCATAGATGAATGGACCTGCAGAGACTACCCGATAACTTCACTAAGAATCTTCCAGGTCGCTTTCTAACGTACTGCCAAACCCTTCTCCTTTTTCTGTCAGTCATTGCTTTCAAACCCTTCACATAGTCAGCAAAGTCAGTATCGAAGTTCTTTTCGTCCACCACATCGAGAACTTGTTTTTTCAATACTTATTCACCACAAGAATTTGGAAACATTGTGCGAGGAGGCTGAGATGTGGGGAAGTTCACTATAAATGGGAGTCCATTGTGGATAAGCTGGCTGGTATAAATAGGAAGAAAGGCTTGAAATCAGATCTTATCAAAGCCACGACTTGTGCTTGTGTTTATAATGTGTGTATTGAACGTAACAACAGACTTTACAATTCGACCGCAAATATAGATGAACAGATTATTAAGAAAAAAATTTTAGATGTTAGAGGAAAATTTTGTATTCAACGTAAATATAACAATAGCCTTAAAAATAGTATTCTTTGTACAAAATGGTATATAATGTGTTGATCTTATACCTTTGGTAATTGTTTTTTGAGGTGGAACAAAATGAGTTATTTGCTTGCTTAAAAAAAAATAGCAAAGTCAGTAAAGTTAAAAGGTTTTTGGCATTTGAGGTTAGCTTTCTAAACCCTTTGCTATTTAAGTACACCATTTCACTTCTTGATCTACAAGTAGATCATCTACCTTCTCGATCATTTTTCCTCTTCATAACTTAGTACTTTTTATGGCAGAGGCTACAAGACCAACCCATTTTCTTTACCTCTTAGGAGAAAACTTGTACGGCCAGTTCTTAGGAGAAAACTTGTACGGCCAGTTCAATTTCATGTATATGATGACTGTGAACTGTCTTTGTTTCCAAAGCTACCATACTCTGGCTACTCACCTTACTAATCTTGCATTTATTGTCCCAGTGCTGCTCAACTTTATGGAATTGAAATATCAAGGAAAAAATGAGTCTCCATTCGAAACCCATCCAGCAACGATGTTTATAGCCAGTGCGAGTCTGCTCGTGTATTACTTTTCATACCATCTTCTGTTGAGAATTTCCTTGAGCATTCCCTCCCCTAATTATACCAAAGTTGTTCAAAAAGGTATGGTGTTTTTCGGTACTTTGTCAATGGCGTCTCTGTACTCGGTTTTTTTCCCAGACTCCATACGCCCCGTTCTATATTTGCTGCCCATCTGTTTATCAGCAGTTTACCTGTTATACAGCAAACTCTGCACATTATGGAGATTGCTATCCTGGAAAATTATGATTAAGATTGGTCGCCGATCACATGTGCAAGAAAGGCTCAGAAGACAAACCTGGGTTTTGCCACAGAACGATGAACACCGAACAGATTTGCTTCCTGTTTAACACAGTATAGGTGCAACAAAATGATTACAATTCCACTTTTTGAAGATCTAATCAGTGTACAATAGCTACTGCTGCCTAATATTACAAGCCCTGTATCTTATCTTTTCTCTTAGTGTCTTTCGGAAACTCTATGCTAACTTTTAGTAGTCTTATGCCCAAAAGTACAAAAAGCATATTTTCTTAATTATAGAATAACATAATCATGTCATATAAACAAGGCTTAATTGATCAACATCAATGACGACAGTACGAAATCAGTGAAAGAGCGAAGAAGAATAAAGAACAGTGAGAGCTCATTTTATGCTCTTGAATATAAACAACACTATGTTTCTCCAAACTTAACAAGATGGTCCGTTACAAGTTCTGAGATTTAAGTTAAGAATTTGTCGACCCAAGATTATTAAGATAGTCCAACAAATAACTAACTATTAACACTAAGTAGTTAAGAATTTCTAAAGAGCATGCCTCTAATCTAGTTTTATTTGAACACTTTATGTGTAGCTACATCATAGGGGCAACACATTGGGTAGAATTACATTTCCTGATTACCTACCTACCTTTTGTATCTAAAGATCGAAATTTTTTCTATTTCTCTTTTCTGAATTATTACACTATTCGAATAAATTTTATAATAGTTTAGGTTCAATAAAACAAGAAGCATGAAGGCATTTTCCTATTTATTAAAAGAATAATCATGTCATGACCAATAAAACAGAAAAAGCTCCCCACCCAACTATAAATTCGATATGAATAATCACAGGTCAGAATCAGTGAAAGCAGGGGTGGAGTAAAAAATCTAATGTTAGAGTGTTGAATTTTTATTTATTTATTTTTTATATAATATTTTATGTACTGTATTTTTGGGTTAGTTAAAAAAAAAAACCCAATTTTTATAGTTAAAAAAAAATCAAAATAAGCATAACAATCTAATATAAAAAGTGAGAGCCCACGATGTGGTCCATGCTTATTAAGATGGTCCATTAAATAATTACTCAAATTCTGGTTCGTGCTATAACAGGTGGCATAATCTAATGAAAGCAAACACAAAACTTAACTCGCCAAGTTTCTAAATGGAAAAGCGAAACTTTTCCAATGGACTATATTATTTTAAAGAAAGAAGGAAATCAACTACAAGATGTTACGGGACACTTATTACCCATGGTTAAAAATAATAGTTCTTAAAGACGTTTTAGGGTTTCATAAGGTAAATCTTTGATCGTACTGTAATTTATTGGGTAAATTATTTTTATAGTCCTTCAATTATAGAACAAATGATAAATTGATTTTCAATATTTCAAAATAAACATTTTAGACCTTGGACTTAAAATATAGTGACGCTACTAGACGTCACCTCAAATCCCATCCAAATTTAAGGTTTTTGGCATAAGAACAACACATGTTTGTCAAATTTTGTATAGAATATGGGTGAAAACGGTTATTTTTTGGATCAAATTTTGGTCACAGATTAACATCACATAATTGTAAGTTTATGGATCAAAATGTTCATTTTAAAAAATCAGTGATTAATTTTTTAGATTAGGACTCTTACATCTATTCTCATTAGACTGAACTTCTATTGTTTTTCAACTTCATCTTGGACTTGGACTTGAACTAAAAACCCAACACCCTCTCATACCGAGCATAACATCATTTCTCTGCCATAATAGAATGATTGAAATATATTTTAGGAAAAATATCACGTTTAGTCCCTATTGTTTAACAAAGATTTAAATTTGTCTTGTCGTGAAAGGGAGAAAAAAGACACTGGTTGAAATGAAAGAAAAGGAAAATATATTGGACAATACCAATGCCACAAATTAAAAAAGCTTCTGAGAGGGTCGAGTTGGCTTTTTCTCTTTTATTTTTTCTTTTTTCTCGTTGAGTATATCATCTATATTCCAAACGCATTTTTCTCAAAATTCCGTATACCATGATAACGATACAACTAGGGGTGGATTTATAATTTTTTCTCAGTGATGATTATGCCAATAATTTTTTAACTATACGAATATATATATTTTTTTTAGTGGAAGTTGAATAATTTGTTGACTAAAAAATACATAGATATTAATATTATACAATTTTTTTTTTCTCTAAAAAAAGCATAAATTATTAATTTTATTATTTGGCCAGCGCACCTAATTAGCTCCGTCATTGAATACAACATATATACTCCCGAATGTCGGATTAAATTATAAAAATATCTTCTAAGAATGGAGCTGGCCCAGATTGTGGAGCTAAGATTCATTTTCATGTAGACTTCACTTAGAGCTAAGCCCTTTTCTTGACGTCATGTCATAAGGTTCTAACTTGTCAGACAATATTTTAATAGAGAAAATTAGATAGAGAGCAGCATCTAAGATGGAAGCATCCATGAACACCAACAAAATGTGTGGGTCATCAAAGCACAATTTCGACTAGAAAGTTTGCAGATAATGTCAACGTTAACTTTAGACGAATCTTAACAAGATGTGTACTTCATCAGCTCTATATATCTTCCCGTCCGGCCCCGTGCTCATCAAACTTAATTGATAGATGAGAGCTTGTATGGCAGAGGCGACAAGAGCAAGCCATCTTCTTCACCTCTCCGGAGAAAACTTGTATGGCCAGTTTTATGTCATGTATATGATGACAATGAACTGTATTTGTTTGCAAAGCTCCAATATTCTGCCTACTCTCCTTACCTTTAATTGATGTAACAAATTAATGGATAAATGATATGATTCCACGTTTTGAAAGTATAGATTGTTTACAATCTGAAGGTTTGATTAGTTGTGCACAGCAGATAATACTAATTTGAATTTAGACCCTTTAATATATAATATAATAACGTGTAGTGCAACAAAATGATAGAATTTCCACTTTTTAAAGTTTGATTAGTAGTTGATACATTTTTTATTATTTGTAGATAACATAGTTATCAGAATCATACGATTCACGATTCGAATCTTATGATTCGATTCGATTCATAAGAAAAACGATACGAATCAACATGCGAATCGAAAATATACATGAATCGCACTGAATTATGGTGAATCTTATGATTCAACATACGATTCAACGATTAATACGATTCATTGCAATGCTACATATACGTCAAGTCTCATTGTTTTTTCTTTCTCTTTTCTTCTATGTCCAAACCATAACAAAGCATAGTCAACCATAATAAAAATAGCCAAAGTCAAGACACAAAAACCTTTACTAGTGTTGTTGGCTAAAATCCTTGATAAAGTTGAAGGTGATGAAGAGATAAGTGTAGTTGTTGTGGTTAATAATGTTGTTGTGATGACCTTTTTATTAGTTTACTTTAAAGATTCATTCAAATATAGAGTTATAAATTCAATTTTGAATGTGAACGAATCGTTACGATTCACGATTCGATACAGTTCACGATTTAAAAAAATGATATTTCGATTCGTGATACGATTCACGATTTGACAACTATGGTAGATAATAGTAATTTGCTAGGGATTTGGCTCCTTCTATCATTCTTTCTCGTAACGTTATTATGTGTTTAAGAGATTCGAATCCATTAACTAATTTTCTCTTTTATATCTTTAGAGAAAACCTACTTTTAGTAGTCTTAAATACCACAATACACAAGGTGTTAGAGTGAACGAGAAATTGCAAGAAATTCGCAATAGGAAATTCTAGAAACTTCTCCAAGTAGTTTGGACAAAAAAAAAAAACTAACTTTTGTCCAAAAGGTGCATCTTTGTATGAATGGGTATCTCAATGCCTATAAATACTAGAGCCCATAATCATTTTTAATAATTCATTTTTTCACAATTTACATACTGCATAAAGAGAGAGTTTGAGCATTATTTGGTTCGCCGGGTCTGATTTATTTGGAGTGCTCCTATAGTCAGACGTTTTGTCGTTGTATCCTGGGAGACTATCGCCAGTGACCGTTAGCACCTTAAGCAGGGCGATTAAGTCTTAAGGACACTGAATCTAATTCAGACCTCGAATTTTGCATTCTTTGTTAACATGTAAGTATTTACTGCGTTTTATAATTTATATTGTTGCTTTATAGTTTATGTTCTCTACGTTTACATCCGTATTTAGTTTCCTGCTGTTATTACTTTATATCTATATTTATTGTACTTAGTTTGCATCTCGTCTTTCTCATATATTATCATTTCCTTATTTTGTCTTTATTCTATTTGTATATTGCACATTAACATTTGGTTTCACGAATCTGTTTGCATAAATTGATTCACACTGCATGAAACCAAGTACCAAATTACACAAGTTACACCGCGTCCTTTACTAATATTCTTAAGACTTAACGCTAATAACTTGTTTTTGTTATGGTTCTGGAAAAGAATTTTATTTCACGTTGTTTCTATTGTGCATCTGTTGAAACCAGTTTCTACTGCATTGTTTTATTTTTCCTTTCAATCTAGTTCTAAGGAAAAAGACGACAGAACATCTTACTTGCTTGAGGATCGACTTCTTGACGTCTCTTCAACGTGTGTATTGAATTTTAGTGTCTGTTCAAATTTGTGCATTAGATTTAGTGTTATTTAAATATATAATTCATGATTCCTTTCTCAATGTTGACAGAAAAGACACCAAAAACTTGTTTATTTGAAAACTTCTTTGGCTGTTAGTTTGTCTGTTACATAAATTTTGAAAAAAAAAAATGGTTAAAGTAGATATCTGTTGGCATGACTTAATAAATTACATCATATGGACCCATTGGTGTGAATGAATGAAAATTCATCTTTTGATTTCTTAGACACAATTTCGAAGTCAAAGTGTCAAATTGTGGCTTTAGATTTGGCTGGTTCTTAGATCTACTTTGTTCTGTTGGAAATTTTATTTTTATTTTAGTCTTCACCTCTATTTCGGATTATTATCTAAAGAATTTTAGTTTTAATAAATTACTGTCAGAATTTTTTGAGGAGTTACTTTCCTTTTATTTCTTCTCATTTTTAAATATCTTTGAGCAATCTTGTGTTTTTCTTGATAAGACAGAATTTTTTGAGTTGTGGGTTGTAGTATTTATTGATTTTGTGTAATCAAATTATGGAGTGTAATTTTTATTCCCTTTTTATTTTTAGAAACTATGTCGACTTCGGAAAAAACTAATGTTCCTGGTACTGAGTCTGGATCTAATGTTGGGTCCGGTAATATGACACCTCCGACCAATGTTGACAATGTAAGCAGACCTTTTATGGCATCTGCGTTCATGGCACCAACACTTGCTCCCATTGGATATGGTGAACGACCAGAAAAGTTTAATGGAAATGACTTCAAAAGGTGGCAACAAAAAATGCTATTTTATTTGACCACATTGAATCTGGCGAGGTTCTTACAAGAAGATGCACCAGAACTGGGTGATAATCCATACAGACAAACTGTGGCTGCTGTTGATGCATGGAAACATGCAGATTTTTTATGTAAGAACTACATTCTCAATGGCTTAGACAACACATTGTACAATGTCTATAGTCCTATTAAGACGCGAAGGCATTGTGGGAATCTCTTGATAAAAAATATAAAACTGAGGATGCTGGGACAAAGAAATTTGTTGTCGGCAAATTTCTTGATTTTAAAATGGTGGATTCCAGAACTGTTATAAGCCAAGTTCAAGAGTTTCAAGTTCTCTTACATGAACTCCATGCTGAAGGCATGAAATTGGGGAAATCTTTCCAAGTGGCTGCATTGGTGGAAAAATTGCCTCCCGCTTGGAAAGATTTCAAAAATTATTTAAAACACAAGCGTAAGGAAATGAAACTTGAGGATCTTATTGTGAGATTGAGAATTGAAGTAGACAATCGAATGTCTGAGAGAAGGGCCGGATATCAAAATTTGGAGTCCAAGGCAAATGTGTTGGAGCAAGGGAACTCCAACAATAAAAAGAGAAAACATTCGGGCCAAGGTCACAATGGAAGTGATAACAAAAAGAAGAAGTTCAATGGAGATTTCTATGTGTATGGCAAGCATGGACATCGTGCCAAGGACTGTAGAAATCGTAAAAACCAAGGCAGTTTCAAGAAGGGAAATAATGGACAAGCCAACGTGACTGAAGTGGAAAATCTAGTTGATGATGTGTCTGATTTGAATCTTACTGCTATAATATCAGAAGTCAACTTGGTTGGAAATCCCAAACAGTGGTAGGTAGATACAGGGGCTACCAGACATGTGTGTTCAGACAGAAAGATGTTTACCACATACCAGACTGTGAGTCATGCTGAGACACTATACATGGGAAATTCATCCACTTCCAAGGTGCAAGGGATAGGAAAGATCGTTCTAAAAATGACATCAGGAAAAGAACTCACACTCAACAATGTGTTGCATATGCCAAATATAAGGAAGAAGTTAATTTCTGGTTATCTGTTGAGTAAGAATGGGTTTTAATTAGTTTTTGAGTCAAACAAGTTTGTACTCACTAAAAGTGGAATGTATGTTGGAAAATGGTACTTGTGTGATGGTCTATTTAAATTAAATGTATTGACCATCGTACCAAATGCTGTACCAACAATTGATGCTAATAATAATACATCTTCTGCTTACTTGTTGGAGTCTCTTAATTTATGGCATGATAGATTAGGACATGTGAAATTTTATTCATTGCATAAACTAGTTAATCTAGGGTTATTGCCTAAAATGGATATTTATTCACATAATAAATGCGAAGTATGTGTAGAAGCAAAAATGGCCAAAACTCCTTTTCAATCAATTGAAAGAAGTTCAGAGCCACTAGATTTAATTCATAGTGATATCTGTGATTTAAGAATTGTGCAATCAAGAGGTGGAGAAAAGTACTTTATTACTTTTATAGATGATTGCACAATATTTTGTTATGTTTAAATCAATTAAGAAAGAAGATCAAAATATTAAGAAGTGATCGAGGAGGTGAATACGTATTTCATTTTGAGAAATACTGTGCTGAACATGGAATTATTCATCAGACAACAACACCTTATTCACCTCAACAAAATGGAATTGCTGAACGCAAAAATCGCACTTTAAAAGAAATGATGAATGCTTTATTGATTAATTCAGGACTACCTCAGGACTCGGTGGGGGGGGGGGGGGGGGTGGGGGGGGAGGGGGGGGGGGGGGGGGGGGAAGCTGTGTTAACAGCAAATCATATTCTTAACAAAGTGCCTCACAAGAAGTTAGAAAAAACTCCCTATGAATTGTGGAAAGGTCGTCTACCTTCTTTTCAATACTTAAAAGTGTGGGGGTATCTGGCAAAGGTAGGAGTTCCAACTCCTAAAATGGTAAAGATAGGACCTAAGACAGTTGATGGAATCTTCATTGAATATGCAAATAATAGTTTTGCATATCGGTTCCTTGTACATCAATCAAACATACGTGATATTCATGTCAATACAATCATAGAGTCAAGGAATGCTTATTTCTTTGAAGAAATATTTCCTTGTAAAAATGTACAAGAACAACGATTTTTGAAAAGATTTCATGATACTAATGGTGATCATGAAAATAGTATAGATGATGAATCTACACAAGATAATAATGAAGAAGGACTAAGACGTAGTAAAAGAGCAAAAACATCAAAGTCTTTTGGTCCAGATTTTCTAACATATTTGTTAGAAAAAGAACCTCTTACTTTTAGGGAAGCTATGTCGTCACCTGAAGCTCCATATTGGAAAGAGGCAGTGAGCAGTGAAATTGAATCCATCATGCAAAATCATACATGGGAACTAGTGGATCTTCCTCCTGGAAATAAACCTATAGGGTATAAATGGATTTTCAAAAGGAAGATGAAGACAGATGGATCAATTGAGAAATATAAGGCTAGGCTTGTAGTAAAGGGATATAAGCAAAAGGAAGGCCTTGATTATTTTGACACATATTCACCAGTTACGAGGATAACTTCTATTCGAATGTTAATAGCTATTGCAGCTATAAACAATTTGGAAATACGTCAAATGGATGTGAAGACAGCCTTTTTAAATGGGGATTTAAATGAAGAGATCTATATGGAACAACCCGAGGGGTTTGTTGTTCCAGGGAAAGAAAAGAAGGTTTGTAAGCTTGTTAAATCTTTATATGGTTTAAAACAAGCTCCGAAACAATGGCATGAAAAATTTGATAAAACCATGTTGTCAAATGGTTTTAGAATTAATGAATGTGATAAGTGTGTTTATGTAAAAAACACTGCAAATGAATATGTCATTGTCTGTCTAAATGTGGATGACATGCTTATTATCGGGAGTAATAATAATGTCATAAAAACTACAAAAAAATGCTGACTAGCAAATTTGATATGAAGGATCTAGGTGTAGCAGATGTTATCTTAGGTATTAAAATTACTAAGACATCTGATGGACTAGTTTTATCTCAATCTCACTATATTGAGAAAATACTAGAGAAATTCAAAAAGTATGATAACAATCCAGTGAAGACACCTATAGATGTAAATTTACATCTAACTAAAAATACTGGAGATGGAATATCTCAACTGGAGTATTCTCAAATTATTGGTAGTTTGATGTACATCATGAATTGTACTAGACCTAACATAGCTTATGCTGTTAGCAAATTAAGCCGATATACTAGCAATCCAGGGAAGAACCATTGGATAGCTATAATAAGAGTTTTAAGGTACTTAAGGTGTACTTTAAACTATGGGCTGCATTATACTAGATATCCGGCTGTATTAGAAGGATACAGTGATGCTAATTGGATATTCGATTCAAATGAATCAAAATCCACGAGTGGATATATCTTTAAATTAGGTGGAGCATCAGTTTCTTGGAAATCCTACAAACAGACATGCATTGCCAGATCGACAATGGAATCTGAATTTATAGCTTTGGACAAAGCTGGAGAAGAAGCCGAGTGGCTTCGGCATTTCTTAGAGGATATTCCAAATTGGGCAAAACCGGTGCCAGCTATTTGTATACATTGCAACAGTCAATTTGCAATTGGAATGGCACAAAGTAGTATATATAATGGTAAGTCTAGACATATTCGTCGAAGACATAATACTGTAAAACAATTGCTTTCTAATGGTGTTATCACTATTGATTATGTGAAACCAAAGGATAACATTGCGGACCCGCTAACAAAAGATTTAACTAGAGAACAAATGTATAAGTCGTCGAGGGGAATGTGTCTTAAGCCTATATCTTAAGAGTTGCCATAATAGAAACCCTACCTAGCTGACTGGAGATCCCAAGAACTAGGTTCAAAGGGAAAACCGAATTATGTAACTGCGACTCAAGTAAAGCACTGTGGGGTAACCCCCTTATCTATTCCTATGACGAGCAGATAGTGCAGCCTGTAAAAGTTTAAGTTAAGCTATGCTTTTAATGGTTCTTATATCTTGGAAAGCCAAGTGGGGTACCACAAGATATCCTTAATAAGAAATCACCTATATGAGTAGGGAGTGGGCCGCTCCTATGAGAATTTTTAAGACTGGATTCTTTAGAGTACTCATGAAAACCAGGAGTTGTTCAGGGCCAAAATGAACACAACAATGAGAACCTCAAATGGTGTCAGAGGGGTACTGTGTGAGTTCTATTGTCTTGGTTTACACAAAATGCTGAACAGTTCAAGACATCGCGTTCACTGGTTAGCAAGTAAATCCGATAGTTCTCACTAGGGAAGGTTCAAAGCCATAAACTACCTATCTCAATGTAGTATCTCTCTTTATCAATCTCTCTCTCGTGTCTGCATATCATGTGCATTTTGATCTGACAATTTCCATTCATGTGGGGGATTGTTAGAGTGAATGAGAAATTGCAGGAAATTCGCAATAGGAAATTTTAGAATCTTCCCCAAATAGTTTGGACAAAAAAAAAACTAACTTTTGTCCAAAAGGTGCATCCTTGTATAAATGGGTATCTCACTGCCTATAAATACTAGAGCCCATAATCATTTTTTAATAATTCATTTTTTCACAATTTACATACTGCATAAAGAGAGAGTTTGAGCATTATTTGGTTCGCCAGGTCGGATCTATTTGGTGTGCTCCTATAGTCAAACGTTTTGTTGTTGTATCCTGGGAGACTACCGCCAGTGACCGTTAGCACCTTAAGCAGGGCAATTAAGTCTTAAAGACATTGAATCTAATTCAGGCCTCGACTTTTGCATTCTTTTATTTCCTGTCCGTGTTCTCACTTTGTTAACATGTAAGTATTTACTGTGTTTTATAATTTATATTGTTGCATTATAGTTTCTGTTCTCTACATTTACATCTATATTTAGTTTCCTACTGTTATTACTTTATATCTATATTTATTGTACTTAGTTTGCATCTCGTCTTTCTCATATATTATCATTTTCTTATTTGTCTTTATTCTATCTGTATATTACACATTAACATTTGGTTTCACGAATCTGTTTGCATAAATTGATTCACACTGCATGAAACAAAGAACCAAATACACAAGTTACACTGCGTCTATTACTAACACAAGGCATGCATAGGGTCATATTGCTATTGATAAAACATTTAATAATATGTCATTCAAACAATTATTAAGGAGAACAAGCTCCGATGTCATTCAAACAATCATATGTCATTCAAAGTAAGAATTTTTCAAAAACAATTAAAATAGATATGCATATATATATTAAATAAAAATAAAAATAAAAATTGAGTACTATAGTGGATTCACCGTTACAAACTATTAACATGGCTATTGCTCATGGTCCCTGCGTGTTAGATAAGTAATTTGATCATTAACCTAACTAGTAGTTTACATTATCTTAAATCACAAATGACAATTAATAAGTCGAATATAATTTGCTTGTCCCCAAACAAATCGAGATGGACAATCCCATTACAAATAAGGGTAATAAAAATGAAATAATCTTACCGGATTTTGAAAGAAACAGGCATGTGGATTATATATCGACCATAGGTCAAGAAAGATATATGTTGAGATAGACAATCAGGGTGCTAATTAGTGTCAAATAACTACTTGGGATTTCATACTAAAATCAATTAGTATTAGGTAAAGTAGTTCGTGATCTTATATATTGGTCTTAAAAATATTAATCTATCAACAAAGCATTTATGGTATATATATTTGCATTAAACTCTTGTCAATAGAAGATTTTGTCTTCTCATTACGTCGTAAGATGTACTAATCCCATTTGTTTCATAAGATTGTGTTGTAATTATTTTATCTACTCCTATGGCCATCTTGATCTCATATTATATATATATATATATATATATATAAAAGGTGTCTATATATTTTCACCCAATATATCGTTACTCATTGATGATGCTAGACTTTGTGGAATTGAAGTACATATATTAAGAAAGAGAACGTGTCACCATTCAAATTAAGCACATCATTTCCATTTTTGTAGCTACTTTTTAACTCTACTCGTATAATAAAATCAACCATTAGCATTTTGGCAATATTCCAGTACTGAACTATCATGGAATATCAATTGATATCGAGTTGAAATAGATAGTGCTAGACTTTAACCACCAGAGCTAGTGAGAGAACAATTTAATATATATTCTTTTGTTTTGCGAATTTACATATACAACATGCTTTTTTTTTTTTTGGTCAGAACATATGCATCAGGCTCAGTTATGCAATACCTTGCGTCACTCACATCGTACAAAATTCTATCTCAGCTTCTGACATATTAGATTTTTTTTTTGGGTGGACCTGACATTAGAATCTAGTGTTAATTTAGCATTTTGGGCAATTTTCTAGTACTGACTGACTCTTGAACACGCCGCTTAATATTGAGTTGAATTAGACAATGCAAGTGTTCGAAAATGCTTCACAATCTAGCAGATTCATCTTTGTATGTATGTGTAATGTCTCACGTAGGTGGAGACACTAAAAGTATGTGATTTATACGGTTTTGTATATTTAAATGATAATTTGAGTTAATTATTGTGAGTCAATAAATTTGAGCATTAAATAGTTATTTTCTTTAATCTATAACACTAGTTTTACTTACATGTTTAAAGTGTGACAAAATAGTATTTAAAGTTTGTCACTAGTCCGGTGTGTGAGCTAAATGTTGTGTGGAACACACTACTATACCAAGAAAGTAGTAAAGGCCATCTCTAAAAACCGTACGAATCACCTTTAAAATCTCGCACCACCTAGTAGTAGTGTCTGTGTACCTTACGAGGATGTCAAATTTTCAATAGAGGTGTATTTAATGTCTCACAATGGTGAGAAAAATTATAAGTAATTAGTTTCTAAGTTGGTATTGTGGATTTAAGTAATAACTTGAGCTAACTATTTTGAATTTGTGAATTTAAAGCCAAAGTAATTATTTTTTGAACCTATAACACTAATGGCTAGTGGTGACTCGTTACACTTTTTTTTCCCTATCGATTCAAGAACAGTTTAAACCATTTTATATCATTTAAAATAGGGTGAATAGTCCCGAACCCTCCTGTGATCAAGCGAAACTAGGTATAACCCCCCTGTGGTCCAAAAAATATAGTCGTACTCCCCTGTGGTCCACCTGTTAATGCATATCACCCCCCTCTGTCAAATTTTCCTTCCAAACTAAGGGGATATGTGACAAACGTGAGTAAAATGCAATTTTTTATGATTTTTAAATATATTAATAATAAAATAATATTAGTAATTAAAAAGATTAATTTTTTCTTTTTTCATTTCATTTTCACCTATTTTTTTATTTATTACTAAAAAAAAAAAAATTGTTCATCTTCTCCACCCCCCACCCCCACCCCCACCCCCACCCCCACATCCACATATGCTGCTGCTGCCGTCGACGCAGCAACAGTGACCTCTCGTTGCTGCTGCTAGCAGCCAAGGGGTGGGGGGTGGGGGGTGGGTGTGGGGGAAGGGGGGGTGTTGGAGAGGATGATTTTTTTTTTTAGTAATAAATAAAAAAATAGGTGAAAATGAAAAGAAAAAAGAAAAATTAAAATTTTTTAATTACTAATATTATTTTATTATTAAATACGTTAAAAATTATTAAAAATTGTATTTTTTTTACGTGTGATACACATTCCGTCAGTTTTGACAGAAAATTTGATGGAGGGGGACGGTGTGTATTAACGAGTGGACCACAGGAGGGCTCGACTATATTTTTTAGACCACAAAGAAATTATAACTAGTTTCGCTTGATTATAGGGGAGTTTGAAACTATCCACCCTTTAAAATATTATACAAAAAAATTAATGTCGAGACTTTACAAACCCAAAATGAGAATTGTGTCTCTAGACCAAATAGCCAGTAGCTGACACGTTTCGTTCTAGATTATATACCTTTTCTCATTTCTTTCCTACGTGTTACAATGGACGTATATATAGAAATACGGGGAACAAGTGAACAATGTTTCCATTAATGGCCAATTTGTAATTATGTCAACTTACATGAGGATTCCGATCCATGTCGCTTTTTGTACGGTAGTGTTTTCTCAAAGGTGAAATTAATGTGAAGACGGAATGGTTGCCTTGCGCTTTCCTTGTGGTCAATGTTCGTTTTTATTAATTGGAAGTGGGTTTGCACCTTATCTTTGTTATGTTTAGGGATTTAAATGAAAAGTATCGTTGTAGATCGTTCATTAATCAACATCTATCTATTAGTTAATTAAATTTGTATGTCGATTAGGTATACACAAAACAGATTATAGACGGGTAATAAAGAAAAAGCATCATATATCTATGTATTTGTTAAGTTTGTATGTCAATTTAAGTATAACAAAAAAGAAGAAAATAAGTGGGTAATAAAAAATTTTAAAAAAAAGTGATATAGAATTTTTCTTAAATGAAACTACTACTCTATATTTGGAATTTTAACGAAACTGGTAGTAGGAAAAAAAAAACATAAAGGAAATAAAGGAAAGATAAAACAAATGAAGTATATATTAATAGGTTGTTTGAAATAAATGAATTCCATAAAATTTTATGGAATTCATTTGTAAATCTATATTTTTAGTCTTTGGAAGCACCTGTAATGATCCTACATAGAAATTTTACTCTCATAATGGGTGCTTCTTAAGTACAATGGATTGTTTTACCTAACAAACTAGTCTTTTAGGATGTACTCTCCTTTTAGGTTTGAGTTATTATATTTCTGAGCTTATTTTGTGACATTGATGTTTTAATTGAGAGTGAACTCCATGGAGGAGAGACTATAGGCTTGATTAAGGTGTGGTATGTCATACTGAATACTAATAGATGAGTGCAGCAGCCAAGAGGAAAGAGCTACCGTCGGGTCAGTGTTAATAGGGTGACTATATGCTAGATTAAGGTGTGTTAACTATCACACTGAATATTGGTAGACGAGTGTAGCCACCAGGAAGAAAGGACTACCGCCGGACCAGTATCAATAGACTAGCTCGACGTGAGCATCGCTTCTTAATTTAAGGGGGGTAAAATATAATGATCGCACATAGGAATCTCACCCTAACAATGAGTGCTTCTTAAGTACAATGAATTCTCTCACCTAATAGACTAATCTTTTAGGATGAGCTCTCCCTTTGAGTTTGAGTTGTTATATTCTTAAACTTATTTTGTTACAACACCCTTTTAAAAAATTGAAAATACAATATTTGTAAATCCTGGATTTTCTTATACTTTGTAAATGTATGGTTAATATTTGTAAATCCTGTAAATACAAAAAATAATGTCTTTCTCACCCTATCTTTTAAGATTATTTTTTTTATACTAAATGTATGGTTAAACTTAAGATTATTTTGTCATGGAGAATATTTTATATTTTTTTACTTTTAAAAGTTATGATTATTTTGTAATGTTTAACTTTTTTGATTATTTTTCTTTGTGGGTTTTTTGTTTTTTGTTTTTTTGTTTTGGTTTTGACAATCTTATGAAAACAAAAATAATTAATAATGAAATTAGATGATAACCTCTATATGACAAGCCTAATTTAAATAGCATAAAAGTTGGGCATTTAAGTAAAATATACTTAATTCTAATTTTACATGTTTCAAATATAATTTGTATTTACAAATAACAAAATTGACTTAATATTATTTTTACAATTCTAAACAAGAAAAATTATTTATAAATACAAATTATCACAAAATTATCAAATGAATTCTACGCTTCAAATGCTTCTAAACACTATGTAAATAAAGCAGAAACAATTAATACTGACAAAAGCTCATGGAAGGTCAAACCGCACATTTATGCATTGGCGCATGTCAGCATCTTGCTCAACCGGCAGTTCCTGGTCACCTCTTAGGCCTGGATCCCAGGATGGCAGGATCCCGTTACGGGCTTACGCACGTACCCGGTCAGTAACACTGTGTTTGGATTGGGGGAAATGGGGGGAATGGAGTGGTAGTAGAAGGAGAGCTATAGGCCTTTCTCTTGTTTGGTTTCAAGGTTAATGGATGGTGGGGCTAGACAATGGATGGATTCAGCCCCTTCAGATCCTCAATATATCATTACTCCGATTTGGAGTAAAATGAAGGGAGAGGAGAATCTGATTTTCTATAAAGACGATTTTACCTTTTCGTTTTAGAAAAATTACCATCCTACCAACTATATAACAAAAACAAACCCTATTTTTCTTTGACTTTTCTCACCGCCGCTCCTGATCTTCACAAGCTTCATCCAACAAGCTAGACCAGGTATGCAACACTTCTATCTTTTCTCCACTTTTCTTTACTTTTCTATATAGATATGATCTTAATAAAACATGGGTTGTGCTTATTTATGTATTATTATTAGATATGTAGAATGAATTCAATAAAAAAAGGACTGTTAATAATATTCAACATGCTTTCTACCTCTGAAGTTGACAATCACTCAATATATGTTCCACCAGAAGCTTAAAGCACTAGAAAAACTTATACGGTTAAATAAGCTAAAAATGATCATGAACTTGACGCTTTTCCAGTGATTTTACTCGGGGAAATAGTCGATAAAACATGCAAAGTATCCAATTTTATTTGGGAACTTGTAATTGCGAGTCGTTTACCCTTCATTAAGGATTTTCTCATCACCGTTCAACTTCAATCTTTAGTCAACATAAAAATAATTTTTTTTTCTAGCATCCTAGTGCAAAGTTTGTCAATTCCAAATACAAGCTTTGTGGGTATATGCTGGACAACAAATTGTTTGAGTTTGAGATGTGAATGTGACATATGTTTATATTAGTCTTCACTAGTAGGAACAGTCGAACACAGTACTATTATTTGTTGATTCCTAAGCTTATGTTCTGCCTCAGTACAAATTGAACATGATTTTTGATCAAATTTTCTACTAATTAAGAAAACTAATGATCAATTTTTTTTAGTTTTTCAATGAATGTATCTTAATATTAACCATGCTCTATATTTAATAGATTACATGTGACATATGTTTTTATTGGTATTCACTACTAGGAACAGTCAAACACACTGCTATTATTTGTTGATTCCTAAGCTTATGTTCTGCCTCAGTAGAACTTGAACATTCTTTTTAATCAAGTTTTCTATTAATTAAGAAAACTAATGATCAATTTTTTTAGTTTTTCAATTAGTGTAACTTAATATTAAGCATGCTTTATATTTAATAGATTACATGGATAGCTTTTATATGTCTATTTATTATGCCTATATATCGCTATTTTGTTTAGCTCAAGTGTGTGTTTTTGCACTATGAAGAATGTCAGCTTTTGAATTTGCTAATCTACTATCAGATTTTCTTTCACAACCTTGTGATTGTTGTATTTGTTGGATTGAGATAGGTTTTTGTTTTTCTTTGTTCATTACTATAGATGGAAAATTCAAGAGATGAAACAATAGATCTATCAATTAAATGGTGAGAGGGGCATCGTGTAGTAGTTGCACAGGTTGTATGCTTGATAGTTTATTGGTTTAGGCATTTGAGGCACTCTAGTAATAGGGTCCCTAGTTCTATGATGACATCTGAAAGAGAGAGAGTTCGCGAAGAAATAATGGGTAGAATCGTAGGGAGTGAAGCTGGTCGTAATATAGTAAGAATGGACCCACAAGCCTTTCTGAACTTGTGTGATCTTTTACAAAAGATAGAGGTCTCATGCCAACTAGACTAGTCAGTGTTGAGGAGCAAGTTGCCAAAACATTGTATATATTAGCACATCATACAAAAAAATCGTGAAATACAATTTTGGTTTTTATGCTCTGATGAAACAACTAGTCGTCATTTCCATCGCGTATTAAGGTCAGTAATAGAATTAGAGGACAAATTTTTAAAACAACCTGAAGGTACACAGATTCCAACATAGATACTTGGCAACACTAGATTCTATCCATACTTTAAGGTGAAAACACACCCTCAAGTTAAATCAATTTAGTATGTATTCATATGCTAATGGTGTATAATGTAAGAAAATAATTACAGGATTGTATTGGTGCTATAGATGGAACTCATGTCCGTGTAAAAGTATCTACAGAAAATGCTCCAAGATATCGTGGTAAGAAAAAATATCCTACCCAAAATATCTTGGCAGTATGTACATTTGACTTAAGGTTCGTTAATGTTTTACCTGGATGGGAAGGGACTGCTTCAGATTCACGTATCATAAAAATTGCACTATCCAGAGAAGATAAACTTATAATTCCTCCATGTAATTATTTAAATAAGGGATAAGGGACTCAATGTTATTACTTTTAATATGTAATAAACTAATCTATTTTTTTTAATAGGAAAATATTATCTTGTTGATGCTGGGTTTATGTTGAGAAGTGGACTTATTGCTCTATATAGAGGGGTTCGTTATCACTTAAAAGAGTATTCAAGGAACCCACCACAAGATTGTAGGGAGTTATTCAATCTTCGACATACATAATTGCATAATGCAATTGAAAGAGAATTTGGAGTTTTGAAAAAAAAATTCCAATCACATCAAGTTCAAGGGAACCAACATATGGAGTTAAAACCCAAAACAAAATTATTATAGCATGTTGTATCTTGCACAATTACTTAATGGGCGTAGACCCAAATGAACGATTAATTGCTGAGGTTGATGAAGAACTCATGAATGAAGATCCACCTCAACACAATGCTCATTTGGATGAGGATGAAGCACAAGGAGAGCTCTTAAGAAACTCTATAGCTAATGTAATGTGGAGTGACTACAACTATGATAATTGAATCTTTAATATGCATTATGAGTGACTTTATTATGTATTATTGAGTTTGGATTTTAGTGTGCATTATGGGTTTGAATTTCAATATGTATTGTGATTTATACTTTAAAAGTAGTTTGGTTTAATTTCTATTATGTATTGTATATTGACACTTTATATATAGATTGTGTATTAGTGAAGTCATGTCGTTGTGTTTATAAAGCCATGTCAAGGAAAATGAGAGAGAATGTTGAAAAGAGCTTGTCATAGACACCAATTATGGATGAGGCCCTTGTTGATGCCTTCTTGAATCAACATAATATAGGGAATAGGGTGAACGGAATGTTCACTCCAAAGGCGTATGACAATATCATGAAAGAACTGAAAGAAAAGCTTGATATGAGAATAGAGAAAGACAAAATCAAAAACCGTTGGAAGACAATGAAAGAAAACTTTGCAAAATGTTTTGATGTGATGAAACATGGTATAAGTAGATTCACGTGGAGTCCAGTTACCAAGATGTAGAGTGCTGAACCTGAAGTTTGGTAAAGGCAAATCGAGGTATGCTTTATATAATTACTATCAAATGGATAATAGTTATGTTATATTAATATTGTATTTCATGTGGTAGGTTAAACCCGAGGCTGTTGAATGGATGAAAAGGCCTGTTTCTCATTATGATAAAATGGTCACCTATACGGAAAAGATAGGGCAATAGGAGAACATTCTGAAACTGCTTCGGAGTTGAGGAAAAGATTGCATACTTGCATTGATTTGAATTATGTGGACTCTATTGATGGTATTGATGAAATGGTTTCTCGAAATGAGGTTTCGTTAGATGGTGCTAGTAGTTGCCCCGATGAAATTCAAGCCATGTCAATGGGTTCTACTGAAGTTAAGTCAAAAAATATGGAAAAAATGGCCAAAAAAAATCAAAGAAGTCAAATGCAACTGTTGATAATGAAACTCACTTCATTAAGGATGCAATATTGTCTGTTGTTGATGCCCTTAGAGAGGGAATTGCTGCTTATATCAAAGTTAAGGTACCAGTCCCCACGAGAAAAAATGAAGTTTGGCAATTTGTAGAGGAGATAGAAATTGAACTAGATTTGATGGAAAAGACATACACATTTCTCCTTGATAAACTGAAAGCACTTATTGGGATTCCAATGGAGAGGCGCAAGAGCTTGCTTCAGCTCTATATGGTTGGTTCTTGTCACACTTTGGGTAACTGATGGTTTTACACAAAGATTGTTATATATCAATCTGTTTTTGGTGCAAGAGCTATGAAAAACTAGGTTTTATAAGTTTTTGGGCATTAAAACTTCTGCCAGGCATATGATGTTTATAGTTGTTATAAATTTTTTGGGCAAATCAACTTCTGTCATGTTGATGTGTGATAGCTTTTGTAAAGCTCACTTCTGCCAAGTAGGGATGTTTAGTAGTGCTTCTGTAATTTTTTGGGCATTAATACTTACACCAAGTAGTGATGTTGGGCATTAGACTTTTGCCAAGTAGTGATGTAATATTTTTTGGGCATTAAACTTCTGCCAAGTAACATGTGTAATATAGGCTTTTTGGGCATTAAGCTTCTGGTAATATTTTGTTTTGCTCGTTATTTAGTTTATATGACAAAAAAAATTTAACTTGTTCTTGTAGAGCTCACTCCAAGAACAACTTTAACTTGCTCTTGCAGAGCTCACGTCTAGGTCCGCAGCAAGTCTTGGCATAGTTGTGTCCATCTCACCACTCCAGGAACAAATATGTTTCCCATGATTGTTGATACATTTTTCTTCAATGAAAAAGTCATTCATTTTAATAGGTTCTTAGATTTCTTTCAATTTACTAACAAGATACATGACTTTGCTGTTGGATGTTGATTGTCAATCAAGATTTTAGCCATCCTTTGATGCTACTTGCTGATTCAACCAAAAAAATATATATATATTCAAACACGATGTCCTTATGCAATGTGAAATAATGGATTGGCATATCTATTATTTTAAAATCTAAGCTCCATATATCAACAACACAGAAGGTTTGGATTGGCATTATGATCTAACAAGAAAAAAGATTGGCATTATGAAAGTTTATTATAATTTAAGAAAAATGTATAAAAGTCATTTTACACAAAAAAAATTTCTCTTCTTTTTATTTTCTTTTTAATCCAAACAAAGAATACTCATCATCCTTTATAATCCTCTCCTTTATAGAATTATACAATCCAAACATGATTCGACACCCTTCACTAATTTCCTTTATAATACTCTCAATTTCTCTCCTTTATTAAACTTTCTCCCCCTCAATCCAAACACAGTGTAGGAATTTTCCAAAACAGAGAAAAGGGAGAGAGGTACAAAGAGAGATGTCGAGCGGGCGCAAGTTTTGTTCAAATGAGCACTCTAGTAATAAAATAATCAATCGCTCAATGGTTTTGGCCTAGCACGTACCCGGTCAATAAGAATTTTCCGAAAGAGAGAAATGGAAGTACACAGAAGCGGTGTGCACCAGTTTTGTTCAAATGAGCACTCTAGTAATAAAATAATCAATCGTTCTATATATTTACAGAAGTGATCACCTCAATATATTTCTATATATTTCTTCTACACAAGTTCACCTCAATATAATCTTCCATGGCAGAGGCCACAAGACCAAGACATTTTCTTCACCTTTCCGGAGAAAACATGTGTGGGCAGTCGAATGTGATGTATAGGATGACAATGAACACTCTAACTTTGCAAAGCAACAATAATATTCTGCCTACTCTCCTTACTATTCTTGCATTCATTGTCCCAGTGATGCTCAACTTTCTGCAATTGAAGTATCAAGGCAAGAATGAGTCTCCATTCGAAACCCATCCAGCAACAATGTTTATCGCCATTACAAGTCTCCTCATATTTTGCTTGGCATGTTATGTTTCATCCAGATTTTCATCCACCAATTCCTTCCATTCTTATGCCAAAACAGTTCAAAAAGGTATGGTGTTTTTCGGTACTCTGGCAGTGGCAGCTCTGTACTCGATTCTTTTCCCGGACTTTTTCCGTCCCTTTCTATATTTGCTCCCCATATGCTTTTCAGCAGGTGACCTTCTATACTCCAAATTTTGCTCTTTTTTGGAGTTTTCTATACCCCAGAGTACTTCTGGCTAACATCCTCCAGCAGTCACACGTGCAACAAAGGTTTAGAAGATCGGTATTGATCCACCAATCGAGGTTCTTGCCACAGAATGATGCGTACCAAGTAGATTCCCTTCCTGTATAACCAGGGGCGACCAGACTACGATCCCAAGGTAAGGATGTATACTCATATAGTAAAAAGGGTCAGTGTGTGTATTCATATTATGAGAATGATTCAATATAATAAGTTCTTCTTTGTGGGAATTCTCCTGTATTAAGAGTGTTCCCTGAGCACACCCTCATGTCGATGTAATTTTGCTATAGTGTGTAACTGTAGTATTGGTGTAACACATTAATGGATAGATGGTATAAATATTCCACATTTTGATTGTTTGATGAGCAGGGCTACAAAGAGTTTAACCAAAATAGGAATCAAATCGAACTAAAACATCCATGAGACTTAGCACATGATCATTCAAAGAGCACAGTTATTGATAGTGGGATAGAAGTGAATTGACTTAGACATTAATGAGTTGATGACCCGAGTCACCAAAATATCACAAGAGTTGAGCGATAAATAAGGAAAGGGTCTCATACTAAGTGTTCAGCCTCAATAAGATTAGAACACACTAAGGGATCAAATAGAATAGGAGTTAACTTACCCTGCTTACATAGGAAAGGAAAGAAAATGCTAAGAGTGTGTCCCGAATTTACTGAAAGAACACAAAATGAAAGGAAGTTAAGAAACTCTTAAACACACAAATGGAGCTTAAGGACCGGAATTATCAGAATACGGCTAAGGACAAAGCCGGAAAAAGGTTTAATCATATAAACTTAATAACTTAATACCTTAATAGGAGCACATATAGGCTTACACATGGAAAGAGTTACCTAATACTCACGGTAAAATTTTATGACACTATGGCTCCATTTGTTTGCCGGAAAATATTTTCCGAATTTTATGATATTTGGTAATACCAGAAAATTAATTAACTGTAAAATATTTTCTAGTCAAAAATTAAGGCTACTTTTGCTTAATTTTACGGTGTTTGGTAACACCTAAAAATTGATCAATTGTAAAATATTTTTCTATCAACAATTGCGGCTAGTACAAGATTTTGAAAAATGTTTTTATTTCATTTGAGATAAGAAAATATTTTACGGAACTTACGGTACATCCAAACACCAGAAAATATTTTCCAATATTCTATTTTTCAAAAAAAATATTTTCTCCCAACAAGTTATTTTACGGCAAACAAACAAAGCACTTTTCACGGAAAACATTTTCCACAAACAGGTTATTTTACGGCAAACAAACAGAGCCTATATTAATTATGGCGAAATCATTGAGCTAATCTACAATTTGAAGTGTTTACAAACTGCTTAGTGGCGAAGAAAAGAGTTGATAGTAAAGACCTTAGAATGTATAGATATGGAACACATAGATGGAGTATCAAGGGGATATCACGCAACATATAGCTTAAGTACCTCCTAAACACATAAGGGATCCATAAGATGAGCATCGATAAGAGTCACTTAATTTCTCAAGGTATGCCGGTAGAACACAGAGAGAACAACTACAGAGTTTACCAAAGTTAGAAGGCTAAAATAAGGTCTTTACATAATTGACGACATATACAAAGAAGAGTTAAATTGAGGTCGATAGTACTCAATAAGAAAGGAATTTTAGCAATCTGCGCAAAAGGTTGAACACGAGATGCATTCAACACAAGAAGTTTGAAAACTTGGGGATTAACCAAAAATGATTATGGCAGTAACTTAGGTTTAATGTCTTAACAAAACTACATATAAATCTAACCTAGTTTGGAATAATAATCATGTGAATTTTTTGAGTGATTTCCCAAAGAATAAACTGACATGGTAACACTCAATAAGGCTTATAGGAAGAAAAACTTTTTGAGGAAACTCAAGATATGCAGAACCTTAACATCTAAAAGATTAGAGCCAAAAGAGTATGTTGTAGCAAGATAAAAGAGAATACGGCTACAAATATGGGGCGACGAAGGCGAGATGCCGAAACCAAACTTTTTTGAATACAGATAGAAATTATACATAAGATCCATTAGAGAGCAACTGAAACAAAATTAAGGATTGTAACATTTCTAATGGAATAATTAGAAATCTAGGAGTCACACAAAGGAGCTTGAAATAAAAGAATTCCTCACTTACCTCAATCAAAGCCCCAAACTACACTATCTTTAAAAACCATCAAACCCTGGATTATATACACATTCTATACAATCACTATGCAACTCACAATAAGGTTAGATTGTTTAACAAATCTGTAATAAACCTCAAGAATAATAGTAAACATTATAACCAAGTTTAACCTAAAACTAAAACCATAGCTTACCTTGGTGTATGATATGTAAAGCGAAAGAGAATCAATTTCCGAAACAAGCTTATGCACCATTTATTTTTTGATCGAATAGAAGAGTATGCTCTTCTCCTCTCTCTTTTCTTCTTCTCTGTATTTTCCTCTGTTTTCTCTCGTTTAGTCAGCCAAGGAAGAGCAAAATTGCCTGAAGAAAGCTTAGGAAGTGTCTAGATATTTGTCATCAAAAGCCAAAATTACAAAATAACCCCAACAGCCTTTTAATATTGTAATTTGACCCCAAATAATAATTATAGTTTACACTTTGAGCCCAATCAAGTGTTGAGATAGTCAACAATTTTGTAAAGATTCTATACTCACACACTGTTTAATGCAAACACACTGCTCAATGCACTTTGACTATTATATCAGTAGATTTTTAGGGAACTAATTGGGAATTCTGGTCTATATATACATTGTATTTAATCAGTCAAGTTAATTACAACAAATCAGTTTTTATCATTCTTGTTTTTATGGCATCAGAGCCAACTACTGTTTTGTAAACCCAAATTTATCCCATACAAAAATAAATAAATAAATAAATCCAGACACCCAAACCAAATACCATCATCCGCATCTTCCATTAAAAAGAAAAAAAAAGTCCCAAACAGAAAAAATATTTCCCATTTCACAAAAAAAAAAGGTCACTTACCAGAAGAGGTGATCTTCAAATTAACGTTTGTTAGCAAACTCAATAGAATTCTCGTGAAGAAGAAATGAAGATGCAGAAGCTTAACAAAAGAAAAGTGATGACTTTGTTTACTGCAAAAAAAAATTTTCAAAGCAAATGTATAATAAAAAAATTGGTAGGGCCTATACATTATTATCTTGAATCATTTTTTTTTCTTTTTGACCAACTACAACGGTTCTTTGTTTATGGTTAAGTTTTTTTTTTTTTTTTGTCTCATCAATTTTTTTTAATTTTTTTTTAAAAAAAAATTATTACTTTTGACCAAATTTCTTAAAAGTTGATTCTTTTTTATACCAAACAAATAAAGACCAGGGCCTACTACTATCTTTTTGTTTCTTTAAAAAAAATCATTATGGTTTTTTCTTTAAAAAATAAAAAAATAAAACA
Organism: Ehretia macrophylla; assembly: GCA_037974665.1. Taxonomy (NCBI): domain Eukaryota; kingdom Viridiplantae; phylum Streptophyta; class Magnoliopsida; order Boraginales; family Ehretiaceae; genus Ehretia; species Ehretia macrophylla. The sequence goes on from CM075773.1 coordinate 46,921,558, forward strand.
CAGAACAAAACCACACAATGTTCACGTGAAGTTTAGTAAAAAAAAAAATAGAAAGAAAGTTGGGGTGCACGAGAAGTCTTTTATTTTTTGGAAAAAGGGGTTGCTTTGTTTCAAAAAAAAAAAAGAAGAGTGACCAAGTTGACTCCTCAGGAACCAAATATGGTCCAATTCTTGTTCAGTTTGATGGTGCCTTTAATGCAGGCATTCTACTTATTGAAACAAATTACAATGTGTGGTCTCAATTGATGGTGATGCATATTGCTGAACGAGAAAAAATCTCTTACATTATGGGCAAAACCAATCCACTTCTTGTGTTGGACAAGGGATATGAAAAATGGTATGTTGAAATTCAGAAGGTGAAACACTGGCTTCTGATGTCTATGTCTATTGACATCATGAAACGCTATCTCTGTATACCCACTGCTCGTGAAATCTAGAATTCTCTTTCGAAAGCTTTTTATGATGGTAATGATGAGATGCATGTCTATTTTTTACATCAGAAAGCCTTCTCAGCCAAACAAGGTACTAAATCACTATCGGTATACTATGGAGAGTTAACAACAATCTTTTTGGAACTAGATCACTGTGATAAAGTAGTCATGAAGGATTCTGAAGATGTTACAGCATACCGGCAGTCCATTGAGCGAACCCGAGTACACATATTCCTCGTTAGATGGGACAAAATTTTTGATCAACTACGACGGGAAATTTTACGTCACGAACCACTCATAAATCTGGAAGAGTGTTATTCCTTAGTCCGTCGTGAGGCCATACGATCTACTACTTTGACTGAGGACATTGAGAAACCTAAAGCTTCCGCTATGATTTCCAGCCATCGACCCAGGCATACATTGCAAGACCGGCCAAAATTCACCAATCCAAATAATTCTCTTAGTTCAGACAAACCTACTTACAAATGCACTCACTGCAATCAAACAGGTCATTCAAAAAGTCATTGCTTTGAACTTATTGGATATGCAAATTGGTGGGACCCAACACAACATCGGAATTCCAAGCGGCCATCTACTGCAGCAGTTGTTAAAACAAAGGAAGTCGATGACACTCCTACGTCATCAACATTGGTAACCACCAGAAATACTAGAGGTAAGGTTTTCAACACTTCGACACCTATTTTGAATAGTGCATGGATAATTGATTCTGGTGCTACTGATCATATGACATTTGATGTTAGACAAGTATCAAACCTTAACCCATCCTCCCAAAATTATGTCTCCATGGCTAACGGTAATAGTACCCCGAATATTGGGGAAGGGTCATCACATCTTACTAATACTTTACATCTTAATTATGTGTTAGTTGTTCCCTCCCTAAATTATAACCTTATGCCAGTCTCTCAAATCACTACTACCTTATCTTGTGTTGTTATTTTTTTGCCTGATTATTGTGTGTTTAAGGATATTCAGACTCGACAAACGATTGGTTATGGTGTTAAGAGAGGGCAATTGTATTACTTGGACTTGGAGTAAAAAATTTCCAGCAGATTACAATGAGCAGTAGAGGGCACTGGTTCACCAAAGAAGATAACTAAGATCTAGCTCTAGTATCGACGTTTGTGACATGCCTTATTTGGTTATTTAAAAAAGTTGTTTCCTAGTTTATTTACAAATTTGGATATTTATGTTTTCAAATGTGATGTGTGTGAACTTGCTAAAAGCCATCGTACTTCATTTCCTTCATTGTTAAATAAAAGCCTAGTTCCTTTTATGGTTATTCACTCTGATGTTTAGGGACTATCCAAAGTTCCCACATTGGGGGGTCACGTTGGTTTGTTACCTTTATAGATGATTGTACTCGAATGACTTGGTTGTATTTGATGCAATCCAAATCAGAGGTTAAATTACTTTTTCAGAAGTTCTATAACACTATTTGTACATAATACAAAGCCCAAATACAAATGTTACGGAGTGATAATGGAGGGGAATACCATAGTTCTAAACTTCAGGAATTTTTGGACTCTCATAGGTCAATTCATCAAACTAGTTGTCTGGATACACCCCAACATAATGGAGTGGCTGAACGCAAGAATAGACACTTATTGAAGGTTGTTCGCGCTTCCTTGATTGCAGCTTATATGCCCTTATGCTACTAGGGTGAAGCTCTTTTCTCTGCTGCATATCTCATCAACTGTGTTCCATCTCGTTCTCTTAACTTTAGAACACCTTTCCAGACACTTGCAGAAGATGTTGTTGCTCCCATAGTCCCAAACCTACCCTCTTATGTCTTCGGATGTGTTGCATATGTTCATCTTCACAAATAGCAACACAGTAAGTTACTACCTCTAGCCTTGATGTGTCTTTGTTGGATATGTTATTCATCAAAAAGGGTACAGATGTTATTACCCCCTACTAAACGCATGTTTATCACTATGGATGTTGTCTTTCATGAAGATATTATGTATTTCTCGAAGTCTGACTTTCAAGGAGGAGTATCTTGAGGAAATTCAGACTTTTGTTTACACACTAGGGGAAGATGTGGTGGAAGTATCTGATCAAAATGTAGGTGATTTGGATCCTAGTGGTCAAAATTTGGATTCAAGTAATGATACCCTAAACAACTTAAGCATAAAAGTGGATGAGTTGGAATCTAATGGTCAAAACTTGGATCTAAGTGAGAATGAGCATCCAGAAAGTGGGGAAACTTCTGAAACCGAGCCCGAGTCTCTCCCAATTGCTGTACCAAATCGATCATTGTCTGAGGATTTTCCTTATCCAGTGCTAGAGTTATCCAGGAGCCAATTACCACAACATCTCACTAAAGGTATTCCAAAACCTACATATGAACCTCAATTGTCTAGTAAAGTAAGATATCCCATGAGCCATCATATGTCTACACATCGCTTGTCAAAAATAAATTAGTCATTTGTCAATCAATTATCTATTGTATCTATACCTAACAGTGTGCAGGAAGCCTTTGTTGATCCAAGATGGAAAGCTGCGATAAATTAAAAAATGGCCTCTTCACAGAAGACCTAAACTTGGGAGCTCGTCGACCGATTTTATAGGAAAAAAACCAATTGGGTGTCGATGGATCTTTATTGTAAAATACAAAGCTAATAGTACGATTGAACGTTTTAAGGCGAGATTGGTGGCAAAAGGATACACCGAAACTTATAAAATTGACTACACTGAAACATTTGCACATGTGGCCAAAATCAACACAGTTCCGGTCTTGTTATCCTTAGCTGCAAATTTTGATTGGCCGTTATAACAGTTTGATGTGAAGAATGCATTCTTACATGGCAAACTATCTGAAGAAGTTTACATGGATCTTCCACCAAGGTGCATGGTAATAGAAAGACAAAATTAGAAGGTGTGTAGGTTGAAAAAATCACTATATGGATTAAAACAGCCTCCTAGAGCTTGGTTTGGACAATTTACCAAATCCATGACAACCTTTGGTTACAAACAACGTAATTCAGATCATACATTATTTCTAAAAAGGTGGCATGGGAACATTACTGCGCTTATTATATATGTGGATGACATGATCGTCACAAGTAATGATCCAGAAGAAATGAGAGTGTTGTAGGAGTATTTGTCCAAGGAATTTGAAATGAAAGACTTAGGCCCTTTAAAATACTTTATGGGAATTGAAGTATCTCGATCAAATAAAAGATTTTTTCTATCTCAAAGAAAGTATGCTTTAGATCTACTACATGAAACTGGTATGTCAGCTTGTTAACCAGCTAACACTCCAGTGGAAGAGGGTCTTAAGTTATGTATTGATACAAGCCAGGTACCAGTGAACAAGGAGAAATACCAGAGACTTGTTAAAAGATTGATGTACTTAGCTCACACAAGACTAAATCTCGCTTATGCTTTGGGTGTCATTAGTCAGTTCATGCATAATCCTAGTGAGCAACAAATGAATGCAGTCATGTGCATTTTGAGGTATCTAAAGGCTGCTCCAGGAAAGGGAATTTCATTCTCTAAAGACACAAACAAGCAAAATATTGAGGTATATACAGATGCTGATTGGGTTGAAGCAGTTGACAATAGGCGGTCAACTTCGGGATACTTTACCTGTGTAGGTGGGAACTTAGTTACATGGAGAAACAAGAAACAGAATGTTGTTGCACGATCTAGTGTAGAAGCTGAGTACAGAGGAATGGCCTTAGGAATTTGTGAAGTACTGTGGATAAAATTTCTCTTACAAGACCTAGGCTACTCCCCAAAACAACCAATTCAGTTATATTGTGACAACAAAGCAGCATGTGATATAGCCCATAATCCAGTTCAACATGACCACACAAAGCATGTCGAAGTAGATAGGTTATTCATTAAAGAGAAACTGGATGAAAAGGCTGTGGAACTACCAAAGATTCAGTCTGAAGATCAGTTAGCTAATATCCTTACCAAATGAGTATCTAATCGGGTGCTCTCAAAGTTCTTTGACAAGTTGGGCATATGTGACATCTATGCACCAACTTGAGAGGGAGTGTTGAGATAGTCAACAATTTTGTAAAGATTCTATGCTCACACACTGTTTGATGCACTTTGACTATTGTATCAGCAAATTTCTAGGAAACTAATTGGGGATTCTAATCTATATATATATATATATTGTATTTGATCAGTCAAGTTAATTACAACAAATCAGTTTTTTTCATTCTTGTTTTCATCAAGTTTGGGCGTATTACAGTCTTCGTCTGCAAAGCTACCGTACTTTGGTGACTCATCATACTATTCTTGCATTCATCGTTCCAATTCTGCTCAACTTTTTGGAATTGAAGTATCAAGCAAAAAATGAGTCAACATTCGAAACCTATCCATAAATAATGTTTACATCCATTACAAGTCTGCTCATGTATTGCTTGTCGTATCATGTTATTTCAAAAATTTCGTTGAGCAACTCCTCCCATTCTTATGCAAAATTGTTCAAAAAGTTATGGTGCTTTTTTGTATTCTGTCAATGGCGTCTCTGTACTCGGTTCTTTTCCCAGACTCCATCCGTCTCATTCTGTATCTGCTGCCAATTTGTATTTCAGCAGGTGACTAGCTATATTGCAAATTCTACACATTGTGGCGTTTGTTATATTGGAAAATTATGGTTAAGATTGATCGCCAATCAAATATGCAAGAAAGGCTCAGTAGAGAAACCTTAACCCTCCAAACTTGGGTCGTCTTGCTACAAATTGGTGCATACCAAGTTGATTCACTTCCTGTGTAGCTACAGTATATATAACTGCAACAAAAATGGATACAATTTCTATTTTTTGAAGATCTAATCTGTGCACAGCAGATAGTACTACTCATGACATCTCATTTATCTAAACATGGAAGGATGTACGTTCGAGACAGTGGGACTACACCTCCTATTAATCCATAAGAACATTAATATATTGGTATATTTTTCAAAAAATAAAAAAATAAATATCGATGTATTTTTATTTAAAAAATTAAATAACCTCCATTGAAAAAATGTACTCATATAGTTGAAAAATAATATGTTTTAGTTTTCACTAAAAAGAATTTTTGAATACAATATCTAAAAATTAAAAAATTTCTATTTTTGTTTTCTCTGTCAAACTTTTTATCGTTCATGTCCACAAAACAAGAAGCATGAAGACATTTTCCTATTAAAAAAAAAAAAGAAATATCGTGCCATTCAAATCTCAATGAAACAAAATAAGCTCCAATCCAACTGGAAATTCAACATGAATGATCACACGCCATTTGTGCAATTTTCCCTTTCGATTACATTCAAATGTTGTTGAAGCACCAAGGTAGAATGGAAATGTGAGAATTCCAAGCAACCAAAATTAGAATCATCTAAATCCCTTCCTTAAACAGATACAATCATCCAAATTTGTCATCCACTCAATTGCATTTCACATAACATGAAATTTATCCCTTCCTTGTGTAAAGGTTTCTACAAATTGTCATCCAATTTTTGCATTTCACGAGGAGATGCATGTATCAGCCATGGAGCATTTGTAGAGAAGCAACTATTCTAATTCATGTTAAACTCTAACAGATGTAACCATTGGCGATGGTATATACAACTCTGTGCATAGGCACATTCTGAGTTAAAAATTCTTTTTTCTTTTTAGTGTTAAAGGAAAAAAATAATAATCTGTGGAGTCTTCATCAGATGGATGATTGGATAGTATTTCTTATTTTATCGAGATTAAATTTAGTCGCAACTCAAGCTTCTACAATTTGAATGATGGAGATCAATGTTGGAGCTTTTTAAGGCCGGTAGTCCTTTTTTTTTTTGGGTGATTTTCATCATTATTCAAATAAATTTATGCAGGGTACTTTTTAATCTATAAATTTTTATTTATTTTCATAAGTGTTAAATTTTGCTTTGATGTTCAAAGATTATTTTTGTTTAGTACTGTAGTTGATTTTGATATATGAGCATGATAGATGTTTGTTATTTTTGTGTAGAGTAAATTGGATTTATATTCCTTCTGAATTAAATCAAAGGGAGTCATACTTTGAAAACTCAATTTGTGCTATAACGTACTCAAATTACGTATTAGTTTAATTATAACATATTGTACTCTATCATGATATAAAGTCATCAGTTTTTATTTATAGCTTATATAAAAAAAATTTCTATTAACGATCGAGGACATGCTCTCCCTCTTTTGCTAGTGTGCGCAATTTCTCTACAGCTTCGACAGACGACAATACGTGATTTGTATAGAGACGACATGCTCTCCCTTTTGCTAAAGACTTGGGATGAAATTTTTAGCACTCGTTTTATAAGTAACCTTTCAATTTCTTGATCAAATACAAGTCCTCAGTCCTCTGACCGACCATTTTTATCTTCACAAGTGCTCTTATATGGCGGAGGCTACAAGAACAAGCTATTTTCTTCACCTCTCCGGAGAAAACTTCTATTGGCAGTTTAATGCCATGTATATGACAGTGAACTGCCTTTGTTTGCAAACCTATCAAACTCTAGCTGCTTACCATACTATTCTTGCATTCAGTGTCCCACTGCTGCTCAACCTTCTGGAATTGAAGTTTCAAGGCAAACATGAATCTCCATTTGAAACCCATCCAGACACGCCAATGCGAGTCTGCTCATATATTACTTTTCATACCATGTTCTGATGGGAATTTCATTGAGCAATTCCTCCCACTCTTATGCGAAAATTGTTCAAAAAGTATTGGTGTTTTTTGGTACTCTGTCAATGGCGTCTTTGTACTCGGTTCTTTTCATTCTCCAAACGGGACGGGGCTAAGCCTGACGGTTGTTTAAGTAGGTTGTGTTGGAAGGATCTTGCACATAGATAGGTATATTGGAGTGATTATTGTAGTAGTTTCTATGAGTAATAAAGAATAATATTATGTGGACATAGGCTATGCCGAACCACGTAAAAATATTGTTGTGTTCTTAATGTATCTATGTGCACGATCGTTCCAACAAAGTGGTATCAGAGCTAGGTAAAGATGATAGGGAATAGTATGTTTCCTTTTCAATTTCCTCGCCTCACTAAGGACAATTATGATAATTGTTCTATTCGTGTGAAGACTTTCCTTGGCTCACAAGATGCTTGGGAGATTGTAGATAAAGGCTACGTTGAACCTAACGAAGATGAAGTTTTGAGTCAAAATCAAAAAGACGCATTGGTGAAAAATCGCAAGAAGGATCAACAAGCTCTCTCTATCATCCATCTATGTTTGGATGAAACTATGTTCGAGAAAATCTCATGCGCGACTACTGCCAAACAAGCATGGGAAACTCTCCAAAAATCACAAAAAAGGGGTAGACAAGGTGAAAAAGGTTCATCTACAAACTTTAAGAGGTGAGTTTGAATCTCTCCATATGAATGATGGTGAATCTATTTCAGATTATATTTCGAGAGTTTTGGTAGTTTCTAACCAACTAAAAAAATATGGAGAAGATTTAAAAGATATTCATATTGTAGAAAAGATCCTTCGTTCTTTGCATCCAAAATATGAATATATTGTTGTAGCGATTGAGGAATCAAAAGATTTAGATGACATGTCCGTTGATGAACTCATGGGCTCGTTACAAGCTCATGAAGAAAGACACAAAAAGAAGAACCAAGAAGTCTTGGAAAAAGTTCTTCAAAGTAATCTTGCTTTGAAAAAAGAAGAAAATTTTGGCAATGATGCAAGCCAAAAAGGCCGTGGGCATGGATATGGACGTGGTAGAGGCCGAGGCCAAAACCAAGGACGAGGACGAGGACGTGGTGGAAGAGGAGGATTTAATCAAGAAGAGAAAAATCAAAATTCGCATAAACCGGGCATGGAAGAGGCAATTATTCAGGACAAATGTATAACAAATCGCAAGTTCAATGTTACAATTGTCAAAAATATGGTCATTATGCTAATAAATGTAGGAGTAATCCTAAAGTTGTGGACGAAAAAGCGAATTTTGCTGAAAGACAAGAAGGGGAAGAAGAGATTACCTTGTTGATGACTCATCATGGCAAACAAGATAGATGAGATACTTCATGGCATCTTGATACAGGTGCAAGTAATCATATGACTAGACAAAGGAGCATATTCGCAGAACTCAATGAAACTGTCAAGGGCAATGTTAAATTTGGAGATGCCTCTATGGTTTCAGTGGAAGGAAAAGGTAAAATTTTAATCCGTTTGAAAGATGGAAGGCATCGTTTTATTTCTGAAGTTTATTATGTGCCAAAATTAAAAACTAATATTTTGAGTCTTGGACAACTTCTTGAGAAAAATTACACAATTTTATTGGAAGATAAACATTGTGTAATAAAAGATGAAAATAATTTTTTGATAACAAAAGTGCCCATGACAAGAAATAGATTGTTTTTATTAAATATTCAAAACGATGTTGGAAAATGTCTTAAAGCTTGTGTAAAATAAGTTTTTTGGTTATGGCACTTGAGATTTGGGCACATAAATTTTGAAAATCTTTCTTTAATGTCAAGAAAGAATATGGTGCATGGATTGCCTTTCATCAATCATCCGGAACAGATTTGTGAGGGATGTCTTTTTGGAAAACAAGCTAGAAAAAGTTTTCCAAACGAGGCTACATCAAGAGCAACGAGGCCACTAGAACTTGTCCATACTGATATTTGTGGGCCAATTAATCCTTGCTCCTATGGTAAAAATAAATATTTTATCCTTTTTATTGATGATTATAGCCGCAGGACTTGGGTTTATTTTTTAAAAGAAAAATCTGAAGCTTTTTACAAGTTCAAGAAATTTAAAGCTCATGCTGAAAAAGAAAGTGGTTGGGAGATCAAAGCCTTGAGATCTAATAGAGGTGGAGAATTCACATCAAGAGAATTCAACAATTTTTGTGAAGAGAATGGCATTCGACGCCCTTTGACAGCTCCTCGATCACCTCAACAGAATGGAGTTGCTGAGAGAAAAAATAGAGTTATTCTTGAGATGGTTCGAAGCATGTTGAAGTCTAGAAGTATGCCTAAAGAATTTTGGGCTGAAGCAGTTGATTTTGCAGTTTATCTATTAAATCGTTGTGTCACAAAGAGTCTCTCTGACAAGACACCATTAGAAGCATGGAGTGGAAGAAAGCCAACAATCAAGCACTTAAGGGTTTTCGGAAGCATTGCTTATGCTCATGTTCCTGATCAAAATCGAATCAAGCTTGATGACAAAAGCCAAAAGCTAGTTTTCATTGGGTATGAAAAGAGTTCCAAAGCATACAAGCTCTACAATCCTACTAATGGAAGAATTATTGTGAGTAGAGATGTCCAATTTGATGAAGAAGCTGAATGGGATTGGAATGTCAAAGAGCAAAAAGAATACAAATTCTTACCCGTACAAAAGCAAGAAGTAGAAGTCAATGAAGACTCTATATCTCCAAATCCATCTCCAACTCCAACTCAAACTCCATCCCATATCAAGCTCCAACTTCATCTCAAGGAGACATAACTTCAACAAGTTCAAGTTCGCATGAAAAGACCCCCCGTTTCAGAAGCTTGGATGAAATTTATGAGGTAACTCGAAATTTAAATGATGAACTGACTCTCTTTTGTCTGCTTGCTGATTGTGAACCAATAAGCTTTGAGGAAGCTAATGAGAATGAAAGATGGAGACAAGCCATGGATGAAGAAATCAAGGCAATAAAGAAGAATGACACTTGGGAGCTTGCAACTTTACCCAAAGGCCACAAAGCCATTGGAGTAAAGTGGGTTTACAAGATAAAGAAGAATGCTAAAGGTGAAGTTGAAAGGTACAAGGCAAGACTAGTTGCAAAAGGCTATAGTCAACGAGCTGGCATTGACTATGATGAGGTATTTGCTCCTGTTGCACGCTTGGAAACTATAAGATTTATCATATCTCTAGCAGCCCAACACAGATGGAAGATTTATCAATTGGATGTTAAATCTGCATTCCTGAATGGTTTTCTTGATGAAGAGGTATATATTCAACAACCATTAGGTTATGTGGAGAAAGGGTGTGAAAATAAAATTTTAAAGTTGAAGAAAGCTCTCTATGGCCTAAAACAAGCTCCAAGAGCTTGGTATAGTAGAATTGATGAATATTTCCGTCATAATAATTTCTCCAAGTGTTCGCACGAGCATACTCTCTATACCAAACATGAGAATGGCGATGTGTTGATTGTTTGCTTGTATGTGGATGACTTAATTTTTACTCGCAACAATCCAAATTTATTTGAAGATTTCAAGAGGAAAATGGCAAGAGAATTTGAGATGACTGATATTGGATTCATGTCTTATTATCTTGGAATTCAAGTGAAGCAAACAGATGAAGGAATATTTGTTTCTCAAGAAGGATATGCAAGGGAAATTCTCAAGAAATTCAAGACGGAAAATTGTCAACCTGTTAACACCCCTATTGAATGTGGAGTACAATTGTCAAAGGTTGATGAAGAAGAACATGTAAATCCAACATTTTTTAAGAGCCTGGTTGGAAACTTGAGATACTTGACCTGTACAAGACCAGATATTCTTTTTGGTGTATGACTTGTGAGTCGCTTTATGGAGTCCCCTACTAATACACATCTGAAGACTGCCAAAAGAATACTTCGCTACATCAAAGGAACTGTTGATTATGGACTTTTATACTCCCACTCAGAGGATTTCAAACTTGTGGGGTATAGTGACAGCGATTGGGCTGGTGATTTTGATGATCGAAAGAGTACTAGTGGATATCTTTTCTTCATGGGAGATACAACATTCACTTGGAGTTCCAAAAAGCAACCCATTGTCATACTTTCTACATGTGAAGCTGAATATGTAGCTACTACTTCATGTGTTTGTCATGCTCTATGGTTAAGGAATTTGATGAAAGAACTTAAGATGCCTCAAGAAGAGCCAGTAGAGATCTATGTTGATAACAAGTCTGCAATTGCATTAGCCAAGAATCCAGTATTTCATGAAAGAAGCAAGCACATTGACACCCGTTACCATTTCATCAGAGAATGCATCACAAGGAAGGAAGTGAAGATAGAGTATGTGAAGTCTCAAGATCAAGTTGCAGACATTCTTACAAAGCCACTCAAGAGTGACGTGTTTATGAAGCTTAGAGCTTTGCTCGGAGTTACGAGAGTCAAATCAAGTTTAAGGGGGGATGTTAGAAGATAAACTTGATTTGGATTAGGACTCTATTAAATAAGTTCTAGTTAGATTTAAATTATTTTTGACTAGATAGTATTTTCTAGTGGGTAATGGTTTCCTAGAACCATATCCTAATTGACATATATTTTTTGTGAATCTATAAATAGGGGTCAGTCCTTTCAATTGTAGTCATACCAAATACATACCAAATATTAGAGCAATAAAGATTTTGTTTAGAGTCTCCATATTATTTCTCTCTACGATAAAATAGCCTCTTCTATATTCCAACAGGTTGGGTGTTCTCAGACTCGATCCGTCCTGTTCTATATTTGCTGCCCATCTATTTTTCAGCAGGTGACCTAGTTTACAGCAAATTTTGCACATTGTGGAGTTTGCTATATAAGAGAACTATGGTTAAGATTGGTTGCCAATCACAAGGGCAAGAAAGGCTCAGAAGAGAAACCTTAACCCGCCACACTTGGGTCTTGCCTCAACTTGATGCATACCAAGTTGTTGATTCACTTGTATATATAACTGCAACAAAAATGGAGAACAATTTCTACTTTTTGAAGATCTAAACAGTGCACGGCATATACTACTGGTTATGACATATCTCATGTATCTAAACAGAGGCGGATGTACGTTTGGGCTGGTGTGAGCTGCAATTTTCACTCGTCCAGAAAAATATTTTGTATTATTTTTTTAAAAGAATTAAAATATCTATGAATTTTTAGTTAAAAAAATTAATTAATCCCCATTAAAAAAATATACTCATATAGTTAAAAAATAAAGTCGTCACACAGAAGAATTCCTCAATATGCTCTTGTATCCAGCGATTGAAATTTTTCCCTTTTGTTTTCTCTATCTTTTAGACCCCCCGAAAACTTTTAATTGTTCACGTCCACAAAACAAAGAAGCATGAAAACATTTTCCTATTACAAAAAAAAAAAAGAAATATCGTGCCATTCAAACATCAATAAAACAGAATAATTAAGCTCCTATCCAACTGGATATTCAACATGAATGATCACAGGCCAGATGCAGTGAACGAATGAAGAAGATTAGAACTGTAAGAGCCCGTGTTATATTCTTGAATTGCTAATTAACATACGATGTGGTGGTCCATGCTTATTAAGATGGTCCGTTAATTTATTATGAATTTTTTTAAAATCGTGCTATAACATCTAGCAAAATATAATCAAAACATACACAAAACTTAACTTGACAGCTTTTGATGGAAAAGTGAGCCTTTTTCCTATAGATTATATTTATCTGCGGATTTCGAAACTAACGGCCATTTGTGGCTCCGTTTGGATAATGCAATTTCAAGAGGAGTCAATTATTGTCCTTCAAACCTACAAAACGTGCAACACTGCATCGAGGTTTGGTGAGCCAGCCCTTGCAGTTCGAAGATGCTTGATTCCTCAATCAAAGGAGTTGAAGAAGGGGTGGATGGAAGAACTTATGAAAAAGGCAACACGTGGTTCACTAACTACCCTTTAGCCTATGAATGCAAAAAAGAACTGATTCCAAAACATACAATTCAACACGCATATATTGAAATTTCTTTTGGTGGGGAATAAATTAATTTTTTAACTTAAAAATACTTTAAAAATATAAAAACTTTCAGAAAAAATGTTAATAATTCATTCTATGCATATGCGTCTTAGTTTCAGCTGGCGCCTCAACTGCATTATCCAAAGCTTGATAACAATGTTGATACTTGTCAAATAAAAAAGATAACAATCTATGCCAACTTTATGAAATTGCATAAAATAACTCGGATTAATGTAAAAGACATCCAACCCCTTGGAACTTAGTATACTTCCCAAATATCTATCTAAAGTACCACAATTATACAAATTCTTAACTAAAGCTTAATGGGGTTGAATTTTTTGTTAGTCAAACTTCTGACATCATGTTGGCGGAGAAGGTATTACCATATACGCTGAATTCAAAAGAAATTCATAGTTCTGACGAAAAGAAGTTATAGTAGAAAAAGAAATAAATTAGTCTAAAGAGATTGACGCATTTTTTATTTGTTAAAATTCTTAAAATTGTTGCAAAAAGGCTGAAATTATTGCTGTTAATGACTTTATGGAATGGTTGAAAAATCATTCATATGGTCCCATTGCAAAGTTTTTAGTGCAATAGTTTTTTGTAAATAATTAGCAATAGTTTTAAAAAAAATTGTTGTAATTAAAGGATAATTTTAAATTATTCAAAAAATAATCTCATGAACAATTATTACTAAAAAATGATAAAATAATTATAATTTTTTCAATGAAATAAAATCATTATAAAAACATTTATTAGTTTATAATACAAAAGTTAAAAAAACGTTGCAATAAGTTACCAATTGCCCACAATCCTATTATTTTTAAATTTCAGTTTTCCAAAGAGTTAAAATGTCCCATACAAAACACAACAGCGTTTCTCTTCGACTAGAAAAATATATGAAATACATTTAATAAAGCCAAAACAACAATGAAAAAGCTCGTGCTAGGTCTAGTCGGTTTGTTATTTTTGTAAATATTAAATATATTCAATGTTCTTTTTATAAAAGTATTTTATATATACTACAATAACTACTAAATGTATTTGCAATTATAGCCCTTGGTTTGTGGGTTTTTCAGAAGAGATATTCTACAATTTCTCGTTTAACATTGTATTTCCACAATGATTGGTGATGTAGAATGGAGTATGAATGGTACGGATTTTAATTAGCCACAAGCCAAAATTATCTTGAATTTGGAGACCTAATCGATTATATCAGTAAATATAGGAGTGACACGAATCAAGTTACTCATGTACTAAAGAAATGATGTTTTACCCTCCTATCATTTCCAAATGACGTCTATCCAAAAATTTACATCATATGATGTATGAATATGACTTGATCTCCCCAAAAAAGAAAAAAAAAATCTGACTTCATCACTCTTTTCCAGCACAGCTCTTTTGTCAGTTTTTTCTGAGGGCCTTCATATCAATGAGGCTAAGATGTGACGAGATTAAAGTATGTAAACGACGTTTCCGCATAAATTACATCATTAGAATAAGTCGGCCAAAACCTTCGCTGTCCATTGGTCGCGCACATTATTATTATTATTTTTTTTTTTTTAATGATTAATAGAGGGTAACCTTTCATCCTGTGACCTTTGCTGATCATGATCATGTCCACCATCACAACTTTCGCCCTTTTCCGAAGTTCGTCAGCTTGTAGTTTTAAGATATGGTAGTCCCACAGTGACGCTTCGCTCACGTACGACAAAATATTCTTATAAACAACTAAACAAATGAAGGTTTTTTCCTAACCTAGCCTTGTCGTAATTATAAGTAAACCTCTCTGCTAATTCTTCAGCATGCTCATAAGTTTTCTTCTTCATAGGTGATCTAATATGTATGGTCTATTCCTTGATCAGTGAATAGACCATGAAATTAAGGCTAGTTATCCCCAGGGAAAGAAACTACACAACCCCAATCGTGCTTGAACTGCTCTGAAGGTGAGAAGAGTTAGATATCTATGTACTTTTGGTTAAAAAAATTAATTAGCCCACTAAAAGAAAATGTGTTCATATATAATAAAAAAATTATAAGTTTTAACTCTCACTGAAAAGCTGCTAAACAGTTTGGCAACCGGTGTATGGACCAGTCATACTTTCCAATAATTATCCTAATCTAATATTAGCTATCCAATCTACACATATTCGCTCTCAATACTTATACGTCTCACCTTGAAACCTGGATTCTACCATAAACTCTTTGTTGTGTCATCGGATTTTCCCGTTCGCATCTGCGAATGGGATCTAAGATACTCAGAAAGTTACATATATGATCAAGGTGGACTTGTATTTTTTTTAATTTACTCTTCGCAGAAATTACATCATTAGAAGAAGTTGTCCAAAACCTTCGCTGTCCATTGGTCGCGCACATTAGATTTTTTTATGATTAATAGAAGGTAACCTTGCTAATCAACCTGTGACCTTAATTTGCTGATCATCAGTGCATCATCACAAGTTTGGCCCTTTTTGGAAGTTAATTTGCCAGTAGTCCCACAGTGACGCTTTTTTTTTCGGTCAAGACACAGTGACGCTTCGCTCACGTACATTTTTCAGACGACAAAATATTCTTATAAACAACTAAACAAATGAAGGTTTTTTCCTAACCTTGTCGTAATTATAAGTAAACGTCTCTGCTAATTCTTCAGCATGCTCATAAGTTTTCTTCTTCATAGTTGATCTAATATGGCAGAGGCTACGAGTACAAACCATTATCTCAACCTCTTCGGAGAAAGCTTCTATGGTCAGTTTAATGTCATGTATATGACCATGAAGTGTCTTCGTTCGCAAAGCCACCATGCTCTGTCTACTCAACATACTATTCTTGCATTCATTGTTCCAGTGCTGCTCAACTTTCTGGAATTGAAGTATCAAGGTAAAAATGAGTCTTCGTTCGAAACCCATCCACAAACAATGTTCATAGCCAATACAATTCAAGAGAGGCTGAGACGACGACAAACCTTAATCCGTCGAACTTGGGCTTTGTCGCAGAACGATGCATACCCAGTAGATTCACTTCCTGTGTAACCATATATGGCACAGGTGTAAGAGACAAAATGATAGAGTTTCCATTATTTGAAAGGTTTGATTAGTAGTGCGGAGCAGATAATTCTGCTTATGTTATCACCTGTTTTGTCTTGTAAGTTGTATCTATAGATGAAAAAGTTTCCTACAGCTTAGACCCAATTGTATTAGGATAGTCCAACCAAAACTATCGCAAACACGATCGGTTTCTAATTAAAGAGCATACGTCATCAAACGCTTTCTTGTCCATAATATCTGCATATATCAATCCTAAATTAGATGTTAGCAAAACTATAAAGAAAGATTTACAAAATGCATGGGAAAATCACCGATTTAGTCATTTTCATCAATTCGTCACTAAACGCTTTCTTGCCCTCTTAGCATGAGCGGCTCAACTTTTCTAAAGACAGGAATTTAATACAGAACAGGTTATGCTAAGAAACTTACATGAAAAAACCGCTGACTTCTTTGAAAAATTACAAATTTTTTTTTGGTATTTTTTCCAAAAAACTATCACACTGGACACTGTCGTTATATGATGGCACATCTTGACATCTTTCACCGTACGAGTACGTCCGTCCGCCACTTGTTTCATATCCTTAGAAAGATGACATAAGTTAGAGATCTACATTAACATGTGTCAAATCATTATCTTACCAATATTCAAACACTCGTGGTCGGCTTTGGCATGCGAGTAATAATATACAAACACAATAATTATATACATATATATATTTTACAAAAATGATATGGCAAAAATATGTTGAATTCTAAACAAAATGAATGGCAAAAATATGTTGATTCCTTTTAGAATTCATTGGTCAACCTCACGATACAGGAAGAGAGGAGAGACACATTAATTTCATGTGAGGATTTTTTGTAAGATTCGTTTGTAAATGTAGTATTTTCTTTGGTATTATAACTCATTATCCTCGTATACTACCATTTTGTTAGTATTGTATCCTTAGTTAATTTCAAATACTTGGTTCACTTGGTCCTAACAAGGTTCGACCAATGATGACTTTGTACTGGATTGAGAATAAAATTTAAGATTAGAAAATAGATATAAAAGAATTAGGGTAATTTTAAGATTCAACTCTAATTGGAAAGGATCAAAATCCTTTTGAAATAAAAAAATAAAATCTATTACACAAATCCACTACAACAATGAGAAAACCTCGTCCTGGATTTAGCCTGCCTTTCTTTTTTCTTTTTCTTTTTTTCAAATATCATTTATGTAATATCCTACGTTGATATGTGACTCAATATGAGATTATAGTTAAGAAATTCATATTAAGTAACAACTCCAAGTGATCTATTTTAGGTCCGGTAAATTTGAGGCTAAAAACTAATTATATTTTTAAACAGATGACATTAATCTCGCGTGTTGACTAAGAGTGCTAAGCATGAGTCATGATAGTTTATATTTGATGTGCCGAACTGGAGTTTGAGAGCTCGTAGCAATTTCTCTCCTTTTTTTTTTGTTTTTGTTTCTTAATGAATGGTGTAAATAGAATGGAATTATATACATGGGAAAGTTGAAAAGGTTTAAATTAGAAGCTACACAAAGAGAGATAAATATATATATAGATGAGCCCCAACTTTTCTAAACTTTCACAAATGGAGAAAGTTGCCCACCTCCCCTCTTAACATGATCCTCACTTTTCTAAACAACTTTTTCCCTTTCCCGATTCTCACAGTAAAATTTGATTCTTTAAAGTTCATTCCGTAAAACACTATAGAGAAGTCATGGGGGGTAAAACCATGAAAGTAAAAGAGTTAAAAAAAAAAAAGGTGTGACTGGAGGAGGTTGCTTGAAGTTAGTGGGGTAGGGAAATATATAGAAAAAATCGGTGTCAAGGAAATATTTTTTGGGTCCTACCAAAGAGGATGCTTTAGATTTTGCTAGCAAATACATCCATGTCAAATGGATAATAAGATAGCAAGCAAAGAAAGATACAAAGATAACATGTGACACAAAATAGGATAAGAAGGTTAAGTTCAGTGGGAGTAACTCTCACTTGAAATCTAAATAGTCTTGAGTTTGAGTCATTTAGGATGTAAGTGAAAAACTACTATTGATTTCCTTTAAGAAAAAAAAAAAAAAACTGTGACATGAAGTATATGTTGTTAGAATATGTTGTATCATCATTGATATGGTGGCAACTACAAAGAATTCAATCAATTCATAAAGGAGAAAGGTACCCAAAAAGTATAGTTTGTAGTCAAATCATTATAAATTAAACACAAATGGTATAAAATCAATGTGGGACGAAGTGTACAGGCTGCTCTTACATCACTTGTTACGACTCAAGTGCAACTATAAGTGTATCAATATGTTAAGCCTAATCAAATGACTGAGAATATTTAAGTTCATATTAACAGTAATAGAGAATTTAAAAATATTATAAATTGAACACAAATCTCTTAAAAAACCAATTTATGATCGAGTGTCACAGAGTTAGACCTAACTTTCCTAGCAATCCTCCATCTGTTGCAGCTTTTTTACATCTTTTGGCATGAGACAACTGGACCTGAATGAGTCCTGTTAGGAGTTTCTTGACATCATTGATGATTAGTGCAAAGCAGATAATAATATTGACATGTTTACGTCTCTATATAAGTGGGGAAGCCACCAAGTAAGCTTGTTACTCTTGCGTAAGAGTGCATGTGCTCGATTGTTTCAATTTCTTCACCACACAATGTATATATATTGGTTCCGGGGCATTCTGGCCACGAGATAGAACGTTTGCCTTTTTTTTTTTTATTGAGAATTTTGAAGTTCCATTTTAAAGTTAATTAGTGTTAAGTGAAATAATTCAAAATTTTATATATTAATTTTGAAAATTTGATTCGTGTGAGACAATTAAATTTTTTATCACCCCTTAATGTGAGACCTATGATTGATAGTTTTTAAAAGAGTTGCATATCAGAATCACATACAAGAATGAGTCAAACATGGATGGATAACATTGATCTAATACCAACTCTGATTCAAGGTTCATCTTAAAACTAATTAATTAGTAGGGGAGTAAACGACTTAACGCCCTTTTGTGTTTTGTCAAAAGTGCACAATACCTCCTTTATTTTATAAATAAACTGATTACCCCTCTGTGTTATAAAAATGTAGATGAATCCCTCTTGTATTTTTAAAAACGTAGCTGAATATCCCCTTATATTTTATAAACAAGCTGATTAACCCCTGTGTTTTATAAATAAGTTGAGCACTTTTGTGCAGACTTTTATGCCCAAGCATGTGCCACTCACATGATTTTACCGTGAGAGTTTTAACAAAATTCAGCTTTAGGACTAAAGGAGGTATAAATTTAAATGATAAAGGACAAGTAGTGTCCTTTTGAAAGATAAGAAACTAACTAGACGCCAGCTATAAAGATAAGGGGTCCACAAAATAACTAACCCTAATTAATATTAGATAGAGTAATCCAAAATATTATATACTGATCTTGAAAATTTTAGTCCATCCATGTATGATGATTGAATTCTCCAATACCCACTGCATTCATGTATGTTTACATAGTAGGTTAAAAAAGGTTTTGACGGGAGTGCTCGGCATCCAACTAAATTGTTTTTCATTGTAAAGTTGTCCTAAAGTTTTAACGGGGATGCTCAATCCAACTTTTTTGCTATCGTTGTACAAAGTTGTAATGGGATTCCGATCCTTTGGTGGCGCTTTTCTGCTTTGCTCAACTCTGGACAATCTTAAACAACTATTTTTTAACAAATGAACTTCTTCCGATAGTCAAAAAAAAAAAACTTCTTCCGCACTAATCAATCTGCGCATAAATCATCGTCTTTCTTCTTCATAGTTGAACTTATAAGGCAGAGGCTACAAGAACAAATCATTTTCTTCACCTCTTGGGAGAAAATTTCTATGCCCAGTTTAACATCATATATATAAATGTCAATGAAGTATCTTTGTTTGCAAAGCCACCATGCTTTGGCTCTACTATTCTTGCATTCATTGTTCCAGTGCTGCTCAACTTCCTGGAATTGAAGTATCAAGGGAAAAATGAATCTCCATTCGAAACCACTCCAGCAACAATGTTTATAGCCATTACACGTTTGCTTATACATTGCTTGTCATACCATGTTATGTCGAAAATTTTGTTGAGCAATCCCTCCCATTCTTATGCAAAAATTATTCAAAAAGTTATGGTGTTTTTTGGTACTCTATCAATGGCGTCCTTGTACTCGGTTCTTTTCCCAGACTCCATCTGTCCCATCCTGTATTTGCTGCCCATTTGTTTTTCAGTAGGTGACCTGCTATACTGCAAATTTTGCAAATTGTGGAGTTTACTATACAGGAAAATTATGGTTAAGATTTGTCGGCAATCACATGTGCAAGAAAGGCTCCGAAGACAAACATTAGTCCACCAAACTTGGGTTTTGCCCCTGAATGATGTATACCAAATCGATTCACCTGTGTAACCAGTAGACTTCAGCAATGCTTTTTGTTTTTGTTTTTTTGTTTTTTGTGGCAAGTCCTAAAAATTCGATAACAAATGGGCCTTAACACACATATGTAGAGTTTACTATTATCCAAAAACTTAAGTTATTGGATTTTGAGTCTACATATATCTATTAATAACTCGTTATTCTCTTAATATTTTAATGTAGAAGAAATCATTCTTTTTATTTTTTAGTTTACCATGTGAAATTCCTAACATTTTTAATGATGCGAGAATGGTTTAGGTCAATCAATTCTCAATCCGGTCATTTTTAGTTGCTGGAGCCTGTCCACAAAATTATTGTGCAGAACCCAATAACCAACTGGGAAGAGTCCATGTTATGCTCTAGAAAATAACCAACACGATGCGGGCCACGCTGATTAAGATGGTATATTGTAAAATAGTGTTTATTTTGATTCGTCTTTTTACATGTAGCATTATCTAACAGAACGCAAACATGACTTGATTTGCCAACTTTCTAGATGGCAAAGCGAAACTTTTCCCATGGACTATATTACATTAGTTTAAAATTAGAAGGAAACGAAATACAAAACAGTGAGACACACGCAGCCCATTGTTACTCATAAGTTCTCCTCCTTTTCAGATAAATGTTCAAAACTTTATTATGGGAATTATACCATCCAATTTGACAGATTATAAAAGTAATAACTTTTTACTTAGGACTTATTTATTTCTTAACCTAAAAATCTTATAAATTTTAAATATTTAATAGAATCAATAAGTCTACAGTCTCTATTAACCTCTTATTAAATTCGTCCCTATATACCACAATATTAACGAAGCATATTTGCAACTATAGCCCTCGTTGTGCATGAGGTTTCTTTGGAAAATATTTTCTACAGGACAAAGTGGTAAATGAAGGCTTATAGCAATTTGAATTCTCGTTTAATGTTTTATTTTCTACAATAAGTGGTGATGTAGAGTGGAGTGTAAATGGAAATACTTTAATTAGATACTAGCCACAATTATAGAGAAAGATTGGCAAAACAGGAAAATCACCAATTTGGTGCTTTGCATCTAAACTTACTGCTCCTTATTCTCCCAATTTCTAAGTTTTCTTGTCCTCGTAGAGTAAGGTCCAATTTTCTACGGCGGTAGGTACTTTAATGCAAAATAGGTGCTAAGATGCTAATATATATTATTTTGGGTCTAAAGGGTCGATTTTTGCGAATTTACATATGCATCAGACTCGATCATGCCCTCTGGATCTCTAACATCGTACCAAATTCTATCCGGGTAAAGTTAAAAAAAAAAATACACTGTATTTTATCAAAATTGTATGTACATTATATTTCTTTGTGCTATAATTTAAAATTTAGGGTGAACAACACATAACTTTCTCTGCTTTTTGAAAAGTGCACAATTCCTCTTGTAATACAAAAACTACCAAATATCTCCTATATGGTTTTATAAACGCATCACATGTGCTCCAATCCTACCTTTTCGTTAATTGAGATAACTAAACTTGTTCAAAGACCCATTTGGCCTTTTTTGTGGGGGGCTAACGAGGTGGTGGTGGTGGTGGGGGTGGGGTGGGGGTGGCGTATAGTTGGGGAGCTAGTTGTGGGGTTAGAGATGATGGCATTATTTTTTTATTATTATTTTTTGGGTAATATATATATTTTTTTGGGTAATTTGGAGAAACATCCCTACTTAACCAGTTAACGAAACATAGATCAGATTAACCACTACCCACTTATATCAAATGGGACACGTAGGCATCTTTTCGTTGGCCTAACGACTGAATGTGAACCAAAATTCTCGTGGTATAGTGGCTCGACTCAAGGCATTTATCAGGTAAGTTAAGGTATAATCCCCAAGGGTAGTAGTATATTCAAACTCAGGACCTCCTTGCAAAGGAGTTTGACTACTACCACTTATAAGGCAACCCTTATTAACAATGATCTATTTGTGAATAAAAAATGAACAATTACATGAAATGCGAGTTTGATACACTCTCAATCAAAATAAATGGACTTTTTAACTATCGGGGAGGGGTATTACACTTAGTTTAACAAACCACAAGGTAGGTGTTTGACAATTTTTGTACCACACGAGAGTATTATGCACTTTTCAAAAAGCATAGAGGGTCATGTATTATTCGTCCTAAAATTTAAAAACCCTTATAACAATCAGAAAATCTCTGTCTTTATGTGTGTATAGAGACAAACATACATATATACATAGGGTTGATATTCAATTAGTTCGGATTGATATCAGTCATGTCACATAGAATAGGTGTCACACACATGTAAAATTCACTTTCTCTCTCACGAACATGTCAGTCCGGATTGATAATTAGAAGAATTTCCAAATACATATTGTAATCATAGTTCCTCATTTTAATGGTGGCTCAATATAAATCTTAAGGAGATATGCTTTTTTGCAGCCTAGCCAACCCCTATTTTCCTGTCCCATACGTAGTGTATATATTCATATATAGACCTACAAAGTAAAGCTAAATCAATCCACGCACTTCTTCATAATTTTGAATAGTATTAACCCTGTTCATGAAATTTCTAAACCGGGGATGGAGCAGAACGCATATTACTTAAACTCTCAGTAAAATGGTTCATTCACATAATATCTTGATTGAATGAGGAAAAAAAAAAAGAAAAAAAGAAAGAAGTAATCACGCGATCACTTTTTTTTTTTGTTTGTTTTGTCTAACAAGATCCTAAATTTTAATTTCTGTTATCTTCTCTTTTTAGGTTCTTTCTCAACTGTTGTAAGAGACATTTACAATAATTAGTTTTAGGCTTTGTTTGGCCTACCTGTCAAATTTTAGTTTTTGAGCTGTAGAGATTTTGTAGTAGAACTTTGGTTAGAAGTACTGTTGAACAAAAGCTGTGGACTGTTTGGCCTATATTGGGCAATATTGAGCTTTTAGAAAATTTGAGGGCAATATTATATTTTAAAAAATATAAAGGGGTATATTTGAAAAAGAAAAAGAAAACAACTTCCAGCATTATATAAAAACAATTTCTCAAAAGCCTATTTTAAAAAGTTCTAATTTGGAACTTCTTATTTTTTAGCTTCAGTTTTTGCCTAAAAGCACTTTTAGAAATAGGCAAAACAGGTGAGATCAGCTTTTAAACTCACATGAAACACTTTTGAATGTCAAAAAGTTAGGCCAAACAGACTCTTAGACTGTTTATTTGTGAAAATAAATGTATAGCTAAAAACATGCAAAAAAAATTGTATGTTGGTTCTTTGAAACAATTTAGATCATTTTGATAACAATTTGTTTGATCCGTTTTGGTTAATTACCTTAAGTGATCTCAGCAAGTGTGATGACGTTACTAACTTTTTGAAAGTAGTATCATTTATGACGGGGTTGTGCGACTTCAACCTCAGACTTGTTTTGATTATATTTTTCTCTCATTTTTTCCCCCAAGTGCTGAAGAAAGAGAGTGCATTTATGGCATAATCTGTGCAAGGCAAGTTATTAATTTGTCCCGGGACCAATAAATTTATATTGATTAATTGAAAGCAGTGGCAGAGTCAAGGACCAAGAGTCAGAATAGGTATTACAATGCTAGTGTCAGTAATAAGAGGTTAGGAGCCCTCATTTATGCATAAATTTTTTTATATAAATTACAAATAAAAATAGTTTGATTTTTGCTGAAAATCATATTTTTGATGATGGGGGAATATAATATGTTATACTAAACTAATATTTAATTTAAGTACATTATAGCACAACGAAAGAATATAAATCTAATATGTGTTGTACATAAAAATAACAAACATCTACCATATTCATATATCAAAATCAAGTCTAGTACTAAAAAAGAATCTTTGAACATCAAAGCAAAATAATAAACAATTATAAAATAAATAAAAATAATTTATAGATTAAAAACTAACATGAATAAACTTGTTTAAATAATAAAGCAAATCACCAAAAAAAAAAAAAAAAAGATTATAGCCTTAGGAAGCTCCAAAATTCATCTCTACCCTTCAGATTTTAAAGCTTTAACCACATTTTATTTTGATTCGATGAAAAATCACCATCCGTTCATCCATTTGATAAAGACTCCAATTTTTTGTTTTTCTTACCTTTTAACACCAAAAAAAAAAAAAAAAAAAAAATTCCAAGTCAAGGTGCGCGCCAACAAGTTATACTGCGTAATTCTATGAGTACTTAAATCAGCCAATATCCGAATTGGGTTGATCAAGTGAAATAGTTAAATCAGCCAATATCCGAATTGGGTTGATCAAGTGAAATAGTTAAATAATAATTTATTATATTTCAATATTCTGTTCGTAACTTAGTAGGGAATCCCATTGGGAAGCCCTGGTTTAGAGGGATTCCTTTATCACACGTGCAACAAAGGTTCAGAAGAGTAACATTGATCCACCAAGCTAGGTTTATTAGATTCGCTTCCTATATAACCAGGGGCTGAGCTACTATCTTAAAGTAAAAGTGTACATTTATATAATAAAAATGGTCTGTATGTGTATTCATATTATGAGAATGATCCAACATAATAAGTTCTTTTATGTGGGAACAAAAAATAAGTTTTTTTGCTGCTAATTAAGGGTGTTCCCTGAGCACACCCTCACTTCATTATTGTGTGTAACTATAGTATAGGTAATAGGTGTAACAAATTAATGGATAAATGATATGATTCCACGTTTTGATGGTTTGATTAGCTGGGCAACAAATTGGTACAATATCCACGTTTTGAAGGTTTGGTTAGTTGTGCACAGATAATACTAATTTGGATTTAGATCCTTTAATAATATAATAACGTTATTAAATATATCAATGGTGGTGAATAACTCAAATCATTTCAGTACTATGAATCTCCTTAATAATATTATTATGTTATTAGGATATCTGAATCTGTAGCTAGTTTTCTTTTCATCATTGTTGAAAGTTGTACAGTATAAGTTTAGATTAATTTCGAAGCAATATGACTAATTTGCTTAATCGATGAAGCTCTGTGATGAAAACTAAAACAGATGCAATAACTTGGTGTAAACTGATTCTGTTACAAATATATTACAGGTGATGTTGCAACATTAACTGGAATATCATATCTATCACAGACCGTAAACAATCTGTTTCTCGAATTGCTTAGTTAGTTTATTCCACTTAATGTTCCAACACAAGCAGTAACAATAACTAGTAGCGGAAATAAAAAGCTATAACAGAAATAAAGAACACCAAGATTTAACGTGGTTCAACCGTGCGATCTACGTCCACGAGACCTCCCCTGGTCCAACAAACATGTTCATTAAGAAACAACAAGTTATAACATCAATGGACTTACACAAGTAAAGACTCCTTCTTGACCTTTGACGCCTAGATGAAGAACTCCTTAACGAACTTCGGTTTGGCGAGCTCCCCTCGACTTGCAACGTTCTCTTCTGAGAACTACACCTTCTTCTCCCGAAGAATGAATAAAGAAGACAGTAATCTAATCACTCAAAAACTCATACAAATCGATCATGACTTACTGTCAAACAAAATTGCAACAGTTAATACAATCAAACACTAGAACACAGATCGTGTTGCAACATTAATTGGAACACTGGACAGAATACTATCTTGTATTTTATCTTGTTGTTCTCTATTTTCTGCCTCCCTCTGCCATGACCTTATGCTCCATATAAATACTTAATTGCTGCTGCAGATTGTCTTGGGCTGCAAGAAAAACCTTTACTTATAAAACCCTATTATTCTTTTCCTTGTGAATATGCAATAACTGTCATTAATTAATTAGCACAAATCTTCTTCTCATATGGTAAGACACCATAAGTTTTTCTGCATAATATAAAAGGTAAAAAATACAAGTATGGTAATATCATAAGTTTTGCAAAACATAGCCAATCAATTATTACCGTAATAATCTCCAATCAATTAATCAATCGCCAATCAAGCTAATTGGCTCAACGATCTCCCCCTTTGGCTTTGTTTTGGCAAAATCCTGATATCACAGTCATTGTAACCTCCTACTGCCCAAGTACAACAAGAAAGATGCAACAAATGAAAATCCTGGTGTAACATTCAGTAGAACAGCAATATTAGAGCAATGATTAGCCTGTTGTAACATGTAGTGGAACACAGAATAGAAATGTATCAGAGCCGAACAAATAGTGCACTTGTAAAAGATAGCAATCATGTTGCAACAGATACTAAATAACAATGCAGTACACTAGTAAAAACACAAGCAAATCAGTAGCTAGGAGCACAACATACTCCCCATTTTTGCCAAACCAAAGGCAAAAAAGCATAGTCAAACTAACAAAGAAATAAAGCTAGCAAAATAAGTGATTATCAACACAGATAAGGATGTATCAGAGTAAAGATGGTCCTGTTTCAACAGTCACTTACAGCATAATGAAAACATAGATAAGGAAGTATCAAAGCAGCAAAGATAATGACCCTGCAAAAGATAGTAACCCAAAGATGATAACCCTGTTGCAACAATCAATAAACCATCCCAACAAGTCATAGCAAAATCAATAGCATATTCTCCCCCTCGAACAATAATCAGCACGCAGTAATAGCAATATCATAGTCTCCCTCTTTGCCAAAAGACACCAAAGTAGACACGCAAAGTACTAGACCAAAGGACTTAGCAGAAATCAGCAAGCACAAACATGGACCCAAAGTAGAGCAACATAATTTAAACTTAGTAAAGTACCAGACCAGAACTAAAGTCAGTGAAGTATCAGAACGATAATCATTAAACAATCAACATTCAAGAAGTGTATTTGAAGATGAAATTGAGTAGGGTCTGTTGTTTGTGAATCAACGTCCCGAGATCAGCCATTATCTTCTCCTGATTGACTTTAACAATGGCTTGATCATTGTACAGCTCATCGACTTTATTCTGAAGTTATTGCACCTGTTGCAACAAAGCAGCAGTAGTTGTTTCAGAAGCTGGTTCAACATTGGCTTCAGCTCGAGCCTTCCTCTGAATATCAACTTCCTGCAAAACTTGTGAGAAAGATGGAATGGTAGAGACAACTTCACAAGGGATTCAACCCATTCATGAACAGCCTTTTGAGCAGTTAAGTAGCACAATTGTAGCAACTAAACAACACAATAGTAGAATAAAAACAATTAAGCATGTAAATTGTAAGTCTCATGAAGCAAAGACAGAGAGACAAATTGTAAGCAAAATAGTAGAAATTGTAAAACAAATTGTTCAGCAATCCAAACAAAAAAAACATCATTGACATAAGATGCCTCATATTATCCAAAAGCAATTTAGAACTGATGTTGCAACAATATTTTCTACAGTATCTCCAATTTGTTCAAAATCCCCTGAGATTTCACTTTTTTTTCCTGAAAATTAAAAACAGAATTAAAATGCATGTTATGTTCAGGAAGCATGAAGTCACTCAAGAAAGTTTATTCATTAATACTCAATTCAGTCAGGGATTTAATTAATGACCCATGTGTATGTGTGAGGCTGAATTTTGAAACAGATAGCTTTCACCATCAAACCTGCAAGGTGTAGGAAGTTTCCCAATCAGCTCAAACATACCTGATCATCTAGTCATCTTGCACAAAAACACAATATTTTTCTTGTGGCAGCTCATTTTGTAACTGATAGCTTGCACATTGTATTTTTTTCACATATATTTTTTTCACTATTTCAGCTCATGTTGCAACTGGTAGCTTTCACACTAATCTCTTTTATTTTGGATTAGGTAACTCTTTCCAGTGCTTGATAACCACATTATTTCTTGCCTCTTTTTTTTTTCTTCAAGGATGAATAGAATACAAGAATGGATTTAGAGAGACTTCTTTCTTTATCCCTAGTCATCAGAAAGTTCAAGCTCCTGCACTTGCAGACCATCAAGATTAGCTTTCTCAATCAGTATTCAGTGTGCACAAGGAAGTATGATTCACTAACTAAATCACAAGTTGAATTGAATATCAGACTTTCAGATTTTTTAAGCTTCTTTCAAGCTCCTATGGCAATCCATGATGCAACATTATAGACTACAAATCCTTAAAGCTTTTCTTAGGGTTTCAATTCTCAAAGGATCTAAAACTTTAATGTAGATATCTGTCAACTGATTTTCTGTTGCAACATGTTCTAAAACAATGGTTCCAATTTCAACAAGTTCACATATAAACTGATTCAATTCCTTATGCATAACATTTACCTAAAATTCATCTTCTAAAGTATCTTTCACATTTTTGGGTTCTAAGAGAGAAGTGTAGCACATATACCTTACTATGTCCCAATAGTTCAACTTGGATTTACCTTTAGTTCGGATTTCATCATGTATTGATCCAATCACATCCTCTGCAGCATGATATTTGTAAACTTGAGGCATTTCATATTGAATTTCTTTAGTGCTAACTTCTGTTGTTACACTTCTTGTTGTACCATTGCACGAACCAATGTCTTCCTGCTCAGTTTCTGGCATTGCAATAGTATCTGTCACAGCAAATTTCTTCATATGTGTTACAACACCATCTGCAACATTAGTATTCATCTTCCTGGTGCTTCTTTCTTCTATCGATTTTCCTGTCTGCTTGCTCCTTAGCTTTGACACACCTCGAACTGCACAAGTATTGTTGTACCACGATAATGATTGTTCATGAGATAGTGTCAGCATATAACAATTGTCAGATAACCTTTTCCCTGTAAGCACACAATTATTAGATACATCTAACACATGATAACCATCTTTAGTGAATTTCACAAACAAACCCTGATCACACAATTGACTGATACTAATAAGATTAGCCTTCAGCCCTTCAACATGCTGTACTTTTTTGAGCCTTGGAAACCCTTTAATCTCAAGTGTTCCTCTTCCTAGAACTTGTCTTTTAACACCATCTCCAAAAGTAACTTGGCCTTCATTGCGCTCCTTGTAGCTGCTCAATGCTTCACGCATACCTGTCATATGTCTAGAACACCCACTATCAAAATATCAAGAGTTAGCAGCACAGGCTTGTGTAGAAGTATAAGCAACAAAACAAGTTAAATCAGATTTCTTCACCCATAAACATTTTACCTTGTGCTGTGAAAACATATGTGAGGATCTCTTTTGCTGATTGAGAGACTTACCTTTTTCCTACATTCTTTGGAGCCTGAAGCAGTGAGGTTTGATGTGTCCAGGTACAAGACAGTAATGGTAGATGGGAACAAACTTGTTCTTTTTCCTTTGTTTCTTTTGCGCTGTTGCAGTCCATGTTGTAACACCAATAGTTGAAAGTTCTTCTCTGACCCTCTGTAAAGTTGCGACATCTTGTTTATGTATAGAATTTTCTGAGCTTTTGACAAAGACAGTTTTTTCCAGAAGATTCTTTTCCATAAAAACCAAGTCCAGTATGGTCAATGCTTGATTTTTAAATGGATAACATGTGATCCAATTTTTCAGTTCTAAAATTCAGCATTTTAACATAACACTGCATCTGTTTCAATTCATGTTCCAACACCTGAACTTCCTGCAGTCTTTCGGCAGCCAATTTTTCCAGTTCTGATTTTTGTTTTTCCAAATCCAGAATCTTCAGCTCCAGTCCCTGGTTTTTCTTGCACACAAATACCCATTTTTCGTACATGTCTTTGTACGTTTTCATGACTTCTGCGCTATCTAAGTTTCCATCACTTTCTAACTCAACACAGTCATCTTCACTCAACTCTTCCTCTATTTCACTCAGTGTTGCAGTACTTGTAGCATCTTCTTCTTCGTTCATTCTGATTTCTTGCTGGACTGTTGCAACATTGAATGCAACAAAGTTACTGATGGGCTCTTCGTCGCTTTCTATGCATTCTTCTGACTCCTCATCACTCCAGGTAACATTCATTGCCCTCTTCTTTTTCTTCAAGGTGTTTGCACATTTAGATTGAATGTGACCAAAACCCCCACATTCATGGCATGGAATTCCTTTACCTTTTTTCCTTCCATCAGTCAGTTTAAAATCTTGTTTTTTCAATGTGTCAGGCGGTGTTTCAACAAAAAGCTTCCTTCCACCGTTTGATTGTCCAAAGCCCTTTCTTCGCTTGTCCCATTTTTTCAAAATATTGTCAAAATTCTTGGTAAGCACGACCAAAGATTCAGAGATTTCAAAGTCCTCATCATCCAAAGAGCTTATTGTTCCTTTTCTTTCTTCAGCCCAAAGAGCAATGCCTTTTTCCTTCTTCTTCTGCTTAAACTTCATCTCAAAGGTTTGGAGTGACCCCACCAGTTCATCAATCTTGATTTCATCAACATTTTTTGATTCTTCTATAGCAGCCACCTTGATTCCAAATCTGTTTAGGAGAGATCGCAGAGTTTTTCTTACAAGCTTAGCATCAGAATATTTTTCTCCTAATGCAAAAGATTCATTAGCAATGTCGCACAATTTGGCATTGAAATCGGCAATAGTTTCATCCTCCTGCATCCTTAGTTCTTCGAATCTAGTGGCAAGCATCTGCAATTTTGATCTTCTGACTGAAGTTGTACCCTAATACGTTATTTGCAATATCTTCCAAGCTTCCTTAGCAGATTCACATGTTAAAACTAACTTGAATTGATTCAAGTCAACAGCATTGAAAATTGCATTCAGTGCCCTGGAGTTCCAGCTTGCCAAAAGATCTTCATCCTTGGTCCATTTTGTTTTAGGTTTTGTTGTAACATTGCCCTTAGCATTTTTTTTGGTAGGAGATGTCCAACCAGTCAAGATAACTTTCCAAGCCTTTTCATCAATCGACTTGATGAATGCCTTCATTCGAGCCTTCCAATAAAAGTAATTTGCACTATCCAACAGCGGTGGTTTAGTGATTGAGCCTCCTTTACGCAAGGTATCCATCCCTATTCCTGCAAGACACCAACTCAAAGCTCCCAAGAATCTAACCGAATTAGTACGTAACCTACTCTGATACCACTTGTTAAAAGTTGTGCAGTATAAGTTTGGATTAATTTCGAAGCAATATGACTAATTTGCTTAATCGATGAAGCTTTGTGATGAAAACTAAAACAAATGCAATAACTTGGTGTAAACTGATTCTGTTACAAATCTGTTACAGGTGATGTTGCAACATTAATTGGAATATCAGATCTATCACAGAACATAAACAATTTGTTTCTCTAATTGCTTAGTTAGTTTATTCTACTTAATGTTCCAACACAAGCAGTAACAATAACTAGCAGCAGAAATAAAAAGCTATAACAGAAATAAAGAACACCAAGATTTAACGTGATTCAACCGTGCGATCTACGTCCATGGGACCTCCCCTGGTCCAACAAACCTGTTCATTAAGAAACAACAAGTTACAACATCAATGGAATTACACAAGTAAAGACTCCCTCTTGACCTTTGACGCCTAGATGAAGAACTTCTTAACGAACTTCGGTTTGGCGAGCTCCCCTCGACTTGCAACGTTCTCTCCCGAGAACTACACCTTCTTCTTCCGAAGAATGAATAAAGAAGACAGTAATTTAATCACTCAAAAACTTATACAAATCGCTCATGACTTACTGTCAAACAAAATTGCAACACTTAATACAATCAAAGACTAGAACACATATCGTGTTGCAACATTACTTGGAACATTGGACATAATACTCTATTGTATTTTCTCTTTTTGCTCTCTATTTTCTGCCTCCCTTTGCCTTGACCTTATGCTCCATATAAATACTTAATTGCTGCTGCAAATTGTCTTGGGCTGCAAGTAAAGCTTTTACTCATAAAACCCTATTATTCTTTTCCTTGTGAACATGCAATAAATGTTATTCCTTAATTAGCACAAATCTTCTTCTCATATGGTAAGACACCATAAGATTTTCCTGCACAATATAAAAGATAAAAAACACAAGTATGGTAATATCATAAGTTTTGCAAAATATAGCCAATCAATTATTGCTGTAATAATCTCCAATCAATTAATCAATCGCCAATCAAGCTAATTGGCTCAACAATCATAGTCTTTCAGAGACTACAAACTTTTAGTAGTTTTAAATACCAAAATACACAAGGCTTTTGCTATTGAAAAAACAATTGATCATGCCATTTAAACAGTTATAAGCAGAACATGAATGACGCTAAGACAAACTCAGAGAAAGAATAAAGAACACGATGTAGTCCATGATTATTAAGATGTGTTATTAAAAAATTATGCGAATTCTGATTTGTCCTATTACAACTAGAATATATAATCCACTCAACAAGACGAGTCTTGTAGGAAAAGTGATCGACACATAAATGTCAAAAAATAAAGAATAAAAAGCCATAGAGGGTTGGAAGGAGGCTCGGGTAGTGATTTGTTGTGGTTAAAAAATTTAAGTTTAAATTAATGTCATTCCATAACAAATATTGCCATGAGTGAAGCTTATTTAAGACAGGTCAACAAATAACACTCACCAACATAAAGTGACAAACTGCTTGAATTAGGATTAGTATGTGTTAAGAACAAGGGTTCTATCCTAAAACGAATTGGTGCTAAATGGAGTAGTTTAAGATCTTATAAGATAGTCTTACAGTTTATGATTTTTCATAAATGTATATTTTAACATTTTTCCCTTACGTGGATAGAGACTTACACATGGTGGATAGATGTGACTTACGGGTTAATAAATCCTTACACATTGCTGATTAAAAATGTTAACGCCAAAATTGGGCTTAGACCCATGGTCCAACCACGACGGGTCACTTGACCCCGATCGACGCGCTGTTATTAGGCCAAGGCCCATATACGATGCTATAAGTTACGGCCTACTCACAAGTTATGTCTGATAGAAGCCCAAGGCCCATGCTAAGCCAGCGTAGCAGCACCATCCTATGTGAACTACTGAAGACGAACTCGAGTGTAACTCAAACTCTATCGAATATCTTCGGATAGACGATCAATGAGACATTCAATTGACTGGACTACTAGTAGCGGATAACGATTGACAAACTCGAGATAAAGATCAACCCCATCCTACGGGATAAGTGATTACTCGATTGAAGTAGTCCACTTGAGATACAAGTCCCAAATGATAAACTACCCTAGACTTATCACAATTGCCCAGCCTACGAGAAGTGGACGACCACCGAAGGACTTGGGATAAAGACTACTCTATCCTACGCGATAAGTGATCACGTAGTTTACTAAGAATACAAGTCCCAATAGTCCGTAACTCTTGACTTACCCACGCCTATAAGTAGGCCACACCTACACAAGGAGGGGGGATGGAACACTAACAGCACTAACATTACTTCCCCTCTCCCCTCTACATCTCCGCGGCCTACACTCCTAATATCGACGCTGATACTTCGGTAGTCTCTGTCTTTCCCCTCTTATTTTTCTTGTTTTTTTATCTTTTCCAATAACCTACTGACTTGAGCGTCGAAGTGTCTTCGGCCGGCACCACACTAGTGTCCCAAGACTCACGCTGCTTTTCGCCTTCTGTCCTTATAAGTTGCTGGTGGCCCGAAATTCGTGATTGTGGATTTTAACGTCTACAAAAAACAAGAGTTTTATGAAGCTTTGGCGACAAAACGTTTTAAGCACAAGTCAATATTCTTCTAAATTAAACACGATTAAATCACAAAAAAGGACCTATCAGAATATAAAATACACATACTAATCTATCAATCCTTTCCAAAATTGAGTATAAATATCTTCATCTCTTCAGCATCAAACTCTGCTTTCTTCCTCTGTTCAGCTAAGTAATCTGATTTCTCCATTTTCAGTCAATGTTAGCAATAATTTTACCACAAAAACCGTAAAATACTTGAGTATAGATTGACTTTTCACTATATATGGACATGTATGTATGTGTGAGTGTGAATACCAATACGTATTTATATATGTAAAATAATGTGTAGTTATGGAGTACATAAGGATTGATGTTATTTTTTGTACGTTCGGTAGCCTTCGAAGACGCGTTGGTTGCTTCGCGCTTTCCTATTGGTCAACGTTTAGTTACAAGAGGGTTCCTCGGGCCTTTTGTTATGTTTAACAGTTTAAGGATAGGTTGAATTTACATTTAAATCCTACTAAAAAGATAAATAAAAAAAATAAAAGACTAGCCACTCTCATTTTAAGTAGGAGTGGTCTCAAAATCAATTATTGTGTGTAACATTTTAAGTGATGTAAAATAACTTAGACTATTTGAATCAATCAAAATAAAAGAGAAAAAAAATTGAATAAAATTTATTAAATAAAGGCATAACAACAATGAAAAAACCTAACCAAAAAGAAAAAAAGAAGAAAAGCTCGTGAGAGGGAGGTTCTAGCCTGTTTGTTTGATTGTGTTTATTTCTATGCTTATTCACTATTTTCTTTGAATATACAAAGCATTTTGTGCATATTGAGTACATTTTCAAAGTGTTTTTTTTTTTTTTGAAATAGTAATTGTTTTTTGCTTGCTATTGTGTGCTTAATGCTATGCTTATTGATCTGAGAAAATCTGGTTTTGTGCATAATTCAATAGAGAAGTAAAAAGAACCGTAAATATAGTGCATCAACAAATAGTAAATGCATAAAGTCAAAATAATTGGCTATTCATTTTAACCGATTTAAGTTTTATGAGAAAATTTTGGTAAATGTAAAGTTCGGGGGAGTTTGAGATTTTACAATAAGTACAAAGGGCAGAAGGGGACAGTTGACCTTTTTTTTACGCTCCACCTCCATGAGATTTTTTTATTTTTTATTTTTTTATTTAAGGGAGGCCTAATCCATTTTACATCAGTTGATATATTACATGAGACTTGATTTAGAAACTTTTCGCATCTAAAACGAGAATCATACCATTGGACCGAATGGCTAGTGGTACTTTCATGAAATTTGAATTTTGCTCTTCCAACTATTAGAAAAAGTAGTCTACTATATAATCTCAAGGGACCGGGGAACAGTTGAAACTTTTTGGTTTCAACTTCTGAATAAAACTTTTGAGTACAAGTTATTCAACTAAATTTTTCTTTACCCTACATGGTGTTAATGTTTAAGGGATTTTTAAATTCATTTTCAGCATTTCCACATTTGGGAGAAAGGAACCATCTGCTAATATAGGGAAGTTATTAGAGTAAAATGAAAATAAAAATTCTATAAAATAAGTGATTGATTAAATATAGGGTACCTGTTGAAGTTGTGAAACTGAAATAAAGAATCTCTAAATATAAAATAGTACTTCAAATTCCCTACATATAAAAAAAAAAACTGTTAGAGTTAGCCTAACTTCTTTATATGTCGTATAGATTGTGTACATAAGTGTGAAGCATTACTTGTCCTGAGAGAAGGAAGTACACATAGTTTCTGAATTTGGATGAACTGCTTGCAAGATCAATTATTGAAGGTCTAATTAATGACGTGACAGAAGAAGTAACAAATTTACAAAAATTGCATATTAAAGTCAAAGTTGGAAATACATGTTGCACCGGGGTGGAAATCATTGGATCAAGACCTATCTCTAATACTATACTAGTTGACTTGAAGTTTTATCCTGACCACAAAAAAAAAAAAAAAAACTTAAAATTTTATCGTAAAATTAATTAGTACTAGATGAAATAGAACAAAATCTTATATGCTAATTTTAATGGTCCTGATTTATCCTTATCGAGTTAGATTCGCAGAGAGACTTTACCCTCCATATTTCAGAAAACAACATATGCGGAAATCCAATTTTA
This sequence comes from Ehretia macrophylla, assembly GCA_037974665.1. NCBI lineage: Eukaryota > Viridiplantae > Streptophyta > Magnoliopsida > Boraginales > Ehretiaceae > Ehretia > Ehretia macrophylla. Next base: position 46,957,735 of record CM075773.1, read on the forward strand.
CTAGTATGCAATCTAAGTGGATAATAGAACTTCAAAAGGAAGATAGAGAAAGACCGAAGCTTTTCTTTCTTTCTTTTTTTTGGTCAAAGCTAAGTACATACTTAAATTAAGTATACAAATAGAAAGCACGGGGAAGATCCTCTTTCGTGGGAAATCATGCTAGAACTCTTTAAACGTTCAATTGTCTGTTATAACGTACAATTTAATAATCATTTAAAATATAAATTTTCAAAAAGAACTAACTTAATTTTTTTAGCCAAAATGCTTGTAATTTTTAAATATTTAGTGGGACTATGTATATCAATGAGAATGAGTTTTGCGAGTATCCGCCCCTTCTCCTTTCCAAATGGGAGTACTATTAGATCGGGAATAGACATTTTTTGCCTTGCATATTAATAGAATTATTTAAACTTATCAATGTTGAAATAATTAATTGTATAGTATTAAGAAATATTGTTATTTCCTAATATATTACTCTAATTATAAGGAGTTTAGTTCCTCTATGTCCTTATTTGTATTAGTGCTACTGTGCTAACGCTATATTTTAATATTGTAGTAGTAGTCGAGCTTTAATCATAGCCATGAAATCCAAATTTTCAAAACCCATATTCTTTTATCTACATGTAATAAACTGTAAAATTACCCCTCCTATGATTATAACTTATAAATATAGAATACCTCCACCAAGCCACAATTATTCCAATTTTTAAGATTTCATCTCAGGCACTATTTTCAAACTTTTTTTTTTATATATAATATTTTCTTTATAATTTTCATTCTTAATGCCGTTGTTAAGAATTTTTTTTAGATTCTTAGAACTAAGTTATTACAATGAGTTACTTTTAATTGGAAAGCTGAAACTTAATTTATAATATATATTTGATTATAATTTAATATCTATAGTTAAACTATTTATTTATTATAATTTTAGTTTATATCTTAAAATTTGTGTATTGTAAACTAATATCAATGCTTAGTTTAAAAAATAATAAAAAATATCGCGGGAATTTATTAACGGGATGGGGATGGGGGTGGAGGTGGGGGTGGGGACGGGGGCAAAAGAAGCTGGCAGGAGAAGGGCGAGAGACGGGGTATCCTTCCAAGTGACCGGACAAAGTGTGAAAATATGACATGTCTTACATAAACGTTGTTGGTCCCACCTTGAAGTTTTCTCACCACTTCAACAATCACGATCGGGTATCATTAGGACAAGTCTCTTACCCTCATGTTACACGAATGTTGTTGGTCCCACTCTTGAAGGTTTTTCTCCACCTCAACTTTTGGTTTGGTTGTGTTGACTTTAGGAGTTAGTAAGGGTAGAGATATAATTTTATAAGGTTTTAATAAAAAAATTAATAAATTTTTGATAGAAATGATGTAACTCTTATTTTTTAAGAAGTATGAACTCTAAATTTTATATATGTAAAAGTGGAAGCGATTTAGGTAAAAAATACATGTATTTATTATTATATACCACCTTATTTTCATTACTAATTTATCACATCTCATATGGATGCTTAATTAAATTCTAAAACAAGAAATTTTTTTATTTATCTTTTTATGCAAACTAAGCATTTACATAGAAATTGATAAATTAGTAATAAAAATAAGATAGTGTCAACATTAGGCATATTCATATTACTTGTACTTTACATACATAGACCCGCAAAGAAAAGCTAAACCAATCCAAAAAGGAAAAATAAATTCAACAGATATAGCCAATAAAGTTTCGAAAGTTGAAAATGGCCCCTCGCAGTTCTCCAGAATTTCGAGTAATATTCAAGTTGATACATTCCCATTGCTAGTAGAATCAACCAATCGTTCATGTAGTCAATGTAGGCGGAGGTAGCCATGAACATAGATGCTGTAGGCGTCCACCTTTCTTTGCTTTCTAACTAGAAATTTCAGTGAAGGAAGGGCATGTAAACCCAAAAAAAACAAAAAAAACAAAAAAATCATATGCACCAATCATTAACTCCCAAAGCATTATCAGGGAATAAGGTTTTTAATATGTAGGAAAAAAGGTGGTGCCCATATTCCCCGACAAACTCCACCAGGTAGTAGACTACCCTACCTCTTACACCAAAAGTTGTTTTACTTGTCCACCTTGAAAGTTTTAACTCACCACTTCAACAATCTCGATCAGGTATCATAATGACATGTCTCTTGCACAAATGTTTTTTTGCTAGGAGCAAGGAGGATGTCAACTTAGTTTGGATGGTCGTAGGTCTCACTGTTGAAGGTTTTTCTCCACTTCAACTTTCGTTAGTTTCTGACGTCATGCTATTTAGACGCCATGTCACTTCAACGTCATGCTATTTAGACACCATGTCACTTCTTTTTTTCTTTTTTTTTGGTAGTCCCATCTTCGGCTTTCCCTTTTTCCTCTTCACATGGCAGAGACTGCAAGAACGAGCCATTTTCTTCACCTATTCGGACAAAACTGGTATGCGCAGTTTAATGTCATGTATATCATAACGAATTCTCATTGTTTGCAAAGCTACAATAATATTTTCCCCCGCACTCTCCTTACAATTCTTGCATTCATTGTCCCAGTGCTGATAAACTTTCTGCAATTGAAGTATCAAGCAAAAAATGAATCTCCATTCGAAACCCATCCAGTAACAATGTTTATCTCCATTACAAGTCTGCTCCTTATATTTTGCTTGGCATGTCATGTAATGTCAAAAACTTCATTAAGCAATTCCTTCCATTCTTATAATGCCAAAATAACTGTTCAAAAAGTTATGGTGCTTTTTGGTATTCTGTCAGTGGCAGCTCTATATTCTGTTTTTTTCCCAGACTCTTTCCGTCCCATTCTATATTTGCTCCCCATTTGCTTTTTTGCAGGTGACATTCTATACTCCAAATTTTGCTCTTTGTGGAGTTTTGTATACTGGAGAGGTATGATTAACATCCCCCACAATCACACATGAAACAAAGGTTCACAAGAGACAAACATTGATCCACCCAGCTAGGTTTTTGCCACAGAATGATGCGTACCAAGTAAATTCCCTTCCTGTGTAACCAAGGCTGAACTACGATTTTAAGATCAGAGTGTACACTCATTTAGTAAAAGGAATCAGTATGTATATTCATACTATGAGAATGATCCAATATAATAAGTTCTTTTTCGTAGAAGTTCTTTTCTCCTAATTAAGAGTGTCCCCTGCACACACTCGTGTCGATGTAACTTTGCTAGTATGTGTAACTGTAGTATATGCGTAACAAATTAATGGATAAATGATATGATTCCACGTTTTGATGGTTTGATGAGCAGGGCAACCAAATGTTACAATATCCACTTTTTGAACGAAGGTTTGGTTAGTGGTGGACAGCAGATAATACTAATTTGAATTTAAAGCCTTTAATAACATAATATCATTATTAGAGTGAAGAACTCAAATACCAAACAAAATACACTAAAGCATAAAGACATTTTACTATATATTGAAAAAACAATTGATCATGCCATTTAAATAGTTATAAGCAGGACAAGCTCCGATTCCACTTGAAATCAACACGAATGACGCTAAGACAAAGAGAAAGAATGAAGAACACGATGTAGGCCATGATTATTAAGATGGGGTATTAAAAAAGTGAAGCAAATTCTGATTTGTCCTATTAGAATTAACTAGCATAATCCATTCAACAAAACTTAAGTCTTGTAAGAAAAAGTCTTGCAACTTCTTATTTTTTAAATTTTTTTATCTCTTAAAAAATGGGTTAAATAGTTTAATTTCTAAATTTACCTGAACATTTTTAAATGGTTAAAAACTAGGTCAAATAGGGCATAAAAGACTAGGAGAAAATGAAAGTAGGAGAACATTCCATCTTTATATACAAAACGCAATTAAACATGAGATTTCATACGCAGTATTACTTGCTAAGCACTGATCAAATGTTCAAATATTAGAAATTTTATCAAATTTTTTGCATCTATATTATAATGAAACAGGAATTAAATCTACGTAGTATGAATCTAATATAGGCGTTGCTGAGGTTGTCCCGTGACCACTGCTTCAATACGCAAAGACAGCTAGGAGAAAGTTGTTTAGGTCAAAACGTTGCTTTGTAAATTTCTTCGAACCTGTAATAGATTTTTAGATTTCTTAGTGCAAAACGTTATGTCTTTTATATGAATGAAGATTCAGGCTCATGAGGACTGAAATTTTACTACGTGCAGTTTCTTCAAAAAGCATGTAAACCACATAAACCAATTGTAATGCCCCACATTGGAAAAAAATAATAAATTTTTAGTTATAAGTAGGTTTTGTTAATTGTTTAAATAATAACTGGGGTTAATATTTTAGAATAGTATATTAGACGCTTAAATAGTTATTTGTTAAGCTTATAATAATAGTCTCGCTATCGGGTCTAAAATTTTGGTTCCGAGAATGGGTAAAATGAAGGAAACGCTATTTAGATTGATTTTTTGTGAGAAGAAAAGAAATAGAGGGATTGATTTTTTTTTTTTTTTTGGAGAACATTTTTGTTTCTCCCAAGTTGAGAACAAATATAAGGAAAAGCAAGTAATAGTATTATCATAACAAAAAAATTACCCTATCCTATCTCTTATTGTCAGTATTGAATGTTTACTACGTAACTTTACATTTAAAATTATCATTTCCTCTATTTCCTTATCCAATCTAAACAAGAAACTATTAAATTCTTTCATTTCCTTTCTCTTGTTCAATTTTTACTATCCAAATGAAAAATCTTCTCATTTTTTCATTTCCTTTGTGTTTTTTTCTTCTAAATTCCCTTCTTTCCAATCTCTTGCAAATTAATCCAGATATACTATAGTACAAGTCTTTAACCATTAGAGCGAGAGAACAATTAAAATAAAAAAGGTAGTCTTTTTATTTTTTAATTTTATCTAATTTACATATACAGACATGGTAGAATCAGCCTAGCATTTTGGTCAATTCCATTGTACTGACCGTATCGTACGTGGACATATTGATCGCTTAATACTGAGTTGACTTAGACCGCTAAGTGTTTGAAAATGCTTGAGAATGAAGCAGATTCCATCTATCTTTCTATGCATGTAGAAGGGAAAATAGTTCATATGGTTCTCATTGTTTTTCATTTTTTTACATTAGTATTTATTGTTTAAACTTACCAAAATTAGTCTTTAATATTTTAAAAACAATCTCAAATTAATTCCCACAATATTTAATAACTAAAATATCCCTAAATCATTTAAAAAATAAAAATAAAACCAACCCCGAAACCTCCAGCCCCTTCCCCGATGATTCACCCGCACCCCCAACCCCTCACCCACCTTCCCCGACGACCTACCCCACCCCGTAACCTTTTTACCAAAGCCAGTCCCAAATACCTTGCTGACTACGTGTCCTAGTTGGTTACAGCTTAGTGGAATGTGTGATGTATGGTGATAACATATATAAAGAGACTCAGTAATTGTATGAGCAAAGACTAACTTCATCTTCTTTAATTTTCTTCTTATTTCTCTGTAATTTCCTCTCCTATAAAGCTCAAAATACATTAAGGGGTCTTGTTCTCTTCATTCTGTTTCTGTGAAATTGCTTGAGTCGTTACAATGAAATTGATTTGTGTTTGAGTTTATGTGTGTTGTATGTAAATTGTTCTTTTTTTGCGACAATGGCCATGGCGACAGCGGCGGTGGTGGTATTAGGTGAAAGAAAAGATAGATTGCTTTTACTATTTTATCCCTATAAATAGTGTTTATTTATGTTAAATTTAATACCAAATTTAATAGAGCGGACTAATTTGGGAGTGTTTTTGAAACATTGAGATCAGTTTGGGTGAGTTCAAACAATGGGGACTAATTTAGAAAAATGAAAAACATTGGGGGCTATCTGAACTATTTTCCCCATGTAGAATTTCTTACATATGTGGAAGATATCACAAATATATGGTTTGTAAGTAGATGTTGTAAGTTTAAGTGATAATTTGAATTAATTATTTTTGGGTCAGTGAATTAAAGGTCCAAGTAGTTATTATCTATAGCCTATAACAGTGTCTCACTTGTAGGCCTAAAGCATGACAAAATGTTATTAAACTCCTGTCACCACCAAGTGTGGAAGCTAAGTGTTGTATAGTACCAAAGAAGGCAATACATTTCTTAAACTTGGAGAAGCAAACAACTAAAATCCTACACTACCAAGTAGTAGTATTTGTGCCCGTTATGAGCATAGGCGGATTCACTTGGGGGAGCAACACTATATGAAGGAGTGAGTTGGAGATATATTTTAAAATTTTGTGTAATTATATGGTATTTTTAGGCTTAAAAAATTAATTTAATCCCTCTGGAAAAAAAAAAGTTATCCACTTATAAATGTTAAATTATGCGTTTTTAATCCACACTGAATGAAAATCCTGAATTCGTCCTTGTTTACGAGTATATCACATCCTTAACGGAGATATGTAATGTCCCACATTAGTGTAAAACAATATAAGTGTGTTGTTCTTAAGTATGTATTGTGGATTTGAATAATAATTTGAATTAATTATTTAATTTGAATTAGTGAATTTGAAGCTAAAGTAATGCAAGTATGAGGTTCTGATGTTGGGAAGTGACAATATACTATGCGTGCAGGTATGTATTAAGTGTACAATTATTAAGGATAATTAAATCTTTTCACTTATTACCTTTCCTTTCTCACCATAAACCCCCAAAAATCTATTATTAAAGGATTCTTCAATTCATCGATAAATTTGCACTTCCAAAAGTGAACCCAAATAAGAGAAAGATTTCCCTAATTCTACCTATTATTTTTTTTTTTTTTTTTTTTTTCCAGAAAGTGCAATCCAAACCTCTCTCCTTCGGTTTTATGTTGACAACTTGACCATGAGTCTAGTTCCTTATAGTGAACGGGGCAGCAGAAGTTTTCTCTACAGCTTCGACCCAAATCTGCAGCTTGGATACAAAGGGGTTTGTTGATTGTATATGACATCTAAACATTTTCACGAGCATTGCCTGGTGGAAAGCATGAATGGATCCAGAAATTCCTTTTAACTGGAGTAAAATACATAATTTTTCAACTATATGAGGATATCTTTTTTTCAATAGGGGCTATAAAGACGACATGCTCTCCCTTTTGCTAAAGACTTGGGATGAAATTTTTAGCACTCGTTTTATAAGTACCCTTTCAATTTCTTGATCAAATTCCAGTCCTCAGTCCTCTAACCGACCATTTTTATCTTCACAAGTGCTCTCATATGGAGGAGGCTGTCCCGGTGCTGCTCAACTTTCTGGAATTGAAGTATCAAGGCAAAAATGAATCTCCATTTGAAACACATCCAGCAACAATGTTTATAGCGAATACGAGTCTGCTCATATATTACTTTTCATACCATGTTCTGCTAAGAATATCATTTAGCAATTCCTCCCATTCTTATAATGCCAAAATTGTTCAAAAAGTTATGGTGTTTTTTGGCACTCTATCAATGGCGAGTCTATACTCGGTTCTTTTCCCAGATTCAATCCGTCCCTTGCTATATTTGCTCCCCATCTATTTTGCTGCAGGTGATTTGCTATACTGCAAATTCTGCACGTTATGGAGCTTGGCATATAGGAGAATTATGGTGAAGATGGGGCATATCAAGTAGATTCACTTCTTGTATAACTACTGTGTGTAGTAGTTGATAGATTCACTTGCTTTAAATTGGACAAGAAATGTTCCTTTTGATTTGTAGAAACATGACTTTGATCCTACTTTGTCGGATAAGCTTTGTATTGATATTACTATGAATGGAAAGTTTCACTATTTTGAGCCAAAAAAAGGTCTTAGTAGTGCACAGCTCTGTTCTGCTTAGGACATCATCCCAAGTCTAATCGTGTATCTAAATATGGGAAAACTGTTGCAGTCTGTCAAGCCGTGTGATAAGGGCATCTTTAATGGAGCATGTAAAATAGAGTTTAGGTCTTTAAAAGGTTATAATTGAGATTTTTAAAGACCTTATGAAAAAAAACAACTCCAATGGATCTCTAAATATACGTGAGGTCCACTAATTTTACTATTTGGCTTCAAAAATGACAAAATTTTGGAGTTATTTTATTTTATTTTTTTACGCGATCTCAAAAAACCTCAATTATAACCTTTTGAAGATCCAAATTATAGAATTAGAGGCCCAAACTCTTTTTTACATATTCCATTGAGGATGCCCTAAGGGTGCATCCTACAAGCAAGTGGGATCTACTTCCACACTCACAATCTGACGTTCATTAGCTCCTGTAGAACAATTTTCCCTAAATATTTAAATTGCCGTATATAGACTTTGAGAACTGAGTAAATTAAATTAACTTTCACTAGTCTCTAAGGTATCAAACACAACACACATACACTCAAGAGTTGAATATAATAATCAAATCACATTCTATTATAATCAAACTTGAACTATAGCTTCAACCACTATTGTATAAGATGAAAACAAATAACCAGCATGATTTGGCCATGCTTATTTATGTAGTCCATTAAATAATTATGCAAATTCTCATTCGTCCAATCACATGTAGCAAAATATAATAAAAAAGACTTAATTCAAGCAAGAAAAGAAAATGACACATAAATATCAATAAAATATTCTTCCTATTACATGCAACATATTCTAAGCCATTATAATCAAAAGTTTTAAGTTTAAGTTGCGTTTTATGTTATATATATATATATATATATATATATATATATATATATATATATATATATATATAACACGACATTTCTAGAGAACACTTCACTAAACTATTCTTCATTTTTGCAAAATTGACAAGTAATAGTACAAAATTAACATAACTAGCACACATATGCAACCAAATGATATAATTTCCACTATTTGAATATACGATTAGCGCAGCGCATAGCAGATAATATTGCTTAGGACATGTCATGTTTATGTCTTGTATCTAAAGATGGAAATATTCATACAATTAGTTATTTTGGTTTTTTCATGGTCTTTTAGAAACTTGCAAACTTTTGGTAGTCTTCTAGAGCTCTGTTGTCGGAATCGTACGATTCGCGATTCGAATCGTACGATTCGATACGATTCAGTAAAGAATCGATACAAATCAAATGAGAGAATCGTGAATCAACGTGAATCGTATGTGAATTGTATGTGAATCATACCGAATCGTACGATTCACTGAATCGTTCGCGATTCAGGCCACACTCACAAACTGCAAATTAGAGTCATAAGAAAATATGACAAAGCAGATTATCTACGGTTGGGTGAAAAAGCTTTGAAGTTGAACAAAGTGTTAGCTATTAGTGGTCCATTATTAATTGGCCTAGGTGCACTTGGGTCTGCCTTTGTCGGTTCGTCTTCTCATGGCTCCTGGGCAGTTATGTTAGGAGTCGTTGCTGGTGCTTTGGCAACTGTTGTGAACACATTTGAACATAGTGGACAAGTCGACATGGTGTTTGAAATGTACAGGAGTAATTCTGGTTTCTTTAAATTCATGGAGGAGTCAATAGAAGCAAACTTGTCAGAAAAAGATGTGGAGAAAAGAGAAAATGGTGAATTGTTTTAGATGAAGGTGGCTTTACAGTTAGGAAGAAGCCTATCAGAATTGAAAGATCTTGCAGCTTCTGCTTCTAGTAAGAGGGAGAAATTGATGAGTTTGCAAGCAAGCTCTTCTAGGGCTAAAATTATATTAGCTTGTTTTATTTTATTCTTTATCACCAGCAATGATACTATATATATATATATATTTTTATTTTTTATTTTGAGATTCATAAGCAATCGTATGTGGTCTTTGTAGTTTGGACATAAAATTGCTTTGGAATTTAATTTGCAAGATAGTGATTATTAGAAAAATAACAAAAAAACATATATTAATATTCATTCAAAAGAAGAATTTCAACTAAAACCTGTTAATAGAAACATAATATATCAAATTAATCTAGTTTTAAATTTGTGACCGAATCGGTACGATTCACGATTTGATACGATTCACAATTCAAAAAAATGACATTTCGATTCACGATACAGTTCACGATTCGACAACTATGTTCTAGAGAGTTACAATTAGCTATTTTGGCTCTTTCATGCATGTTTACATCTTGTATCCTAATAGATATTTTTTTCTTTCAACTCCTACATGACATTTTGTTTTTTCAACTTCTACATGGCCTCCTTTCTTTTATTTTTCAAACATGCATCACGAAAATATAATCCCTAAATCTTTTCAATTTAATCACATGACAAATGTTAACACTTTTGAATTCATCCAAAGAATATGAACATATATACACAAGCATACAGACACACGTATATATACTTGTGTGAGTCTACGTATATTTTTGTGCATATGTGTTGGTATTTTTTTCTCTTTTGGCTTTAAAAAGGGCAAAAATTTGGCATGTGACTGATGAATTGAAGATATTTAGGACATGTCATGTATATGGTGTCTGTATGCTTTTGTATAAAAAGGAAAACAAATGCTACATAGGAGTTGGAAGAAAAAAAAAACAAAAGATGCCATGTAGGATAAATAGTAATATTGTTAGTTTAAGGTGTGTAAAGTACCCTTTTATAAAAGTATGAGCTCTTCTATTAAATGTTTTGAAGTTAAGCTCTAAATTTTGTATTAAACCAAGTGCAAGTTCTAAAATTACCTTTTTCCACAAAAAAATAAAAAGAAATAATATACCAGTAGAAAAAGGGGAGGGGGGGGGGGGGGGGGGGGGGGGGGAAGAAACACAAGATTCACCTCTTCCTTTATTTTTATTATTATTTTTAATTCAGGAGAGGCCTAAGATCGTACAACATGACTATTGAGATTTGAGTTTACAAACTCTCACATATATAGCGAAAAATCTTACCACTTGACCAAATCCCTAGTGGTTTCACCCCTTCCTGTTCAATACCAAGCACATCACCATTTTTTTTGCCATTTAAAAATTGAATGAAATATATAATAAAGTCGAAAAACCATGGAAAGGACTCATACAAAATAAGGTTATGTATAGTTCATATTCCACGGGCTTTTCTAAAAATCATGTATATTACTGGGGGTGGATTCTATTTTTTCTTTTGCTCGGTTGGATTCAAAATTTTTTAAAAAGAATTATGTAATGTACACTTCAATAATTATTTAAATAATATATTATTTTATAACTTAATGTTTTTAGCTAGAGACCTTGTAATTTGAAATTTATAGTTGATCAGTAGAGTTACAATCCTCACTATTCCCTACTAAATCCTCCCCATACGATAATAACAACTAAACATATCTTGGTATGAGGACCCTTTAGAAAATATCTTCCACTTGCAAAGTGCATGGTGTTTGAGGGCTTGTAGCATTTTTCTCGATGATTTAATATTTTATTTTTTACAATGAGTTAGGCATATGGTGTATAAAATGAAAATCTTTTAATTAGACACTACCAACAATAATTATAGAGAAAATTTTACAGCATGAGCATGTGGCATTTAGTGAAGAAAAATGGTTTGTCCAAACGAGCAGGTCAATCTTGATAGTATAGGTGTTATTTGATGTGTGGGGTCAAATCAATCTATCTTCTCTGTTAGAGCCTGGTGCTTTTTTTCCTGGTCTAAAAGATGCTTATACGAAAGAACCTCGTAATTCTTTAATTACTTAATTGACTCTGCTTGTTAGGATGATTCAAAAGATGGGAAACTCATACGTGTGATTTTTACTTATTATATGAGAAATTTATTTATTAATTTGTACTAAAATATTTTTTAAAAAATATAGTGCAGAAAAAGTTTCAAAAATTACCCACCATACAGTTTTTCAGAATTTCAAATGGCCTTTCACATTTATGGATAATCAATCGATGCCTTATCAATAGCGACTCTGTACTTTAGTTTTTGCCACACAATGATCATGATGCATACCAAGTAGATTCATCACTTCCTGTGTAACTACTATATATATATATATATATATATATTTTTTTTTTTTTGTGTTTTTGTCATGGTGTAACTACTATATAAGGTGCAATAAATAAAGAAATTTCAATTCTTTGGAAGGCTTGATTTGTAGTGCAACGAAATGATAGAATATCCACTTTTTGAAGGTTTTCATATTTGATTAGTAGTGCACAACAATTAATACTAATTTGCTGTCAATTTAAATCATCTAATAACATAATATCTACAAACAATATTTGTAGAAGTTTGAAATATGAATTAAAAATTTTGAATACAACTATATATGTTGGTGATGATAATAGTCTGAAATAATGTTGACCTTGACAATATGCACTGCTTTTCAATCCATCAAAAATTTGTGGAGACACGGATGGATATCAGAAGATCAAGAATATTTTACCTTAAGGATGTGATCAAGAATCATAATTGGCATCCCACTTTTAAAGTTGGCATCTGCCGGGACGGGGTCAACATTCATGCAACTTTATCTACAGTTACAACTTTCTTTACTTATTACAACTCTTTAATTGGCATTGCAGTCAGTACTGCTTACGACATGATATGATTACTTACTTTTTGTATCAAGAGATGGATAATATTCCTACAATTATCTATTTTGGTTTTTTGCATGTTTACATTTTGTATCTTAATTACTTGATATTTTTTTTCTTTGACATTTTGTTTTTTCAACTTCTATAAGGACTTTTTTTTCCCCTCTTTCTGTCAAGCACTACATAAAAACAATCCCTAAATCTTTTTAATCCATCAATTACATGACAAATTTTAATATTTTTCTCATAACATTATAGCATTATCAATATATTTTCTCATATTAAATTCCCTCGTCAATTTTAAGAAATGGGTAAATCCTATTTTAACTCCATGTGTAATTGAATGGAGAATTTCAAATTTTCTCATGAACTCTTTTCTTTACCCCCAATGGACATTTTTTTTTTTTTGGGTCAAGCAAAAGATTCCTATGGACAGAACTATCTCCACGTGGTATTGCATGGAGAATTTGGACGTCATTTTCGGCACCTCAGGTTGATAGTTTTTCAAGTCCATCATATGCAGTAAAGTGACTGGGGACTCAATGCGCCACTCCATAACTTGCTTTCCATGGCAGAGGCTACAAGACCAACCCATTTTCTTCATCTTTCAGGAGAAAACATGTATGGGCAGTTCAATGTGATGTATATGATGACAATGAACACTCTTTGTTTGCAAAGCAACAATAATATTCTGCCTACTCTCCTTACTATTCTTGATTCATTGTCACATCAAGAAAATTTTAACATTTTTCTTATAACATTATCAATATATCGGTCTCCAAAAAAGAGGGGCTAGGCCATATGATTTTTCTTTACTCTTACTAGCAATAAGAGTGCAAGAACGTCTATTTAAGCAAGGCTACGCGTTCTTCATATACTTATCTAAATCACTCCCCTGATTTATATTTCTTCTTAACAAGTCCATCTTTCATGGCCAAAACTAGAACAAACCATTTTGTTCACCAACTTACTGGAGAACACTTGTATGGCTAGTCCAATGTCAGGCATATGATGATAATGAACTGTCTTTCTTTGCAAACCTACAATGTTTTGCCTACTCTCCTTACAATTCTTGCTTTCATTGGCCCCGTGCTGCTCAACTTTTTGCAATTGAAATATCCAGCCAAGAAGGAATCTCCCTTCGAGACCCACCCAGCAACTATCGTCATCGCCAAAACAAACCTCGGCATATTTTGCTTTGTATGTTATGTTCTGTCGAGAATGTCATCGACGAGCAATCCCCCCCATTGTTATGCCAAACTCGTTCAAAAAAGTATGGTATTTTTTGGTACTCTAGCAGTGACAGTTCTATACTCCATTCTTTTCCCAGACTCTTTCGGTCCCATTCTATATTCGCTCCCCATTTTCTTTTCAGCAAGTGACATTCTATACTCCAAATTTTGCTCATTCTGGAGAGCTATGGTTAACATCCTGCAGCAGCCACCCGTGCAACAAAGATTCAGAAGAGTACCCTTGATTCACCAAACTAGGGTTTTGCCACAGATTACTGCGTACCAAGTAGATTCACTTCCTGTGTAACTAGGGGCCCAGCTATAACTTATTTTTTTTTTCTTTGCCCTATTAAGAGTGTTCCCTTACACATCCCCTCATGTTTATGTAACTTTAGTCATGTTGTGTGTAATTGTAGTATTGGTGTGACAAAGTTAATGGATAAATGATATGTTTTGAAGTTTTGATGGGTTTATGTTTTTGTGTTTGGTCAAACGTATTGCTGGTTTGATGTATCCACTTAGATTAGTAGTTGATAAATTTTTTAGTATTTGAAGGTTTGGTTAGTTGTGCAGGGTACAACAGATGGTACTAATTGGGATTTACTGCTTTAAACCTTATAAGATCAATGATAGTGAATAACTCAAATCATTTTATCACTATCAATCTCTTTAGGTTATTGTTATGTTGTTAGATCCTAATCTATTAGCTAGTGGTGAAAAATCTTTATTATAAGTAGCTTATATATTACTAATAATGTTGACCACTTTTTAAATTCCCGAGTTAATATTTCTTTGGATTCAATTGTATAAAATATATTACTATTTACAATTTATAAATACGAGTTTTCACCCTAAAAGTAGCAAATGGTCTATTAAACAAATAGCTTTGATCTAAAAAAGAAAAAGAGCCTTTAAATTCGACAAAACAAACATAAAGATTACCATTACTTAGCAAAAAAAAAAAAAAAGAAACCTAATACAAACGGATAAACTAAGCACGAAATTTCAAAAGGCAAAACTTGACAAACTAAGTACAAAACTCCAAAAGGCAAAACTTTTACCTTACTCTTTTCTTTCTCTCACCACTAAAGCTACTCTATTCCACTCTATTGTTCTCCAATTCGCACACTTCCGCTTAGAATCGATTCGATGTATTTTTTTTTTTTTTTGATAAATATTGGTAATGCCATGGTCTTATATTTTCTCAAAGCAAGATTTACTTAATTACTTTAATATTATAAAAAGGGACTTTTTCTATGTACAATAACTATAGTTATTTTTATTTTTTTTGTTTTATATATTAAGTCGTCATTATATATGCATTTCTGCTTACATATTTTTAATTGTTATAATGTGCGTCAAATGAGAGGGAGTTACTTGAAGGTCTCACTTATGCAATAATATGCTTAAATTAAGTATTGTTTTATGCATAGATGGGCGTAATCAAATCCCTATTATTGACTTGTCGTTGTAGTGCACCCCTAACCCCGGGTGCCTGGCGCCACTGTTTAATGTAATAGCTTTTCAACTTGAAAATACCTATATATGCTTACACAATATTGTTTCAATTTAAATAACTAAAATATTCCAATTATTTTCTCAAGTAAAATTATATTTTGATTATGAGAAAGGAAATTAAGGATGTAATTGCAAGCCTAAAACCACAGAAAATATTATAAAAAAAAAAACTTATCATTCCAAGCCATAAGTCCCTTTTATACATAAAAATGTTTCTTTTTTTTTTGCCACTATGAATTTCAATAATTTGGTTAGGCACATATGAATGAGAGAATGACTTTCAAATGTAATAAAAGAAGAATCCTGCATACGCGTTTTCTTCGATAATACGCAAGTTGATATGTGCGTTAGTTTTTTTTTTTTTTTTTGGGACAAAGACACGCACTAATTGAAGAGTTGCATTGTTCATGATCAACTACTTTTACGTAGTCCAACGTAGTCGGAAGTGACAATATTGTTACTTAAGTGGGCTGTGTCACAGAATGTTGTAATCTCGGGGGGACTGCGATCGACGGCTACAGGTGATTATATAATAACACATAAATCCAAAAATTGGCAATGACAGATTTAATAATTATTTATCAAACAAAGACAGTATCGGCTATTTCATAATCAGATCGAACTAATCACAAGCAAAGGCACATGAAAAATCAAATTTCAAATTTCTGATACATACGATTTGTATCATAATTTGCATTGCGTTCATATATAATGTATACATATTTCATTTAACTCTCAATTTTCGTCTTTCTCATTCAATGTCGCCTATTTCACTATAAAGCTCCACTAATAAGCATAAAAAAATAACTGATGCTTAAATCATAAGTTTGAGACAACACATGAAAAATCAAATTTCTTAAGAGAGAATACATGCATGTTCTGATATATAGGCTATGATATTATATATGTAAACATAGTTATTATGAAAACATATAACAATTGAATTTATCAGTAATTATGTAATTATCACAGTAAATCACTGAGGCCACAAGTACTACTTGACGCGAAAGACCAAGTTATAGTAATGATTAATTGATTTATCTACCTTATAGGTAGGGCGATGAATAATTAATATGTATATATAGGAACGTTAGTTGCTTCCATCAAATAACCTAGTGAGTTTGAACTATAAGTAGTTAATATTTTAATTTAAATGAGTCACCGATATCTTAATGAATCACACCCGTACTAACCATACATACAAGGCAAGTTTTGATTAAATGCTAGCTAATCAATAATGGAGCTGGATTCATTTTCACATAGCCTTCGCTTGGTGCTCCTTATTTTTTTCAAATTTTTAAAATTTTCTTGCCCTCATTGAATAAATTTTCTTGCCTTCACTTAGGTAGCGATTGGTACATTGGAATAAATTTGGACAAGAATGAAATGAGCCAAGGAATGGAATGAAATTGGGAATGGAATGAACTTGAGAATGAGAATGACATGTTTGGTATGCTCTACGAATTAAGAATAGTAATGTAAATGACTTGTATAATACGACAGAATTACTATTTTATTATTATATTATTAAATATAAAAATAAATATAAACATAACCGTAAACAATATAAACATAAATAATAATAATAATAATAATAATAATAATAATAATAATAATAACAAAAACAAAAATAAATAATAATAATAATAATAATAATAAAAATAAAATAATAATTATTATTATTAATAACAAAATAAATAAAATAAAAATAACAATGATAATAACTACAACAATTATTATTATAATTATTAAATTGGTATTATAATTATTTTTATTTTCGTTTTTATTTTTATCATTATTATTTTTTTTATTTTCGTTTTTATTTTTATCATTATTATTTTACTTTATTATTATTATGTGTATTTATTATTATTATTATTTTAATCACTATTATTATTTTTTATTTTTGTGTTTATGATTTTTTTATTTATTATTATTATTATTATTATTATTATTTTTTTTATTTTTATTATTATTATTATTATTATTTTTATAATAATATTATAATATTTTTAATAATTATTAGTAATTATTTTTTTTTTAATCACTATCATTATTTTTTATTTTTGTTTTTATTATTAATTTTATTTTCATTATAATTTTCATAATAATAATAATTATTATTTTTATAATAATTTTTAAGGGTATAGTAGTTAAGGTTATTCTCAAACACATGGGAATTAGTCATTCTCATGTATTTAGTTTGGAATGACTATTCCCATATATGTGGGAATAACATTGTCAAGTTCATTCCCTCATACCAAACATGAAAATTAAAATAGAATTGGAAATGTCATTCTATTCCTAACTCATTCTCACGTACCAATTACTGTCTTAATGTTATCATCTTTCAAGATATTATATGCCTACCGACTAACGTTTATATAGTGAATGGTGGAAGTCAATGGAGTATATACATGGAAACAGTTCTAGTTAGAAGCTTGGAGAAATATTTACAGAACAAGACATATCTTCGTTATGGCATTCAATTGATGATGTTTCAACTTTGTGGAATTGAAATATATAAATATTAAGAAAAAGAACGTGTCACCATTCAAGCAACATCAGTTAACTATGTTTGAACCCACTTTTAAGTCTAATCGATTATTAAAATCCACTATTAGCATTTTGTCGATTAATATTCTAGTATTAAACTGTCTTGGACATACCACTTGATATCGAATTCAATATGCAGGAGTAAAAGTTCTCGAATCTATGTGCTTTTAAACCTTTCATGATTGATGGGAGGATCTTTGTACTTGCGCCATCAAAGTCATGCATGTCGGGGCTGTAAGGTCCCCGATGTGTATCTTAATTTTTAGCCAACTAATTCAGACCACTATTGAAATGGTTTAGTTGGGCAAGTGTAACAAGTAGTAAGTGGTGGAAGTTTCTCAATAAAAGTTAAATTTTGGGACTAAAGTGGAATAATAGAATTTTAGTCAATTAAGAAAACTTGAAATTTGTTTGTCAATTCCAGAATAAAACAGCCGTTAATTTTTATTTTTCCATCTTATCTCCAAAGACTCAATCTTGCCTTCAAAAAAAATTAAATTTCGAGTAAAGATTTTCAAGGTGGAATCAAAGCTTTAAAGTGGGTATATTCTAGTCTTCATCCATTTTACTGAAGAGATTATAAAATTCATGATTTAGAGTCAAAAACTTGTGATTGTGAATTATTGCTTCAAAAACAAGGGATAAGTGGAACTCTTTTTCCTCTACTTGTATTAAATTTAAAATCATGAAAGTTTTGCAACTGCTTGCTATATACCAATCTATACTTGTCGTGATGATCCGTTTGTGCCATGCGTGCTAGTGCAAGAATGTCTCCTCTTCAATTCCTTTTTCCACTTTTGATCTCATTTATATATTGTTGCTTCTCCAATGATATTTGGCATGAGTTGTGGTATCTAATTCACTCTTGATTGACTTTTCAAAGAGAAAGAAGAGACTGTGTGGCTGATTGTAAAAAGAAAAAAGAATAAAAAGTAAGATTTACCCAGAAAGGGACATGATAGTTTCCCTTCCTTCCTTTCTTGATTTTATGTGCAGTATTACCTTTTGATTCTTTTGTATCATGTCCTATTTTGCTACAAATAGTAAAAATACGAGACTAAAAATGTACATTTTAAAAGATAAGAACTAAATTGGAACAAATAGTAAAGATACGTGGCTAAAAGGGTAAATTTTGAAAAATAATAACTAAAATGGCACTAACACTAAAGATAAGGGACCAAAGTGGGTATTTACCCTAAAAAGTTTATCCATAAATGAGGACTTTCGAACATAGGTGAAGCTACATATACCCCAGTGTATGCATGCATACACTGGTTTATTTTCGTAAATTAATGTAAATTTATTTAATTTTAAAAAAATAGATGCACCTTTTATTTTTGGTTGGTTACAACTTGATGTGCACAGAAGGTAATGCTAATTTTTATTTATACCCTTTAGTAACATAATAACGTGATAAACCTATCTACTACTTCGTCTGCCAGTATCCAACAACTTGCTCTTCATTCTTGTTTTCCAAAGGTTAGAGAGAGCTTCTATGGCAGAGGCTACAAGAACAATTCATTTTCTCCACCTCTTGGGAGAAAATTTCTATGCCCAGTTTAAGTCAAATGTATGAAAATGAAGTGTCTTCGTCTGCAAAGCTACCATACTTTGGTGACTCACCTTACTATCCTTGCATTTATCGTTCCAATTCTGCTCAACTTACTGGAGTTGAAGTATCAAGCAAAAAATGAGTCTCCATTCGAAACCCATCCGGAAACAATGTTTGTAGCCATTACAAGTCTGCTCATGTATTGCTTGTCGTATCATGTTATTTCAAAAATTCCTTTGAGCATTAATTCCTCCCCATTCTTATGCGAAAATTGTTCAAAAAGTTATGGTGGTTTTTGCAACTCTGTCAATGGCGACTCTGTACTCTGTTTTTTTCCCAGACTCCGTCTGTCCCGTTCTGTATCTGCTGCCCTTTTGTATTTCAACAGGTGACTTGCTATACTGCAAATTCTGGACATTGTGGTGTTTGTTATACTGGAAAATTATGGTTAAGATTGATCTCCAATCGAATATGCAAGAAAGGCTCAGAAGAGAAACCTTAACCCACCAGACTTGGGTCGTCTTCCCACAAATTGATTCACTTCCTGTGTAGCTACAGTATATATAACTGCAACAAAAATGGATACAATTTCTATTCTTTGAAGATCTAATCTGTGCACGGCAGATAGTATTGCTTATGACATCTCATGTATCTAAACAAAGGCGGATGTACGTCGTGGAACTGCAGTTCTTATTGGTCCAAAAGAACGTTACTAAATTGGTGTATTTTTTTTAAACAAATTAAATATTGATGTATTTTTATTTTAAAAAAATTTAATAGCCACCATTGAATGAAAATGTATTCATATAATTAAAAAATAATGTGTTTTAGTCCCCTACTGAGAAAAGTTTCCGAATACTGCGTATCTAAATATTGAATTTTTTTTAATTTTGTTTTCTTTGTAAAACCTTTTATTGTTCACGTCCACGAAACAAGTAGCATGAAGACATTTTCCTATTAAAAAAAAAAAAGAAATATCGTGCCGTTCAAACCTCAATAAAACAAAATAAGCTTCAATCAGAGGCGGATGCACCATGGGGCTTGCAGGGGTTGTAGCCCCCACTGACTCCACTTATTTTTTCATACGTATATGTAATTTTGGGTAAAAAAATAAATTTATCCCCACTGAAAAAATAATATTTGTAAAGAGAATTATAATGTGTATAACAATATTTAAACTTTTTATGATACATCATTTAACTATTATATATTGTTTATTAATTAAAAATTATCTGTATAGTTTCGACTAGTCAAATTGTTCGTTACAGTCCCTATTGAAGAAAATTTCTAAATCCGCCTCTAGCTTCAATCCAACTAAAAATTCAACATGAATGATCACAGGACATTTAAGCAATTTTCCTTTCGATTGCATTCAAATGTTGTTGAAGCACCAAGGTAGAATGAAAATGAGGGAATTCCAAGCAACCAAAATTAGAATCATTCAAATCTCTTCCTTAAACAGATACAATCATCCAAAATTGTCATCCATTCAATTCTATTTCACATAACATGAAATTTATGTAAAGCTTGATTCCCCTTATGTCCAATACTTGTGTAAAGCTCTCTACAAATTGTCATCCAATTTTTGCATTTCACGAGGAGATACATGTACCAGTCATGGAGCATTTGTAGCCATTGAGGATGGTATATGTTAAGAATCATGAGTTTTTATTTTAAAATCAATTAGTATCAAGTGGAGTGTCTAAGATTTTCAAGTTTCTCGTATAAAAGAACCTATGACAGAAATTTCAACTGGCACTACAGTGTATCTGCCATAGAAATTTCTCTAAAACTTAAGTGGGGATTTACAGATTTCTCTCTGAGATTCTGTATGAATACAGTAGGAGGGTTCACTCGTGGAGAGCTCGAATTGTATCAGAAACTACATTGAACATCAACTTTTAAGGTAATCCTCCAATTCGTAATTATTAGATAATTTTGTTTATGTGTAGAATCATATATGTTGTCATGAACGGGTTTTACTTCTACTGTGTTATTATTTGATTTTTTTTTTAATTTTATTTTTAGAGGCGAAGTCAAACACCGAATATCTACATTAACCCCCGATTTCTAACTTCACCCCTGCTTCCGAAGCGCAGTTAACGAAACCAACACTATAATACCCATCATGACCTTCAATAATGCCGGATCGGTAGCATAGATGAATGGACCTGCAGAGACTACCCGATAACTTCACTAAGAATCTTCCAGGTCGCTTTCTAACGTACTGCCAAACCCTTCTCCTTTTTCTGTCAGTCATTGCTTTCAAACCCTTCACATAGTCAGCAAAGTCAGTATCGAAGTTCTTTTCGTCCACCACATCGAGAACTTGTTTTTTCAATACTTATTCACCACAAGAATTTGGAAACATTGTGCGAGGAGGCTGAGATGTGGGGAAGTTCGCTATAAATGGGAGTCCATTGTGGATAAGCTGGCTGGTATAAATAGGAAGAAAGGCTTGAAATCAGATCTTATCAAAGCCACGACTTGTGCTTGTGTTTATAATGTGTGTATTGAACGTAACAACAGACTTTACAATTCGACCGCAAATATAGATGAACAAATTATTAAGAAAATTTTTTTAGATGTTAGAGGAAAATTTTGTATTCAACGTAAATATAACAATAGCCTTAAAAATAGTATTCTTTGTACAAAATGGTATATAATGTGTTGATCTCATACCTTTGGTAATTATTTTTTGAGGTGGAACAAAATGAGTTATTTGCTTGCTTAAAAAAAAAAAATAGCAAAGTCAGTAAAGTTAAAAGGTTTTTGGCATTTGAGGTTAGCTTTCTAAACCCTTTGCTATTTAAGTACACCATTTCACTTCTTGATCTACAAGTAGATCATCTACCTTCTCGATCATTTTTCCTCTTCATAACTTAGTACTTTTTATGGCAGAGGCTACAAGACCAACCCATTTTCTTTACCTCTTAGGAGAAAACTTGTACGGCCAGTTCTTAGGAGAAAACTTGTACGGCCAGTTCAATTTCATGTATATGATGACTGTGAACTGTCTTTGTTTCCAAAGCTACCATACTCTGGCTACTCACCTTACTAATCTTGCATTTATTGTCCCAGTACTGCTCAACTTTATGGAATTGAAATATCAAGGAAAAAATGAGTCTCCATTCGAAACCCATCCAGCAACGATGTTTATAGCCAGTGCGAGTCTGCTCGTGTATTACTTTTCATACCATCTTCTATTGAGAATTTCCTTGAGCATTCCCTCCCCTAATTATACCAAAGTTGTTCAAAAAGGTATGGTGTTTTTCGGTACTTTGTCAATGGCGTCTCTGTACTCGGTTTTTTTCCCAGACTCCATACGCCCCGTTCTATATTTGCTGCCCATCTGTTTATCAGCAGTTTACCTGTTATACAGCAAACTCTGCACATTATGGAGATTCCTATCCTGGAAAATTATGATTAAGATTGGTCGCCGATCACATGTGCAAGAAAGGCTCAGAAGACAAACCTGGGTTTTGCCACAGAACGATGAACACCGAACAGATTTGCTTCCTGTTTAACACAGTATAGGTGCAACAAAATGATTACAATTCCACTTTTTGAAGATCTAATCAGTGTACAATAGCTACTGCTGCCTAATATTACAAGCCCTGTATCTTCTCTTTTCTCTTAGTGTCTTTCGGAAACTCTATGCTAACTTTTAGTAGTCTTATGCCCAAAAGTACAGAAAGCATATTTTCTTAATTATAGAATAACATAATCATGTCATATAAACAAGGCTTAATTGATCAACATCAATGACGACAGTACGAAATCAGTGAAAGAGCGAAGAAGAATAAAGAACAGCGAGAGCTCATTTTATGCTCTTGAATATAAACAACACTATGTTTATCCAAACTTAACAAGATGGTCCGTTACAAGTTCTGAGATTTAAGTTAAGAATTTGTCGACCCAAGATTATTAAGATAGTCCAACAAATAACTAACTATTAACACTAAGTAGTTAAGAATTTCTAAAGAGCATGCCTCTAATCTAGTTTTATTTGAACACTTTATGTGTAGCTACATCATAGGGGCAACACATTGGGTAGAATTACATTTCCTGATTACCTACCTACCTTTTGTATCTAAAGATCGAAATTTTTTCTATTTCTCTTTTTTGAATTATTACACTATTCGAATAAATTTTATAATAGTTTAGGTTCAATAAAACAAGAAGCATGAAGGCATTTTCCTATTTATTAAAAGAATAATCATGTCATGACCAATAAAACAGAAAAAGCTCCCCACCCAACTATAAATTCGATATGAATAATCACATGTCAGAATCAGTGAAAGCAGGGGTGGAGTAAAAAATCTAATGTTAGAGTGTTGAATTTTTATTTATTTATTTTTTATATAATATTTTATGTACTGTATTTTTGGGTTAGTTAAAAAAAAACCCAATTTTTACAGTTAAAAAAAAAAAATCAAAATAAGCATAACAATCTAATATAAAATGTGAGAGCCCACGATGTGGTCCATGCTTATTAAGATGGTCCATTAAATAATTAGTCAAATTCTGGTTCGTGCTATAACAGGTGGCATAATCTAATGAAAGCAAACACAAAACTTAACTCGCCAAGTTTCTAAATGGCAAAGCGAAACTTTTCCAATGGACTATATTATTTTAAAGAAAGAAGGAAATCAACTACAAGATGTTACGGGACACTTATTACCCATGGTTAAAAATAATAGTTCTTAAAGATGTTTTAGGGTTTCATAAGGTAAATCTTTGATCGTATTGTAATTTATTGGGTAAATTATTTTTATAGTCCTTCAATTATAGAACAAATGATAAATTGATTTTCAATATTTCAAAATAAACATTTTAGACCTTGGACTTAAAATATAGTGACGCTACTAGACGTCACCTCAAATCTCATCCAAATTTAAGGTTTTTGGCATAAGAACAACACATGTTTGTCAAATTTTGTATAGAATATGGGTGAAAACGGTTATTTTTTGGATCAAATTTTGGTCACAGATTAACATCACATAATTGTAAGTTTATGGATCAAAATGTTCATTTTAAAAAATCAGTGATTAATTTTTTAGATTAGGACTCTTACATCTATTCTCATTAGACTGAACTTCTATTGTTTTTCAACTTCATCTTGGACTTGGACTTGAACTAAAAACCCAACACCCTCTCATACCGAGCATAACATCATTTCTCTGCCATTATAGAATGATTGAAATATATTTTAGGAAAAATATCACGTTTAGTCCCTATTGTTTAACAAAGATTTAAATTTGTCTTGTCGTGAAAGGGAGAAAAAAGACACTGGTTGAAATGAAAGAAAAGGAAAAATATATTGGACAATACCAATGCCACAAATTAAAAAAGCTTCTGAGAGGGTCGAGTTGGCTTTTTCTCTTTTATTTTTTCTTTTTTCTCGTTGAGTACATCATCTATATTCCAAACGCATTTTTCTCAAAATTCTGTATACCATGATAACGATACAACTAGGAGTGGATTTATAATTTTTTTCTCAGTGATGATTATGCCAATAATTTTTTAACTATACGAATATATATATATATTTTTAGTGGAAGTTGAATAATTTGTTGACTAAAAAATACATAGATATTAATATTATACAATTTTTTTTTCTCTAAAAAAAGCATAAATTATTAATTTTATTATTTGGCCAGCGCACCTAATTAGCTCCGTCATTGAATACAACATATATACTCCCGAATGTCGGATTAAATTATAAAAATATCTTCTAAGAATGGAGCTGGCCCAGATTGTGGAGCTAAGATTCATTTTCATGTAGACTTCACTTAGAGCTAAGCCCTTTTCTTGACGATGTCATAAGGTTCTAACTTGTCAGACAATATTTTAATAGAGAAAATTAGATAGAGAGCAGCATCTTAGATGGAAGCATCCATGAACACCAACAAAATGTGTGGGTCATCAAAGCACAATTTCGACTAGAAAGTTTGCAGATAATGTCAACGTTAACTTTAGACGAATCTTAACAAGATGTGTACTTTATCAGCTCTATATATCTTCCCGTCCGGCCCCGTGCTCATCAAACTTAATTGATACATGAGAGCTTGTATGGCAGAGGCGACAAGAGCAAGCCATCTTCTTCACCTCTCCGGAGAAAACTTGTATGGCCAGTTTTATGTCATGTATATGATGACAATGAACTGTATTTGTTTGCAAAGCTCCAATATTCTGCCTACTCTCCTTACCATTAATTGATGTAACAAATTAACGGATAAATGATATGATTCCACGTTTTGAAAGTATAGATTGTTTACAATCTGAAGGTTTGATTAGTTGTGCACAGCAGATAATACTAATTTGAATTTAGACCCTTTAATATATAATATAATAACGTGTAGTGCAACAAAATGATAGAATTTCCACTTTTTAAAGTTTGATTAGTAGTTGATACATTTTTTATTATTTGTAGATAACATAGTTATCAGAATCATACGATTCACGATTCGAATCTTACGATTCGATTCGATTAATAAGAAAAATGATACGAATCAGCATGCGAATCGAAAATATACATGAATCGCACTGAATTATGGTGAATCTTATGATTCAACATACGATTCAACGATTAATATGATTCATTGCAATGCTATATATACGTCAAGTCTCATTGTTTTTTCTTTCTCTTTTCTTCTATGTCCAAACCATAACAAAGCATAGTCAACCATAATAAAAATAGCCAAAGTCAAGACACAAAAACCTTTACTAGTATTGTTGGCTAAAATCCTTGATAAAGTTGAAGGTGATGAAGAGATAAGTGTAGTTGTTGTGGTTAATAATGTTGTTGTGATGACCTTTTTATTAGTTTACTTTAAAGATTCATACAAATATAGAGTTATAAATTCAATTTTGAATGTGTACGAATCGTTACGATTCACGATTCGATACAGTTCACGATTCAAAAAAATGATATTTCGATTCGTGATACGATTCACGATTTGACAACTATGGTAGATAATAGTAATTTGCTAGGGATTTGGCTCCTTCTATCATTCTTTCTCGTAACGTTATTATGTGTTTAAGAGATTCGAATCCATTAACTAATTTTCTCTTTTATATCTTTAGAGAAAACCTACTTTTAGTAGTCTTAAGTACCACAATACACAAGGTGTTAGAGTGAACGAGAAATTGCAGGAAATTCGCAATAGGAAATTCTAGAAACTTCTCCAAGTAGTTTGGAAAAAAAAAAAAAAAAACTAACTTTTGTCCAAAAGGTGCATCCTTGTATGAATGGGTATCTCACTGCCTATAAATACTAGAGCCCATAATCATTTTTAATAATTCATTTTTTCACAATTTACATACTGCATAAAGAGAGAGTTTGAGCATTATTTGGTTCGCCGGGTCTGATTTATTTGGAGTGCTCCTATAGTCAGACGTTTTGTCGTTGTATCCTGGGAGACTATCGCCAGTGACCGTTAGCACCTTAAGCAGGGCGATTAAGTCTTAAGGACACTGAATCTAATTCAGACCTCGAATTTTGCATTCTTTGTTAACATGTAAGTATTTACTGCGTTTTATAATTTATATTGTTGCTTTATAGTTTATGTTCTCTACGTTTACATCCGTATTTAGTTTCCTGCTGTTATTACTTTATATCTATATTTATTGTACTTAGTTTGCATCTCGTCTTTCTCATATATTATCATTTCCTTATTTGTCTTTATTCTATATATATATTGCACATTAACATTTGGTTTCACGAATCTATTTGCATAAATTGATTCACACTGCATGAAACAAAGAACCAAATACACAAGTTACACTGCGTCTATTACTAACATTCTTAAGACTTAATCCTAATAACTTGTTTTTGTTATAGTTCTGGAAAAGAATTTTATTTCACGTTGTTTTTATTGTGCATCTGTTGAAATCGGCCAGTTTCTACTGCATTGTTTTTATTTTTCCTTTCAATCTAGCTTCTAAGGAAAAAGACGACAGAACATCTTACTTGCTTGAGGATCGACTTTTTGACGTCTCTTCAACTTGTGTATTGAATTTTAGTGTCTGTTCAAATTTGTGCATTATATTTAGTGTTATTTAAATATATAATTCATGATTCCTTTCTCAAAGTTGACAGAAAAGACACCAAAAACTTGTTTATTTGAGAACTTCTTTGGCTGTTAGTTTGTCTGTTACATAAATTTTGAAAAAAAAAAAATGGTTAAAGTAGATATCTGTTGGCATGACTTAATAAATTACATCATATGGACCCATTGGTGTGAATGAATGAAAATTCATCTTTTGATTTCTTAGACACAATTTCGAAGTCAAAGTGTCAAATTGTGGCTTTAGATTTGGCTGGTTCTTAGATCTACTTTGTTCTGTTGGAAATTTTATTTTTATTTTAGTCTTCACCTCTATTTCGGATTATTATCTAAAGAATTTTAGTTTTAATAAATTACTGTCAGAATTTTTTGAGGAGTTACTTTCCTTTTATTTCTTCTCATTTTTAAATATCTTTGAGCAATCTTGTGTTTTTCTTGATAAGACAGAATTTTTTGAGTTGTGGGTTGTAGTATTTATTGATTTTGTGTAATCAAATTATGGCGTGTAATTTTTATTCCCTTTTTATTTTTAGAAACTATGTCGACTTCGGAAAAAACTAATGTTCCTGGTACTGAGTCTGGATCTAATGTTGGGTCCGGTAATATGACACCTCCGACCAATGTTGACAATGTAAGCAGACCTTTTATGGCATCTGCGTTCATGGCACCAACACTTGCTCCCATTGGATATGGTGAACGACCAGAAAAGTTTAATGGAAATTACTTCAAAAGGTGGCAACAAAAAATGCTATTTTATTTGACCACATTGAATCTGGCGAGGTTCTTACAAGAAGATGCACCAGAACTGGGTGATAATCCAGACAGACAGACTGTGGTTGTTGTTGATGTATGGAAACATGCAGATTTTTTATGTAAGAACTACATTCTCAATGGCTTAGACAACACATTGTACAATGTCTTTAGTCCTATTAAGACTACGAAGACATTGTGGGAATCTCTTGATAAAAAATATAAAACTGAGGATGCTGGGACAAAGAAATTTGTTGTCGGCAAATTTCTTGATCTTAAAATGGTGGATTCCAAAAATGTTATAAGCCAAGTCCAAGAGTTTCAACTTCTCTTACATGAACTCCATGCTGAAGGCATGAAATTGGGGGAATCTTTCCAAGTGGCTGCATTGGTGGAAAAATTGCCTCCCGCCTGGAAAGATTTCAAAAACTATTTAAAACATAAGCGTAAGGAAATGAAACTTGAGGATCTTATTGTGAGATTGAGAATTGAATAAGACAATCGAATGTTTGAGAGAAAGGTCGGATATCAAAATTTGGAGTCCAATGCAAATGTGTTGGAGCAAGGGAACTCCCACAATAAAAAGAGAAATCATTCTGGCCAAGGTCACAATGGTGGTGATAACAAAAAGAAGAAGTTTAATGGAGATTTCTATGTGTGGCAAGCATGGATATTGTGCCAAGGACTGTCGAAATCATAAGAACCAAGGCAGTTTCAAGAAGGGAAAGAATGGACAAGCCAACGTGACTGAAGTGGAAAATCTAGTTGATGTTGTGTCTGATTTGAATCTTACTGCTATAATATCAGAAGTCAACTTGGTTGGAAATCCCAAACAGTGGTGGGTAGATACAGGGGCTACCAAACATGTGTGCTCAGATAGAAAGATGTTTACCATATACCAGACTGTGAGTCATGCTGAGATGCTGTACATGGGAAATTCATCCACTTCCAAGGTGCAAGGGATAGGAAAGGTTGTTCTGAAAATGACATCAGGAAAAGAACTCACACTCAACAATGTGTTGCATATGCCAAATATAAGGAAGAACTTAGTTTCTGGTTCTCTGTTGAGTAGGAATGGGTTTAAGTTAGCTTTTGAGTCAGACAAGTTTGTACTCACTAAAAGTGGGATGTATGTTGGAAAAGGGTACTTGTGTGATGGTCTATTTAAATTAAATATAATTACCATAGTACCAAATGTTGTACCAGCAATTGATGCTAATAATAATATTTCTTCTGCTTACTTGTTGGAGTCTCCAAATTTATGGCATGATAGATTAGGACATGTGAACTTTTATGCATTGCATAAACTAGTTAATCTAGGGTTATTGCCTAAAATGGATATTAATTCACATAATAAATGCGAAGTATGTGTAGAAGCAAAAATGGCCAAAACTCCTTTTCAATCAATTGAAAGAAGTTCAGAGCCATTAGATTTAATTCACAGTGATATCTATGATTTAAAAATTGTGCAATCAAGAGGTGGAAAAAATTACTTTATTACTTTTATAGATGATTGCACAAGATTTTGTTATGTTTATTTACTCTAAAGTAAAGATGAGGCTTTAGAAGTATTTAAACAATAAAAAAATGAGGTTGAAAATCAATTAAGCAAGAAGATTAAAGTACTGAGAAGTGATCGAGGAGGCGAATACGTATTTCCTTTTGAGAAATACTATGTTGAACATGAAATTATTCATCAGACAACAGCCCCTTATTCACCTTAACAAAATGGAATTGTTGAATGCAAAAATCACACTTTAAAAGAAATGATGAATGCTTTATTAATTAATTCAGGACTACCTCAGAACTTGTAGGGGGAGGTTGTATTAACAACAAATCATATTCTTAACAAAGTGCCTCACAATAAGTTAGAAAAAACTCCCTATGAATTGTGGAAGGGTCGTCCACCTTCTTTTCAATACTTAAAAGTGTGGGGGTATCTGGCAAAGGTAGGAGTTCCAACTCCTAAAATGGTAAAGATAGGACCTAAGACAGTTGATGGAATCTTCATTGGATATGCAAATAATAGTTTTGCATATCGGTTCCTTGTACATCAATCAAACATACGTGATATTCATGTCAATACAATCATAGAGTCAAGGAATGCTTATTTCTTTGAAGAAATATTTCCTTGTAAAAATGTACAAGAACAACGATTTTTGAAAAGATTTCATGATACTAATGGTGATCATGAAAATAGTATAGATGATGAATCTACACAAGATAATAATGAAGAAGGACTAAGACGTAGTAAAAGAGCAAAAACATCAAAGTCTTTTGGTCCAGATTTTCTAACATATTTGTTAGAAAAAGAACCTCTTACTTTTAGGGAAGCTATGTCGTCACCTGAAGCTCCATATTGGAAAGAGGCAGTGAACAGTGAAATTGAATCCATCATGCAAAATCATACATGGGAACTAGTGGATCTTCCTCCTGGAAATAAACCTATAGGGTATAAATGGATTTTCAAAAGGAAGATGAAGACAGATGGATCAATTGAGAAATATAAGGCTAGGCTTGTAGTAAAGGGATATAAGCAAAACGAATGTCTTGATTATTTTGACACATATTCACCAGTTACGAGGATAACTTCTATTCGAATGTTAATAGCTATTGCAGCTATAAACAATTTGGAAATACGTCAAATGGATGTGAAGACAGCCTTTTTAAATGGGGATTTAAATGAAGAGATCTATATGGAACAACCCGAGGGGTTTGTTGTTCCAGGGAAAGAAAAGAAGGTTTGTAAGCTTGTTAAATCTTTATATGGTTTAAAACAAGCTCCGAAACAATGGCATGAAAAATTTGATAAAACCATGTTGTCAAATGGTTTTAGAATTAATGAATGTGATAAGTGTGTTTATGTAAAAAACACTGCAAATGAATAAGTCATTGTCTGTCTATATGTGGATGACATGCTTATTATCGGGAGTAATAATAATGTCATAAAAACTACCAAAAAATGCTGACTAGCAAATTTTATTTGAAGGATCTAGGTGTAGCAGATGTTATCTTAGGTATTAAAATTACTAGGACATCTGACGGACTAGTTCTATCTCAATCTCACTATATTGAGAAAATACTAGAGAAATTCAAAAAGTATGATAACAATCCAGTGAAGACACCTATAGATGTAAATTTACATCTAACTAAAAATACTGGAGATGGAATATCTCAACTAGAGTATTCTCGAATTATTGGTAGTTTGATGTACATCATGAATTGTACTAGACCTAACATAGCTTATGTTGTTAGCAAATTAAGCCGATATACTAACAATCTAGGGAAGAACCATTGGATAGCTATAATAAGAGTTTTAAGGTACTTGAGGTATACTTTAAACTATGGGCTGCATTATAGCAGATATCCAGCTGTATTAGAAGGATACAGTGATGCTAATTGGATATCTAACTCCAATGAATCAAAATCCACGAGTGGATATACCTTTACATTAGGTGGAGCAGCAGTTTCTTGGAAATCCTCCAAACAGACATGCACTGCCAAATCGACGATGGAATCTGAATTTATAGCTTTGGACAAAGCTGGAGAAGAAGCCGAGTGGCTTCGGCATTTCTTAGAGGATATTCCAAATTGGGCAAAACCAGTGCCAGCTATTTGTATACATTGCAACAGTCAATTTGCAATTGGAAGGGCACAAAGTAGTATATATAATGGTAAGTCTAGACATATTCGTCGAAGACATAATACTGTAAAACAATTGCTTTCTAATGGTGTTATCACTATTGATTATGTGAAACCAAAGGATAACATTGCGGACCCGCTAACAAAAGATTTAACTAGAGAACAAATGTATAAGTCGTCAAGGGGAATGGGTCTTAAGCCTATATCTTAAGAGTTGCCATAATAGAAACCCTACCTAGCTGACTGGAGATCCCAAGAACTAGGTTCAAAGGGAAAACCGAATTATGTAACTGCGACTCAAGTAAAGCACTGTGGGGTAACCCCCTTATCTATTCCTATGACGAGCAGACAGTGCAGCCTGTAAAAGTTTAGGTTAAGCTATGCTTTTAATGGTTCTTATATCTTGGAAAGCCAAGTGGGGTACCACAAGATATCCTTAATAAGAAATCACCTATATGAGTAGGGAGTGGGCCGCTCCTATGAGAATTTTTAAGACTGGATTCTTTAGAGTACTCATGAAAACCAGGAGTTGTTCAGGGCCAAAATGAACACAACAATGAGAACCTCAAATGGTGTCAGAGGGGTACTGTCTGAGTTCTATTGTCTTGGTTTACACAAAATGCTGAACAGTTCAAGACATCGCGTTCACTGGTTAGCAAGTAAATCCGATAGTTCTCACTAGGGAAGGTTCAAAGCCATAAACTACCTATCTCAATGCAGTATCTCTCTTTATCAATCTCTCTCTCGTGTCTGCATATCATGTGCATTTTGATCTGACAATTTCCATTCATGTGGGGGATTGTTATAGTGAATGAGAAATTGCAGGAAATTCGCAATAGGAAATTTTAGAATCTTCCCCAAATAGTTTGGACAAAAAAAAAACTAACTTTTTTCCAAAAGGTGCATCCTTGTATGAATGGGTATCTCACTGCCTATAAATACTAGAGCCCATAATCATTTTTTAATAATTCATTTTTTCACAATTTACATACTGCATAAAGAGAGAGTTTGAGCATTATTTGGTTCGCCAGGTCGGATCTATTTGGAGTGCTCTTATAGTCAAACGTTTTGTCGTTGTATCCTGGGAGACTACCACCAGTGACCGTTAGCACCTTAAGCAGGGCGATTAAGTCTTAAAGACACTGAATCTAATTCAGGCCTCGACTTTTGCATTCTTTTATTTCCTGTCCGTGTTCTCACTTTGTTAACATGTAAGTATTTACTGCGTTTTATAATTTATATTGTTGCATTATAGTTTATGTTCTCTACATTTACATCTATATTTAGTTTCCTACTGTTATTACTTTATATCTATATTTATTGTACTTAGTTTGCATCTCGTCTTTCTCATATATTATCATTTTCTTATTTGTCTTTATTCTATCTGTATATTACACATTAACATTTGGTTTCACGAATCTGTTTGCATAAATTGATTCACACTGCATGAAACAAAGAACCAAATACACAAGTTACACTGCGTCTATTACTAACACAAGGCATGCATAGGGTCATATTGCTATTGATAAAACATGTAATAATATGTCATTCAAACAATTATTAAGGAGAACAAGCTCCGATGTCATTCAAACAATCATAAGTCATTCAAAGTAAGAATTTTTCAAAAACAATTAGAATAGATATGCATATATATATTAAATAAAAATAAAAATAAAAATAAAAATTGAGTACTATAGTGGATTCACCGTTACAAACTATTAACATGGCTATTGCTCATGGTCCCTGCGTGTTAGATAAGTAATTTGATCATTAACCTAACTAGTAGTTTACATTATCTTAAATCACAAATGACAATTAATAAGTCGAATATAATTTGCTTGTCCCCAAACAAATCGAGATGGACAATCCCATTAGAAATAAGGGTAATAAAAATGAAATAATCTTACCGGATTTTGAAAGAAACAGGCATGTGAATTATATATCGACCCTAGGTCAAGAAAACGATATATGTTGAGATAGACAATCAGGGTGCTAATTAGTGTCAAATAACTATTTGGGATTTCATACTAAAATCAATTAGTATTAGGTAAAGTAGTTCGTGATCTTATATATTGGTCTTAAAAATATTAATCTATCAACAAAGCATTTATGGTATATACATTTGCATTAAACTCTTGTCAATAGAAGATTTTGTCTTCTCATTACGTCGTAAGATGTACTAATCCCATTTGTTTCATAAGATTGTGTTGTAATTATTTTATCTACTCCTATGGCCATCTTGATCTCATATTATATATATATATATATATATATATATATATATATAAAAGGTGTCTATATATTTTCACCCAATATATCGTTACTCATTGATGATGCTAGACTTTGTGGAATTGAAGTACATATATTAAGAAAGAGAACGTGTCACCATTCAAATTAAGCACATCATTTCCATTTTTGTAGCTACTTTTTAACTCTACTCGTATAATAAAATCAACCATTAGCATTTTGGCAATATTCCAGTACTGAACTATCATGGAATATCAATTGATATCGAGTTGAAATAGATAGTGCTAGACTTTAACCACCAGAGCTAGTGAGAGAACAATTTAATATATATTCTTTTGTTTTGCGAATTTACATATACAACATGCTTTTTTTTTTTGGTCAGAACATATGCATCAGGCTCAGTTATGCAATACCTTGCGTCACTCACATCGTACAAAATTCTATCTCAGCTTCTGACATATTAGAATTTTTTTTTTTGGTGGACCTGACATTAGAATCTAGTGTTAATTTAGCATTTTGGGCAATTTTCTAGTACTGACTGACTCTTGAACACGCCGCTTAATATTGAGTTGAATTAGACAATGCAAGTGTTCGAAAATGCTTCACAATCTAGCAGATTCATCTTTGTATGTATGTGTAATGTCTCACGTAAAAAGGTGGAGACACTAAAAGTATGTGATTTATACGGTTTTGTATATTTAAATGATAATTTGAGTTAATTATTGTGAGTCAATAAATTTGAGCATTAAATAGTTATTTTCTTTAATCTATAACACTAGTTTTACTTACATGTTTAAAGTGTGACAAAATAGTATTTAAAGTTTGTCACTAGTCCGGTGTGTGAGCTAAATGTTGTGTGGAACACACTACTATACCAAGAAAGTAGTAAAGGCCATCTCTAAAAACCGTACGAATCACCTTTAAAATCTCGCACCACCTAGTAGTAGTGTCTGTGTACCTTACGAGGATGTCAAATTTTCAATAGAGGTGTATTTAATGTCTCACAATGGTGAGAAAAATTATAAGTAATTAGTTTCTAAGTTGGTATTGTGGATTTAAGTAATAACTTGAGCTAACTATTTTGAATTTGTGAATTTAAAGCCAAAGTAATTATTTTTTGAACCTATAACACTAATGGCTAGTGGTGACTCGTTACACTTTTTTTTCCCTATCGATTCAAGAACAGTTTAAACCATTTTATATCATTTAAAATAGGGTGAATAGTCCCGGACCCTCCTGTGATCAAGCGAAACTAGGTATAACCCCCCTGTGGTCCAAAAAATATAGTCGTACTCCCCTGTGGTCCACCTGTTAATGCATATCACCCCCCTCTGTCAAATTTTCCTTCCAAACTAAGGGGATATGTGACAAACGTGAGTAAAATGCAATTTTTTATGATTTTTAAATATATTAATAATAAAATAATATTAGTAATTAAAAAGATTAATTTTTTCTTTTTTTCATTTCATTTTCACCTATTTTTTTATTTATTACTAAAAAAAAAAAATTGTTCATCTTCTCCACCCCCCACACCCACCCCCACCCCCACCCCCACATCCACATATGCTGCTGCTGCCGTCGACGCAGCAACAGTGACCTCTCGTTGCTGCTGCTAGCAGCCAAGGGGTGGGGGGTGGGGGGTGGGTGTGGGGGAAGGGGGGGTGTTGGAGAGGATGATTTTTTTTTTTTAGTAATAAATAAAAAAATAGGTGAAAATGAAAAGAAAAAAGAAAAAATAAAATTTTTTAATTACTAATATTATTTTATTATTAAATACGTTAAAAATTATTAAAAATTGTATTTTTTTTACGTGTGATACACATTCCGTCAGTTTTGACAGAAAATTTGATGGAGGGGGACGGTGTGTATTAACGAGTGGACCACAGGAGGGCTCGACTATATTTTTTAGACCACAAAGAAATTATAACTAGTTTCGCTTGATTATAGGGGAGTTTGAAACTATCCACCCTTTAAAATATTATACAAAAAAATTAATGTCGAGACTTTACAAACCCAAAATGAGAATTGTGTCTCTAGACCAAATAGCCAGTAGCTGACACGTTTCGTTCTAGATTATATACCTTTTCTCATTTCTTTCCTACGTGTTACAATGGACGTATATATAGAAATACGAGGAACAAGTGAACAATGTTTCCATTAATGGCCAATTTGTAATTATGTCAACTTACATGAGGATTCCGATCCATGTCGCTTTTTGTACGGTAGTGTTTTCTCAAAGGTGAAATTAATGTGAAGACGGAATGGTTGCCTTGCGCTTTCCTTGTGGTCAATGTTCGTTTTTATTAATTGGAAGTGGGTTTGCACCTTATCTTTGTTATGTTTAGGGATTTAAATGAAAAGTATCGTTGTAGATCGTTCATTAATCAACATCTATCTATTAGTTAATTAAATTTGTATGTCGATTAGGTATACACAAAACAGATTATAGACGGGTAATAAAGAAAAAGCATCATATATCTATGTATTTGTTAAGTTTGTATGTCAATTTAAGTATAACAAAAAAGAAGAAAATAAGTGGGTAATAAAAAATTAAAAAAAAAGTGATATAGAATTTTTCTTAAATGAAACTACTACTCTATATTTGGAATTTTAATGAAACTGGTAGTAGGAAAAAAAAAACATAAAGGAAATAAAGGAAAGATAAAACAAATGAAGTATATATTAATAAGTTCTTTGAAATAAAAGAAATCCATAAAATTTTATGGAATTCATTTGTAAATCTATATTTTTAGTCTTTGGAAGCACCTGTAATGATCCTACATAGAAATTTTACTCTCATAATGGGTGCTTCTTAAGTACAATGGATTGTCTTACCTAACAAACTAGTCTTTTAGGATGTACTCTCCTTTTGGGTTTGAGTTATTATATTTCTGAGCTTATTTTGTGACATTGATGTTTTAATTGAGAGCGAACTCCATGGAGGAGAGACTATAGGCTTGATTAAGGTGTGGTATGTCATACTGAATACTAATAGATGAGTGCAGCAGCCAAGAGGAAAGAGCTACCGTCGGGTCAGTGTTAATAGGGTGACTATATGCTAGATTAAGGTGTGTTAACTGTCACACTGAATACTGGTAGACGAGTGTAGCCACCAGGAAGAAAGGACTACCGTCGGACCAGTATCAATAGAATGGCTCGACGTGAGCATCGCTTCTTAATTTAAGGGGGGTAAAATATAATGATCGCACATAGGAATCTCACCCTAACAATGAGTGCTTTTTAAGTACAATGAATTCTCTCACCTAATAGACTAATCTTTTAGGATGAGCTCTCCCTTTGAGTTTGAGTTGTTATATTCTTAAACTTATTTTGTTACAACACCCTTTTAAAAAAATGAAAATACAATATTTGTAAATCCTGGATTTTCTTATACTTTGTAAATGTATGGTTAATATTTGTAAATCCTGTAAATACAAAAAATAATGTCTTTCTCACCCTATCTTTTAAGATTATTTTGTTTATACTAAATGTATGGTTAAATTTAATATTATTTTGTCATGTAGATTTTTTTATTTTTTTTTACTTTTAAAAGTTATGATTATTTTGTAATGTTTAACTTTTTTGATTATTTTTCTTTGTGGGTTTTTTGTTTTTTTTGTTTTGTTTTGTTTTGTTTTGGTTTTGACAATCTTATGAAAACAACAATAATTAATAATGAAATTAGATGATAACCTCTATATGACAAGCCTAATTTAAATAGCATAAAAGTTGGGCATTTGAGTAAAATATACTTAATTCTAATTTTACATGTTTCAAATATAATTTGTATTTACAAATAACAAAATTGACTTAATATTATTTTTACAATTCTAAACAAGAAAAATTATTTATAAATACAAATTATCACAAAATTATCAAATGAATTCTACGCTTCAAATGCTTCTAAACACTATGTAAATAAAGCAGAAACAATTAATACTGACAAAAGCTCATGGAAGGTCAAACCGCACATTTATGCATTGGCGCATGTCAGCATCTTGCTCAACCGGCAGTTCCTGGTCACCTCTTAGGCCTGGATCCTAGGATGGCAGGATCCCGTTACGGGCTTACGCACGTACCCGGTCAGTAACACTGTGTTTGGATTGGGGGAAATGGGGGGAATGGAGTGGTAGTAGAAGGAGGGCTATAGGTCTTTCTCTTGTTTGGTTTCAAGGTTAATGGATGGTGGGGCTAGACAATGGATGGATTCAGCCCCTTCAGATCCTCAATATATCATTACTCCGATTTGGAGTAAAATGAAGGGAGAGGAGAATCTGGTTTTCTAGAAAGATGATTTTACCTTTTCGTTTTAGAAAAATTACCATCCTACCAACTATATAACAAAAACAAACCCTATTTTTCTTTGACTTTTCTCACCGCCGCTCCTGATCTTCACAAGCTTCATCCAACAAGCTAGACCAGGTATGCAACACTTCTATCTTTTCTCCACTTTTCTTTACTTTTCTATATAGATATGATCTTAATAAAACATGGGTTGTGCTTATTTATGTATTATTATTAGATATGTAGAATGAATTCAATAAAAAAAGGACTGTTAATAATATTCAACATGCTTTCTACCTCTGAAGTTGACAATCACTCAATATATGTTCCACCAGAAGCTTAAAGCACTAGAAAAACTTATACGGTTAAATAAGCTAAAAATGATCATGAACTTGACGCTTTTCCAGTGATTTTACTTGGGAAAATAGTCGATAAAACATGCAAAGTATCCAATTTTATTTGGGAACTTGTAATTGCGAGTCGTTTACCCTTCATTAAGGATTTTCTCATCACCGTTCAACTTCAATCTTTAGTCAACATAAAAATAATTTTTTTTTCTAGCATCCTAGTGCAAAGTTTGTCAATTCCAAATACAAGCTTTGTGGGTATATGCTGGACAACAAATTGTTTGAGTTTGAGATGTGAATGTGACATATGTTTATATTAGTCTTCACTAGTAGGAACAGTCGAACACAGTACTATTATTTGTTGATTCCTAAGCTTATGTTCTGCCTCAGTACAAATTGAACATGATTTTTGATCAAATTTTCTACTAATTAAGAAAACTAATGATCAATTTTTTTTAGTTTTTCAATGAATGTATCTTAATATTAAGCATGCTCTATATTTAATAGATTACATGTGACATATGTTTTTATTGGTATTCACTACTAGGAACAGTCAAACACACTGCTATTATTTGTTGATTCCTAAGCTTATGTTCTGCCTCAGTAGAACTTGAACATTCTTTTTAATCAAGTTTTCTATTAATTAAGAAAACTAATGATCAATTTTTTTAGTTTTTCAATTAGTGTAACTTAATATTAAGCATGCTTTATATTTAATAGATTACATGGATAGCTTTTATATGTCTAGTTATTATGCCTATATATCGCTATTTTGTTTAGCTCAAGTGTGTGTTTTTGCACTATGAAGAATGTCAACTTTTGAATTTACTAATCTACTATCAGTTTTTCTTTCACAACCTTGTGATTGTTGTATTTGTTGGATTGAGATAGTTTTTTGTTTTTCTTTGTTCATTACTATAGATGGAAAATTCAAGAGATGAAACAATAGATCTATCAATTAAATGGTGAGAGGGGCGTCGTGTAGTAGTTGCACAGGTTGTATGCTTGATAGTTTATTGGTTTAGGCATTTGAGGCACTCTAGTAATAGGGTCCCTAGTTCTATGATGACATCTGAAAGAGAGAGAGTTCGCGAAGAAATAATGGGTCGAATCGTAGGTAGTGAAGCTGGTCGTAATATAGTAAGAATGGACCCACAAGCCTTTCTGAACTTGTGTGATCTTTTACAAAAAGATAGAGGTCTCATGCCAACTAGACTAGTCAGTGTTGAGGAGCAAGTTGCCAAAACATTGTATATATTAGTACATCATGCAAAAAATCTTGAAATAAAATTTTGGTTTTTATGCTCTGGTGAAACAACTAGTCGTCATTTCCATCGCGTATTAAGGTCAGTAATAGAATTAGAGGACAAATTTTTAAAACAACCTGAAGGTACACAGATTCCAACATAGATACTTGGCAACACTAGATTCTATCCATACTTTAAGGTGAAAACACACCCTCAAGTTAAATCAATTTAGTATGTATTCATATGCTAATGGTGTATAATGTAAGAAAATAATTACAGGATTGTATTGGTGCTATAGATGGAACTCATGTCCGTGTAAAAGTATCTACAGAAAATGCTCCAAGATATCGTGGTAAGAAAAAATATCCTACCCAAAATATCTTGGCAGTATGTACATTTGACTTAAGGTTCGTTAATGTTTTACCTGGATGGGAAGGGACTGCTTCAGATTCACGTATCATAAAAATTGCACTATCCAGAGAAGATAAACTTATAATTCCTCTAGGTAATTATTTAAATAAGGGATAAGGGACTCAATGTTATTACTTTTAATATGTAATAAACTAATCTATTTTTTTTAATAGGAAAATATTATCTTGTTGATGCTGGGTTTATGTTGAGAAGTGGACTTATTGCTCTATATAGAGGGGTTCGTTATCACTTAAAAGAGTATTCAAGGAACCCACCACAAGATTGTAGTGAGTTATTCAATCTTCGACATACATAATTGCGTAATGCAATTGAAAGAGAATTTGGAGTTTTGAAAAAAAAATTCCAATCACATCAAGTTCAAGGGAACCAACATATGGAGTTAAAACCCAAAACAAAATTATTATAGCATGTTGTATCTTGCACAATTACTTAATGGGCGTAGACCCAAATGAACGATTAATTGCTGAGGTTGATGAAGAACTCATGAATGAAGATCTACCTCAACACAATGCTCATTTGGATGAGGATGAAGCACAAGGAGAGCTCTTAAGAAACTCTATAGCTAATGTAATGTGGAGTGACTACAACTATGATAATTGAATCTTTAATATGCATTATGAGTGACTTTATTATATATTATTGAGTTTGGATTTTAGTGTGCATTATGGGTTTGAATTTCAATATGTATTGTGATTTATACTTTAAAAGTAGTTTGGTTTAATTTCTATTATGTATTGTATATTGACACTTTATATATAGATTGTGTATTAGTGAAGTCATGTCGTTGTGTTTATAAAGCCATGTCAAGGACAAGGACAGAGAATGTTGAAGAGAGCTTGTCATGGACACCAATTATGGATGAGGCCCTTGTTGATGCCTTCTTGAATCAACATAATATAGGGAATAGGGTGAACGGAACGTTCACTCCAAAGGCGTATGACAATATCATGAAAGAACTGAAAGAAAAGCTTGATATGACAATAGAGAAAGACAAAATCAAAAACCGTTGGAAGAGAATGAAAGCAAACTTTGCAAAATGGGTTGATGTGAGGAAACATGGTATAAGTAGATTCGCGTGGAGTCCAGTTACCAAGGTGTAGAGTGCTGAACCTGAAGTTTGGCAAAGGCAAATCGAGGTATGCTTTATATAATTACTATCAAATGGATAATAGTTATGTTTTATTAATATTGTATTTCATGTGGTAGGTTAAACCCGAGGCTGCTGAATGGATGAAAAGGCCTGTTTCTCATTATGATAAAATGGTCACCTATATGGAAAAGATAGGGCAATAGGAGAACATTCTGAAACTGCTTCGGAGTTGAGGAAAAGATTGTATACTTGCATTGATTTGGATTATGTGGACTCTATTGATGGTATTGATGAAATGGTTTCTCGAAATGAGGTTTCGTTAGATGGTGCTAGTAGTTGCCCCGATGAAATTCAAGCCATGTCAATGGGTTCTACTGAAGTTAAGTCAAAAAATATGGAAAAAATGGCCAAAAAAAAATCAAAGAAGTCAAATGCAACTGTTGATAATGAAACTCACTTCATTAAGGATGCAATATTGTCTGTTGTTGATGCCCTTAGAGAGGGAATTGCTGCTTATATCAAAGTTATGGTTCCAGTCCCCAGGAGAAAAAATGAAGTTTGGCAATTTGTAGAGGAGATGGAAATTGAACTAGATTTGATGGAAAAGACATACGCATTTCTCCTTGATAAACTGAAAGCACTTATTGGGATTCCAATGGAGAGGCGCAAGAGCTTGCTTCAGCTCTATATGGTTGGTTCCTCTCACACTTTGGGTAACTGATGGTTTTACACAAAGATTGTTATATATCAATCTGTTTTTGGTGCAAGAGCTATGAAAAACTAGCTTTTATAAGTTTTTGGGCATTAAAACTTCTGCCAGGCATATGATGTTTATAGTTGTTATAAATTTTTTGGGCAAATCAACTTCTGTCATGTTGATGTGTGATAGCTTTTGTAAAGCTCACTTCTGCCAAGTAGGGATGTTTAGTAGTGCTTCTGTAATTTTTTGGGCATTAATACTTACACCAAGTAGTGATGTTGGGCATTAGACTTTTGCCAAGTAGTGATGTAATATTTTTTGGGCATTAAACTTCTGCCAAGTAACATGTGTAATATAGGCTTTTTGGGCATTAAGCTTCTGGTAATATTTTGTTTTGCTCGTTATTTAGTTTATATGACAAAAAAAATTTAACTTGTTCTTGTAGAGCTCACTCCAAGAACAACTTTAACTTGCTCTTGCAGAGCTCACGTCTAGGTCCGCAGCAAGTCTTGGCATAGTTGTGTCCATCTCACCACTCCAGGAACAAATATGTTTCCCATGATTGTTGATACATTTTTCTTCAATGAAAAAGTCATTCATTTTAATAGGTTCTTAGATTTCTTTCAATTTACTAACAAGATACATGACTTTGCTGTTGGATGTTGATTGTCAATCAAGATTTTAGCCATCCTTTGATGCTACTTGCTGATTCAACCAAAAAAATATATATATATTCAAACACGATGTCCTTATGCAACGTGAAATAATGGATTGGCATATCTGTTATTTTAAAATCTAAGCTCCATATATCAACAACACAGAAGGTTTGGATTGGCATTATGATCTAACAAGAAAAAAGATTGGCATTATAAAAGTTTATTATAATTTAAGAAAAAGGTATAAAAGTCATTTTACACAAAAAAAAATTTCTCTTCTTTTTATTTTCTTTTTAATCCAAACAAAAAATACCCATCATCCTTTATAATCATCTCCTTTATAGAATTATACAATCCAAACATGATTCGACACCCTTCACTAATTTCCTTTATAATACTCTCCCTTTCTCTCCTTTATTAAACTTTCTCCCCCTCAATCCAAACACAGTGTAGGAATTTTCCAAAACAGAGAAAAGGGAGAGAGGTACAAAGAGAGATGTCGAGCGGGCGCAAGTTTTGTTCAAATGAGCACTCTAGTAATAAAATAATCAATCGCTCAATGGTTTTGGCCTAGCACGTACCCGGTCA
This sequence comes from Ehretia macrophylla, assembly GCA_037974665.1. Classification (NCBI taxonomy): domain Eukaryota; kingdom Viridiplantae; phylum Streptophyta; class Magnoliopsida; order Boraginales; family Ehretiaceae; genus Ehretia; species Ehretia macrophylla. The sequence continues at coordinate 47,001,085 of CM075773.1, forward strand.
ATAAGAATTTTCCGAAAGAGAGAAATGGAAGTACACAGAAGCGGTGTGCACCAATTTTGTTCAAATTAGCACTCTAGTAATAAAATAATCAATCGTTCTATATATTTACAGAAGTGATCACCTCAATATATTTGTATATATTTCTTCTACACAAGGTCACCTCAATATAATCTTCCACGGCAGAGCCCACAAGACCAAGACATTTTCTTCAGCTTTCCGCAGAAAACATGTATGGGCAGTCAAATGTAATGTATAGGATGACAATGAACACTCTTTGTTTGCAAAGCAACAATAATATTCTGCCTACTCTCCTTACTATTCTTGCATTCATTGTCCCAGTGATGCTCAACTTTCTGCAATTGAAGTATCAAGGCAAGAATGAGTCTCCATTCGAAACCCATCCAGCAACAATGTTTATCGCCATTACAAGTCTCCTCATATTTTGCTTGGCATGTTATGTTTCATCCAGATTTTCATCCACCAATTCCTTCCATTCTTATGCCAAAACAGTTCAAAAAGGTATGGTATTTTTCGGTACTCTGGCAGTGGCAGCTCTGTACTCGATTCTTTTCCCGGACTTTTTCCGTCCCTTTCTATATTTGCTCCCCATATGCTTTTCAACAGGTGACCTTTCTATACTCCAAATTTTGCTCTTTTTTGGAGTTTTCTATACCCCAGAGTACTTCTGGCTAACATCCTCCAGCAGTCACACGTGCAACAAAGGTTTAGAAGATCGGTATTGATCCACCAATCGAGGTTCTTGCCACAGAATGATGCGTACCAAGTAGATTCCCTTCCTGTATAACCAGGGGCGACCAGACTACGATCCCAAGGTAAGGATGTATACTCATATAGTAAAAAGGGTCAGTGTGTGTATTCATATTATGAGAATGATTCAATATAATAAGTTCTTCTTTGTGGGAATTCTCCTGTATTAAGAGTGTTCCCTGAGCACACCCTCATGTCGATGTAATTTTGCTATAGTGTGTAACTGTAGTATTGGTGTAACACATTAATGGATAGATGGTATAAATATTCCACATTTTGATTGTTTGATGAGCAGGGCTACAAAGAGTTTAACCAAAATAGGAATCAAATCGAACTAAAACATCCATGAGACTTAGCACATGATCATTCAAAGAGCACAGTTATTGATAGTGGGATAGAAGTGAATTGACTTAGACATTAATGAGTTGATGACCCGAGTCACCAAAATATCACAAGAGTTGAGCGATAAATAAGGAAAGGGTCTCATACTAAGTGTTCAGCCTCAATAAGATTAGAACACACTAAGGGATCAAATAGAATAGGAGTTAACTTACCCTGCTTACATAGGAAAGGAAAGAAAATGCTCAGAGTGTGTCCCCAATTTACTGAAAGAACACCACATGAAAGGAAGTTAAGAAACTCTTAAACACACAAATGGAGCTTAAGGACCGGAATTATCAGAATACCGCAATGGACAAAGCCGGAAAAAGGTTTAATCATATAAACTTAATAACTTAATACCTTAATAGGAGCACATATAGGCTTACACATGGAAAGAGTTACCTAATACTCACGGTAAAATTTTATGACACTATGGCTCCATTTGTTTGCCGGAAAATATTTTCCGAATTTTATGATATTTGGTAATACCAGAAAATTAATTAACTGTAAAATATTTTCTAGTCTAAAATTAAGGCTACTTTTGCTTAATTTTACGGTGTTTGGTAACACCTAAAAATTGATCAATTGTAAAATATTTTTCTATCAACAATTGCGACTAGTACAAGATTTTGAAAATTGTTTTTATTTCATTTGAGATAAGAAAATATTTTACCGAACTTACGGTACATCCAAACACCAGAAAATATTTTCCAATATTCTATTTTTCAAAAAAAATATTTTCTCCCAACAATTTATTTTACGGCAAACAAACAAAGCACTTTTCACGGAAAACATTTTCCACAAACAGGTTATTTTACGGCAAACAAACGGAGCCTATATTAATTATGACGAAATCATTGAGCTAATCTACAATTTGAAGTGTTTACAAACTGCTTAGTGGCGAAGAAAAGAGTTGATAGTAAAGACCTTAGAATGTATAGATATGGAACACATAGATGGAGTATCAAGGGGATATCACGCAACATATAGCTTAAGTACCTCCTAAACACATAAGGGATCCATAAGATGAGCATCGATAAGAGTCACTTAATTTCTCAAGGTATGCCGGTAGAACACAGAGAGAACAACTACAGAGTTTACCAAAGTTAGAAGGCTAAAATAAGGTCTTTACATAATTGACGACATATACAAAGAAGAGTTAAATTGAGGTCGATAGTACTCAATAAGAAAGGAATTTTAGCAATCTGCGCAAAAGGTTGAACACGAGATGCATTCAACATAAGAAGTTTGAAAACTTGGGGATTAACCAAAAATGATTATGGCAGTAACTTAGGTTTAATGTCTTAACAAAACTACATATAAATCTAACCTAGTTTGGAATAATAATCATGTGAATTTTTTGAGTGATTTCCCAAAGAATAAACTGACATGGTAACACTCAATAAGGCTTATAGGAAGAAAAACTTTTTGAGGAAACTCAAGATATGCAGAACCTTAACATCTAAAAGATTAGAGCCAAAAGAGTATGTTGTAGCAAGATAAAAGAGAATACGGCTACAAATATGGGGCGACGAAGGCGAGATGCCGAAACCAAACTTTTTTGAATACAGATAGAAATTATACATAAGATCCATTAGAGAGCAACTGAAACAAAATTAAGGATTGTAACATTTCTAATGGAATAATTAGAAATCTAGGAGTCACACAAAGGAGCTTGAAATAAAAGAATTCCTCACTTACCTCAATCAAAGCCCCAAACTACACTATCTTTAAAAACCATCAAACCCTGGATTATATACACATTCTATACAATCACTATGCAACTCACAATAAGGTTAGATTGTTTAACAAATCTGTAATAAACCTCAAGAATAATAGTAAACATTATAACCAAGTTTAACCTAAAACTAAAACCATAGCTTACCTTGGTGTATGATATGTAAAGCGAAAGAGAATCAATTTCCGAAACAAGCTTATGCACCATTTATTTTTTGATCGAATAGAAGAGTATGCTCTTCTCCTCTCTCTCTTCTTCTTCTCTGTATTTTCCTCTGTTTTCTCTCGTTTAGTCAGCCAAGGAAGAGCAAAATTGCCTGAAGAAAGCTTAGGAAGTGTCTAGATATTTGTCATCAAAAGCCAAAATTACAAAATAACCCCAACAGCCTTTTAATATTGTAATTTGACCCCAAATAATAATTATAGTTTACACTTTGAGCCCAATCAAGTGTTGAGATAGTCAACAATTTTGTAAAGATTCTATACTCACACACTGTTTAATGCAAACACACTGCTCAATGCACTTTGACTATTATATCAGTAGATTTTTAGGGAACTAATTGGGAATTCTGGTCTATATATACATTGTATTTAATCAGTCAAGTTAATTACAACAAATCAGTTTTTATCATTCTTGTTTTTATGGCATCAGAGCCAACTACTGTTTTGTAAACCCAAATTTATCCCATACAAAAATAAATAAATAAATAAATCCAGACACCCAAACCAAATACCATCATCCGCATCTTCCATTAAAAAGAAAAAAAAAGTCCCAAACAGAAAAAATATTTCCCATTTCACAAAAAAAAAGGTCACTTACCAGAAGAGGTGATCTTCAGATTAACGTTTGTTAGCAAACTCAATAGAATTCTCGTGAAGAATAAATGAAGATGCAGAAGCTTAACAAAAGAAAAGTGATGTCTTTGTTTACTGCAAAAAATTTTTTTCAAAGCAAATGTATAATAAAAAAATTGGTAGGGCCTATACATTATTATCTTGAATCATTTTTTTTTCTTTTTGACCAACTACAACGGTTCTTTGTTTTTTGTTAAGTTTTTTTTGTCTCATCAATTTTTGTTTATTTTTTTTTTAAAATTATTACTTTTGACCAAATTTCTTAAAAGTTGATTCTTTTTTATACCAAACAAATAAAGACCAGGGCCTCTACTATCTTTTTGTTTCTTTAAAAAAAATCATTATGGTCTTTTCTTTAAAAAATAAAAAATAAAACACAGAACAAAACCACACAATGTTCACGTGAAGTTTAGTAAAAAAAAAAAATAGAAAGAAAGTTGGGGTGCATGAGAAGTCTTTTATTTTTTGGAAAAATGGGTTGCTTTGTTTCAAAAAAAAA